>CM077094.1:93342600-94017880 GCA_039513925.1 Platanthera zijinensis
TAGAGTTGTCACTTATCGAGATGAAAAATTTGGTTATTGTTTTGGTTCGACTATGGTCGCAACGCCGCTCGACTATCGTCTATCAACTGGTTCGACGATTTCCCCGGTTTTCTCCCCGACGTTGGTCCGACTATCCGTCATTCAGCAGATCGTCTATCTCTGAGTTTAGTTCAATCTTGTTTAGCTCCACGATCCTGTGGGTATCTTCTTCCCTCGTCGATCGTCGAACCCCGCTCAACTTCTTTTTAACCAGACAGAATTCTTGATAGTTTGACTATCTTTCGTGGATAGTTCAACTATCTGATAGTCGACTATATGTTTGATAGGTCGACTATCTGTTTTGTTTGATAGTTCGACTATCTGTTTTGGATAGTTCAACTATCTGATAGCTCGACTATCTGTTTGATAGGTCGACTATCTATTTTGTTTGATAGTTCGACTATCTGCTTGGATAGTTTAACTATCTGATAGCTCGACTATCTGTTTGAAAGGTCGACTATCTGTTCTGTTTGATTGTTCGAATATTTGTCTTGATAGTTCAACTATCTGATAGCTCGACTATCTGCTCTGATAAATCGACTATCTGCTCTGTGTTGATAGTTCGACCATCTGTCTGATGGTTCGACTATCTTTTTGATAGCTCGACTATCTGCTTTGATAGTTCGACTATCTGTGTCGTTCAACTATCTGCTCTGATAGCTCGACGATCTCTGTGGCTCATTCGACGATCTCTGAGGGTCGTTCGACATTTTTCTGTCTGCCTTTAGTAATTTTGTACTCCTTCTGTTCTTTGATTTATTTCCGGTTTATTTAGCATATTTTATTAAAGATTATTTCATTAATTTTATGCATACATCTCAAGGAAATCTTTGCCACATCCTTTGTGCATAAGTCAAGTTTTATCTGACAAAGTTTTTTGTCTTATTAGTTGAAATATCTTTTCGCTTTATTCTGCCATGCTGTCCTTTATAGCCGTTAGACACCAAAAGTCTTCTCTGGCCGTAAAGAGTTTTGTCTGATGTGACTTTCTTTAGTACTCCTTTTATCAGATTGGATTTGCAGCTTCTTAGAAAGCGTTATCCCTTTATAGCATGTCTGTTTGAAGGATATGTTTTGTTTTGTGCTACTTGCAGCCCAGATCGAAGATCTTAGAAGAAGACAAAATTCAAACAAAGATTAGAGTCGTTACAAAGGCCCATATATAAAGAGCTTCTTTTGAAAGAAGAAAACATATACAAGAGATACAGAGATATACACACACAGAAGAGAGATCAACACAGATATTGATATACAAATTCAAAGAGATACAGCTCTCAGATATTGTTACATTCAACTGAGAAGATCGACCTTCTTCTTCATCTCTCTCTTCTTCAATCCCGAGTTCATCCTGCTGCAAGGAACATTCACTCAGACTCTCAAGAAGAAGAAGAAGAAGAAAGAAAAGCTGTTGAAGAAGAAAATCCATTACAAATCAAGAGTCTTCTTCAAGCTGCTCCTTCAAGAACTTCAAGACAGCTCTCTGTCACAAGTTCAGAAGAGTTCCTACACCCTGAAGCAAGACTTCTTCCTGGATATCACTAAGCCAGGGGGAGCCTTGATTCTTTAGAGCTTTCTATCTCTGTGTAATCCACTTGCTTCTCTAATCTGTTTTAACAATAGAGAAGACCCTCTAACCATCTCTCAACCTCCTGTATAAAGGGTTATTACACCCTTCAAAAGTGAACCTTGGTGGCAGGGCACCTGATCAAAAACCTGTGTTGGATTTTGAGCTCCTGATCAAAAGCTCAAAGGGTCTACTTGATCTACCTGAAGCAGATCAGATGGTGGCAGGGCACCTGAACAAAAACCTGTAGTGGATTCCTACTAGGGTTGTAGAAGAGTGGACGTACCTATTTAGAGGGAACCACTATAAACTTCTTGTGTCGTCTGTGTTGCTTCATTTAATTATTGCACTGTGGCTGTGAGTAGACATAACTAGGATTGCTAGTTGCTGTGATAGGACCAAAGCTAACCTGTAATTACAGTTTTCTTTCTTCTATGCACTACACTTTGTGTTAGGCTCTAGGGTTTCAAATATCTATAAAATCATTCCGCAAATTAACTCTAAGGGAGTTGAGTGGGGTGTCATAATTTTTGAATACTCTATTCACCCCCCTCTAGAGTTGTATCTATCCTCACTTTCAACGTGTGACCAAATGGTTATTACTAATTTCATGAGAAATTAAATTTAAACTTTCAAAATTGTCGTCATGAAAAATTGGTGAATAATTTTTTTTAGAAAATAAGACAGAGTCTTCTACAGGAGAAGCCTCCAAATAGTAACATGAGTCGTCATTTGAGAGCGAATTTTTCATAGACGAGTAAATAGTAAAGGTAACTTCTTCATCTCCAACTCTAAGGAAAAGTTTACCATTACTAACGTCTATAACTGTGCGCGAGGTGGTGAGAAAATAGAACCCAAGAATTAGTGGTACCTCAGTGTCCTCTTCGATGTCAAAGACGACAAAATTTACCGGAGAGATAAATTTGTCAACTTTGACAAGCACATCCTCAATAATCCCCATAGGGAACTTGACAGACCGATCCACTAATTGAATGCACATTCTTATGTATTTAGGCTCTCCTAATCTTAATTTCTTCACTAAAGAATAAGACATTAAATTAATTGAGGCACCTAGATCGGCTAACGCACGTATTACTAATAAATTGCCAAATAAAGAAGGAATAAAGAAACTACCCGGATCGGGTAATTTCTTTGGAAATTTAATAAGTAAAACTGCTGAACACTCTTCGTTCAACTGAACCGTAGAGATATCCTTAAGTTTCTTTTTATTGGATAAAAGATCCTTAAGGTACTTGGCATACTTCAGCATTTATGCTATCACTTCGCAAAATGGTAAATTTATTTGAAATTGTTTAAACATATCTAAAAATTTACCGTGATGCCCATCCACCCGGTTTTTTTACATTCTAGACGGATAGGGAAGAGGTGGTTGATAAGCTTTTGGTTTATTAGAATTAGAAGGCTTAAGCAGAGGAGAAGATGAATAAATCATTACCTCCATATCAACCAGAATTGGAGAAGTGGTTACCTCCTTCCCGCTCCTTAGAGTGATGACATTGGCGTGCTCCTTTTTGTTGGGCTTCGTATTGCCCGGTAGCGCTCCTTGTTGGCGATCAGATAGAATTTTAGCGATTTGCCCAATTTTGTTCTCCAAATTACAAAGAGATCCGGTGAGATTCTGAATATTTGCATCATTTGCAGTCATATATTTGGTGAACAACTCCTCGACATTGGGAGCATTTGGAGCTTGTGGTGGAAAATAAACTGGTGGAATTGTGTTTGGTGGGTGCCCCGCATTCCCCGGATTACTACAAGAGAAGTTCGGGTGATTCCTTATACTCGCGTGATAAGTACTACCATAATTATTACCCGAATTAAAAGGTGTCCGATTTGGATTACACATGTAATCCAAATGTTCGGCAATTATGGAAGGCTCCCAATATTGGGGTTCATAGGTAAGTGTAGACGAGGAAGCAGACATCTCATTCATATATTTTTATAGTTTCTCAACCTGGAGAGATAAACTAGAAACCATATCTATTTCGTGCATCCCGGCCAATTTAGGTAGACGAGACCGGGGTGTACTCCACTGATATGTATTCATGGCCAGACCTTTTATACGTTCTTGGGTGGTCGCTGGTGTCTTATTGTTTAACGTTCCACGGCGGCGGCGGCATTAATATGTTGCCTCGTTTGTTGATTGAGGCTATTATAGAAGGTTTGCACTTGTAACCAATCGGGGATTGTATGATGCAGACAAGGGCGAAGCAATTCCTTAAATAGCTCCCAAGTATAATATAACGTTTCTATATCAACTTAAGTGAAATAAGTAATATCATTGCGTAACTTGGTCGTCTTAGCGGGCGGAAAATATTTTGTGAGAAATTTTTCCGTCATCATATCTCAACCCAAGTAGTGATGGAGCCTCGTGGTAGAGAACCCAACCACTACTTATCCTTGGTGCGCAAAGAAAAAGGAAAAAGTCTAAGCCGAACGACATCATCGGAAACCCCTTTAATTTTAAAAGTATCACATATATCTAAAAAGTTAGAAATATGCGCATTTTGGTCCTTATCTTAAAGCCCATCAAATTATACTGATTGTTGTACCATTTGAATGATTCTTGGCTTCAATTAAAATTTATTGTTCGCAATAGCGGGTCGAACAATACTTGATTGCGCCTCATCCAAATTCGACTGGGCATAAGAGGACATAGTCCATTCTTCAGCCATATTTGGATTTTGGTTACCCAAAATAGAAGAAAATTGAGAAGAAGGGGAAGTAGACGAAGAAGAAGAAGAAGACGAAGACGATGAAGAAGAAAAAGTGTTACCTACATATTCCTCAAACAACTTTGGAGAATTGAGGTCACGGAGTCTTAGCCGTCGCTGTAAGCTTTGCTCGATCTCCGAATCCAAGTCAAATAGATTTGACGGATTCCCTCGGGTCATACACCAAAATAAAATAAAAGTAAAGTTTTAAGATTTAAAAATTTATAAAATAAAATTTCCCAGACTTCCTAAGGGCTACACAATGATGGGTTCGAAAGCTACTAGGAGCTATTGTGGGATGAAAACCCGGCACGGCCCTTTTGCAAGAAACATTAATTATAAAAAATTAAAGTTAAAACTTTTAAAGAAAACAAACAAAATAAAAAAAAATGATAAAATAAATAGATTCTTGCTTTCAAAATATCAACAAAGAAATTCCCCGGCAATGGCGCCAAAAACTTGATGATTAATTTCTCCACAAAAACGTGTGTTTCCAATCGATGAGGCAAGTATAACTATCGTTCGGAGTATAAAATCAAGTGTAATATTTCGACTCGGGGCTTGTTGAGTAATTGTACTCACTAGAAAGAGAAATTATCTTATCAGATGAAAAGTTGGTTTTTGTTTAAAATGGAAAAGGAAGCATTACACTATGAAAGATAAATTCGATGTTTTGGGAAGATAACACTTGATCTAGAATCCCCTTGGGCTAAAATAAACCTTCTTGAAAATTAAAGAAATGAAAGTTCTTAAATTTATTCACTCGACCGTGGAGGTTCTTAAAGTACAAAAGCGTGTCTCTCGAGCTCATGCTTTTGACTAACCTTAGGTTGATCGATTAAGACCTATCGGCCAGTCGAAACCCCTAAGCTTGCTTTAGGCGGTGAACCTCACTATTGGATTTGACTCGAATCCGGAAGATTTATGTCATCCTCTCTTGAGGGGTGCATACAACTCCTTTTATCTTTGAGTGATCTCCTCGTATCTGCAACCTCTCGGTCATATAGGATACGGATCTTAGATAGAAAACCAAATTCGCAAAATATAAATTCATCAAAATATAATTCAAAGATAAATCCTTTGTGAGTAAGATTAAGAACAAGTCACTTTTGATAAAAATGAAAAGTTTAGTTTATTCCAAGGTTGATCATGATCAAGTGCTAAATGAAAATTGGCTACTCATCACGAATAGGGAATTACAAGATAAGGTAGGGAAAGACTTAATTAAAATGAAAAGCAAACTTGAATTGAAACTTTCAAAATGCAAAACTAGACTAAGAAATGGAAAATACAGCAAAATAAAACAGCAAACTACAAGACTCCAACTCTCCAAAATCGACCCTGAGCATCTGAAGCTGTTTGGAATTTATAGGAAAAATTGCTTGTCAGTCACGCCCTAGGTCACGCCCGCGACCTAGGGCATGTCAGGTTCAGAACAATCGTCTTAAAACCCCGGGAACATTGGAGGAGAAACTGCCAAAATCTATTAAATGATGGGTCACGCCCCTAGGTCACGCCTAGGGCGTGTCTGCTCTGTTTCTGGAAAATGGAGGGAATAAAATGTCATTGATGGAGGTGTCATGCACCTTGGTCATGCCCGTGACCAGGGCATGTCAAGCCAGAAATGGCAATCTAGTGGCAACGGCAGGAATGACTGAGTTATTTGCTGCAAAACGCTCCTAACACGCCCTGGGTCATGCTCGTGATAGGGTTGCGTCATTTTAATCCGACGTGGCAAGGTTCTGACAGTTCTTCCTGTGGCTGGCATGCCCTGTGCATGGGTGAAACGACCCTGTCAAAAGCGATACGGGCGTGTACGTGGTAGCTCGCATTCTTCGATCGGCAAAGCTGGTTCTTGTTGTCATGCCTATGGGACACGCCCAAGGATGGCGTGGTATAGGGCGGGTCACGGGCATGTAAAGGCTCGTCGTTCGAAGGTCAATGATTTGCAGTCGATGTTCTTAGATCCTTAGTGTCACGCCCTTGGACACGCCCAAGGAGGACGTGTAATGGGGCGTGTCTGGGCCGAGAAGGGGAAAATTCCAGTTCTTCTCCAAATAATCTATAGATTAGCCATACAAGATTGAAAATAATTAATAGAAAATAGTAAATGAAAAATAGAAATAATTAGAGTTATCAAATACCCCCATACTTATCAGTTTACTAGTCCCGAGCAAACAACTTCCTATATGGAGTAGAAAAATTTTAAAAGTTAGAAAAGTAAATTGAACCTAAGGAGTAAAATGCGAAGTCTTATGTCTATGATAGTAGTTATTTTGGTAGAAAAACTTACTCAGCATACAAATTAGGTTTTTATTTATCATAAAATGTATTTCCACTATTATTTTTACTTTAAAAATGAAAATCCGGTAATTCTTAAAATTATATTTAGGGAGAATGTAGCGTGTGTACTAAGATAACATTGCACGAATGAAGATTGAGATACCCTCCAAAAAATCAATCAATGTCGATGGCCATAGGCTTGCCCTTTCACACTCTCGCCACGACACTAGTTCCACTTATAAACATAAATCAATTGGACTTAATTAGGTTGAAATGTAGGCTTAGGTGTTTAGTGAGGGTGGTCAAAGATAAAAGCGATGGCTAGTTGCCCAAAAACTTAGAGAGAGCTTGCACACAATAATTTGCTATGGCTTTAAGAACTCAGCCAAATTCCAAATCCTTTTGTATTTTTCTTATTTTTTTCTTTCAACTCTCTTATCATGTTGAAAAATTTCTTCTACCTCTTCATTTTTTTCATAATATTTTTTTTATTTATCTTTATTTTGAAGAGTATAGAAGAATAAATCAACTCTTTTTTTATAAAAAAAAGAGCCACCAAAAATAAAAAGGATCTTAATCACTCACAAACCGTGTTTGTATATATATGTTCAAGCTTGGTCTTAGGTGTGCAATTAGGTTGCTTTTTAGGCTTTGGTAAAATGCTTGATGGAGTTAAAATAAAAAGATAGGGTAATATTCTCAAAATGCCTTAACAAAGATAAAATTTTAGGTACGGGTGCAAAGACTCAAACTGTCACAAAGAAGTGCCTAAATCATATTTATGTTAATGAGTTTAACTTATGCAAACTCTTGAGAATTTCTAGATGTAAAGTTCTAGACATCAAGAAAGAATACCTCCATCTTGATCCGTGAAATATCGCTCTAGTAAACTTCTACTCACTCACCCTAATTATTTTAGATTTTACCGGTTTTCAAAATTAAAGTAAAATAAAATATTTCAACGCATTTAGAAAAATGAAAATCTAATTGTATGGTGAATATTTAGATCTACAAAAAATTCTACTTACACGTACACTTAACTAGAAACACAACATGGCCAACAGTTTTACTCCAAAATTCAAAATTTCAATTAAAACATCAAAATTCTCTAAAAACTATAGAAAAGTTAAATTACTAGGAATTTTGCATGTGAATAAAAATAGAAATAACGACCTCTCTAATTAAAAATTATAACTATTTTTTTGTTACTTCTTAGACTTCCCGAGGTATACCCTGTGAAGGGCTCTCACCGGTACAAGGAGGTAAGATTGGGTGATATCCCAAACGTCCCTTTCTAAGAAATTTAATTTTCAATTTTTAAGCATTTTTTCCGTTTTTAATTTTTGAAAAACAAAATACATAACCAATTTTCTAAGCATTTTTTCCGTTTTAAATTTTTAATTTTTAAAAAATAATTTTTTGTGTGTACGTTTTGCTTGAGAAATATCCCACCCCATACTGATAAAGAAAGAAAAGGAGACTTCCCTGAAGATATCAAAGCAGCACCAAAAGTTACCTGTAAGACATTAGTAAAGCAAATCATAATATTTTATAGATTTTTCATTATAATAAAAACAAATACATGAAAATAAAAACAGAGATACAGAACAGAGAAAGGTGACCCACTACAACTCCAAAGAAAAGAAAAGAAAGCTACTCCTTATCGGGAGCATCCCCGGGCTGCTGATAGAAAGTTCGCATGGCCGCGAACTCGCTGATAATATGCTCTACGAAAGAAGCGTGACTCTGCTCCAGTGCGGCAAACTATCCATGAAAATGGGTGAAACGACCCTCGAAATGAGTCTGCATCTTGTCTAGGCGGGTGTGAATTAACACAAATTGATGATCCCAATAATTTGGAGGATTAGGCGTTGGGGTAGAGTGCAGCGGTGGTGGCAGAATCTGGGGATATTGATGAGTCTTGCTGGGACCAGTACCAAGATCAAGAACAAGATCCACGCCACCAACTGATAGGGGAATAACCTCAAACTCATCATCACGTCGGCGTGCTAGGACAAGAGCCTGAAGGGCCGGGAATTGGAAAACCTGCGGCGTCTGCATGCAGGTAAGCCCCGTAAGGGCATCCCAAAGGCCGGTCTTCTTAGCGGGAAAGTAATAAAATTGCCTCCATGAACTGCTCCCAACCTCACATTTTAAGCCTGATGACGGAAGAAAATTGCGAGCATATAACCAAGGTTGAGTGGGACTTGGGAAAACATAATATATAAATATAGTAAATCTGCCCAAGACCCCACGCCATGGCTATCACCGCGATCGGTAAGAGTAAAGGTGAGGAGGTTATAGAGAATGCGCAAAGCGGGGGAAATGAGGTGGTTGTCCTTCGATTTCTTTGGGGTGTAGGGGGCGATACCATTAATTATTTCCGACCAAAAGGTGAGGAAGTTTAAATCGGAAGGAAAATCAGTTTTGAGGCCGAGATAGGTGGGAAATGGGAAAATGCCTCCGAGCAAAAGCCCGTGGAGACATTGAGTTGGCGGATGGTGAACTGATGCATCATCCCACCCATATAAAAGATGATGAAATCGTCAGTCGATGCCCAATGGAACTTAAAGGAATCCAAGAACTCAATGGTGAGCTCAAGGAAAGTCAGCTCCGAAATAGAGAAGAGGGGAGTCCATCCCGGGGTGGATAGAAATTCCCGAACCAACTCCGCCGCTCCGAAGATGGCGAGGATCGCCTAGTCCAATATCCGGAAAACTCCAAAGGGTTTGGCGTAAAATCGTTCGCTCCGGTCCTACTAGGTGGAGTTTTTAAATAGGAGCATGGCTTCCGAAGAGGCGAGATCCGCGGGGTGCTCGGAGGAAGCAGCTATTGAATGAGGGCGGTGGCGAGGCATTGTGAGAACAAGGAGAGAAGTTCGGCCAAAGAAGGAAGGGAATAAATGGTGAAGGCTGAAAGGTGTGGAGAAAAGAGAGATGGAGATGTCCTATTTATAGGACTTTTCGGGTCTGACACGCCCCATGTCATGCCCGTGATATGGGGCGTGACACGACCCATGTCATGCCTCGGATTCGCGGGTCATATCCCATAGTCACGCCTGGGACTCTGGGGCGTGTAAGGGGTATCCTAGGGGGCCGCGCAGGAATCCGAGGCACTGGCCTCAGATTCAACTATCACGCCTCAGGGTCACGGGCGTGACTCTAGGGCATGTCGGCCAAATATAACACGCTACGGGAATCCGAGGCGCGACTTGGTCAACGCCTCGTATACCCGCGATACGGGCATGAAATGCCCGTGACCATCTTGGTAACACCCGTGTCATGTTCGAAAGGTCGAAAAAATGGGTGCCAACTGTAACATCCCATTTTCAAATTGGACCCCCCCTAGGAGTGACTTGAGCATGACTAGGTCCTATGAGTTAACCTAGGTGAGCCCAGGAGACCAAGTGACCTAAAAACCTAGTTGAGACTCACTTGGTCTGCAAATAGCAATTTTCAAAACCCTGATTTTGGGTGGCCTAGTAGGTTCATTTTGACTCTAAAAATCCCCTTAGACCTAATGTGGGCTCAATAAGTCACCAAGGACCACTTGGGGTCAACCCAAATGGTCATGTTGACCAAAGTCAACTCTAGCACTAAAATGGTCAAAGTGCCCTTACTAAGGGGCAAGTGACCTCCAAGATGCCCTAACAACCCTACCCACCCCTACCTAGACTTTAGGGGAGGCTAATAGGTCACCAAGGACCCATTGGTGGTGACCCAAAAGGCCAATTTGACCAAGGTCAACCCTAGGCTAGGTTAGGTCAAATCTAGCCCAAATAGGCTAACTCAAGTCCAAGCTCAATCCACTTGGGCTAACCTTGTTTTGATGAGTTTAAAAGTGGGTGTATTTAGGCTGGACCCACCAGCAATATCATCCATGATGATTAGGAGAGAGAAAAATGGGATTTTCCCCATTATTTAAGAGAGAGAAAGTGGCTTTATAAGGTTAACCTAGCCCATTTCAAGTGGGCTAAGCCCATGTAGTGTGGCCCATGAGTTTTAGGAAATAATGAGACATGTTTGGGCCCACCAAATTCAGAAAGGGGTGACTAGGAGAGAGGAATGCAAATTTTCCCCAATTTGGAGGAGAGAGAAAGAGGGGCTTAATGGCCATCATGGCCATGGAGGCTCCATAACCCCCCACCATCATGGGGCTTTTACTCTTCTGGTGGAGGGGAAGAGTTTCCCTAAGGTGGCCAGCTAAGGGGGTGGCTCAGCCCCACCAATTGGAGGAAAAACTGAAAATAGGCTTAATGGCCATTAATGGGGAAATTCAAAATTGGGGAGTTACACTTCTCCTCTCCCAAATTCCTTCATTAAGAAGCTTCATCAGAGCAAGGGCAAGCTTTTCCCCCGTTCCTTTTCCAATTCCAGAGAGGTTGGTGTAGAAGTTGGGGAGGAGCTCAAGCTTGGTGGCCGAAAATGGCAAGGAGGAGTTCAGCCCGTCTACAAGCCGCAACTCAGGTCCTCCTCCTCCTCTTTACTCATGTGTAGATCCTAGGAATCCATTAGAACAAGAATCGGGCTCAATTGAGCCCGATCCATAGCTTTGGTTTTCACGGTTTTTGCCAAAAAAATGGCTTGCGGGATCGCCGGAAAAAGGCTCTCCGGCGGCAGTGCCGCCGGCTAGGGGTAGCCCCCACCTCCCCGAAGGTGGTGGTGGTGGTGGTCGGCCGGGGAGGTGGCCGGGTGGCCGGGAAAACCTCCCGCAATATCACCCAGGTCGGGTGAATCCCCACCCTTGGCTGGAGGTAGGAGATGAATGGATGCCATCCAAATCGCTTCAAGATCCGTGCAAACAGTAAAAATCATGATAGTATAGTTTGGATACATTATTTGCATTTCTGTCACAGTTTTACCTCTTAATGTTTGTATTTATTAAAAATACCTAGAGCCCTCTACAGAAAAAGTAGTGAACATGAAAGTTGTAGCCCTTTGAGTCTACTTTATTTTAAAATTGATTTCACCCAATTTGGATAACTGTACTGACCTCAGCACTCAGTTTGGTGGAAGGTGTCCTTAGGCTAGGTCAGACACCATTTTGGTTGCCCACATCAAACCAGACCTCCAAATGACTTAAAATTTTATGTAGGGGTCATTCTTACCCACATCTATGACATATCCAAAAATGGTAATTTTTGGATAACAGTTTTCTATAGTTTTTGCTAAAATTTAATAATCATATCTTAGAGTGATTAAGGGGTCTAATGACATCCAAATCCCCCAAAATTTTGGTGGGAGGTCCTTAGGGACCTAGGGAAGCTCTGTATAAATGTTCATTTAATTTGGAGATGTTTTGGGTGGGTAATTACCCAATCCTAGGTTAGCCCATTAAGGGGCAAATAGGTCAAAAGTGCACTTAGTGATTTTAGTTGACCAAACTCCCTCACCAGAGGCTGAAACTTGGTCCACTGGTTTGTAATGGGCTTTAACACTCCCTTATGGTGTATGGAGTGGTTTGGGGTGAGTATGCCCTAGGACCCAAGTCCAAACCCCTAGGTTGGACTTTGGGGGCTTGTGAAGGGCATGGGGTCAAATGACCTTGAATGGAAGTGATTTTTGGTGGAGAGGAGACTAGTGAGGTTAGAACCCCCTGACCAAAGTCTTGGAAGATTTGGAGAGGGTTACCCTCCCTTAAACCCTAACCCTAGTTTAGGACACCTCCTTTGTTAAGGTAAAGTAGGTCACCAAAACTTGCCTAAAGGCCATGAAACTTGGGTAGTGTACTTCTTGGGTTTAGGGAAGTCTCTGGGAAGTAATATTGAGAGCCTTGGAATTCAATACATGATAGTTCCTTCATATCTCACAAAAATAGGCTTTTGGGTATTTTAATTAATTTGATTTCTCTGGTTGATTAATGGATATGAAATTTTGGCAGAGAGCTTTTTAGATTCTTATACATATGCTTGAATTTTGCTGGAATTATTAACTGATTATTTTAAGTACTTCATTCACAAGCCATTGATTTTCTAAAGATAGTCAAATAATTATTATGGGATGTTCCCTCACTGAAATCTGGTGTAACTTAGGCAAATGAGTTTTTATGACCTCTTACATCTCTGGTAATTATTGTAGAATTTTTGGATCTATAATCATAGGGGTTGATTCACAAGGCTTGCAATTTGTAGAATTTATAAATGATTTTTAAATAATATTTTTAGGCCTTGTAAAATTATAATTTTTGGTCAGTGAACATTTATGGACATTGTAGAGCCCTGGTAATTTTCTTATTTATGATGAATGAATGTAGTACCTCATGCTCAAAATCACTCATGGCTTTAATTTCTGGATAATTAAATAAATATTAAATTATTTAGGAAAAATTTGGAAGTGCTGGATTTAAGTTATAAAAGTCATGATAGGCCCTTAGTAATTATCTTAGGGTGTTTGGATGAGAAATTGATGCACTTCCTATCATACTTGTTGTTAGCTCAAGTTGGTCTGCATATAGTGAAATCATAGAAATTGTAATACCATGGTCATAGGGCGACAAATCATGTGTAAATGCCGTGGCAAGATGATTCGGAGGTTATCAATGAAATTGGGTATGGGATAGTGGTTAGGTTAACTAAGGATGGGTGGAGCTCGGGTTCGACGGAACATCGTCTTTCCTGGGAGCGGGTGAAGGAGTTAAAACACATTAGGGTTAGAACCAGAGTAACATTAAGGGTTTGGGAACGGGGTATTAACCAACAATAATAAGTGCCTTGCGAAAGGGAACTTCGGGCCGTAATGCACCGTCTTGGTTCCTAGTGCCCCTTGAGAGCCCTTCACGGGGTATGCCGGGGGCAGTCCTGGGCTAACGTAAATCTTAAAACAAACGGAAGAGTAATTAGCCTAATAGGGATTCACATTGCACACACTCATTAGTTAGGGTTGGTAATGGTTAAGTCGTCCCGAGGTGTTCAAGGGGACGCCGTCCCGTGGTGCTCTAAGGGATGAAATCTGGAGATGAGTCGGACGGTTTAGTCCGGGGAATTTGATCTCGGATGTGGTTAATACGGACGGTTTAGTCCGGGAGTTTGACACTTTAAATTGTTATATATTAAACTGCTGCATGTGCATAAAAATAGGAAAGATTAAGGTGGTGGGTTTTCGATATCGGGGAGTTCGATTGCACCGACACCGATATCGTTGACTCGGCAAGGTGACTAGCACTTAGCCAAGGTTAAGTCCGGCGGACCAGTCGGCAAGAGTACGCAGGAGTCCGCCTCGTGCACCAGGCATTGAGGGCGTACGATAGGTCAGACCAGTGGTGCTTTTACTGGTTTTGAGGTGGGCGAGGCCCAACCCACCGCTTCCGTTTGCCACTACGGGAGTATCCTGGGAGTTATCTCCAAAAAGGGGGAACTAAAGGTTTGTGTACACAAAGTTGGGTGTGTGAGTTGCACTGCTTGATCATCATACCCACCATATAGCTGCATGCCATAATCATTCATAACAACCTTGACACCTAAAGTATAAGTGGAATGGGACGCTTATACTTTAGGACTTGCAAAACGACCCCTTGGTCTATAAGCTTGTGTGGGCAAGTTTATAAATCAAAGGTTAATTTCAATATATATATATGCTGCTGTTTGATAACCGACACCCCAACGTATAAGTGGTATGGGACACTTTATACGATGGGAGCCTTGCAAAAGATCCCTTGGCTTATGTGTACTCACATAAGTGAAGGTTTAAATTACCTTACTTATTTTCCTTCTTGTTTGACCTATTACAACACTTAAGATTTATATTGCTCCCCTGTTATAACTTGTTAGTTAGGTCCACCGTCATCTGCTTTTGACTACTCTCCACTTTCATGTCCTCCCCTTTCTTCCTCTCCGCCCGGTGCCTTAGAGCGTGGGGGAAGAGGTGGGGGATGATAGGACTTAGTCTTTTAGACTAACGGTTTTCGAACCATATCATTTTAGGGGATCGCGGAGCCCAGCATGGAGGGGCAGCCCAGGAGGCCGGTACGCTTGGAGATGGGACAGTCTAGCACGGGAGTCCAGACTACGGGGACTGTGAGTCCCGGCCCTTTAGTAGAGATTTAGTTTTGCTTCCGCATTGAGTGATTTTGTAGTGAGGACTTGATGTACCGGGCATGAGCCCTTTTATTTCTAGACTATTTATACTCTGATGATTTTCTGTGGACACTCCCTTCGTGGAGTTTTACTTTATGTGATATTCTCTTTTGGTGGACTTGCTTCTCTCTTGCTTGCTACTTATTGTGATCGAAAGGCCGGCAGAATCGGCGCGTTGTAGTGACTACCTTCCCGGGTGCGAAGGTGTCACCGCAAAGCGGCGGTTCTGGGCATAAGACCCCGGGTTTTCAAAAAAAAAAAAATGGGGTCTTACACCAACAAAACAATCCACGGGTTTCGCAAAACTGGATAAACATGCCCATGACACGCCCGTGACCCGTAGGTCATGCCCGTTATATTGGCATGTACGAGAAAAAAATAGAAAAAAAATTTATGTTTATTTTTAATTTTTTATTTTTGTTTATTTTTGTTTTTTATTTTTTTTGTTTTTTAGATTCAAATAAACTAGAATAAAACCAATATTACCGACTTGAAGAATCACATAGACTTGACGTTCAACCCCGTCCGATCATCATGCAACGATGTCCTTCAAAATAGCAAAAACTTAAATATAAAATTAAAATTAAAAAAAGGATAGCCATGTGGTGCCTCCCACGAGCGCTTTATTTATTGTCGTTGAGCTCGACAATAGTGATGCGTGCTACGTTATTGGCTTTTTAGAAAGATAAGCCGACACATGAATGGGATGTTTGAAACCCTCCGCTAGAGATAAATATTGTAAATGATCTGACCTGTGTTCAAGTTCTAAAGATGGAGGTTCCTCATACGAAGTTCTTAAGTGGTCCCTACCCAATTCAAGAGTTTCTAAAATAGGTGTCCGTGGGACCAAATGGTTATTACTAATTTCATGAGAAATTAAATTTAAACTTTAAAATTGTCGTCATGAAAAATAAGCAAATAAAAATTTCCAGAAAAAAAGAAGGAATCTTCTTTGGGAGAAGCCTCCAAATAGTAACATGAGTCATCATTTGAGAGCAAATTTTTCATAGACGAGTCAATAGTAAAGGAAAATTCTTCATCTTTGACTATAAGTAGAAGTTTACCGTTACTAACGTCTATAACTTCACGCGAGGTGGCGAGAAAAGGACGACCGAGAATGAGTGGTACCTCGGTGTCCTCTTCGATGTCAAAGATAACGAAATCTACCAGAAAGATAAATTTGTAAACTTTGAGAAGCACATCCTAGATAATCCCCATAGGGAGCTTGACAGACCGATCCGCCAATTGAATGCACAATCTTGTGGGTTTAGGCTCTCCTAATCCCATATTCTTCACTAAAGAATAATGCATTAAAATAACTGAGGCGCTTAGATCGGCTAACGCACATGTTACTAATAAATCACCAAATAAACAAAAAATAGAGAAACTACCCAGATCGGGTAATTTCTTAGGCAAATTATTAAGGAAAACTGTCGAACACTCTGCGTTCAACTGAACCATAGAGATATCCTCAAGTTTTGTTTTTTTGGATAAAAGATCCTTGAGGTTCTTGACATACTTCATCATTGGTGCTATCAATTCGCAAAACGATAAATTTATTTGAATTTGTTTAAACATCTCTAAAAATTTACTGTGGTGCTAATCCACCCGGTCTTTTTACATTCTAGACGGATAGGGAAGAGGTGGTTGACAAGCTTTTTGTTTATTAGAATTAGAAGGCTTAAGCAGAGGAGAAGATGAAGAAATCGTTACCTCCATATCAACCAGAATTGGAGAAGTGGTTACCTCTTTCTCGCTCCTTAGAGTGATGGCATTGGCATGCTCCTTTGGGTTAGGCTCCGTATTGCCCGGTAGCGCTCCTTGATGGCGATCAGAGAGCATTTTAGCGATTTACCCAATTTTGTTCTCCAAATTATGAAGAGATTCGCTGAGATTCCGGATATTGGAATCATTTGCAGTCGAATATTTGGTGAATAACTCCTCGAGATTGGGAGCTTTTGGAACCTGTGGTGGAAAATAACTGGGTGGAATTGTGTTTGGTGGGCATGCCGCATTCCCCGGATTACTCTAAGAGAAGTTGGGGTGATTCCTTATGCCAGGGTGATAAGTATTACCATAATTATTACCTGAATTAAATGGTGTCTGATTCGGATTACCCATGTAATCCACATGTTCGGCAATAGTGGAAGGCTCCCAATATTGGGGTTCATAGTTAGGTTGAAAGACAACTTAGGCAATTGATAATGCTCTGATACCAATTTAAAGTTAGGGGGTAAATCTGATTTACTCTCGAGGGGGTGGGGGGTGAATAGAGTGATTTAAAACTTTACTATTTTTAAAAATTTATACCAGTAAAATAAGTGATAGTAGTAGTTATACGAAATGAAATAGAAACTAGGCTAAACTTCATAATCACAGTACAGCAGAGCAAGTAAAAATGAACACATAGATAACACAATAATTTATTGTGGTTCCCCAAATCTGGGTACATTGTAAGACCCCCCCCCCTTTTTTTTCTTTTTAAACCAGCGGGGTCTTAGGCCCAAAACTGCCGCTTGGTGGTGAAACCTTCACGCCCGGGAAGTTCATCACTACAAAACGTCGAACCTGTCGGCCGATTCAATCAAAAAATAGTAGCAATATAATAAAAGGCAAGTCCACAGAAATCACATATATAGTAAATTATCTCCATGAAGGGAGAGTCCACAGATATAATAATAAAGTACTGAAAGTGGTGCTCATGCCCGGTGCATCAATATCCTCACTACATATCACTCAGCGCGGAAGAAAAAAGTAAACATCTACTAACGATTGGATCTCACAGTCCAAGCTGTCTGAACTCTGGAGCTATATTGTCCGATCTCCAAGCATGCCAACCTCTGGGGCTGCTTCTCCATGCTGGGCTCCACGGTACCCTAAAATGATGTGGTTCGAAAACTGTTAGTCTAAAATACTAAGTCCTATAATCCCACACCCCTTCCCCCAAGTCTTCTAGGCACCGAGCGGGGAGGAGGAAAGGAGAGGTAGTGAGGGTGGAGAATAAACAAAGTAGAAGGTGACGACAGAACTAATCTAGCAGTTGAGTAGCAGCAATAAAAGTATAAAAGACAGAACATAAAATAATTAACCTTAACTTATATGAAAACACATTAGCTAAGGGATCTTCTGCAAGTCTCCTATCGTATAAAAAGTCTCATACCAATTTATAAGATAGGGTTTCGGTTTTTCTAGCAAGCATGTATATATCTACAGAATATGAACCTTAACTTATAAGCACGCTCACGCGAGCTTATAAACCGAGGGGTCATTTTACAGGGCCTATTGTATAAAGCGTCCTATACTACTTTATACAATAGGTGTCGGAGGTTATATGCAATGTTGATGCTATGACATGTAAATATGCTATAATATGATCACGCAAATGCAACTCACCCACTCGACTTTGTGTATATAGACCTTTAGTTCCCCCTTTCTGGAGCCTAACATCCCAGGATACCTCCGTAGTGGCAAACGGAAGTGGTGGGTTGGGCCTCGCCCACCTCTAAACCGGTAATTGCACTAACAGTTAGACCTATCATACGCCTCGATGTGGGTGCACTAAGCGAAGATCCTGCATACTCTTGCCGGCTGGCGCACCGGACTTTATTTGGCGAAGTGCTAAACCACACTTGCTGAGTCAGCGTATTGGAGTTGGTGCATTGACCCTCGAATACCAAAGACCCACCACCTTATAATTTATGCACACGCAACCTTATATATCACCTATCGAGCCAAAGCTCCCTGGACCATCCCGTCCCTCATGACCAACAACCGAGCCAAAGCTCGTCGGTCCAACCTACCCATCACCAAACCACCGAACCTACTGCCAGTGTGACCCAACCTAACATCCCGAGACATCGAGGTGAGTGAAAGTGAATCCCTAGTTATACTAGTTACTCTTGCAATTTAGTTTGCCTATAGTGTAGGTTAGCCCAGGACTGCCCCCGACATACCCCGTGAAGGGCTCTCAAAGGGCACTAGGAACTATGATGGGATGAATCCCAAAGCTCCCTTTGGCAAGGCACTTATTATTATTGGTTACTACCTGATTCCTGATCCCTTTATTATTACACTTGTTCTAACCCTAATGAGTTTTGACCCTGTCTCTCTCTTCACAGGATAGACGATCTATCGTCGATCCCGAGAACCACCTAATCTTAGACCACTCTACAATCCTACTCTTCCCATCTTTCAATGGTATACTCTAATCCACTTTCCAAAATCAATAAACACAATCCCATCTCACTACGACCATGTCCCATGTTATCATGATTTCTGCAGTTTTACTACGCTCAGACCATCCTAAGCTATATGATATATATAATGGGAGGTACTCCAAATTATAATCCAGTATCCCTATAATAATTATTGGGAGTCTACCATAACATGTTTAGCTTAAATCCAGAATGTCATAATTTTCCTAATTACTTGATAATTTATTTAATTTCCTAAGAAATCCAAATACCTTAGTTTGAACATGAAGTAACTTTTTCAGGCATGCAAAATGCTCCACAAATTTATGATAAATACAAGGTGACTATTTAATAATATATTCAAAGTATTCCAATTTTTCAGTAAGGTTTGGGCCTTGATCCATAATTTTAAACATAATCACATAATTAACATCTAATGAAGTAAATATTGTAAATAAGCTTCCAAAAAATAAAATAAAATTCGAGCATGGCTAATATGCCCTAAAGACACTTCTGACAAAATTTTCAGTGAATAATGAGCTCACATTTTAATTTAAAACAAGAATCCTCATTATTATATTATTGAAACAACTACTGTAAATATTCTCCTAAAAATTATGGTAAAATTTCCTCAAATGTATAATGACCTAATTACACTTTTAAATGAGTTCCACAATTTTCAAACCATTATTGAGCTCTGAATAAAATTTTGAATATCATTGCATTCTTAAATGCTTGTGAAGAAAGTACCTAAAATACAAATCAAAAAATTATAATAAAATTTAAGTATGAGTATATTAACCTAAAACACCCTCTGCCCAATTTTCATAACTTCCTTTTAAACAGTGTGATCATAAAAATTAAAAGATTATCGAGGGCAATTCCATGTACTATAAAGGAGGTGTTAAATGTATTGTTCCAAAATTACCAATAAAATCACCAGAGGCTCTAATTAATTCTATGACTATACTACCAAAGTTTCATGGCTTTTCATTAAGTTTTGGTGTCCTATCTTGCATACATAAGGGTTGTGCCCTAAACTAGGGTTAGGGTTTTGAGGGGTTTATCCATCTCCAAATCCTCTAATATTTTTAACAGAGGAACTTAGCTACCCTAGTATCCTCTCTACCAAATTTTAAATCCATACAAGGGAATTTGACCCCATGCCCTTCTCAAACCCCCAAAGTCCAAACTTAGGGTTTGAACTTAGGTCCTAGGGAAATTCAACCCCAAACCACCCCATAACCCATATGCGGGTGATAAATGACAAGTCAAACCAGTGGACAAATTTTAGCCTCTGTTGAGGTGATTTGACCACCCAAACCTCAAAGTGCACTTTTGACCTAAATACCCCTTATTAGGGCAAAGCTAGGGTTTTCTCAATTCCTACCCAACTCAACTCAAAAAGAAGTGAAAATTTATACAGATCCTCATGATGACCCCAAGGACCTCCCACCAAAATTCAAGAGGGTTTGGTGGTCATTTGGTCCCCAAATTAATTTACCCTTTGATATTTAAATAATTTAAAAAACTATAGAAATAGTGTCCCTAAAAATTATCATTTTTGGGATGGACCTAGGTATAGATTAGGGTGACTCCATGTCCAAATTTCAGGTCATTTGGATAAGGGATGAAGTGGGGGCACTCATTTTTTTTCCATCTAACCGTAGGTATAGACCCCACCAAAATGGGTGCCCTAGTCAAACCAGATGTCCAAATAAACTCAAATACATTTTAAATTAATGTAGACCCATAGGGGTATAATTTATATGTTAACCACTTTCTCTGATTTAGCCTCTAAGTATTTTTAAATTAATTTACAAAATGATTGAATATGTGTGACAGAATATCATATGAAATAAATATTAACCTATAGTTTAAATTGTGGAGGCACGAATCTTGGCACACATTTGGATGGCATCCCATCATCGTCCCCACGAGCCAACGATCATGATTAATTCCTCCTGGGCCAACTTCAAGCCTCTGCCGTCGGCCACCCGACCACCTCCCTGGCCGGCCACCTCCACCACCACCTCCGTCGAGGTGGTGGCTATCACAATAAGGCGGTATAGCCGCCGGAGGGCCGTTTTCCAGCAATCACGACAATCCATTTTTCACAGAAAACCATGAAAATGAAGCTTCGATTCGGGCTCAATTGAGCCCGATTTTTATTCTAAATGATCCCTATGATCTACCCATAGGAAAAGAGGAAGGGGAGGACCTTATTTGCGGCCTGGAGGCAGGTTGATCATCGGGATGCCATTTTCGATGGTGGCACTGATCGATTTCTGCAATAGCACAGTTGACTGCTCTGGATCCTTCAGGTAAGGTGTGTAAATGACTCCTAGGAGTCCAGTGAGGTGTTTTAAACAATAAAATGGCGAAGGGGGTGGTCATGGCATCAATGCCATTAATGGCGATGAATGGAGCTCTCGGCCAAGTGGCGGTAGGGGGTGAACCTACCTTGTGGTGGATGAGAAATGGCTATAAACTTCTCCTCTTCTCAAGAGGAGTTGAATCCAGCCAATAAAGGTGGCCCTTGGCCTCCCTAAGCCATGAATGGCTTTCTTCCTTCCTCTTTCTCTCTCCTCTATTAAAGGGAAACTTGAAGTTTTCTCTCTCCTACTCTTCATGGAAGAATTATGTCATGGCATAGCCTAAATGCAGCCCACTAAGCTATTATAAACTGGTTAGGAATTTGTTAGCCCAAGTGGCTAGGGCTTGAGCTTTTATTAACCCTTTAGAGCTATGTTTGACTTGACCTAGCGTAGAGTTAACTTTGGTCCTATTGACCTTTGGTGTAACCATCAATGGGTCCTTGGTGACCTATTGGCCTCCCCTAGGGTCTAGGTAGGGATGGGTAGGGTTAACATGGCACCTTGAAGGTCACTTGATCCTTATAAAGGGCACTTTGACCACTTTGGGGTTTGAGTTGACTTTGGTCAACTTAGCCATTAGGGTTACCCCCAATGGGTCCTTGGTGTCCCATTGACCTCACTCTAGGGTTATGAGGGCATGGGTGGGGTCCACTTGGCTAAGGGAAGGTCAACTGACCCTATGTAGATCATTTTGACCCATTTTGGGTTAGGGTTGACTTAGGTCAACTTAAGCTCTAAGGTTTACTCCAATGGGTCTTTGGCGACCCATTGACCCCACTTTAGATATAAGAAGACCTTTGTAGGGTTTCTTGGGCTCCTTAAGGACACATTGCCCTTAGTTAGGGCACCTTGCCCTATTTACGCCTAATATGATCCTAGGTCAACTTGGACACCCTGGGTTGAATCCAATGGACCCTTAGGTCTCTTTTAACAGATGGGTGGGGTCATGGTGGGGTCTTGGAGTCATGGTGAAGCCTCATGATCATCCTAAACTAGTGTTTAGGAAACTACTATTTGTAGAACATTCATCCCAATCACCTTTAGTCGTAAGTCTACTTGGTCTTCTTGGGCTTCTATGGTTTTGTCATGACCTAGTCATGACAAAACCACTCCCAGGGGGTCTAGTTGTCTGAGGGATGTTATAAATCCAAAATAAATAAACAAAAAATTTCGTTCTCGAAATTCTAGTTAGTCCTACGGGGTTTCAAATATGAAAAGTAAATTGTAACATCCCGAGAGTTTGTGAGGAATACCTGACTGAAAAGATCTTGGTACCTTTGTTGCATCAGATCCTGCGGCTCCTAGGTGTGCTCCTCTTGAGCGTGATTCCTCCACAGGACCTTGACCAATGGAACCTTCTTGCGGCGCAAGACTCGTATCCCCTTGTCGTTAATCCGGACCGACTCCAAGTGAACTGACCGATCAGATGCTATCGGCCCATCCGTGGATGTAATCTACTGCTTCGAGCATAGTAGAGCCTCCTAAGAGATGATATGTGGAATACGTTGTGCAGACCTGCTAGCTCCGGTGGCATCTCCAGCCAGTATGTTAAGGGATCGATCCGCTCCAGGATCCTGTAAGGCCCCATATATCTCGGGATCAGCTTCTTCTTCCGACCACGCACCCGTGAAACACCATACATTGGTCGGATCTTCAAGAATACCCGGTCCCCCAACTAAAACTCCACCCGAAGATGCTGAGTGTCGTAATACTTAGCCTATCTGCTATGAGCCTCTAACATCATGTCCCATATCAGCCTCACCTGAGCCTCGGTGTCCTCAACAAACTCTGAGCCCAAAACCTTTGCATTCTCATCCTGTATCCATGATAGCGGAGTCCCACACCTTCGTCTGTATTTGACCTCATAAGTAGCCATCCCTATGCTGGACTGGTAGTTGTTATTATATGAGAACTCGACCATTGGCAACAGCTTCTCCCAAAGCTCTCTGCAATACAAAATGCATAGTCGCAGCAGATCCTCCAGAGTTTGATTGGTGCGTTATCTGTCCATCCGTCTGGGGATGGAAAGCTGTACTGAAAGTCAACCGTATGCCTAAGTAAGTCTGCACCAATCGCCACTCCTTTGACGTGAATCATCCATCCTGATCTGATACAATCGACCTGGGTATTCCATGATAATGGAAGAACTGCTTCACAAACTTCCGAATCAGCACACTAACAAAGTCATCCTTTCTAAAAGGGATAAATCTAGCTACCTTCGTCAGTCAGTTGACGATTACCCAGATCAAATCATTTCCCATCTACGATCGGGGAAGGCTACGTAAGAATTCCATCGCGATATCCTCGAACTTCCACTCTAGCACTAGAAGTGGTTGCAACAATTAATCCTACGAGGTTTCTTCTCTCTGTCTTCACCAGCTGGCATGTCTCGCAGTGGGTCATGAAGTAGGTGATATCCTTCTTCATGCATGTCCAATACATGGTCTTCTTCAGATCCGTAGTCATCATAGTAACTCCTGGGTGTACCGAATACCGGCTGTAGTGGGCCTCCGTCATAATATCCTCCCGGAACCATCCTCCCTCTGGTATATAAACACGTCCTCTGAAGCACACCAGGCCATCCTTCAGTGTGTAATATCTAAGAGTGCCAGCCTCCAAGGCCCAGAATATCGGCTCCAACTTGGCATCCAGCCTCTGCCCATCTCTGACTTGGTCTCGAATGTCATTTGTGGCGCTCATTGCGGCTAAATACTTCTCATAATGCTCGGGGTCATCAGACGACACTAGCGTGATGTGCATATCGTCTAATCTCTGTACCAGCTCCATGGACATAATCTGGGGCTCCTCTCCAGAGTTGGAGGCTCTCCAACTCACGGTATCGACTACCACATTCTCCTTCCCTGGGTGGTAATGCATCTCACACTGGTAATCTGCTATAAATTCCACCCATCCGCTCTGTCTTATATTTAGCTCCTTCTACATGTCCACATATTTCAAATTTTTGTGATAGGAGTATATGTCGTAGCGGACCCCGTACAGATAATGCCGCCAGACTTTCAGAGCAAACACGACCGCTCCCATTTCTAAGTCATGAACAGGGTAGTTCTGCTCATGCACAATCAACTGGTGGGAAGTATAAGAAATCACATGGCCTTTCTGCATCAGCACTACTCCCATGCCCTGGTAGGAAGCATCGATGTAGACCTAGAATCCTTCTCTCCCCGAAGGAAGAGCAAGAATAGGAGCCGAAGTGAGTCGATCCTTCAGCTCCCAGAAGGCCGTATTGCACTACGGGGTCCAGACGAAGGGCACATCCTTTCTCGTTAGGGATGTGAGTGGGAGGTCAATTCGAGAGAATCCCTCCACGAACTTCCGGTAATAACCGACAAGCCCTAGAAAACTCCGCATGTTTGTGGCCTCCTTCAGCTGCGGCCAATCTCGAAGTGCCTGAATCTTTGCTTGGTACACTGCAAACCCGGCTCTACTGATAATATGGCCTAGGAAGGCCATCTCCTTCAACCATAAATGGAATTTGTTGAACTTTGCATAAAGTTGGTGCTCCCGTAGTCTCATTAGAGTCAGTGTCAGATGTCGTGTGTGCTCCTCCTCCGTCCTCGAGTAGATGAGGATGTCATCAATAAACACAATGATGAACACATCTAGATAAGCCTCGAACACCCGGTTCATGAGGCCTATGAATGCCGACGGTGCATTTGTGAGCCCGAAGGTCATCACTGTAAACTCGAATAACCCCTATCTACTACTAAAGGCAGTCTTCGGAATGTCCTCCTCCCGAATCCGCAGCTGATAATAGCCCAACCATAAATCCAGTTTCGAGAAGAAATGCGCCCCCTCTAGCTGGTCAAACAGCTCATCTATCCTTGGCAGTGGATAGGTATTTCAGATTGTTAGTTGGTTTAGTCCTCGGTAGTAGATGCATAATCTGAGTGTCCTGCCCTTCTTCTTGATCAACGGCACCAGGGCTCCCCATAGTGAAGAGCTCGGTCGGACAAATCCGGCTTCCACTAGCTCCTACAGCTGGCTTCAAAACTCCGTCAAATACTTTGGGGCCATCCGATAAGGAGCTCTTGATACAAGCTTAGCCCCTAGCACCAGCTGTATTTAGAAATCCTGCTCCCGGTGCGGGGGTAGCCTTGGCAGCTTCTCTAGGAATACGTCAGCAAAATCCCGCACCATCGGGATATCAGAGATGGAATCCTTGGCCTCATCCATTTTAAACAGCACTTCATAGAATTCCTCCCCCGGCAAGTGGGCCTTGACAGCCTGCACAGATGATAACAAAAGAGGGGGAATAGGTCTAATAACTTCGATGATGACGTGGGAATCCCCATGCCTCACGGTGATCCTTTTTGATAGGCAGTCAATCTGGGCATGGTTCCAATACAACCAGGTAATGCCCAGGATTAGATCATAGGCTGGCATCCTCAGGATCATTGCTTGTGCTTCGAATGTCTTCCCGCCGATCTCCTCCTCCATGTTGCATTGGGCGGAGGTGAATAGCTCTGATCTGTCGGGTAGTCATATCCTCATCATCAAGCCTATGAATCACTCCACGCCTTCCAACCCTTCCACGAAGGCCTCCGACACGAACGAGTGCGAAGCACCCGTATCGAACAACATATAAGCGGGCTTGCCGCTGATGAAGACTTTGCCTGGGGCAGTTAAATATCTTAGAAATCTAGTTATGGTTTTCTTTCATAGTCTGTAAATTCTATATCCATGATTCTAATTATTTAGGGAAGAAATCTTAAAATTTACTGGCGTACCTGTGATCACTTGCTCCGGGTTCCGTGGTTGAGATAGATCCAGTGCATACACTTGGTCCCTCTCATGCCTGCAGTCTCCGCCCTGGTATCCACGTCCTCGGCCACGTCCTCGGCCTCCAAAATACTGAGCAGGTGGGGCAACCTGTGGTGTTGGTAGTGGTGCCCCCTTTATGGGGCAGTTTCTCTAAATATGCCCCACCTGATGACAATTGAAGCACTTTTGCGGGGGATATGCCATACCCCCGGGTCTCTGCATCTCCCGCATCTGGAGAGGCTGAGGAGCCATTACCACTGGTTCTCAATGCTCCTGTCTCACCTCCTGATTAGGATGGTCCTCCACCCTTCTCCCATCTCTCCCATCAGCAAAGAGGCCCCGTCGCTAATAATTTTTGGCTCCCCGGCCCGGATCCTCAGTTGGCCGCTTCTGACCTCGAAAAGTGTGCCAATCTTCCTCAATCCTCTTCGCCATCTCCAATATTCGAGGAATAGGCCCGTCAGATATGAACTGTAGAGCCTCTAACAGGTCCTCTCGTAGGCCCTTATAGAAGCTCTTGGTGTATCCTGCCTCATCAAACTGATAAGAATCCATAAACAAGGCCAGATGATTGAACTCTCGGTGGTAATCCACCACCGTCTTGTTGCCTTGCCTCAATTGTAGAAATCTGTCTTCCATCTCATCTCTGACCGACTGCGGAAAAAAATGCTCCAACAGTGCGGCCCTGAACTCCTCCCAAGCAATCTTTGCAACTTCTCTATCAGCAAACGTTGTGTCCAGCGATGTCTTCCACCATCTCTTGGCATGGGACTCCAAGCAAGAGACCACCAAAGGCACCCTCTCCTCCCAAGTGCACCGTATCCCAGTAAGCATCTAATACATTATGTCTATCCACTCAACCTTCTGAACAACCGACTCTGTCCCCAAGTAAGACGGTAGAGAAAGTCCTCGGAAGATACTCAACCAATTGGCCCCTGGGTTTGGCTGCGGAGCTTGAACCTACTGGGCCCTGAAAGCCTCCGGAATAGCTATAAGGGTCTGCCCCATCTCCGATTATACGAACGGAGTGGGGACAGGGGGAGGTGGTGCAATATTCAGAGTCTGCTGGACTCCACCCTGTTGTGTAGGCTATGCCGAAGGCTACATAACAAAAACCATTGTAAGTAATCTACCCAAGGCCAATTAAAAGTGGACAATTACATGTGATCCCCCATATGGGCACACCACTGCTTCCGCTGCTTAGTTTGTCCCCAAACTAAACTCGTGTAGGGGTGACCTAGGGTTGTGGACTGCTACTTTTTCGATCGAGGTTTCCTCTGATACCACTTGTAAGACCCCCATTTTTTTCTTTTTAAACCACCGGTGTCTTAGGCCCAGAACTGTCGATTTGCGGTGACACCTTCACGCCCGGGAAGGTCATCACTACAAAATGTCGATCCTGCTGGCTGATTCGATCACAAAATAGTAGCAATATAATAAAAGGCAAGTCAACAAAAATCACATATAAAGTAAATAATCTCCACGAAGGGAGAGTCCACAAATATAAAAATAAATAACTGAAAGTGGGGCTCATGCCCGGTATATCCATATCCTATCTACATATCACTCAGCGCGGAAGCAAAAACTAAACATCTACTAACAATCGGAACTCACAATGCCAGCTGTCTGAACTCTGGAGCTAGACTGTCCCATCTCTAAGCGTGCCGACCTTCGGGGTTACTCCATAGTCCCCTAAAATGATGTGGTTCAAAAATGGTTAGTTTTAAATACTAAGTACTATCATCCCCCAATGCTCCTAGGCACTGAGCGGGGAGGAAGAAAGGAGAGGTAATTAGTGTTAAAACTAAAATTGACCTCTCGTGGAGTTCGGGGTCCCAAAAGAGGGGTGACCTCACACCTACTACACTCGGGGGAATGTCACGGACCAAAGACTTGGAAAACTAGGAACAGACCCTCGGCTATAGCGTGGAGGTCCCACCACACACCCGGATGGTCACAAGAGCACTTCCCCTCCCTCACTAGTGGCTGAGATTGGTACCTTGGAGAGCTCTCTCACTCAACCAAGAAGAAGCCTAAGGAGGAGGAAGCCCAAAAAAATCATCCCTCCAAAGGTACCCAAGGGGGTCTATTTATAGTTTTCCCAAACCTGGGGGACTAAAAGGTCAGCAATACCCCCAAGGACAAATATTACCTTAGCCAATAGAAAACATCCACACCGGGGGGGGCAATGAGGTAACTCCACCCCAAGGGCAAAACGGTAAAAGTGTGGCCAAAAGAGGCCAAGGGCGGGAAAATGCCAAGCCATACCCCACCTACCCGGGCACTCGAGATGAGTGGGCTAACTGCGTGGGCGAGTTCCTGACCGTCGGCCAGTCTCGCCCTGTGAGCTAAACGTGTGGGCGAGACCCTGGCCGCCGGCCAATCTCACCCCGCTAGCTAACCACGCGGGCGAGACCCTGGCCATCGGACGACCTTGCCCCGCGAGCTAACCACGCGGGCGAGACCCTGGCCGTCGGCCGACCTCGCCCCGCGATCTAACCGCGCGGGAGAGACCCTGGCCGCAGACCAGTCTCGCCCCGCGATCTAACCGCGGGTGCGATAGCTTGGTCGCAGGCCGCTCTCGCCCCGCATGCTAACACCCAGGGCGATAGCCAGGCCGTAGGACGCTCTCGCCCCCGAAAGATAACTGCCCAGGGCGAGAGCCTGGCCACAGGCCACCCTCACCCCCGCGATCTAACCGCCCGGGGGGAGAGCCCGGTCACAGGCCGCTCTCGCACCCTCGAGCTAACCGCCCTGGGCGAGAGCCTGGCTGCAGGACTCTCTCGCCCCCGCGAGCGAACCGCTCGGGGCGAGAGCTTGACCACAGGCCGCTCTCGCTCCCGCGAGCTAACCGCCTGACCAGTCTCGCCCTACCAAGGGCTATGGTGTAGGGGGCGGGATCCTGGCCTCTAGCCAATCCTGCTGCTCCCAGCTCGCACCTATCAAGCAAGGGGCGGGTTTCGGCCAACTTACCTCACCCGCCCCCCACCCCCCTAAGAAGGAGCCAAGGGGGAGGCAAATTTTTCCTCCCCCAACTAGTATATAACAAAGGCTTGGCCTAAATTTACCACTATGGGTGCAAAATCTCTCAAAAGCTTAAAAACATACAAGTTGTCCAGCGCCTGACGTAGGGGACCTACTCTGTGAATATGGGGTTGTACACAATCCCCACTCTTTTCGAGCGAGTTCCACGATCGAAAAAAACCAACCAACCCAATGTATTCGCTGAGTGTAGCTTTTCTCGCGGTTCGGAGAAAACACAAGGCATTCCCGAGCGGTAAACCCACCATGCCAGTTGATGGGAGCCTGGGTGGAGAGACCCCCTCCAGGTGACAACACTTAACCTCCCGGAGGGGTCAACCTGCCATGCCAGCTGATGGGAGCCTGCGTGGCAAGACCACCTCCGGGTAATAAAACACTTAAACTCCAGAAGGGGTCAACCTGCCAAGCCACCTAATAGGAGCCTTGGTGGCGAGACCCCCTCCGGGTAAAAAATATAAAACCTCCCGGATGGGTCAACCTACCATGCCAGCTGATGGGAGCATTGGTGGCGAGAAACCCTCTGGTAAAAAACACTTAACCTCCCGGAGGGGTCAACCTATCATTCCAGCTGATGGGATCCTGGGTGGCAAGACCCCCTCCAAGTAAAAAATCCCTTAATCTCTTAGAAGGGTCAACCTATTATACCAGCTGATGGGAGCCTGGGTGGCGAGACCCCCTCCGAGTAAAAAATACTTAACCTCCCGGAGAGGTCAACCTGCCATGCTAGCTGATGGGAGCCTAGGTGGCGAGACCCCCTCTGGGTATAAAACACATAACTGCCCGGAGCATTCAACCTGCCTTGCCAGCTTATGTGAGCCTGGGTGGCGAGACCCCCTCCGGGTAAAAAGAAATGTGCATCCACGAGAGGTACGCCTACCCTGCCAGCTAGTGAGATCCTGACATCGGGACTGTCATTCGAGCAATGGTACTTGGGCTTCCACGAGAGGTACGCCTGCCCTACAAGCTAAGGAGAGCCTGACAGCGGGACCGTCATCGAAGCAAAGATACTTGGGCTTCCATGAGAGGTATGCCTGCCCTACCAGCTAGTGATAGCCTAACAGCGGGATTGTCATCGGTTCAAAGGCTTGGTCTCTCACGAGAGGTATGCCTGCCCTGCCAGCTAGTGAGAGCTTGACAGTGGGAATGTCATCAATGCAAAGACTTAGTCTCACAAGAGAGGTATGCCTGCCCTACCAGCTAGTGAGATCCTGACAGCAGGACCGTCATCAGAGAAAAGATACTTAGGCTTGCACGAGAGGTACGCCTGCCCTGCCAGCAAGTGAGAGCCTAATAGCGGGACCGTATCAGAGCAAAGGTACTTGAGCTTCCACGCGAGGTACGCCATCCCTACTAGCTAGTTGGAGCCTGACAGCAGGACCATCATCGGAGTAAGATACTTAGGATTCCACGAGAGGTACGCATGCCCTACTAGCTAGTGATAGCCTGATAGCGGGATCGTCATCGGAGCAAAGGACTTGGTCTCTCACGAGAGATACGCCTTCCATGCAAGCTAGGCACAGCCTTACAGCGGGACCGTCATCAAAGCAAAGATACTTGGGTTTCCACGAGAGATACGCCTTCCTTGCAAGCTAGTGAGAGCCTTGTTACGGGACCGTCATCGGAGCAAAGATACTTGGGCTTCCACAAGAGGTACGCCTGCCCTTCCAGCTAATGAGAGCCTGACAGAAGGACTTTCATTGGAGCAAAGGACTTGGTCTCTCACGAGAGGTACGCCTGCCCTGCCAGCTAGTGAGAGCCTAAAAGCGGGACCATCATCGTAGCAAAGATACTTGGGCTTCTACGAGAGGTACGCCTGCCCTGCCAGCTAGTGAGAGCCTAAAAGCAAGACCGTCATCGGAGCAAAGGCACGTGGGCTTCCACGAGAGGTACGCCTTCCCTGCCAGCTAGTGGGAGCCTGACAGCGGGACCGTCATTGGAGCAATGATACTTGGGCTTCCACGAGAGGTATGCCTGCCATGCTCCGTCGGTTCATGATATTGAGTCTCGCCTTCCGAGTGGCCTCGATCCCTACTCTACAGTGGATCACCGCTATACCTTTTCGGGGTCCTACATCGACCTGGTCCTCACATATGTCTTCTCCCCCCACTCTACGTAGAACCCCTTCAACCTGTGCCGACGATTGAGGTTGGGCAGGGCCTCTCACCCCCCTCACTTCAAGGAACTCGGGGCTGGTAGCTGTGGCGTGACTCTCCGCCTGGTGGAAGTCACAGTATGGAAATGCTCCTTCTCCCCTCCTTTGGTTAGTCCGGCGGTCTCTCCCGTTGCCTCTTCCTCCTCCGCCTATTGCCAAGGCTTGCTGTGGTTGGGGTAGGAGCTGTGTTGGGGCTTGCCTCTAGAAGTTGAACCTCCTTTGGACCCCGTGAAAGTTTTCCCTACCCTGGATGAGAGCTCTTCCAGGGCCCTGGATAGGTCCTCCATGCTACCTATAGCCTGGTTCCGGACCCTTCTGTCCCTGAAACCCCTGAGCTCTCTGCTCCTCTCTCCTTATTCTTCCCTAATGCCTTGAGACTGTTGGAACCCTTGTTTTATTTGGGCTAGGTCCACTCTTAGGATGTTGACCCATATGTATAGCCAGGGTCAAGGTCTAGGTCTAAGTTAGTCTCTACAGGCCAGACTTCTCAAGGCCAGCTTTTTATTTCTCTCAAAGATCTCAGACTCAGAAGATAATTGTGGATTTCATATTAGTTCGACTTTTGTCGAACTAGGCTCGATAATCGTCGATCTCCGATTGACGATCTCAAAGATTAGTCACTGAACTGAGCTCGAATATCTACGAGCTCAGGTCGATATTTTCTCTTTTGTTCTCGGAAGTCTCAGATCGCAGATAGTTGATCTCAGCTCGACGATCTTCCAACTCAGATCGACGATCATTCTCTGTGCCCGACTCCTTTTATTTTTATCAGTTGTCTTGAAGATTTATTTTCTACTTCATTAATTCTATTTATGTCAAATAATCTCAAGTAGTTAATGCTAACATTCTCTTGGCATATAGCTGTTTCTTCACAACATTTACTATGGTATTTCACAGAGTAATTATTCTGACTTATTTTCCAAGAAAGTTGGGGAGAAAATTAATAACAAAAATTTGCAGCCGTTTCTCTCCTCGTTTTCTCCAGTAATTTAAGGGAAGTTTTTGAATCTCAAAAGAGATATTCAGACAGGTTAATAGACAGACAAGCAGATTCAGAAATTCTCTCTCAGAGAACACAAACATTTTTCTGCAATATCTTTTAGAACTCTCTATTCTACTCTCAGAAAATAGAAGAAGAACAACAAATTTTCATCTTGAGTCTTCTTCTTCAGTTCTATCTTCAGGAATCTACAGAGACAGAAAATAAACATCATTCTATAGATTCTGAAGAGCAAGAACAATAGTCTATTGAATACCTATACCCTGGACAAAGCTTCCATCTTCCTGAATCTACTCAATATCTCAGGGGGAGCTTTGGCAACATCAAATCCACATAGTCTCCTCATTTGGTTTGAGAATGAGAAGACTACAATCTATTTTCTTTAATCTCTCTTGTATAGGGTTATTACTCCCTTCAAAAGTGAACTCTTTGGTGATAGGGCACCAGATCAAAAACCTATTAGTTTTTAGGCACCTGATCAAAAGCCGGATGGGTTTCTAGATCTACATTAAGCAGATCTTGTGGTGATAGGGCACCTGATCAAAAACCTAAGTGGATTCCTACCAGGGTGGTAGAAGAGTGGATGTACCCAGATTTGGGGAACCACTATATTTTTCTTGTGTCATCTGGTTTCTCATCTTTCCTTATTTCTTATTGTGCTGTGTTTGCTTTTGTTTTTAATTCACTTATACTTATAAGTAACACCAATTTTAATTCTGCTATAAAAATTAATTAAAAGTTTTTAATACTCTATTCACCCCCCTCTAGAGTAGATTTGATTTATCCCCTCTCTTTCATAGACACCTTGCTCCTTTACTCCGTCTCCGTTAGCTTTGCCAACTTCTTGACAAATGCTGGGTTGGCTGCCTCCATTGCTATCTCCTCTACCGCCCTTTCCATCAGCTCCTCGAAGGAAAGGTGGGCCTTTCGAGTCAAGCTCATCTTGAAGAACACCTCACGCAACCCCACCATGAACGCCATCTGGAGGGCATCCCCGACATCTCCTGGATTTCCAGGATCTCCTCTTAGAACCTATCAACGTAGTGGGCGAGCGACTCCTCGGCCCTCTTAATTATCAGAAAGATGGACTCAGGACTCTTCTTCCTCTTCTTGGAGGTGGAGAAGCGAAGCCGAAAGCTCCGGCTCAAGTCCTCAAACTCGTAGATCGACCTTGGAGGGAGTTGATGAAACCAGACCCTTGCCTTGTCCTTCAACGTGATCGCAAGAGACGGCATTTAAAGGCATCTGTCATCGGCCTGATGGAGATGGCATCCTCGAACCATTGCAGGTTCTGGATGGGTTCATCCTTCCTGGCATAGTAAGCCATGTTAGGCTCTTTGAAACCATCAGGAACGGGAGCCGAGATGATCTGCTCGCTGAAGGGTGACCCCCTAAGTGCTAGTCTCACAACCTCTACTCGCATGACCTGCTCGCCTGGAGGGCTGGCACTTGCCGGGCTCGGGAACAACTCCCGCCCGGTGAGGCCTCGCTCGAACCCCTCTCCCATCCATTTCTTCCCAGGTTGCCTAGCTGGTGCACTTCCTTCTCCCCCTACTGGGGTCATCTCTCCTATGACCCTGGGAGGCAGCTCACTGAGACCACTCTGGGTCAGCTCACCGAGACCCCTGGGAGCCAGTCCCTGTGGGAGTAGGGGTTGAGCTGTCATACCGAGGGGCAATGCTTCTCAGTATCTCCATGATGCCTTGGATGGAAGCCTTGAACTCCTCCATTCCTACAAAGGGTTCGGGGTTGGGGAGTTCGCCGAGATCATCACCACCTCCCTAATCTCCAGCTATGACACTTCCTCGAGATCTTCTGTACAGGTCACTCTCAACGCTCACCGTAGCAAAAATGTTGAAGACAAAATTGACCTCTCGTAGAGTTCGGGGTCCCAGAAGAGGGTGACCTCACACCTACTACAGTCGGGGGAACGCCACAAACCAAAGACTTGGGAAACGAGGAACAGACCCTCGGCTCTAGCATGGAGGTCCCACCACACACCAGGAAGGTCACAAGAGCACTTCCCCTCCCTCACCAATGGTTGAGCTGGGTACCTTGGAGAGCTCTCTCACTCAACCAAGAAGAAGCCTAACGAGGAGGAGGCCCAAAAAATCATCCCTCTAAAGGTACCCAAGGGGGCCTATTTATAGTTTTCCCAAGCCTGGGAGACCAAAAGGTCAGAAATACCCCTAGGACAAATATGCCCTGAGCCAATCGAAAACATCCACACTAGGGGGTAATGAGGTAACTCCACCCCAAGGGCATAATGGTAAAAGCGTGGCCAAAAGAGATCTAAGGGCGGGAGGAGGCCAAGCCATACCCCCAACTCCTCGGGCGCCCAAGACGAGTGGGATAATCGCATGGGCAAGTTCCTGACCGTCGGTCAGTCTCTCCCCGCGAGCTAACCATGCGGGCAAGACCCTAGCCGGCTGATCTCGCCCCACGAGCCAACCGCACGGGCGAGACCCTTGCTGTCGGCTGATCTCATCCCGCGATCTAACCGTGTGGGCGAGACACTAGATACCGGTCGGTCTCGCCCAGCGATCTAACCGTGTAGGCAAGAGCTTGGCCGCAGGCCACTCTCGCCCCGCGAGCTAACCGCCCGGGGCGAGAGCTAGGCCGCAGGCCGATCTCGAAACCCCGAGCTAACTGCCCGGGGCGAGAACTGGGCCGCAGGCCACCCTCGCCGATACGAGCTAACCGCCCAGGGAGAGAGCTCGGCCGCAGGCCGCTCTCGCCCCCGCGAGCTAACCGTCGGGGGTGAGAGCGTGGTCACAGGCCGCTCTCGCCCCGAGAGCTAACTGTCCGGGGCGAGAGCCTGGCCGCAGGCCGCTCTCTCCCCCGCGAGCTAACCGACCGGCCAGTCTCTCCCTACCAAGGGCTAGGGTGCAGGGGGCGGGATCCTAGCCTCCACCACATCCCGCTGCTCCAAGCTCGAACCTATCAAGCTAGGGGAGAGTGTCGGCCAACTTACCCCACCGGCCTCCCAAGAAGGAGCCAAGGGGGGAGGCAAATCATTCCTCCCCCTACTAGTATATGACAAGGGCTAGGCCTAAATTTTCCACTATGAGTGCAAAATCTCTCAAAAGCTTAAAAACATACAACTGGTCCCGCGCCTGCCATGGGGGACCTACTCTATGAATACGGGGTTGTACAAAATCCCCACTCTTTTCGAGCGAGTTCCACGGTCGGAAAGAACCATCCAACCCAACGTATTCTCTGAGTATAGCTTTTTCTCGCGATTTGGAGAAAACACAAGGCATCCCGAGGGGTCAACCTGTCATGTCAACTGATGGGAGCCTGGGTGGAAAGACCCCCTCCGGGTAAAAAATACTTAACCAACCAGAGGGGTCAACCTGCCATGCTAGCTGATGGGATCCTGGGTGGCAAGACACCCTCCGGGTAAAAAACAATTAACCTCCCGTAGGGGTCAACCTGCCATGCTAGTTGATGGCAGCCTGGGTGGCGAGACCCCCTCCGGGTAAAAAACACTTAACCTCCCGGAGGGGTCAACCTGTCATGCCAGCTGATGGGAGCCTGGGTGGCGAGACCCCCTCAAGGTAAAAAAATACTTAACCTTCCGGAGGGGTCAACCTGCCATGCCAGCTGATGGGAGCCTGGGTGGCGAGACCCCCTCTAGGTAAAAACACCTAACCTCTCGGAGGGATCAACCTGTCATGCTAGTTGATGGGAGCCTAGGTGGCGAGACCCCCTCCAGGTAAAAAACACTTAATCTCCCGGAGTGGTCAACCTGCCATGCAAGCTGTTGGGAGCCTAGGTTACAAGACCCCCTCTGGGTAAAAAACACTTAACCTCCCAGATGGGTCAACCTGCCATAACAGCTGATCGGAGCCTGGGTGGTGAGACCCCATCCAGGGAAAAAGAAATGCGCATCCACGAGAGGTGCGCATACTTTGCCAGCTAGTGAGAGTCTTACAGCAGGACCATCATCGAAGCAAAGGTACTTGGGCTTCCACGAGAGGTATGCCTACACTGCCAGCTAATGAGAGCCTCACAGCGGGACGGTCATCAGAACAATGATACTTGGGCTTCCACGAGAGGTACGCCTGTCCTGCAAGCTACTGAGAGCCTAACAACGGGACCGTAATCAGAACAAAGGCTTGGTATCTCAGGAGATGTACGCCTGCCCTTCCAGCTAGTGAGAGCTTGATAGTGGGACCATCATAAGAGCAAAGACTTGGTCTCTCATGAGAGGTACGCCTGCCCTACCAGCTAGTGAGCACTGACAGCGGGACCGTCATTGAAGCATAGATACTTGGGCTTTTACGAGAGGTACGCCTGCCCTGCCAGCTACTGAGAGGCTGATAGAGGGACCGTATCGTAGCAAAGGTACTTGGGCTTCCACGAGAGGTTTGCGTGCCCTGCCAGCTAGTGGGAGCCTGATAGCGGGACCATCATCGGAGCAAAGATACTTGGGCTTCCACGAGAGGTACACCTGCCCTACCAGCTAGTGAGAGCCTGACAGCGAGATCATCATCGGAATAAAGGACTTGGTCTATCACGAGAGGTACGCCTACCCTGCAAGCAAGGGTTAGCCTGACTGCGGGACCGTCATCGGAGCAAAGATACTTGGGCTTCCACGAGAGGTACGCCTTCCCGGCCAGCTAGTGATAGCCTGGTAGAGGGACTGTCATTGGAGCAAAGATACTTAGGCTTTCACAAAAGATATGCCTGCCTTGCAAGCTAGTGAGAGCCTGACAGCGGGACCGTCATTAGAACAAAGGACTTTGTCTCTCACGAGAGGTAAGCCTGCCCTGCCAGCTAGTGAGAGCCGAATATCGGGACCGTCATCGGAGCAAAGATACTTGGTCTTCTACGAGAGGTATGCCTGCCCTGCCAGCTAGTGAGAGCCTGACAGCGAGACCGTCATCGAAGCAAAGGCACTTGGGCTTCCACGAGAGGTACGCCTGCCCTGCCAGCTAGTGGGAGCCTGACAGCGGGACCGTCATTGGAGCAAAGATACTTGGGCTTCAACGAGAGGTATGCCTTCCCTGCCAGCTAGTGAGAGCCTGACAGCAAGAGCGTCATAAGAGCAAAGGACTTAGCCTCCCCGAGGTACCTTAGACCCATCCAACTAGTAGATCCTGGCATGAGGAGATCCTCTAAGGGGGGGGGGACTGGGCATATCACCTAAGCTTTACCAATTCCAATATCCTCAAACGGGGAAAAAAGATTCAAGACTCAATACAATCTTAAGAAAAATTCAAGACTCCGCCGAGGTGAGGTTTCTTCAGAGGGCCTGGGCTTAATGGCCGTCATCCTTCCCCTCAGATACCTCCATCTTGCTAAGGCTCTCCATGATCTTCTCCATCTCCTCTGCCTTGGCCAACCAAGAGATGGTGTTGACGGCTTGACATAACATTTTCTTGCCATCCTGGAGTCTTCCTTGACTCTGACCTGGATGCCTCCTGAGCTGAACTTGTTGCATTGGTGGAATAAAGATGGCACGCAATGGAAGGCGTTGATGAGGGGCCTTTTGAAGATGGCGTTATAGCTGCTCGGAGCGTCAACTATGACGAACCGGCAGTTCCTTGAAGTCCCTCCTAATTTTACTTGGAGTCCTACTCCACCTTCAACCTCCTTCCTCTCTCGTGAAAATCTGAATAGGGGTCCATCTAAGGCCAACACCCTCCTTGGCTCTACCTTCATCTCATCAAACGCCTTCTTGAAAACGACGTTGACGGAGCTCCCGTTACAAACCAAGATCCAGGAGACGGTGTAGCACTCGATGGCCATCTGGATGACCAGTGCATTGCAGAATGGATCCTCATGATCTGATATGTACTTTATGGAGAAGGTGATCTTCTCCTCCTAGGGCAGAGTCTGGGATATCGAAGCGACGCTCTGTCGGTACATGATATGGAGGCTCGACTTCTGAGTGGCCTTGATCCCCACTCCACCGTGGATCACCGCTATACCTCCTCGGGGTCTTACATCGACCTGGTCCTCAAATATATCTTCTCCCCCTACTCTGGTTAGAACCCCTTTAACCTATGCCGACGGCTGAGGCTCGTCAGGGCCTCTAACCACCCTCACTTCTAGAAACTCGGGGGAGGTAGCTGTGGCATGACCCTCCGCCTGGTGGAAGTCACAGTACAGCAATGCTCCTTCTCCCCTCATTTAGCGGGTCCGACGGTCTCTCCCATTGCCTCTTCCTCCTCCGCCTATTTCCAAGGCTTGCTGGGGTGGGGGTAGGAGCTATCTTGGGGCTTGCCTCTAGAAGTTGAACCTCCATTGGCCCCCGTGAAAGTTTCCTCCACCTTGGATGAGAGATCTTCTTAGAACCTGGGCATGTCCTCCCTGATATATCCAGCCTAGTTCCGGACCCTCCTATCCTTGGAACCCCTGAGCTCTCTGCTCCTCTCTCCTAATTCCTTCCCGATGCCTTGAGGCACCTTGCTCCTTTAACTCCGTCTCCGTTAGCTTTGCAAACTTCTTGATAAATGCCGGGTTGGCTGCCTCCATGGCTATCTCCTCTGTCGCCCTTTTCATCAGCTCTTCGAAGGAAAGGGGGGCCTTTCGAGTCAAGCTCATCTTAAAGAACCCCTCGCACAACCCAACTGTGAACGCCATCTGGAGGGCATACCCCGACATCTCCTGGATGTCCAGGATCTCCTCTTAGAACCTGTCAATGTAGTGGGCCAGCGACTCCTCGACCCTCTGCCTTATCAAAAGGATGGACTCAGGACTCCTGTTCCTCTTCTTGGAGGTGGAGAAGCGAAGCTAAAATCTCTGGCTCAAGTCCTCAAACACGTAGATCGACCTTGGAGGGAGTTGATGGAACCAGTCCCTTGCCTTGTCCTTCAACGTGATCACAAGAGACGGCACTTGAAGGAATCCGTCATCGTCCTGATGTAGACGACATCCCCGAACCACTGCAAGTGCTAGATGGGGTCATCCTTCCCAGCATAGTATGCCATGTAAGGCTCTCTGAACCCCTCGCTGAAGGGTGACTTAAATATAAGGTTGATAGACCCTATACACCTAGAGGGGGGGTGAATAGGTTCAAATCCTTTTAATCAACTTAGGCAATTAACAATGTTAAAGAACAGTCAAATTATCACAGCACAAACAATCCCAGCAAGTTCACATCACAGTACACAATGGTTTATAGTGGTTCCCCAATTTATGGGTACGTCCACTCTCCCCCTTCACATATCCAATAGAGTACTGGATTCGGCCAAACTTCTTTCCACTATCTCAGATCCACAGATCTTACAACTCAGAACCTAACTGGTTTCTACAACTCAGACTTCTTCAAGTCCTACAACTTAGATTCTTCCCAAGAATCCTACATTAGGCAACAGCCCTACCTCAGCCTTTATCAACAGGACTACAACTCAGACTTCTTCAAGTCCTAACTAAGGCATTCAGCCATACCTCAGCCTTTATAAATTTAGGCATATAACTCAGATCTATATAAAATCTTACAAGGAAATTAATTGTTTAAAACAATAAAAACTTCACACCTATAGAAAGAGAATTGGGTGAAGGCTTCTTGATCAGTTCTTGATTGAACTGATTACTCTAGATCAAACCTGTCTTATCTTTCTTCAAAGCTTCTTGAATGTGAACAAAGTAAGGTTGATCTTAGATTTTAATTGGAGTTGATCTTCAATCCATCTCCCTTCCTGAATTCAGAATTAGATCTGAATTTTTCTTGTCGACTCTTAAGAATCTTCCTTCTTCTGGGTTTGTCCCTTGTTCCCCTTTTTTACTTCTCAAATTCTCAAGCTATTATACTTTTTTCAGGCTTCAAATATTCTTCTTTTTTTGGCATGTGATAGCATAGGTATTTATATATACCCCATCCAAGGTTACCGGCTGATCCGGTTCATAACAGCCTTTTGATAACTCTGACAGATGTGTCAGCTTTGTTACTTATGACAGCTATCAGGTCTTAAGTCTTGACAACTGACTCCTCCTTGAACTTCTATCTCAGCAGAAAAGGGCGTTGAGACAACTCCAAATGTGTCGACACGAAAAGACCAAGTGGCGACACAAGTCTTGAAGGTGTCAACACAGCTCCCATATTTTTGACGCAGTAATACCTTATCTTCTCGACACAGCTTCTGTTGAATGTGTCGACACAAGTACTGTGTGTCGACACAACTGCTTCTGGTCTCGATATAGTTGGTGTTAATAGATTTCTTTAGTGTGTGTCGACACAAGTCCTGTGTGTCGACACACCTGCTTTTTGTCTCGACATAGCTACTGTTGAGTGTGTGTCGACATAAGTCCTGGGGGTCGACACAACTACTGTAGACCGAACTTCTGTATGTCGACACAAGTCCTGTGTGTCGACACAATTGCTTCTGATAGAATTCTGTGTGTCGACATAAGTCCTGAAGGTGTCGACACAACTGGCTTCTAGTGTCGACACAAGTCCTTCACCAGTGTCGACATTTGTACTCAAAATATTTCCTGCATTTCTTTAACCTGCAAATTCAATCTCAACATTCCATCAAATACACCTTGATATATATCATTGAGTTAGGTGAGGCTTCTCCAAATCAGGTACATATTTTCCAATGTACCCAACAATCTCCCACTATTTGGAGAAGTCATAACCCTTAGTCAATGATATACACCACTTATAATAAAACATAGAAGATGTATATTTTCATTTCACAGGCAGGGTAACTCATAAATAGAAATAGCAAGGAATAACATTTATTATCATCACAGAATATGATAACATTCATTATTCAGGAATAAGTGTTTGATTTACAAGATTGTTTAGAACAATATTTACGTAGTTCTAAGGCTAGCCTATTTATCCCAAAGATTGATCAGTCTCCTTAATCACAATTCCTTTGCCAGATTTTATCTTTGCTTGCACATTGGTTTTTGAATTATCAGCTGGCTTCTTCCCTTTTAGATCTTTCTTTTTGTGCTCTTCAGCCTTAATCTTCTGCCTTTTAAAGTAATGATAAGGCTTTGGAAAGTACTTGCTAGGCTCCACAGAGTTAGCATGTAACTTTCCAGCTTTAATATCCTTTTTGAATTGATGTATGGCATCTTGCCTCTTCTGATACTTGCTCCATTCTTGTTCAGAGTTCCATTTGCCTCTATCATGCATATTGTCTTTTACAGCTTTCCAGGAAGTAAGAATGATATTTCTAGAAGTTTGACTCCATTACTCAAAATCAGGCTTTAATTCTGCCTGGTCTCTGAATCTTTTCTTAGAAAGCTGAGCCTCTTTCTGAGCATCCCTAGCTCTTTGTGCTTCTTGCTCTTTTTGTAAAGCATCTTCAGACATTTCAACCTTTGCAATAATAATATTATGAGCCTCCTGTTGAGGGCTATATATATGTTATACTGATTGTTGTACTTCTTCAAAATCAGCTCGAGGATAGATGACTTGTGCAACTTCCTGCTGAACCCCTTCAATATTGGCAGGTTGAATACCAGATTCAGTAGTGTTATCATCATCACAAAGGGGTGGATATCCAAGAGTAGCTCTGATGGTATTAGATACCTATTTAGTATGATCAGAGCTGGCATTGACTAACACTCTCTCCCCCTTTATGACTTCTCTGGCCACATGATCTCGCAGATCATCCTTTGAAATCTTACTTGATCAGCTAGATATTTTGTACCTTCTTTGTAGTAGGCTTTGAATTTGTTCAGGTGATTAGAAGTAGCCTTTTGAGATTCCTGAATGGTTGTTTGTACAGTAGCTAGATCTTCTTGGATTTTCTTGGATACTTCAGTTTTTAAATCAGTAGCAATACTTCCATGTTTTTTCAGAATTTCATCATGTACGTCCTTGAGATTTTCATTTGATCTGAATTGATTTTCTAGAATATATCCTTACTTGACTGCAATGTCCTCAACTTCAGTCTTTATCAGCTATTATTGCTCAGCACAAGTATAGTACAGCATTACCTCCCTTACGGAAGCAATCTGTCATCTCCTTCTTATGAAAATTTACTTCAAATCTGATAGATTTAATATCTTGTGCCAGTTGTAACTGCAGTTCTTTGTGTGACTCATCCACATAATTTTTCATAGCAAGTCTTTGTTCATCCATTTTCACTTGCAGTTGTATTAGAAGAGAATTGAAGTCTATTCCTGGAGAAGATGCTTGAGGCACTGTTTGTAAGGCTTTCTTATAGCCTATGCTTCTTTTCCTGAGAGCCACCAGCTTCCTTTTCTTGGCCATGGAAGGTTCTTCATCATCATAAGAATTTGAAGAACTTTATATATCCACAGTATCTTTAGGGCCGAAGGCATGTAGTTGCTTTTCCCCTCAGTCCTTGGCAGCTCCCCCTCAGTCCTTGGTAGCTCCCCCTCAGTCTTTGCATCTTGGAGGTCTGGAAATAATTCTTCCGAAGTTACCTCCTGCTGCATTTGAACAGGAGGTATAATTTTCTCTTGTCCAATAAATGGTTCTCCCTGGACATTAAGATCCTTGTCCAGGGTTTTGTCTAAGCTAGAGGAGTGGATGTGCTCATCTTGTTCAATATCTGTCATATGCACATCATGTGCTTATTTCTCAGAGATGACTGCTGCTGTATTATTGATTTCTAATACGATGTTCATAACAGTATCAGTTGCATACTCACTCTCCATAGCAACTTCAGCAATAACTCCCCCTTGGGCAGGCATCTATGATTTTTCAGGGTCTTGAACAACTAAAGTTTCATTGTTTTCTCCCCCTGGAGATGATTTCTCCTGAGTGTCATTAGTTTGGATTCCCTCCCCTTGGGCTTGAGCTTCCATATCTGGTTGTGGAATAGGTGATTTTCTTTATTGTTCTTCATCTGAGCTGAAGATAACCTGTTCTTCAGAATCACTAGAAGATTCTGCTTCCTTGGTGATAGGTTCCTTTTTCTTATCCTTCTTCACTCGTTTCTATAGAATAAAAACATCTTTGGTCAAAACTCTATCCCACCTTGATAGTATTCTCAAATCCATTCTTCTCATGTGATTTATCTTGGTTCCTAAAGTTTGATTCATCACCTCTGGGATGGTGGAAGCCAGATACAAGCTCAATATTCTACCCAGATTAGACTTCTTGGCACTTTCTTTGATTTTGTCAAAAATTACAGCTGACCAGTCTGTTTTCACTTGGAAGATAACTATGGTCATGAGTTTGAACATGTAGGCCAAGTTCCTATCATGTCCTCCTATTTTGCAGAGAATAACTTTGCCTATTATCTCAGATAGAAACTTACCCTGGGAATTCATCCCCTTCCTGGTCATTGAAGAACCAATCTTGGTATTGGGATCCATCCCACACCATTAGAGTGCATCCCTTGTCCTGGAAGATGTGATATCTTCTTCTTCCTTAATCTTTGGAAGCTGAAGTGACTTTCTGTTTTTCTTCTGGGATTTTTACTGTATAACCATTTACAGTGGACTTCAACATCTTTCCTTGAGAATCCATTGTTGGGGAAGAGTAAAATTCAAGAAACTCTTTCTTCCATATCCTTGTAGGTTCAGAGACCAAGTATTCCAATAAATTTTCTGCGATTAGGGTTATCACGCCCTTGATTTCTGGCATGGCAATTTAAATGCCTTGCGTACCAGTTCATATCCTTCATTTATCTTGTCTCCCTGCTGAGGCGCCATTGGTGAACGAGAGAGAAGAGAGTCGACGGGAGATTTTCTTATCAACACAAAGTCTAGAGTCGAGAGTTCTGAAAGCACAGTTGGCTTGATTTTGTCTTCTCCTATTTATAGTGTGCTTGTAAAGGGTAGGTAAAAAGACGCGCCTAACATTGGAATAAACTAGTCGACAAAACTTTACATGTGTCGACATAGATAACCTAGGTCTCGACAAAACTTTATTGAAGTCTACATGTCTATGTGGTGACAAACCTTTGCCTGTGTCAACATAGACTACTGAAGTCTCGACAGAACACTGTAAGTGTCGATATGTATATGTGTCGACATTGATTTTTTTTGTGTGTCGACAAAAATAATCTTCGAATACATGAACTCGAAAGAGTTTTGTCGACACAGACTTTGTCTGTCGAAACAGATTTTATTTATGTGTCAACACAGTCTGTTTCTTTTTCGACACAACCTGCTGATAGTGTCGACACAGTTAGCTTGTGTTGACACAAACTTTCTAACTTAGCAAAATTTCTTGAGGAAGTTTTATGCTGACTAAATATTTCATTCTAGGTTCATCATACCTAATTCAATTTTAAAATGATTGAATTTACTTTCATCTAGAGGTTTTGTAAATATATCAACAACTTGATTATTAGTGTTGACAAATTCTAGACTTACGTCTTTTTTTCAACATGTTCTTTGATGAAGTGAAACTTGATTTCTATATGCTTAGTTCTGCTATGTGAAACAGGATTTCAAGCTATAGAAATAGCACTAGTAGTGTCACAATATAATGGAATTCTACTTGCCTTGATGTCATAGTCTTCAAGTTGATATTGTATCCGCAATAACTGTGCACAGCAACTGCCTGCAGCTACATAAAATGATTTAGCTGTGGAAATAGCTACACTTGTCTGCTTTTTGCTACTCCATGACACCAACCTTACACTTAGGAACTGAATTGTGCTAGTGGTGCTTTTCCTATATTCTTTGCAGCCTACAAAGTCTGCATCTGAAAAACTTGTTAGCAAGAAGTCTCTATTCTTAGGGCACAAAAGACCTAGATTAGGTGTGCCCTTAAGATATCTCAGAATTCTCTTGACAGCAGAATAATGAGATTCCTTAGGGCAGGCTTGGTACCAAGCACAGACACATATAGCATATATGATGTCAGGTTTACTAGCAGTCAAGTAAAGTAGGGAGCATATTTGATGGGGACGACGACCCTCAGCTTGATGAAGATGCAGTTGATGATGATCAACCGCCACCATCAAAGGATTTGCGCTGCCATGACGATCTTGACGGGCAACGTTACAACCTTCGCCCTCGCCTCATGAAGAACCATATTTAATTTACTATTTCATTTCATTATTTTATTTTGGACATTTATTCTGGCCTGCGTTATGCCAGCCATTGCTGCATTTAGTTTATTTTGGGTTGCATATAGCCATTGGTGTGTGTAAGGCTATATAAGGCCATGACTTTGATATGTAATAGGAGGTTATTATTGAAAAAGAAATTGAAACCATAAACTCTTTCTCCTCTAACCCGCCGCCCCCCTCTCTTCGCTCTCCCTCTCGGTTCTGCCGAGAACTTGCTACCCTGCTAGGCCGCCGGCCACCACCTCTCCTCCTCCTTTCCCCGCTTCTCCTTCCCCACTACTCCTCCTTCCCCTCTCCCCTCTCCCATAATCGTTTCTTCCCTCTACTCCTCAAGACTATTCGGCCAGCACCTCAAAGAGGATCCAAGGTGCAACGTATGATCAGGAAACTCACTCGGGCGTAGGTAGACCAAGACGGACGTGTACATCTTCGTCAGCTCATCTCCGGTGGACTAGTGGTGGTAACGATCGATTGTAGTGGATCCTCATCACGGATCTACAAACTCCGAGTGGGTAACGAAACTTCCTTCCAAAGAGTTTTCCCTTCTCAGATTTTTCTTGTGGTTATTGAGTTTTTGCGTGACTTTGGACATCGGATTTTTTCGTGGTTATTTTCTTGTGTATTTGTGCTTTCTTCGAAATTTCTGAAACATACAAAAAAAAGGATTGGCAATCCTTGCTTTGTTTTTATTGGGGAAACATCCACCCTTTACGAATCGATTTGTTTTTTTTGTGGATTTTCTTTGGTACAACACCGCGCTCGTCGGAACCAATATTGTTCCTTTTGGCCCGAAAGGCTTTGGGCTATAGACATTCTCCGATCCACTTGCAGTTCGGCTTCCAGTAAGTTAGCGCGAGAGATTAATAAAATCCATTGTGATAGCTGCGTGTTGTTAGTGTGCAGAATAGAGACCGTTGAGCGTAACGAGAGCCGTCGATACGTTGTCCGTGAAGGATCTTTAGGACGGGATTACATAGAATTTGGTATCAGAGGGAGTTTGTGTTGATTAACAATCGACACCATCCTTATCTTTTCTGTCGTAAGCTGTCGACCCACTTGTGGTCGTGCTCGAGTCGTGGTCAAGACCAATTTTTACAGAAAAAAACAAAAAAATCACGTGTCCTACTGTTCATGCGCACGAAGCATGGTTCGGAGTATTCCCCTTCCTCTTCACATATGGCAGATGACCATGATATTTAGCATGCTCCGACAATGATCGCGGAGCTTCAGGAAGAGTTTAACAAGAGGTTCGATGCCCTCAGTCAATTAATACAAGGGCTGATTTTAAATCAAGCGGCGCCTTGAAACCCCGCTGCTAACCCTCTTGATGGCACGAGTTTAAATCGACAGGGCCCTCTACCCCAGGCCGCCGATCAGCAAAATTAGAGACAACTCCATCACCATAATCAGGACGATGAGCAAGCGCCTAGAGCTCCATATGAGTTCGATGTCACTAGGGCCGTGAAGATAGATTCACCATCATACGATTGTATGGGTGAGCCCCAAGTATTTTTAGATTGGATCATGGAGATCAAATGATATTTTGAGTGGCAGAACTTGACGAACGTTGAGAAGGTGCGAGTTGCTTGGATGAAGCTTCTGGGTATGGCCAAAACTTTTTGGTTGAACGAAGAGAGGCGTCTAGGTACTGTAAATGGAGTACCCCTAATTGGGTGGGCTGCCATGAAAGCACTCCTGACTGACCAATATGTCCCGGCATATCACTGAACTCAAATGTTCGATGAGTTAGCCACCCATCGCCAGGGGAGCAAATCGGTAGCGGAGTACATGGGACTCCTTAAGGATTTGGTGGTTCGGTGTGACGTCCGAGAAATGCTCGAAGTTACGCTATCCTGTTTTCGCAAGGGACTCAACCCAGACATCCAAGGCAAGCTCCTGCGTTATGGTAATACAGACCTTAACATGACTTTCAATGCAGCCTTGGATATAGAATAGCACAATGCCCACAAGTCCATGGGGCGAGCGTTCCAGAAGGGAAAGTCCATTTTAGGACCCCAGCCTTCATCGTCCATGCGGGACAAGGGAAAGATACGGTCGACTGATTCGAATTCTTGGCCAATACCGCTAGGAACATCAGGAGTCCCACCGGTGAGAGAGTTCCTATAGGGCGGATCAGTAAGACTAACGCCACATAATTCACTTGCAGGATCCAAGGGCACTACGCTAGAGAGTGCCCCACTAAAACGAAACCCCTAGCACTTATAGGTTCTCCCTCCGAACCCACTGAAATTATTTACGAGGCTGCGGATGAATCTGAAGGCGAGCCTAGTGATTTGGATGACGATTCTTATATGATGGTGATGCATTGTATCCTAGCTCCCTTGTCGAGTATTGGACGAGTATAATAGGACAAGCATATTTTCTCTGCACTTTAAAAGCGGTGATAAATGGTGTAAGATGATTATTGATAGCGGGAGTTGCATGAATGTTATTTCTGAAAATGCGGTCACCCGAATGAAATTAAGCATGGAACCACACCCCAACCATATAAAATTGCTTGGGTAACCAAAACTTCAATTGGGGTGTCTAAGCGATGTCTAGTGTCGTTGACTATTAAGGGATACGTGGATAAGGTTTGGTGCGACGTTATCCCTATGGGCGTTTGTCACATGTTATTAGGACGTCCGTAGCTCTTTGATAATGACGTGAATCATTTTGGCCGTGCAAATACCTATGAGTTCAAGTTTAACGGCAAGACCGTTACCTTGAAGCCTACTCCACCTAAGTGCCCCTCGATCGTCTCTGGGGACATAATTGTTCCCGCGGAGAAGAAGACTTTAACATTAATAGGTAGGAAAAAGCTCGAGCATCACTCCTTTGTGGAGGGTATTCTTTATGCGTTACTTTGTCTACAAGTCAAGGGAGACGAGTCCTCGTTCGAGAGCCTTCTGTTGGCGTTGTGGGATCTTTTAGAAGAGTACAAGGATGTGTATCCGGAGGAGTTTCCCGCAACATTACCCCCGTTGCGGGATATCCAACATGCTATAGATCTCATTCTGGGTTCCTCCCTACCCAACCTACCACACTACCGTTTGAATCCATCCGCCCATGGGGAGTTGCAAAGCCAAATTGCTAAATTATTGCAAAAGGGATTTATTCGGCATAGTAAAATCCCATGCGCCGTTCCCGCCTTGCTAACACCCAAAAAGGACGGTTCATGGAGAATGTGTGCGGATAGTAGGGCCATTAATAAAATCACTATTAAGTACTGTTTTCCCATCCCGCGTTTGGACGACCTATTAGACATGTTAAGCCGGGGCCACAATGTTTTCAAAATTGGATCTTATGAGTGGCTACCACCAGATTCAGATTAGAGAAGGGGATGAGTGGAAAACATCGTTTAAGTCGAAGGAAGGACTTTATGAGTGGCTAGTAATGTCGTTCGGGCTCTCCAATGCTCCAAGTACATTCTCTCGGATGATGACCCACGTATTTTAACCGTATATGGGGAAGTTTATCGTGGTATACTTTGATGATATACTCATTTTTAGCACCTCCACTTCCGATCATGAGGGGCATTTGAAGACTATTTTGGAGACGCTCCGAATGGAGAAATAATTTGTCAATATTAAGAAGTGCACGTTCTATGTATCGTCGGTGGAGTTCCTAGGGTACATTGTTAGTTCATAGGGCATACACATTGATCCTAAGAAGGTCCAAGCCATAGTGGATTGGCAGGAACCCACTAACATTATGGAAGTTTGAAGTTTCCACAGTTTAGCCACCTTCTACCACCGGTTCATATGCGATTTTAATAGCATCATAGCTCCCATCACGGAGTGCACGAAGAAAGGGGATTTTGTGTGGTAAAAATCTGCCACCAAAGCATTGCACACGATTAAGGCACGGATGTCGGAAGCACCCCTCTTGCGGTTACCAGATTTTGATAAGGTCTTTGAGTTGTTTTGTGATGCATCCAGGATTGGTATTGCAGGCGTTTTAAGTCAATAGGGGCATCCAGTAGGTTATTTTTGTGAGAAACTTGCGGGACCAAAGCTTAACAACTCCAATTACGTGTAACACCCCAAAAAGACCCAAAAAGACTCAAAATGATTTTGAGGTGCAGGTCAGTTTACACGGCCTGGGACACGGGCGTGTCCTAGGGCGTGTCACGCAAATAAAAATGTGGCCCGAGTCAGAAGATTACACGGCCTTGAACCAAGCCTTGAACACGGGCGTGTCAGGTTGGACACGGGCGTGTCCGATGCCGTGGTCCGACCCGTGTACTGCTTGCAGCTCGATGAGGCGGGGGCGACACGGGCGTGTCTTAGGAATGACACGGGCGTGTCAGGTTCGACACGGGCGTGTCGATGCCCGTGTTCTGGTAAATTTCAGTCGGTACGAATACCGTGTGTGCCGTTTAAGGGTACACGGCCTGTGACACGGGCGTGTCACAGGCCGTGTCAACCAAAAATTTGGGTTTTTGGGCAGATCGTGGCCGTTCAGATTTCTCTCTTTTGATCCAAGGGCTCAAGTGGTTTCCCGGCTGGATTTAATCCGTGAAGGCTGATGAAGATTCATTCTTCATGTGCTTAAGGAAGAGAGAAAGAGAGAGGAGGAAGAAGAAGCAGGAAGAGATCAAGCCACCGGCGGAGTTCCCGTTGTCCGATTCATGATCCGAAGCCGGCGTTGTGAAGGCAAGGCTGCTGCGGTTCTTTCTCATCGGCTAGTTTTCGATGGCTCCCAAGAGATCGACAAGGGTAACGATATCCCTTCTTGGACAAGTGAAGTCCTTCTTTTCTGCATTGCATAGGGAAAACCCTTCCCCGCGAGTGTGCGGTGGGTTGTGGTGTCCCTTGGGGTAGATATGTGAAGTCCCCCTTATTAGAGGCCGGAATTGGAGTACGGCTCTAGGCATGCTGTGTGAAGCCTATCTGGACATGGTCTAGATTGGTGATGCTTGTTTTCATATCGGAGAAGGCTCCGTGATTATGGCTTGTGTTGCCTTGTGCCTACCTGTTGCTTGGTGCAGCATGAAGTACTGGATGATGTCCAGGAAATGAAGAGGGTTAGATGCAACTCTTGTGGCCGTGCGTTGCCACTTTATGAGCGGTTGAGCCATTGGGCTGCAACTCGATGAAAAGGCAGATTGCCGAAAAGGAAAGGTGAAACCGACCCGCGCCTATAAATAGCCATGGATACTTCCATATTCGAGGTGGCACGGCGACTTGAGCAACGGGGGGTGGCTGATCCGTACCTGCGTTAGGTCCGTCCGACTTGGAAGCCTGGTTATAGGTTTTGTTGGAGCGCCTAATGAGAGTCTTAGGCCCGCGCGCCGGAAAGACTAGAATGCTCAAATACCGTGTAGACGGTGGTGTTGACCCTGGTATTCTGGTACACCAAGAATGTGCCCTGAGTGCACGGACTGTCGGGCCGTGTGGCTGATAGTTGTGATGGCTTGAATGTGCCTGCGCGCACATAGTTGCTATATGATAATGCCATGCATTGCAGGGAAAGAATGCTAATGCCCCGAGAAAGGGGTAAGATTGTTATAATTGGGTCAGCTGAATGCTGACCGTTGCATTGTTTGCCACCGGTTGGGTGGATTGTTCCTGTGCAGGTGCTGGAGAGCCAAGTGGTAAGTGAAGGGCTGAAGCCCTACTGCTGTTGCTGCTGCTGCTGCGGCTAGCCCTTGAAGGCTAAGCGAATGTTTTTGCTCATTTGCTTTTACTCATGTATGGCCGGCCTGCGCGCCGAGGTTTGTAAACCATACGTTGTGAAAAGAGGAACTGTAATGCCTTAAGGCCAAAACTCTATGTATTTGTGTACATTCCGTGATATATATAAAGGTGGTTTATATATTGGACATTCCTGGTTAGAGTTCAAATTACTACTTAAAGCTTCCGCTAGAATGCTCTGAGTTAAGATTCGTGGTTGGTTTGGTATTATCCTGTGACCTCACCGTCTGTTTGTGGCATATAGTGTGGGGCCCCAGCCGGACCTTCTACTATACGTCATTTAACGGATGGGGTCGTTAAATTTTGGTATCAGCTTCGTTCGGTCTTCCTCTCTCGAATTCATGGACGAATTCTTTTATGGGGTGGCGAGCGCGTGTTTATGCGCCCTGCTATAACGCTAATGAACTCTGGAATGTCCACTAAGGAATGTACAAAATCTTGTTTGAGGAATCTGCGCGTTCCTTTTTGTGTTGTTTTGCTTGCATACGTTCGCTAATGTGTGTCTTGTCCACCTATAGGTGACGCGTAGTGGTGCTGGGCAGTCTGAGCCCCAGCGTTCTGATGAGAGTGCGGCACCAGTTGAGGTGCCCACACCTCCTCCATCTGCGGAAACTGTTCGCTTAGTTGCTGAGGCTCTATTTGCCATGATTCAGCCGACCGGGCAAGCGCAGCCGGCAGTTGAGCCAGTTCGTATTGTTGTAAGACCCGAGCCGGTTGAGGCTGTAGATCCACGAGCAGCTGACCGACTGTTGAAGCAATTCATGAGCTTCAGTCCTCCTACGTTTGTGGGAATGGGATCCCCAACGCAGGCAGAAGATTGGTTATCGGGTGTCAAGAGGATAATGACAGCGATCAGGGCGGAGGAAACTCTGAAGGTCACCTTGGCCACCTTCATGCTTGAAGGCGAGGCGCGGTTGTGGTGGGACGAGGTTGAGGTACACCATTTGGTGGGCAGGCAATTAACGCAAGTGTCGATTGAGGAGTTCTCTCGAATATTTCTGGCGAAACATGTCCCAGCGGCGCAACGCATTGCTATGGAAAATGAGTTCCAACGGTTAAAGCAAGGGGAAGATAGTGTGGATATCTACTTGCATGAGTTTTTCAGGTTGGGACGGTATGCGGGTACAATCTTTGCGGATGACCAAAGGAAAACGAATCGATTCTATGAAGGATTGCGGGATGAGTTGCGATTCCTGCTTTCGAGTTCAGTGAACCAAGGGTTTCAGGCGTTGGTTGATACTGCGTGTGCGTTGGAGAAGGACATGCGGTGGGTGCAAGGGAACAAGGGCTTAGTTGTGTCAAAGCCAGAGGTACAAGCACCTCGCCCGAGCAAATCGTTTTACCAGAAGAAAGGGGGCAAGAGGTCCAAGCCGTCTGGGCAAGTGACTACGACCGTTGTGTTGGGAGCGACATCAAGGCCGGATTCTCGTACATGCTATAACTGTGGCCGGGTGGGGCATATAGCCCGTGACTGTCGGGTTGTTCAGCCCAAAGGGGAAAAGAAGCCGGGTGCGTCGTATGCTGAGAAGGGCAAAGCGGTGGTTGATTCCTCTGCATCTCAGGCACAGCCCCGAATCTATTAGCTTGGCCAACAGGAAGCGATTAAGCAAAGTGACGTCGTCACAGGTACGAGTTGATTTAGCTTACTTGCTTATGTGCTATGGTTTTTGGTTATGTATAGCTTGTGCATGGTTTGTGTGCTGCAGGCTTTGTCCTGATTCGGAATAATTTGGCGAGAGCCCTGTTTGATACGGGTGCTTCGCATTCTTTTCTGTCTGAGGAGTTTGTATCTCGCATTGGGGTACCAAGTCATGTGACGGTGGATAGTACAAGGGTGCTATTGCCGAATGGCTGTGTGATGCTTGCGGATAGGGCTTGCGATGTGGATGTTCAAATAGGAAGTCGGGATTTCGGTTTGAGTGCAGCGGTGCTACCGTTGTCGGAGTTTGATGTGATCTTTGGTATGGACTGGCTCTCGGAGCAGCGTGCCTTTATTGATTGCAACTCCAAGGAGATTACACTGGGCCAGAATACCGGACTTGTGACGAAGTTCGCTGGTATGCGAGGAGTTGGCGGGACTCTGTTGTCTGCATTCCAAGTCGTCAATACTGTTCGGAAGAGCGCGGAGTTATTCTTTACGCTAATTCAGGCTGTTGAGCCAAAGGCCAGTGTCGGTGAAGTTCTGGTTGTGTCAGAGTTTGCCGATGTGTTTCCGAAAGATCTTCCTAGGTTACCACCCCAGCGGGAGATTGACTTCTCTATTGAGTTGGTGCCAGGTGCGAAACCTGTGGCCCGCTCTCCTTATCGCATTGCGCCAAAAGAGATGGCTGAGTTGAAAGTCCAATTGCAAGAGTTGTTGGAGCAGGGATATATACGCCCAAGTATGTCACCTTGGAGCGCGCCTGTTCTATTTGTGAAAAAGAAAGACGGTAGCTTACGGTTGTGTATTGACTACCGCGAATTGAATAAGCTGACGGAGAAAAACAAATATCCGATCCCGCGGATTGATGACCTCTTTGATCAACTGGCAGGATCAACGGTCTATTCCAAATTGGATTTGAAATCGGGATATTATCAGCTGCGGATTAGGGAAGGTGACATTCCCAAGATAGCGTTTGGAACACGCTACGGTCATTATGAGTTCACGGTAATGCCGTTTGGCCTATGTAATGCGCCTTCGGTATTTATGGACCTAATGCATCGAACGTTCCGAGAGTACTTGGATTTGTTTGTTATTGTGTTTATCGATGACATCTTAGTATACTCTCAGTCGGAAGAGGATCACGCAAACCATTTGCGGTTGGTCTTGCATACCATGCGGAGGAATAAGCTTTATGCCAAGTTCTCAGAGTGTGAGTTCTGGCTCTATTCAGTAGCCTTTTTAGGCCACGTGGTAAGTGGAGAAGGTATCGCGGTGGATCCATTGAAGATAAGTGCCATCCGAGATTAGCCAGTGATGTCTTCAGTGGCCGAGGTCAGGAGTTTCCTTGGACTTGCGGGCTACTATAGACGGTTTGTGGAAAACTTCTCAAGGATTGCTTTACCTCTGACCACGCTAACAAGAAAAGATCAAAAGTTCATTTGGACGCCGGAGTGCGCGCGAGCTTTTGAAGAATTGAAGAGTCGTTTGACCACGGCACCTGTGTTGACATCGCCATGTGGTACCGATGGGTATGAGATCTATAGTGATGCTTCCGGGAGCGGCTTAGGCTGCGTTCTTCTGCAGTTTGATAAAGTGATTGCTTATGGCTCGCGCCAATTGAAAGTGCATGAGCGGAATTACCCCGTCCATGATTTGGAGTTGGCGGCGGTAATCTTTGCGCTCAAGTTGTGGCGGCACTATCTATATGGCGTGAAGGTGGATATCTATACAGATCACAAAAGCCTAAAGTATTTGTTGGATCAGAAAGATCTGAATATGCGACAACGAAGATGGATGGAGTTCCTTGGGGACTACACCTTCGAGATTCACTATACTCCCGGGAAGGGAAATGTGGTCGCTGATGCTTTGAGTCGAAAGACTCCGGTACGGGCAAGCTGGTTGCAGAGGCATGATCAGCGTTTAATCCAGGAATTGGAAGCATTGGAGATATCTTGTGTTGACAAGGGTTCGTCAACCGATGCATGCTTGAACTGGACGGAGGTGCAATATGACCTTACGGATAGAGTTCGGCGAGCAACGGAGCTTGATAAAATCCTCCAGCGCTATGCAAAAGATGGGCCGGATGACCAATTCTCTTGGGATAACGGTTTGTTAAGAAGAAATGGTCGAGTGTGCGTCCCGAGTGTGGGTAAATTGAGGGAAGAGTTGATGGACGAAGCTCACTTTGCAAAGTACTCAGTCCACCCAGGGAGCACAAAGATGTACAGAGATCTGAAAAAGCTGTTCTGGTGGCCCGGATTAAAGAAAGATGTCGCACGTTATGTGGATGAATGCAATACCTGTGCATTGGTGAAAGCAGAATGTCAGAAGCCTGGCGGTTTCCTGAAGTCGTTACCTATTCCGGAGTGGAAGTTCGATGATATTTCGATGGATTTCGTGCATGGGTTGTCGAGATCTCAACGCGGTCATGATTCAATCTGGGTGATTGTGGACCGGTTGACAAAAGTGGCGCACTTCCTTCCAAACAGAAGAGACGATTCAGTGGAAACCTTGGCCAAGCTTTATGTGGAGCAGGTTGTTCGACTGCACGGTGTTCCTCGGAGCATCGTTAGTGACCGTGATGGGCGGTTCACATCGAATGATTGGCGGCTCGTTCATCAAATGTTGGGTACAAAGTTAGCGTTTAGTACGGCCTTTCATCCCCAAATGGATGGCCAGACTGAACGAACCAACAGGACGATGGAGGATATGCTACGCATGTGCGCCCTAGACTTTGGTAAGAGATGGGAAGATTATATATTTCTTGTCGAATTTGCCTATAATAATAGCTACCAAGCGAGTATTGGTATGGCGCCATTTGAAGCTTTATATGGTCGGAAATGCCGTACACCGTTAGCTTGGGCAGAAGCAGGCGAATCTAAGCTGAGTGGGAAAAAGGAAGTCGAAGAAGCTACCTCGCTCATACGCTCTATTCGGGAGAGGTTATTGATAGCCCAAGATCGTCAAGCAAAGTACTACAATGCCAAACACCGGAACGTGGAGTTCGCGGTGGGTGATTGGGTATATTTGAAGATCAAACCCTTCAAAGGCGTGTCCAGGATTCGGCGTTTGAAAAAGCTAAGTCCGAGGTATCTTGGTCCGTTTGAGGTGGTGGAGCGAGTTGGGGAAGCTGCTTATCAACTAGCACTTTCAGCAGACTTGGGTGGATTACATGATGTATTTCACATCTCAGTCCTTCGTAAGGCGGTGAAGGATCCAGCTCAAGTAGTGGAGAATGATCGGGTACCGGTCGAGTATGGGCTAACGACGAGGGTTAGACCCATTCGGATCGAGAATCGAGCCGAGAAACAGTTGCGGAACAAAGTGATCGGGATGGTCAAGGTCCGATGGGACAATTGTGGCCGTGAAGAGCTAACATGGGAGCGAGAGCAGACCATGCGAGCTGAATTTCCCGAGTTATTTGTATAAACTGTAGACCGTGTACTTTTTGTTATAACATAGTTATCAAGTTATAGCATTGCTGGTTCTTGTTTCCTTACCGTACAAATTTCGGGACGAAATTTTGTTAAGGGGGGAGGATTGTAACACCCCAAAAAGAGCCAAAAAGACTCAAAATGATTTTGAGGTGCAGGTCAGTTTACACGGCCTGGGACACGGGCGTGTCCTAGGGCGTGTCGGGGGTACACGGCCTGGGACACGGGCGTGTCCCAGGGCGTGTCACGCAAATAAAAATGTGGCCTGAGTGAGAAGATTACACGGCCTTGAACCAAGCCTTGAACACGGGCGTGTCAGGTTGGACACGGGCGTGTCCGATGCCGTGTCCGACCCGTGTACTGCTTGCAGCTCGATGAGGCGGGGGCGACACGGGCGTGTCTCAGGAATGACACGGGCGTGTCAGGTTCGACACGGGCGTGTCGATGCCCGTGTTCTGGTAAATCTCAGTCGGTACGAATACCGTGTGTGCCGTTTAAGGGTACACGGCCTGTGACAAGGGCGTGTCACAGGCCGTGTAAACCAAAAATTTGGGTTTTTTGGTAGATCGTGGCCGTTCAAATTTCTCTCTTTTGATCCAAGGGCTCAGGTGGTTTCCTGGCTGGATTTAATCCGTGAAGGCTGATGAAGATTCATTCTTCATGTGCTTAAGGAAGAGAGAAAGAGAGAGGAGGAAGATGAAGGAGGAGGAGATCAAGCAACCGGCGGAGTTCCCGTGGTCCGATTCGTGATCCGAAGTCGGCGTTTTGAAGGCAAGGCTGCTGCGGTTCTTTCTCACCGGCTAGTTTTCGATGGCTCCCAAGAGATCGACAAGGGTAACGATCTCCCTTCTTGGACATGTGAAGTCCTTCTTTTCTGCATTGCATAGGGAAAACACTTCCCCGCGAGTGTGCGGTGGGTTGTGGTGTCCCTTGGGGTAGATATGTGAAGTCCCCCTTGTTAGAGGCCGGAATTAGAGTACGGCTCTAGGCATGCTGTGTGAAGCCCATCTGGACATGGTCTGGATTGGTGATGCTTGTTTGCATATCGGAGAAGGCTCCGTGATTATGGCTTGTGTTGCCTTGTGCCTACCTGTTGCTTGGTGCAGCAGGAAGTACTGGATGATGTCTAGGAAATGAAGAGGGTTGGATGCAACTCTTGTGGCCGTGCGTTGCCACTTTATGAGCGGTTGAGCCATTGGGCTGCAACTCGATGAAAAGGCAGATTGCCGAACAGGAAAGGTGAAACCGACCCGCGCATATAAATAGCCATGGATACTTCCGTATTCGAGGTGGCACGACGACTTGAGCAACGGGGGGGTGGGTGATCCGTACCTGTGTTAGGTCCGTCCGACTTGGAATCCTGGTTATAGGTTTTGTTGGAGAGCCTAATGAGAGTCTTAGGCCCGCGCGCTGGAAAGACTAGAATGCTCAAATACCGTGTAGACAGCGGTGTTGACCCTGGTATTCCGGTACACCAAGAATGTGCCCTGAGTGCACGGACTGTCGGGCCATGTGGCCGATAGTTGTGATGGCTTGAATGTGCATGCGCGCACATAGTTGCTATATGATGATGCCATGCTTTGCAGGGAAAGAATGCTAATGCCCCGAGAAAGGGGTAAGATTGTTATAATTGGGTCAGCTGAATGCTGACCGTTGCATTGTTTGCCACCGGTTGGGTGGATTGTTCCCGTGCAGGTGCTGGAGAGCCAAGTGGTAAGTGAAGGGCTGAAGCCCTACTGCTGTTGCTGCTGCTGCTGCGCTAGCCCTTGAAGGCTAAGCGAATGTTTTTGCTCATTTGCTTTTACTCATGTATGGCCGGCCTGCGCGCCGAGGTTTGTAAACCATACGTTGTGAAAAGAGGAACTGTAAGGCCTTAAGGCCAAAACTCTATGTATTTGTGTACATTCCGTGATATATATAAAGGTGGTTTATATATTGGACATTCCTGGTTAGAGTTCAAATTACTACTTAAAGCTTCCGCTAGAATGCTCTGAGTTAGGATTCGTGGTTGTTTTGGTATTATCCTGTGACCTCACCGTCTGTTTGTGGCATATAGTGTGGGGCCCCGGCCGGACCTTCTACTATACGTCATTTAACGGATGGGGTCGTTACATTACGATCGTGAATTTTATGCCATTATTCGGTGCCTCCAACATTGGCGGTACTACCTCCTTCCTAAGGAGTTTGTTATCCTTTCCGATCACGAGGCCTTACAGTTCGTCAACTCACAAGGTAAAATCAGCCCCCGCCACGCAAAATGGGTCTCATACCTGCAGGAGTACTCCTTTAACATTAAACATCTGAAGGGCAATCTTAACCGGGTAGCGGATGCTCTTAGACCCATATCTCTTTTATTGACCACACTAAAGGTTAAGGTTGTAGGTTTTGAGCGTATTAAGGACGAGTATGTTCATTGTCCAGATTTTAAAGAAATCTATTTGTCCACCCATGGCGAGTCACCCACGACCATTTCTGCATATTATCTCTGTGATGGATATCTATTTAAGCACGCTCAGCTATGCATCCCTCGTTCTTTCCTTCGCCATTTCATAGTGTGGGAATTACATAGCGGAGGTCTCGGCGGCCACTTTATGCGTGACAAAACCATTACCTTAGTGGAGGAAAAATTTTATTGGTCGGGTCTCAAGTCTACGGTACACAAGGTGGTTGGAAGTTGTAGAGTGTGTCAATTAGGAAAAGGGAATAAGACTAATGCGGGGCTATATACCCCCTCCCCCTCTCGATTCCTTCCGTTCCATGGGAAGATATTAGCATGGACTTTGTCCTAGGCCTTCCTGTCACGTCTAGACGTCACAACTCCATTATGGTGGTCGTTGACCGGTTCTCGAAGAAGGCCTATTGCATTGCATGTCACAAAACTGATGATGCGTCTCACGTCGCTAAGTTATTCTTTAAAGTTGTTGTTGGGCATAGGGGTGTCCCTAAAACTATTGTCACTTATAAGGATGTGAAATTCACGAGTTATTTTTGGAAAACTTTATGGAAGATCATGGGCACCAAGCTCTTATTTTCCTCATCTTACCATCCGCAGACGGATGGCCAAACGGAGGTAGTTAATCAGAGTTTGGGTAGCTTACTTCGCTGTATTGTGGGAGATCACAAGGGCACTTGGGAACTCATCCTCCCACATGCACAATTGGCCTATAATAATTCCAAAAAACGGTCCACCGGACTCTCACCCAATGAAATCGTACATGGCTACATGGCACCCGTACCACTTGACTTAGTCCAGTTATCGCCATCTTATAAATCTAGTCAATTTGCACAGGATTTCTCCTTGCATGCTCACGCCCTGCATAAACACATAAATCAAACATTAGCAAAAAAATATGCCTCTTATCAAGCTAACACAAACGTACATAGAAGGGAAATCCATTTTAATATTGGCGATTTTGTTATGGTGCGTCTCTCCCCTTAATGGTTTCCAACTGGAACCATAAAGAAACTGGCAAATAGGAGAGCCGGTCCTTTTCGTATTTTAAAGAAATTAGGAGAGAATGCTTATCTCTTGGAATTATCCACTGATTGGGGTATGTCCCCTATTTTGAATGTTTCTGATTCAACGCCATATATCTCACCACCACCTAAATTATCTATCTCCCCGTTTCTGTCCACTACCAATTCTAATCGGTTTGGGGGTGAGGTGTTATCTGGATCGTTATCTCCATCAGCTGCTACTTGGGGTATGTCGCCTAATGAATTTGCTATATTTTCTTCTTTGTCGACTAACGCATTTCCAAGATTCCCCAAGACTATTTTTGTGCCTGACAGGATTATACGGGATGAGGTGCTTCCCTCTCAGCATGGTGACACGCGATGGTTCTTGATCTGATGGCGTGACCGCCCCTCCTCTGATGATTCTTGGCTCTCTGCCTCGGAGGTCGCCCTTCTGGACAAAGCTCTCCTACGTCGGTACCTGCACGCGCCCTCATCGGTGATGAGTTCTTTCGAGCAGGGGAGGGTTGGTGGAGACGACGGCCCTCAGCTTGATGAAGATGCGATTGATGATGATCAACCGCCACCATCCTAGTATTTGCGACGCCACGATGATCTTGATGGGAAACGTTACAATCTTCGCCCTTTGCTCATGAAGAACCTTATTTAATTAACTATTTCATTTCATTATGTTATTTTGGACATTTATTCTGGCCTGCGTTTTGCCGGCCATTGCTGCATTTAGTTTATTTATGACTACATATAACCATTAGTATGTGTAAGGCTATATAAGGCCATGACTTTGAGATGTAATAGGAGATTATTATTGAAAAAGAAATTGAAACCCTAAACTCATTCTCCTCTAACCCGCCGCCCCCTCTCTTCGCTCTCCCACTCGGTTCCGCCGAGAACCTGCTACCCCGCTAGGCTGCCGGCCACCACCTCTCCTCCTCCCATCCCCTCTCCTCCTCCCTCCCCCTCTTCTCCTTCCCCACTACTCCTCCTTCCCCTATCCCTTCTTCCATAATCGTTTCTTCCCTCTCCTCCTCAAGACTATTCGGCCAGCACCTCGAAGAGGATCCAAGGTGAAACGTAGGATCAGGAAACTCACTCGGGCGCAGGTAGACGAAGACGGACGTGTACATCTTCGTCGGCTTATATTCGGTGGGCTAGTGGTTGGAACGATCGATTGTAGTGGATCCTCGTCTCGGATCTACAAACTCCGAGTGGGTAATGAAACTTCCTTCCAAAGAGTTTTCCCTTCTCAGATTTTTCTTGTGGTGGTTGAGATTTGGCGTGACTTTGGACATCAGATTTTTTCGTGGTTATTTTCTTGTGGATTTGTGCTTTCTTCAAAATTTCTGAAACGTACAAAAAAAGGATTGGTGATCCTTGCTTTGTTCTTGTTGGGGAAACATCCACCCTTTCCGAATCGATTTGTTTTTTTGGTGGATTTTCTTTAGTACAACACCGCGCTAGTCGGAACCAATATTGTTCCTTTTAGCCGGATAGGATTTTGGCCTATAGCCATTCTTCGATCCACTTACTGTTTGGCTACCAGTAAGTTAGCGTGAGAGATTAATAAAATCCATTGTGATAGCTGTGTGTCGTTAGTGTGCGGAATAGAGAGCATTGAGCGTAATGAGAGCCATCGATACGTCGTCCATGAAGGATCTTTAGGACTGGATAACATCACAATTATCCCTCTATACAAAGACTCATCAACAGGTTTTCCTGCCTCATCTTTGCCTATAGGCATACTTGTCCCCATTGGAGTTTTCATGATGGAGGCTGTCTCCATGCCATATTTATTGATTAACTCCTTGGTGAACTTAGACTGAGATATGGATAATCTATCATCAGTTTGTCAAACTTGGAGTCCCAAGAAGAATTTCAGATCTCTCATGCTGCTTATCTCAAACTTCCCCTTCATAAGTTTGGCAAACTTACTACAAAGGTTGTTTTCAGTTGATCCAAAGATAATGTCATCAACATATATCTGGACTAGGATGATTTTGCCTTTTGATTCCCTAAAGAATAGAGTCTTGTCTGTTTTCCCTCTTGAGAATTTATTCTCAATAAGGAAGGCAGACAAAGTTTCATACCAAGCCCTAGGGGCTTGTTTTAATTCATATAGAGCTTTCTTAAGCCTATATACATAGTTGGGATAATGATAATCAACAAAACCTGAAGGCTGTTCTACATATACTTATTCCTTCAAGTCTCCATTCAAAAAAGCTGACTTGACATCCATTTAGAATACTTTGAACCCTTGATAAGCTGCATAATCAAGGAGCAGTCTTATTGCTTCCAACCTTGCCACTAGGGTAAATGTTTGGTCAAAGTCTATCCCTTCTTCCTGTCTGTATCCCTTTGCAACCTGTCTGGCTTTGTTTTTTTACTATGGTGCAATTTTCATCTAGCTTGTTCCAAGAGATCCACTTAGTTCCTATGATATTGTGATTCGTAGGTTTAGGAACTAACTCCCAGACTTTATATCTTCTGAATTGATTCAGCTCTTCCTGCATGGCATCAATCCAATTTATGTCTTGTATGGTCTCTTCAAACTTCTTAGTTTCCATCCGGGATAAGAATCTTGAACAAAGAACTTTGTTCATGCATTTACTTCCGGTCAGAACTCCATGACTTGCATCACCAATAATTTGGTGTGCTGGATGTAAGACCCCCCTTTTTTTTTTCGAACACCGGGGTCTTAGCCAAGAATTGCCGCTTTGCGGTGGCACCGACTCTCGGGAAGGTCACCACTACAAAACGCCAATTCTGTCGGCCCTTTTCGATCACAAAGAGAGAGAAGTAAGTATACATAAAATGTAAACAAGTCCACAGAAACATGTATGAATAGAAAATAGAGGTACTGCAAATATACAGTTCAGGTGAAATATAGATAAACGGGCTCGAGCCCGGTACATCAGAGTCCTCACTATAAATCACTCATCGCGGAAGCTATAAAAACACTAATCACTCACGGAGCTGGTCGCAGGTGCACCGGTGCTAGACTGACCCACCTCCATGCATACCGTACTCTGCTGCTGCTTGTCCCTGGACTGCTGGTCCCTGTCTCCCATTTGGAGCTCCTGTAATGTTGTGGTTCGAAAAACATTAGTCATAAAGACTAAGACTTATCATCCCCTACCCCTCCCCCACGGCTCCTAAGCACCGAGCGGAGAGGAGGAAAGGGAAGCTACAAAGGTGGAGAGTAATCAAGCAGATGACAATGGAGCTAATCTAACAACTATCATGGTGTATAAACAACTATCTAGAACAAAGTACATCTAACAATTCTCTGGTAGTAAGTAATAAAGTAGGCATGTAGTAAGTAACAAATATATAAGAAGGCAGATAGAGAATAAATAAGTAAATAAGTAAGTAACCTTAACTTATATGAATTCCCATACAAACTTATAAGTTAAGGGGTCTTCTGCATGGCTCCCATCGTATAAAAAGTCCCATACCGATTTATACGTTGGGGGTGTTAGTTGTATGCAAATATGAGTGTAGTGATATGCTATGCCATGATTCATGCAAGTGCAACTCACGCACACGACTCTATGCGCACAGACCTTTAGTTCCCACTGTTCGGGAAGCTAGCTTCACTCCCAGGAACCTTTGTAGTGGAAAACGGAGACAGTGGGTCGGCCCCCCCACACCTAGGCAGGTATCCACACTACCGGGCCTAGCCCTTCCGTACGCCCCTAGAAGAATACAACCTAGAGTATCCGCATACTAGTGCTGGCTATATCCACCACACTTTCTTTGGCTAAGTCTCCCACAGCGCCGAGTCAACGTACCGATGTTGGTGTGAACAATAATCAAATACTGAAGACCCACCACCTTTATTCTGTACTCAAACCCTCAATCCCTCGGCTCCCCGGACTTTCCCGTCTGTGCATCTACCATCAGAGCTACCGTCTGAATGGCAACCAAACCAACTTATTCTACTTCCCTAGCTATCGGGGTGTATGTATGTGCAACCCTAGTTATATTAGTTGCTCTTTTAGCTTATCATTCCTACGATTTACGTTAGCCTAGGACTGCCCCCGGTATTCCCCATGAAGGGCTCTCAAAGGGAACTAGGAACTATGATGGTAGCTGAAGCCCACCGTTCACTTTCGCAAGGCACTTATTGTTATTGGTTGATACCCATTACCCGATCCCTTTTTAAGTTACTTTAGATCTATCCCTAGAGTATTAAGACTCTTTGTAAGACCCCCTTTTTTTTTTCTTTTTCAACCACCGGGGGTCTTAGCCCAGAATTGCCGCTTTGCGGTGGCACCGACATCTCGGGAAGGTAACCACTACAAAACGCCAATTCTGCCGGCCCTTTTCGATCACAAGAGAGAGAAGCATTTATACAAAAGTGTAAACAAGCCCACAGAAAACATGTAAATAAAAGAGAATCATATCAAGTCCATCAGTACATAACAACAGGAAAATAGATAGATGGGCTCGAGCCCAGTACATCAGAGTCCTCACTACAAGTCTCTCATCGCGGAAGCTAAGAAAATGCTAATCACTCACGGAGCTGGTCGCAGGTGCACCGGTGCTAGACTGTCCCACCTCCATGCGCACCGTACTCCGCTGGTGCTGGTCCCTGTCTCCCATCCGGAGCTCCTGTAATGTTTGGTTCGAAAACCATTAGTCATAAAGACTAAGCCCTATCATCCCCTACCCCTCCCACCACGGCTCCTAAGCACCGGGCGGAGAGGAGGAAAGGGAAGCTACAAAAGTGGAGAGTAGACAAGCAAGTGTCGGTGGACCTAACTAGCAAGTTATATCGGGGAGCAGTATAAATGTTGTAATAGGTAGAACAATTAATAAGAAGCAATTTATATAAAAAGACAACTAGAGAACAGTAAGTAAGTATGTAAGTAACCTTAACTTATATGAATGCCCATACAAACTTATAAGTTAAGGGATCTTCTGCAAGGCTCCCATCGTATAAAAAGTCCCATACCGATTTATACGTTGGGGTGACGGTTATATGCAAACATGCTATGCCATGATTCATGCAAGTGCAACCCACGCACACGACTCTATGCGCACAGACCTTTAGTTCCCCCTGTTCGGGAGGCTAGCTTCACCCCCAGGAACCTCCGTAGTGGCAAACGGAGACAGTGGGTCGGGCCCCCCACTCCTAGGCGGGTAACCACACTACCAGGCCTAGCCCTTCCGTACGCCCCTAGAAGAACACAACCTAGAGTATCCGCGTACTGCTGCTGGATGTACCCTCCAGACTTTTCTCCGAGTCATCGTACCGCTGTCGGTGTGATCGATCGCCTAGTACCGATGACCCACCACCTTTCTCCGTACTCCAACCCTCGAGCCCGCGGCCCCCCGGACAGTACTGTCCGTGCATCTACCTTCAGAGCTACTGTCTGATGGCAAGTAATCCTATAATTCTACTTTCCTAACTACCGGGGAGCGAGTGTGTGCAACCCTAGTTATACTAGTTGCTCTTTTAATTTATTACTCCTATGGTTTACGTTAGCCCAGGACTGCCCCCGGTATACCCCGTGAAGGGCTCTCAAGGGGCACTAGGAACCAAGACGGTGCATTACGGCCCGAAGTTCCCTTTCGCAAGGCACTTATTATTTTTGGTTGTCTACCCTTTACCCAATCCCCTTTTAATGTTATAATGAATCTAACCCTAGCGTATTAAGACTCTTCCTCTTCCTCCCGGGACGGACGATCTTTCGTCGCTCCCGTACTCCCTTATCCTAACCAGTCCCACATTCTACTTATCCTGACTTCTAATAATGAACTCATTCTAAACTTGCCCTACCAATCATCGATTATCATAATTCTGTGGTTTTACTAAATGCAGACCATCCTAAGCTATATGTGGTACACAAGGGGAGGTACTCCAAATTATCTTCCAAATCTCTTATGATATTTACTGGAGGACTATCATGACTTAATTAGCTCAAATCCAGAAATTTATAATTTTCCTAATTAATCTGGTATTTATTTTATTTTTCTCAAAGATTGGCCATGGGTATTTTTAACATGAACTATATGATATTCTTAAGTTATGGCCACCCAAAAATTAAGTTCATTAAATAACAGCAAGATAACCTCAAATGCAAATTCTCAGATTTTTATAGAAAGTATTTAACCTCTAATTAATTCAGTCAGTATAATCACGTTAATCATACTTAATGAAGGAAGTACAGAAATTATTCATCTAAAAATTATAGAAAAATCACTAGTCAGTAGTATGATGTATAAAAGATCTTTGTGCAGAGAATCATAATTTTATCAGCTTGCTAAGCACCAAAATAGATTTAATCCAATATCCATGATAAATAACACTTAATGAAGAAAGCCTTAGAATTAAACTTCTAAAAATCCCATAAAAATTCACAGAGTTTTAAAACCATAATAAAGGTTCTCTGCCTAAATTTCATCAATTTCCAGGAAGTTTGTACTCCATAATAAATTTTCTAAGCAAATCATGCAACAACCAATTCATTAAAGAAGTACCCAAAATAGTGAGCATAAAATTCATAGAAAAATATCCAGAGCTTGTACTACCCCTATAATCCACTCTACCCAATTCCCGTCACTTTTCAATGTGGTTAGGTGTCATTTCCTATCTCTATAAGTTTTGTGCCCTAAACTAGGGTTAGGTTTTTAGACATCCCAACGATCTCCAAATCCACTAAAATTTCATCCAGAGAACTATATTAGCCCTATGGTTCTCATAACCCGACCTCGGGTCAATCCAAGGTCATTTGACCACATGACCTTCGCAAACCACCAAGATCCATCCTTAGGGTTTGGCCTTGGTCCTTAGGGTAAACTTACCCCGATCCACCTCAAACTCCATGAGGGGGTGCTAGAGAACATTACTAGCCAGTGGTAAAAATCTCAGCCTCTGTTGAGGTGATCTCACCACTCAAACTTCAAAAGTGCACTTTTAACCTAAGACCCCTTATTAGGGCAAAACTTAGGGTTGATCAATTCTAAACCAAACCATCTCCAAATGAGATGAAAAATTATACAGAACCTTATGGTGAACCCAGGGACCACTCACCAAAATTTGGGAGGGTTTGGAAATTATTTAACCACCTAATTAAATTCGGCTAGGATTATTGAATTTTTCTAAAAACTATAGAAAAATATTCTCCAAAAATTCTCATTTTTGGATATCACCTAGATATATGTAAGATTAGACCACATCCCAAATTTCAAGTCGTTTGGACGACTGGATTGGAGTGGGGAATTTTTCTAAGGTCAAGGCAGCCCTCTGGATAGACCTCACCAAAAAGGGTGCTGTGGTCTAACCAGGAATCCAAATTGAATGAAATTAATTTTGAATAAAACTAGACTTCAAGGGCTACAGTTTCTATGTTGACCACTTTTCCTGTAGGAGCCTCTAAGTATTTTTCCCAAATTATTTAACATGACAGAAATCTCCTTCAGAAATTGATTTTACAAATAAAATCTAATTAAAGGCACTGTTCATCTTCTTCTACAGCCCGAACCAGAGACTGAAAACCTAATCTTCCTGTTGCCTTTCCAAGCTATTTCCCGGCCACCCAGCCATCTCCCTGGCCGGCCACCACCACCACCACCTCCGTTGAGGCGAGGGCTAACGTCGGGCGGCGGCACGGCCGCCGGAGAGGCGGTTTCCGGCGAACCCGCCACCATGATATTTTCGGAAAACCACCATTTCGCTCACCCGATCTGGCTCTTTTGAGCCCGATATCTCTCCTAACGATTCCTAAGATCTATCCGCAGAAGAAGAGGGAGGGGAGGACCTTGTTCGCGGGTTGAAGGCGTGCAGAGCGTCGGGAAGCCATTTGCGCGATGGTGGCGTTGCCGGAAATTCTTCAACAGCAAGGAGGAAGTCTGAACAGTTGAGGGAGTGTAACCTTTTCCTCTTGCACTCAGGAATCTTTTATAGATGAGGAAATGGGGAGGGGAAAGGGTGAAACGTTGGAGATGAAACGTTAACAGCCATTAATAACACCTTATGACGTTTCGGTTATGCCGAATGGCAGTTGGAAAGTTGGAAATGAAGAGGTGCTTGCCAGGTGGCAGTTTCCTATTGGACCCATTTCTTCCTTAATTATTAACATAATTAAAGTAGGGAACGACCCATAAATACTCTTGATTTTTTCATCCCCACAGCCAAAATTTATTAAGGCGTCGGTTACCAAAATTTCCAACCTGGCTGTCGTTTCGGCCTTGGTCACGGGCGTGACACATGGGTCACGGGCGTGATAGGCCCGGTTAGCAGTTCTGGGCTCGACGATCGTCGAACTGAGATCGACGATCGTCGAAGGAATGTCACGGGCGTGACACTTGGGTCACGGGCGTGACAGGCCTGGTGACTAATTCTGGTCGACGATCGTCGAGCTGAAATCGACGATCGTCGAGCGTGGTCACGCCCAATGTCACGGGCATGACAATGCAAGTCACGGGCGTGACATGGCGTGTGGTCAAATTTTGGGTCGACGATCGTCGAATTGGGGTTCGACGATCGTCGAGCGTGTCACGCCCTTTGTCACGGGCGTGACCTGGAGGGTCACGGGCGTGACCGACCCGTGTGGCCGAATTTGGTTCGACGATCGTCGAGTTGGGATCGACGATCGTCGAGCGTGTCACGCCCTTGTCACGGGCGTGACATAGCGGGTCACGGGCGTGACCAACCCGTGGTCCGATTTCTTAGCCGATTTATTTCAAGTTTTTGGGCTCCCTAGAGTTCTACCACAACCAACCGACTCCTAGGGGTCTAGCCGGAAATGGGATGTTACAAATCCCAATAAACAAAACAAAGATTTCGTCCCCGAAATCAAGGTTAAGCCTACGGGACTCAAATCGGGAAAAGTTAAGCTTGTAACATCCCATGAGAACCGAATGATTACCTCCCTACGCTACGTTTGTTTGTGCGGTTCCGAATCTAAGGTTTAATTCGCCCACCTAACTAGGTATATTCGCCCCAATAAACAAAAGATTAGCCCCTATTCTTGAAATTTCAATTCCATTGGTTTAAAACAGGAAGGCAATTGATTGTCCAGAGGGGTTTTGAGGTATACCTGACGAAAAAGTTCCGGATATTTTTGCCGCATCAAGTCCTGTGGCTCCCATGTATGCTCCTCCTGCCCATGATTGTTCCACAGAACCTTGACTAACGGGACCTTCTTTCTCCGCAAGACCCGCACTGCCGTATCGTCAATCCTGATAGGCTCCACGTTGACTGACCGATCCGAGGCCACCGGGCCATCTGCCGAGGGAATCAGCTGCTCAGGGCGTAGCAGAGCCCTCCGAAGTGAGGAGACATGGAAGACGTCATGCAATCCCGCTAACTCCGGCGGTAGTTCCAGTCTATAGGCTAAGGGGCCGATCCGCTCCAGGATCCTGTAGGGCCCCATATATCTCGGACTGAGCTTCCTCCGCCCGCGAACCCGCGAGACTCCGTGCATCGGCCGTATCTTCAAGAAGACTCGGTCCCCCACCTGGAACTCCACTTGGCGATGTCTCGCATCGTAGTATTTCGCCTGTCTACTCTGGGCTTCCAACATCCTGTCTCGGATCAATCTGATCTGAGCATCTGTATCTCCCACAAACTCCGAGCCCAGCGCCTGCGGATCCTCATCCTGAACCCATGATAGTGGGGTTCTGCATCTCCTTCCGTACAACGCTTCGTATGGAGCCATGCCTATGCTGGACTGATGAGCGTTGTTGTACGAAAACTCGACCAGTGGCAACAATCTCTCCCAAGGCTTGCCACGGTCCAAAATACACAGTCGTAACAGATCCTCCAGTGTACGGTTTGTGCGCTCTGTCTGTCCGTCGGTCTGAGGGTGGAAAGCTGTGCTGAATGTCAACCGAGAACCCAGATGGGCCTGGACTGACCTCCATTCCCTGGATGTGAACCGCCCATCCCGATCCGAAACGATAGTCTTGGGCACCCCATGATAACGCACAAACTGCTCGATGAACCTCCGTACCAATACACTGACCGGCGTGTCCTTCGCCACTGGGATGAATCTGGCCACCTTTGTCAGCCTGTCCACTATCACCCAGATCGAGTCGTTCCCCGCACGGGATCTAGGTAGCCCATGTATAAAGTCCATGGCTATATCCTCAAACTTCCACTCCGGCACTGGAAGCGGCTGCAGCAATCCTGCTGGGTTCCTACACTCTGCCTTCACGAGCTGGCAGGCCTCACAATGCGTCACAAAATATGTAATATCTTTCTTCATACCCGGCCAGTACATCGTCCTCTTTAAATCCTTTACCATCTTGGTGATCCCCGGGTGCACCGAATACCGACTGCAGTGAGCTTCCTCCAAAATGTCCTCCCGGATCCGTCCTCCTGCTGGTATGTAGACTCTGCCCCGGAAACACAGAAGCCCATCCCTCAAAGTGTAATCTCCTGTCGTGCCTTCCTCCAAGGCCCGGAATATCGGCTCAGCTCTCTCGTCCAGCTTCTGCCCATCTCTAATGCGGTCTCGGATGTCATCTGTAGTAGCCATCGACCCCAAGTACTCCATGTACAGCTCCGGGTCATCCTCAGATACTAGCGAAATCTGCATCTCCTCGAATGATCTAATCAACTCCAAGGCCATCAGCTGCGGGCCTACTCCAGTCGTATTCGCTCTCCGGCTCAGAGCATCCGCAACCACGTTCGCCTTCCCCGGATGGTAGTGCATGGTATACTGGTAGTCCGAAAGAAACTCCACCCAGCGTCTCTGCCTGATGTTTAACTCCTTCTGGGTGTCGACGTACTTCAGATTCTTGTGGTCGGAGAAGATATCACAATGTACCCCGTAGAGATAGTGCCGCCAGATCTTAAGGGCAAAAATGACTGCCCCCATCTCCAAATCGTGCACGGGGTAGTTCTGCTCGTGCTGCTTCAACTGACGGGAGGCATAGGCGATTACGTGCCCATTCTGCATAAGGACGGCGCCCATCCCCTGATAGGAAGCATCTGCATATACCTGAAATCCCTCCCTCCCTGATGGGAGAGCAAGGATGGGGGCCGAGGTGAGACGATCCTTCAGCTCCTGGAAGGCAGATTCGCACCGCGGCGTCCAAGTAAAAGGGGACTCCTTCTTCGTCAGAGACGTAAGAGGAAGGGCAATCTGAGAGAACCCCTTTACGAACTTCCGGTAGTAACCGGCAAGCCCCAAGAAACTCCGAACATCCGTGGCCGACTTTAGTGGTGGCCAATCCCGTACTGCCTGGATCTTCGCCGGATCCACTGCCAGACCTGCTCCACTGATGACGTGACCCAGAAATGCCACCTCCTTTAGCCAGAACTGGCACTTGCTGTACTTGGCATACATCTCGTGCTCCCGCAGTTTCTCCAAGGTCAAGGCTAGATGTCTCGCGTGCTCCTCCTCCGTCCTTGAATAAATGAGAATGTCGTCGATGAATACAATGACGAAGACATCCAGGTATTCCTCGAACACCCGATTCATCAAGGTCATGAATGCGGAGGGTGCATTCGTGAGCCCGAACGGCATCACGGTAAACTCGTACAAGCCGTATCTGCTGCTGAACGCCGTCTTCGGGATGTCCTCCTCCCGAATGCGAAGCTGGTAGTATCCTGATCTCAGATCCAGCTTTGAGAACCAATGGGCTCCCTCCAGCTGGTCAAAAAGCTCATCTATCCGTGGTAAGGGATAAGTGTTCCGGACCGTCAACCTGTTCAGAGCTCGGTAATCTATGCACAGTCGGAGGGTCCCGTCTTTCTTCTTAACGAACAGCACCGGAGCTCCCCATGGTGAAGAGCTAGGCCGAACGAACCCGGCCTCCACTAACTCCTGAAGCTGACTCCGGAATTCCACCAACTCCTTTGGGGCCATTCGATAGGGAGCTCTGGATACCGGCTTAGCCCCTGGTATAAGCTGAATCTGAAAGTCCCTCTCTCGGTGCGGGGGTAACCCTGGTAGCTTCTCCGGAAACACGTCGGCGAAGTCCCGCACCACTGGAATATCTGCAATGGAGTCCTTGGCTACGACCGCCTCAAAGAGGATCTGATAAACCTCTTCCCCCTGCAGGTGGGCCTTAACGGCCTGTATAGAAGAAAGTAAGGTGCGGGGTGCTGATGTAATACCTTCGATAACAATGAAGGAGTCGCCGTGCCTCACGGTGATCCTCTTTGCCACGCAATCGATCTGGGCATTGTTCCAGTACAGCCAGGTCATGCCCAGAATCAGATCGTAATCTGGCATCCTCAAAACCGTCGCGGGTGCCTCAAACGCCTTTCCGCCGATCCTTGCTTCCATATCACAATGAGTAGAGGTCAATATCTCCGATCCATCGGGTAGGCGCACCCTCAGTATCTTCCCGGTGCTCAGCTCCACTCCTGCCAGTCCTTTCACGAAATCCTCTGACACGAATGATTGCGACGCACCGGTGTCAAAGAGGGTGTGAGCGGGCTTGCCGCTAATAAAAACTATGCCTGGGGTGATTAAGTGTCTTAGTATTTTGTTGCAGTTCATCTTCTCTTAAATTTCTAAGCAGGTTACGTCTGAAATAGTAGTTTGTATGAAGAAAAATTTAAAAGTGCTGCCATACCTGTGATAACCTGCTCCGGGTTCCGAGGCTGTGTCAGGTCTAGAGCGTACACCTGCTCCCTCTCTTGCCTACGGCCTCGATCCTGAAATCCTCGTCCTCGGTCCTGTCCTCGACCGCCAAACTGTCTGGGGGGTGGGGCGCCCTGATGTGCTGGTGGGGGTGCTCGCCCCACAGGGCAGTTCCGCTTGATATGCCCCGGCTGGTTGCACTGATAGCATACCGGTGGCTGCCCTGCCGTCCTTGGCATTTCCAGCATCTGTATAGGCTGGGGAGCCAATATCCCCTGAGTCCTCTGCTCCTGCCCAAACTCCTGACGGGGCTGATCCCCGTTCCTTCTCTCTCCAATAACTTGGCCTCGAGGGCGGTCTCTACGTCCTCCAATCACCGTATCATCAGCCGGTCTCTTCCGGCTCCTCACTGTAAGCTGATCCGCCTCTCTCTTCTTAGCCATCTCCAGAATCCTAGCCAGACTCCCCTCTGAAACGAAAAGGAGGGCCTGCCTCATGTCATCCTGCAGCCCCTTATAAAACCTCCGGGCATAGCCAGCATCGTCTAACTGGTAAGCATCCGCATAACGGGCCAGGTGTGTGAACTCCTGATAGTACTCCACCACAGTCCTGCTCCCCTGCCTCAACCGCAGGAACCTATCCTCCAGGTCATCTCTTGCCGACTGAGGTACAAAGTGTCCCAAGAGCGCTGCTCTGAACTCCTCCCAGGTAATATCAGCACAATCCACCCCTGCAAAGGTGGTGTCCAGCTGAGATTTCCACCATCTCTTTCCGTGTGACTCTAAGCAGGAGACTGCCAAGGCAACTGCCTCCTCCGTGGGACATCGAATCCCTGCCAGCATCTCGTAAATGGTGTCCAACCACTCCTCCGTATGTACTGCGGACTCCGTCCCCTGGTAGGATGGAGGGGATAGTCCTCGGAAGACGGTCATCCAATTGGCCCCGGGGTTCGGCTGTGGGGCCGGGGCTTGCTGAGCTCTGAAGGCCTCCAGGATGGCCGTCAATGTTTGCCCCATCTCCGTCTGCTGGAACGGAACGGGTGCTGGCGGAGTCAGGACCACATCCGGGGCCTGAGGTGTCCCCTGCTGCGATGTAGGGTTCGTCGCAGGCTACAAGCAAAAATTCCATTTGTTAGAGAGCGAATGAATGGAATTTAAGAAGAGTTATAATGGACTTTCACATGTGATTTCCCTTATGGGCACACCACTGCTTCCGCTGCTAGTTTGTCCGCAAACTAAGCTCGCACGGGGGTGGCCCAAGGTTTCTGTGGACTACTTCTCTTTCGATCGAGGTCTGCTCTGATACCACTTGTAAGACCCCCTTTTTTTTCTTTTTCAACCACCGGGGGTCTTAGCCCAGAATTGCCGCTTTGCGGTGGCACCGACATCTCGGGAAGGTAACCACTACAAAACGCCAATTCTGCCGGCCCTTTTCGATCACAAGAGAGAGAAGCATTTATACAAAAGTGTAAACAAGCCCACAGAAAACATGTAAATAAAAGAGAATCATATCAAGTCCATCAGTACATAACAACAGGAAAATAGATAGATGGGCTCGAGCCCAGTACATCAGAGTCCTCACTACAAGTCTCTCATCGCGGAAGCTAAGAAAATGCTAATCACTCACGGAGCTGGTCGCAGGTGCACCGGTGCTAGACTGTCCCACCTCCATGCGCACCGTACTCCGCTGGTGCTGGTCCCTGTCTCCCATCCGGAGCAACTGTAATGTTTGGTTCGAAAACCATTAGTCATAAAGACTAAGCCCTATCATCCCCTACCCCTCCCACCACGGCTCCTAAGCACCGGGCGGAGAGGAGGAAAGGGAAGCTACAAAAGTGGAGAGTAGACAAGCAAGTGTCGGTGGACCTAACTAGCAAGTTATATCGGGGAGCAGTATAAATGTTGTAATAGGTAGAACAATTAATAAGAAGCAATTTATATAAAAAGACAACTAGAGAACAGTAAGTAAGTATGTAAGTAACCTTAACTTATATGAATGCCCATACAAACTTATAAGTTAAGGGATCTTCTGCAAGGCTCCCATCGTATAAAAAGTCCCATACCGATTTATACGTTGGGGTGACGGTTATATGCAAACATGCTATGCCATGATTCATGCAAGTGCAACCCACGCACACGACTCTATGCGCACAGACCTTTAGTTCCCCCTGTTCGGGAGGCTAGCTTCACCCCCAGGAACCTCCGTAGTGGCAAACGGAGACAGTGGGTCGGGCCCCCCACTCCTAGGCGGGTAACCACACTACCAGGCCTAGCCCTTCCGTACGCCCCTAGAAGAACACAACCTAGAGTATCCGCGTACTGCTGCTGGATGTACCCTCCAGACTTTTCTCCGAGTCATCGTACCGCTGTCGGTGTGATCGATCGCCTAGTACCGATGACCCACCACCTTTCTCCGTACTCCAACCCTCGAGCCCGCGGCCCCCCGGACAGTACTGTCCGTGCATCTACCTTCAGAGCTACTGTCTGATGGCAAGTAATCCTATAATTCTACTTTCCTAACTACCGGGGAGCGAGTGTGTGCAACCCTAGTTATACTAGTTGCTCTTTTAATTTATTACTCCTATGGTTTACGTTAGCCCAGGACTGCCCCCGGTATACCCCGTGAAGGGCTCTCAAGGGGCACTAGGAACCAAGACGGTGCATTACGGCCCGAAGTTCCCTTTCGCAAGGCACTTATTATTTTTGGTTGTCTACCCTTTACCCAATCCCCTTTTAATGTTATAATGAATCTAACCCTAGCGTATTAAGACTCTTCCTCTTCCTCCCGGGACGGACGATCTTTCGTCGCTCCCGTACTCCCTTATCCTAACCAGTCCCACATTCTACTTATCCTGACTTCTAATAATGAACTCATTCTAAACTTGCCCTACCAATCATCGATTATCATAATTCCGTGGTTTTACTAAATGCAGACCATCCTAAGCTATATGTGGTACACAAGGGGAGGTACTCCAAATTATCTTCCAAATCTCTTATGATATTTACTGGAGGACTATCATGACTTAATTAGCTCAAATCCAGAAATTTATAATTTTCCTAATTAATCTGGTATTTATTTTATTTTTCTCAAAGATTGGCCATGGGTATTTTTAACATGAACTATATGATATTCTTAAGTTATGGCCACCCAAAAATTAAGTTCATTAAATAACAGCAAGATAACCTCAAATGCAAATTCTCAGATTTTTATAGAAAGTATTTAACCTCTAATTAATTCAGTCAGTATAATCACGTTAATCATACTTAATGAAGGAAGTACAGAAATTATTCATCTAAAAATTATAGAAAAATCACTAGTCAGTAGTATGATGTATAAAAGATCTTTGTGCAGAGAATCATAATTTTATCAGCTTGCTAAGCACCAAAATAGATTTAATCCAATATCCATGATAAATAACACTTAATGAAGAAAGCCTTAGAATTAAACTTCTAAAAATCCCATAAAAATTCACAGAGTTTTAAAACCATAATAAAGGTTCTCTGCCTAAATTTCATCAATTTCCAGGAAGTTTGTACTCCATAATAAATTTTCTAAGCAAATCATGCAACAACCAATTCATTAAAGAAGTACCCAAAATAGTGAGCATAAAATTCATAGAAAAATATCCAGAGCTTGTACTACCCCTATAATCCACTCTACCCAATTCCCGTCACTTTTCAATGTGGTTAGGTGTCATTTCCTATCTCTATAAGTTTTGTGCCCTAAACTAGGGTTAGGTTTTTAGACATCCCAACGATCTCCAAATCCACTAAAATTTCATCCAAAGAACTATATTAGCCCTATGGTTCTCATAACCCGACCTCGGGTCAATCCAAGGTCATTTGACCACATGACCTTCACAAACCACCAAGATCCATCCTTAGGGTTTGGCCTTGGTCCTTAGGGTAAACTTACCCCGATCCACCTCAAACTCCATGAGGGGGTGCTAGAGAACATTACTAGCCAGTGGTAAAAATCTCAGCCTCTGTTGAGGTGATCTCACCACTCAAACTTCAAAAGTGCACTTTTAACCTAAGACCCCTTATTAGGGCAAAACTTAGGGTTGATCAATTCTAAACCAAACCATCTCCAAATGAGATGAAAAATTATACAGAACCTTATGGTGAACCCAGGGACCACTCACCAAAATTTGGGAGGGTTTGGAAATTATTTAACCACCTAATTAAATTCGGCTAGGATTATTGAATTTTTCTAAAAACTATAGAAAAATATTCTCCAAAAATTCTCATTTTTGGATATCACCTAGATATATGTAAGATTAGACCACATCCCAAATTTCAAGTCGTTTGGACGACTGGATTGGAGTGGGGAATTTTTCTAAGGTCAAGGCAGCCCTCTGGATAGACCTCACCAAAAAGGGTGCTGTGGTCTAACCAGGAATCCAAATTGAATGAAATTAATTTTGAATAAAACTAGACTTCAAGGGCTACAGTTTCTATGTTGACCACTTTTCCTGTAGGAGCCTCTAAGTATTTTTCCCAAATTATTTAACATGACAGAAATCTCCTTCAGAAATTGATTTTACAAATAAAATCTAATTAAAGGCACTGTTCATCTTCTTCTACAGCCCGAACCAGAGACTGAAAACCTAATCTTCCTGTTGCCTTTCCAAGCTATTTCCCGGCCACCCAGCCATCTCCCTGGCCGGCCACCACCACCACCACCTCCGTTGAGGCGAGGGCTAACGTCGGGCGGCGGCACGGCCGCCGGAGAGGCGGTTTCCGGCGAACCCGCCACCATGATATTTTCGGAAAACCACCATTTCGCTCACCCGATCTGGCTCTTTTGAGCCCGATATCTCTCCTAACGATTCCTAAGATCTATCCGCAGAAGAAGAGGGAGGGGAGGACCTTGTTCGCGGGTTGAAGGCGTGCAGAGCGTCGGGAAGCCATTTGCGCGATGGTGGCGTTGCCGGAAATTCTTCAACAGCAAGGAGGAAGTCTGAACAGTTGAGGGAGTGTAACCTTTTCCTCTTGCACTCAGGAATCTTTTATAGATGAGGAAATGGGGAGGGGAAAGGGTGAAACGTTGGAGATGAAACGTTAACAGCCATTAATAACACCTTATGACGTTTCGGTTATGCCGAATGGCAGTTGGAAAGTTGGAAATGAAGAGGTGCTTGCCAGGTGGCAGTTTCCTATTGGACCCATTTCTTCCTTAATTATTAACATAATTAAAGTAGGGAACGACCCATAAATACTCTTGATTTTTTCATCCCCACAGCCAAAATTTATTAAGGCGTCGGTTACCAAAATTTCCAACCTGGCTGTCGTTTCGGCCTTGGTCACGGGCGTGACACATGGGTCACGGGCGTGACAGGCCCGGTTAGCAGTTCTGGGCTCGACGATCGTCGAACTGAGATCGACGATCGTCGAAGGAATGTCACGGGCGTGACACTTGGGTCACGGGCGTGACAGGCCTGGTGACTAATTCTGGTCGACGATCGTCGAGCTGAAATCGACGATCGTCGAGCGTGGTCACGCCCAATGTCACGGGCGTGACAATGCAAGTCACGGGCGTGACATGGCGTGTGGTCAAATTTTGGGTCGACGATCGTCGAATTGGGGTTCGACGATCGTCGAGCGTGTCACGCCCTTTGTCACGGGCGTGACCTGGAGGGTCACGGGCGTGACCGACCCGTGTGGCCGAATTTGGTTCGACGATCGTCGAGTTGGGATCGACGATCGTCGAGCGTGTCACGCCCTTGTCACGGGCGTGACATAGCGGGTCACGGGCGTGACCAACCCGTGGTCCGATTTCTTAGCCGATTTATTTCAAGTTTTTGGGCTCCCTAGAGTTCTACCACAACCAACCGACTCCTAGGGGTCTAGCCGGAAATGGGATGTTACACTCTTCCTCTCCAACCCGGGGTGGACGATCTTTCGTCGTTCCTGAACGCCACTTAACACTAGCCAATCTCACACTCTACTTATCCTTACTTCCAATAATGAACTTAAACTTAACTTGCCCTATCCAAACCAGCAACTACCAAAATTCCATCTCCAAAAGTTCATTACCCACTCTAGTTAAGTTTTCGTGGTTTTACTATATGCAGACCATCCTAAGATACATGAGGTATATAAGGGGTGGTACTCCAAATTGTTTTCCGAATCTGTTATAATATTTACTAGAGGTCTATCATGACATAATATAACAAAGTCAAAGATTTCCTAATTTTTCCTTTTTATTGGGCATTTAATTTATTTATTCTAATCCTCTCAATGCCCTAGTATGAACATGAAGTGCACTAATGAGCCAACAATAAATCATCATAAAATCAGTAAAAATCTTATGAGGCATTTAAGCAATAATTCAAAATTTTGAAAAAATTCGAAGGTGTTTAGGCCTATATTTCCTAATTTACCATTTTAGGCCATCTCTACCATATTATGAAGCAAGTACTTTAAATATATACCAAAAAATCACAAGAAAATTACAGAAGCTTCATGGTGACCTAAAACTATCAGAAACCAAGTCCCATTATTTTTCTCTAATATTTTGGGCTCTAAATTTATTTTAATGTAAAATACTAATTTTCCTAGCTTAGTGAAGGAGGTACTATTTTTAATTATTTACAAATCCAGACAAAATTACAGGGTGACTATCATTGTTTGAAACACCCACTGACCAAATTTTATAATTTCCCAATTAATAGTTGGGCATTATTTATATTTTTGACTACATATCCCAAATGGTAAGTTAAAGAAGCAAGTACCCAAAATAATCAGATAAAACTCCCAAGAAAAATACAGAAGGTATTACATGCTATAAGATGCCCTAATCCAAGATTTCATAACTTGCCAGTGAACAAAAATTCTAGAATCATCAAAATAAATAACTAGGGCACAACTAGAGTTGTGAATGAAGTACTGTATAAAGTAACCCAAAAATCTCAACAAAATTCAAGTATTGCCATTTAGACCAGAAAATAACCCTGCCCAAATTTTATTTGATTTTTAGTTCATTTGTAAGCATAATAGTTCAAATTAAGATTGGTGCCCCAAACTAGGGCAAGGATTTTAGGTGGCCTAACTGTCTCCAAATCCCCTAATATTTTGTCCAGAGAAGTATAATGGCCCTATTGTCCTCTACACCAAATTTCAAGTCAGTCGAAGGTCATTTGACCCCATAACCTTTATAACTCTATAAATCCCCATTAAGGGACCTACCCTAGGGTTCTAGGGCTACCCTACACAAAACCACCCCAAACTTCCTTGGAGGGTGTGTCATGCCCTAAAAAGTCAGTGACCAAAATATCAGCCTCTGTTGAGGTGATATGACCACTCAAATTACCAAGGGGGTGATTTACCTTAAATAGCCCTTTATGGGGCCATTTAGGGTTGAGAAAAACCCTAGTCAAAACACCTCCAAATGAGGTGAAAAGTTTTCCAGTGTCTTATTATGTCTTCTAAGGCCACCCACCCAAATTTGGGTGGATTTTTAGGTGTTTAGGATACTTGATTTAAATACACATGATTTATTAAATTTTTCTAAAAACTTTAGAAAAATGTTTTCCAAAAATCCTAATTTTTGTAAAGACTTTAGATATAGGTAAGATTAGGCCACACCCCAAATTTCAAGTCATTTTGATGAATGGATTGGAGTGGGGAATTTTTCTAAGGTCAGGACAGCTCTATGGATAGACCTCACCAAAATGAGTGCTGAGGTCTATCCAGTGGTCCAAATCACTTGAAACAAATTTTAAAATTTCCTTGACTCATAGAGCTACAATATTGGTGTTACAACTTTTTCTGTAAGGGCCTCTAAGTAATTTTAGAAATTAATGCAAGTTACGGGTAGAAATATTACAGAAAATATATATAAATTATTTTAATCAATATGTTTGCACAGATCTTAAAGGTCGATCCGTCGGCTGGGAGGTTGTCTTCAACCTCCAGCAGACGGTCTAGATAGCACGCACCTTGGAGCACTTTTCCCTCCCACAGCCGGCCGTCCGGCCACCTCCCTAGTCGGCCACCGCCACCACCACCTCCGTTGAGGTGGTGGCCATCGCCGGGCGGCGGCGCGGCCGCCGGAGAGGCTTTTTCCGGCGAGCCCGAGACTTCATTTTTCCGTAAAAATCGGAAAGAGAAGCTCTTCCGATCGGTCTCAATTGAGCCCGAGTATTAATCCTAAAGAAAAGTAAGATCTACCTGTAGAGAGAAAAGAGGGGAGGACCATGTTCGCGGGCTAGAGGCGTGCAGACCGTCGGGATGCCATTGGTGCGAAGGTGGCATCGCCGGAATTCTTAATAGCACAATGGGAGGCTCGAAAACTTCAGGTAAAGGCTGGGAAAACTTCCTCTTGGGCCTCTGAGGGTGTTAAAAAGCTCGGTTAAGGAGGGGGAACGACCAAAAGCTGGTGGCCATTAATGGCCCATTATAGCTTGCCTCGGCCATGGTTGTGGGGGGGCTGAAACGGCTCTGTGATAGCAAGATAATGGCTGGAAACTCCTCCTCTTACCTAGAGGAGTTGGATCCAGCCGTAAAAGGGAAGGGGGAAGGCCATGGCATCAAATGCCAATGATGGCCATGAAGGCCGGGGCTCGGCCATGGATGTAACTGCTCTTTTGCAAAGCTGTCGGTCCACGTGTCAAGCTTGACCGGTCAACTTATTTTTAATAAGACTTGTTAGGTCTTAATAGGAGAAAATGGCCCACTCCTAGACCGGCCCGGTTCAGCTGAACCAGCACACAGCCATAACCAATCTGCAAGAAAAATGCCAGCAAAATTCTAAGTATAATGGCGTTGAGTGAGCTCTACTCACTCAATGCCATCCTTGATACGGCGTTGAGTGAGCTCTGCTCACTCAATGCCATCCCAGATAATGGGGTTGAGTGAGCTCAGCTCACTCAACGCCATCTGGATTATGGTATTGAGTGATCTCAGCTTACTCAACGCCATCCGGATTATGGCATTGAGTGAGCTCTGCTCACTCAACGCCACCCAGAATATGTCCTTTTTAAAAGATGGCATTGAGTGAGCTTAGCTCATTCAACGCCGTCCAGATTATGGCGCTGAGTGAGCTCTGCTCACTCAACTCCATCCAGACAACACCAAATGGCATTGAGTGCGGTCAGTGCACTCAACGCCGTTCAACTTATGGCGTTGAGTGCACGTAACGCACTCAACGCCATCCCGCCTGACAGTTTATGGCGTTGAGTGAGCTAAGCTCACTCAATGCAATCCAGTCTACGGAGTTGAGTAAGCTCAGCTCACTCAACCCCAACTAGACGAAACCAGATGGCGTTGAATGCAGTCTGTGCACTCAACGCTGTCTAGCTTATGGCTTTGAGTGAGCTAGCTCACTCAACGCCATTCTAAGGTCACGGGCGTGATGGATCGGTCACGGGCGTGTCAGGCCCATGTTGAAATTTCTGAGCTCGCCGATCGTCTTTCTGAAGTCGACGATCGTCGAAGGGGTCACGCCATAGGTCACGGGCGTGACGGGTCGGTCACGGGCGTGACCACCCCTTGACTCGAAAACATGGTCGATAAACTTCAATTCCTGGGTTTCCTAGGATTCTGTTATGATAAAACCACTTCCAGGCGTCTAGCCGGAAATGGGATGTTACAAATCCCAATAAACAAAACAAAGATTTCGTCCCCGAAATCAAGGTTAAGCCTACGGGGCTCCAATCGAGAAAAAGAAGCTAGTAACATCCCATGAAAGTCGAGAGATTTACGTCTCTACGTTACATTTTTTATGTGTGGTTTGAAGGTGATGGTCAATTCTAAGACCAATTCGTCTAGTTGACTAGGTATATACCCCAATAAACACAAGATTAGCCCCTTTTCTTTAAATATCAGTCCTATTAGTTTAAATTTGGGAAGCAAATTGATTGTCCAGAGGGGTTGAGGTATACCTGACAGAAAAAGCTCCGGATACTTTTGCCGCATCAAGTCCTGTGGCTCCCATGTATGCTCCTCCTGCCCATGATTGCTCCACAGAACCTTGACTAACAGAACCTTCTTCCGTCGCATGACCCGCACTGCCGTGTCATCGATCCTGATAGGCTCCAAGTTGACTGACCGATTCGAGGCCATAGGGCCATTTGCCGAGGAAATCAGCTGTTCAGGGCGTAGCAGAGCCCTCCGTAGTGGGGAGACGTGGAAGACGTCATGCAATCCCGCTAACTCCGGCAGTAGCTCCAGTCTATAGGCCAAGGGGCCGATCCGCTCCAGGATCCTGTAAGGCCCCATATATCTCGGACTGATGGGCGTTGTTGTACGAAAATTCGACTAGTGGCAACAATCTCTCCCAAGGATCGCCGCGGTCCAAAATACACAGGCGCAGAAGATCTTCCAGTGTACGGTTAGTGCACTCAGTCTGCCCGTCGGTCTAAGGGTGAAAAGCTGTGCTGAATGTCAACCGAGAACCTAGATGGGCCTTGACTGACCTCCATTCCCTGGATGTAAACCGCCCATCCCGATCCGAAACGATAGTCTTGGGCACCCCATGATAACGCACAAACTGATCCATGAAACTCTGTACTAATACACTAACCGGAGCGTCCTTCGCCACTGGAATGAATTCTGCCACCTTTGTTAGCCTGTCCACTATCACCCAAATCGAGTCATTTCCCGCACAGGATTGAGGTAGCCCATGTATGAAGTCCATGGCTATATTGTCAAATTTCCACTCCGGCACCGGAAGTGGCTGCAGCAAGCCTGTCGGGTTCCTACACTCTACCTTTAGAAGTTGGAAGGCCTCGCAATGCATCACAAAGTACGTAATGTCTTTCTTCATACCCGGCCAGTACATCGTCCTCTTCAAATCTTTTACCATCTTGGTGATTCCCGGGTGTACCGAATATCGGCTGTAGTGAGCTTCCGTCATAATGTCCTCCCGGATCTAGCCTCCTGCCGGTATGTAGACTCTTCCTCGAAAACACAGGAGACCATCCCTCAAAGAGTAATCTCCTATCGTGCCTTTTTCCAAGGCTCGGAATATCGGCTCAACTCTCTCATCCAGCTTCTGCCCATCTCTGATGTGGTCCCGAATATCATCACTAGTAACCATCGACCCCAGGTACTCCATGTATAACTCCGGGTCATCCTCAAACACTAGTGAAATCTGCATCTCCTTGAATGCTTTAACCAACTCCAAGGCCATCAGCTGCGGGCCTACTCCTGTCGTACTCGCTCTCCGGCTCAAAGCATCTGCGACCACATTCTCCTTCCCCGGATGGTAGTGCATGGTATACTGGTAGTCCGACAGAAACTCAACCATGCGTCTCTGCCTGATATTTAGCTCCTTCTGGGTGTCGACGTACTTCAGATTCTTATGGTCAAAGAAGATATCGCAGTGAATTCCGTAAAGGTAGTGTCGCCAGATCTTAAGAGCAAAAACAACTGCCCCCATCTCCAAATCGTGCACGTGATTGTTCTGTTCATTCTGCTTCAACTGACGAGAGGTATATGCTATTACATGCCCGTTCTACATCAGAATGGCACCCATCCCCTGATAGGAAGCATCTGTGTACACCTGGAATCCTTCCTTCCCTGACGGAAGAGCTAGGATGGGAGCTGAGTTAAGACGATCCTTCAGCTCCTGAAAAGCAGATTCGCACTGTGGTGTCCAAATAAAAGGGGACTCCTTCTTCGTTAGAGACATAAGAGGGAGGGAATTCTGAGAGAACCCCTTTACGAACTTCTGGTAATAACCGGCAAGTCCCAAGAAACTTCGAACATCCAAGGACGACTTTAGTGATGGCTAATCCCGTACTGCCTGGACCTTTGCCGGATCCACTACCAGACCTGCTCCACTGATGACATCGCCTAGAAATGCCACCTACTTTAGCCAGAACTTGCACTTGCTGTACCTTGCATACATCTTATGCTCCTGCATCTTCTCCAAGGTCAAGGACAGATGTCTCGAGTGCTCCTCCTCCATCCTTGAATAGATAAGGATGTCGTCGATGAATACGATAACGAAGACGTCCAGATACTCTTCAAACACACGATTCATCAAGCTCATGAATGCGAAGGGTGCATTCGTGTACCCGAACGGCATCACGGCAAACTCGTACAAACCATATCTGCTGCTGAAGGCCGTCTTCGGGATGTCCTCCCGAATGCGAAGCTGGTAGTACCCTGACCTCAGATCCAGCTTTGAGAACCAATGGGCTCCCTCTAGCTGGTCAAATAGCTCGTCTATCCTTGGTAAGGGATAAGTATTCCGGACCGTCAACCTGTTCAGGTCCCGGTAATCTATGCACAGTCGAAGTGTCCCGTCCTTCTTCTTAACGAATAACACCGGAGCTCCCCATGGTGAAGAGCTAGGCCGAAAAAACCCGGCCTCCACTAACTACTGAAGCTGGCTTCAAAATTCCACCAACTCCTTTGGGGCCATTCGATAGGGAGCTCTGGATACCGGCTTAGCCCCCGGTATGAGTTGAATCTGAAAGTCCTTCTCTCGGTGTGGGGGTAGCCCTAGTAGCTTCTTCGAAAAAACGTCGGCGAAGTCCCGCACTACTAGAATATTTGAAATGGAGTCCTTGGCCACGACCGCCTCAAAAAGGACCTGATAAACTTCTTCCCTCTGCAGGTGGGCCTTAACGGCCTGCATAGACGATAATAAGGTGCGGGGTGCTGGTATAATACCTTCGAAGACAATGAAGGAGTCGCCGTGCCTCACGGTGATCCTGTTCGCAACGTAGTCAATATGGGCATGGTTCCAGCACAGCCAAGACATGCCCAGGATCAGATCGTAATCTGGCATCATCAGGATCGTCGCTGGCGCCTCAAACGCCTTCCCGTCGATCCTCGCTTCCATATTGTAGTAAGCAGAGGTCATTATCTCTGATCCATCGGGTAGATGCACCCTCATCATTTTCCCGGTGAATGGCTCCACACCTGCCAGTCCTTTCACGAAATCCTCCGACACGAACGAGTGCGAAGCACCAGTGTCGAAGAGAGTGTGAGCGGGCTTGCCGCTAAAGAAGACTATGCCTGGGGTAATTAAGTGTCTTAGTATTCTTGTTGCAGTTGTCTTCTCTTAATTTCTAACTAGGTTATGTCTAGAATACTAGTTCATACGAAGAAAACTTAAAAGTACTGCCATACCTGCGATAACCTGCTCCGGGTTCCGGGGCTCTGTCAGGTCAAGAGCATACACCTGCTCCCTCTCTAGCATGCGGCCTCGATCCTGAAATCCTCTTCCTCAGTCCTATCCTCTTCCATCAAATTGTCGGGGAGGTGGAGTGCCCTAATGTGTTGGTGGGGGTGCTCGCCTAATAGGGCAGTTCCTCTTGATATGCCCCGGCTGATTGCACTGAAAGCATACCAGTACCTGCTCTGCTGTCCTTGGCATCTCTAGCATCTGTAAAGGCTTGGGAGCCAGTACCCACTGACTTCTCTGCTCCTGTCCAAACTCCTGACGAGGCTGATCCCCGTTCCTTCTCTCCGCAATAACTTGGCCTCGAGGACGGTCCCTACGACCTCCAATCACTGTATTATCAGCCGGTCTCTTACGGCTCTTCACTGTAAGCTGATCCGCTTCTCTCTTCTTATCCATCTCCAGAATCCTTACCAAACGCCCCTCTGAGACGAAGAGGAGGGCCTGTCTCATGTCGTCTTGCAGCCCCTTATAAAACCTCCAGGCATAGCCAGCGTCGTCCAACTGATAAGCGTCCGCATAGCGGGCCAGGTGAGTGAACTCCTGATAATACTCCACCACAGTCCTGTTCCCCTGCCTAAACCGCAGGAACCTATCCTCCTGGTCGTCCCTCGCCGACTGAGGTAAAAATGTCCCAAGAGCGCTGCTCTGAACACCTCCCAAGTAATATAAGCGCAATCCATCCCCGCAAAGGTGGTGTCCAGCTGAGATTTCCACCACCTCTTTCCATGTGACTCTAGGCAGGAGACCGCCAAAGCAACTGCCTCCTCAGTGGGGCATCGAATCCCCGCTAGCATCTCGTAAATGGTATCCAACCATTCCTCCGTACATACTGCAGACTCCATCCCCAGGTAGGATGAAGGGGAAAGTAATCGGAAGACAGTCATCCAATTGGCCCCGGGTTTGTCAGTAAATCCGGGGCTTGCTGAGCTCTGAAGGCCTCCAGAATGGCCGTCAGTGTTTGTCCCATCTCCGTCTCTTAGAACGGAGCTGGAGCTGGCGGGGGTGGGACCACATTCGGAGCCTGAGGTATCCGCTGCTGTGATGTAGGGTTCGTCGCGGGCTACAAGGAAACTTTCTGTTTGTTAGAGAGCGAATAAATGGAATTTAAGAAGGGGTAGGATGGACTTTCACATGTGATTTCCCTTATGGGCACACCACTGCTTCCGCTGTTAGTTTGTCCGCAAACTAAGCTCGCACGGGGGTGGCCCAAGGTTTTGTGGACTACTTCTCTTCCGATCGAGGTCTCCCTCTGATACCACTTGTAAGACCCCCGTTTTTTCTTTTCGAACACCGGGGTCTTAGCCAAGAATTGTCGCTTTGCGGGGGCACCGACTCTCGGGAAGGTCGCCACTACAAAACGCCAATTCTGCCGGCCATTTTCGATCACAAAGAGAGAGAAGTAAGTATACATAAAATTTAAACAAGTCCACAAAAACATGTATGAATAGAAAATAAAGGTACTGCAAAGATAAAGTTCAGGTGAAATATAGATAAACGGGCTCGAGCCCGGTACATCAGAGTCCTCACTACAAATCACTCATCGCGAAAGCTATAAAAACACTAATCACTCACAGAGCTGGTCGCAGGTGCACCGGTGCTAGACCAACCCACCTCTATGCGCACCGTATTCCGCTGGTGCTGGTCCCTAGACTACTGGTCCCTGTCTCCCATCCGGAGCTCATGTAATATTGTGGTTGGAAAACCATTAGTCATAAAGACTAAGCCCTATCATCCCCTATCCCTCCCCCCACGGCTCCTAAGTACCGAGCGGAGAGGAGGAAAGGGAAGCTACAAAGGTGAAGAGTAATCATGCAGATGACAATGGAGCGAATCTAACAACTATCATGGTGTATAAATAACTATCTAGAACAAAGTACATCTAGCAATTCTACGGTAATAAGTAATAAAGAAGGCATGTAGTAAGTAGCAAATATATAAGAAGGCAGATAGAGAACAAATAAGTAAATAAGTAAGTAACCTTAACTTATATGAATATCCATACAAACTTATAAGTTAAGGGGTCTTCTGCAAGGCTCCCATCGTATAAAAAGTCCCATACCGATTTATACATTGGGGTGTCGGTTGTATGCAAATATGAGTGTAGTGATATGCTATGCCATGATTCATGCAAGTGAAACTCACACACACGACTCTATGTGCACAGACCTTTAGTTCCCCCTGTTCGGGCAGCTAGCTTCACTCTCAGGAACCTCCGTAGTGGTAAACGGAGACAGTGGGTCGGGCCCCCCACTCCTAGGCGGGTATCCACACTACCGGGCCTAGCCCTTCCGTACGCCCCTAGAAGAAGACAACCTAGAGTATCCGCGTACTAGTGCTGGCTATATCCACCAGACTTTCTTTGGCTAAGTGTCCCACACCGCCGAGTCAACGTACCGATGTCGGTGTGAACAACAATCAAATACTGAAGACCCACCACCTTTATTATGTACTCAAACCCTCGAGCCCTCGGCTCCCCGGGCTGTCCCGTCCGTGCATCTACCTTTAAAGCTACCGTCTGAACGGCAACCAAATGAACTTATTCTACCTCCCTAGCTATCGAGGTGTGTGTATGTGAAACCCTAGTTATACTAGTTTCTCTTTTATCTTATCATTCCTACGGTTTATGTTAGCCCAGGACTGCCCCCGGTATTCCCCATGAAGGGCTCTCAAAGGGCACTAGGAACTATGATGGTAGCTGAAGCCCACCATTCCCTTTTGCAAGGAACTTATTATTATTGGTTGATACCCATTACCCGATCCCTTTTTAAGTTACTTTAGATCTAGCCCTAGAGTATTAAGACTCTTCCTCTCCTACCCGGGGTGGACGATCTTTCGTCGTTCCCGAATGCCACTTAACACTAGCCAATCTCACACTCTACTTATCCTGACTTCCAATAATGAACTTAAACTTAACTTGCCCTATCCAAACCAGCAACTACCAAAATTTCATCTCCCCATGTTCATTACCCACTCTAGTTCAGTTTGCGTGGTTTTACTATATGCAGACCATCCTAAGATACATGAGGTATATAAGGGGAGGTAATCCAAATTGTCTTCCGAATCTCCTATAATATTTACTGGAGGTCTATCATAACATAATATAACTAAGTCCAAGATTTCAAAATTTTTCCTTTTTATCGGGCATTTAATTTATTTATTCTAAGCCTCTCAATGTCGTAGTATGAACATGAAGTGCACTAATGAGCCAACAATAAATCATCTTAAAATCAGTAAATATCCTATGAGGCATTTAAGCAGTAATTCCAAATTTTGAGAAAATTCAAAGGTGTTTAGGCCTATATTTCCTAATTTACCATTTTAGGCCACTTCTACCATATTATGAAGCAAGTACTGTAAATATGTACCCAAAAATCCCAATAAAATTACAGAATCTTCATGGTGACCTAAAACTATCATAAACAAAGTCCCATGATTTTTCTCTAATATTTTGGGCTCTGAATTTATTTTAATGTAAAATACTAATTTTATTATCTTAGTGAAGGAGGTACTATTTTTAATTATTTAAAAATCCAGAAAAAATTACAGGGTGACTATCATGGATTGAGACACCCACTGACCAAATTTCATAATTTTCCAATTAATAATTGGGCATTATTTGTATTTTTGACTACATATCTTAAATGGAAAGTTAAAGAAGCAAGTACAAAAAATAATCAGATAAAACTCCCAGGAAAAATACAGAAGCTATAACATACTATAAGATACGCTAATCCAAGATTTCATAACTTTCCAGTGAACAAAAATTCCAGAATCATCAAAATAAATAACTAGGGCATAACTAGAGTTGAGAATGAAGTACTATATAAATTAACCCAAAAATCTCAACAAAATTATATTATGGCCATTTTGAAAAGAAAATACCCTACCCAAATTTTATTTGAATTTTAGTTCCTTTTTCAGCATAATAGTTCAAATTAAGATTGGTGCCCTAAACTAGGGTTAGGATTTTAGGTGGCCTAACTATCTCCAAATCCCCTAAGATTTTGTCCAAAGAACTATAATGGCCCTATGGTCCTCTGCACCAAATTTCAAGTCAGTCCAAGGTAATTTGACCCCATGACCTTCACAACCCTACAAATCCCCATTAAGGGACCTACCCTAGGGTTCTAGGGCTAACCTACACCAAACCACCCCAAACTCCCTTGGAGGGTGTGTAATGCCCTAAAAAGTCAGTGACCAAAATATCAGCCTCGGTTGAGGTGATATGACAACTCAAATTACCAAGGGGGTGATTTACCCTAAATAGCCCTTTATGGGGCCAACTAGGGTTGAGTAAAACCCTAGTCAAAACACCTCCAAATGAGGTGAAAATTTTTCAAATGTCCTATTAAGTCCTCTAAGGCCACCCACCCAAATTTGGGGGGATTTTGAGGTGTTTAGGACACTTGATTAAAATACACATGATTTATTAAATTTTTCTAAAATTATTAGAAAATTGTTTTCCAAAAATCCTAATTTTTGGACAGCACCTAAATATAGGTAAGAGAAAGCCACACCCCAAATTTCAAGTGCTTTTGATGACTGGATTGGAGTGGGGAATTTTTCTAAGGTCAGGATAGCCCTATGGATAGACCTCACGAAAATGATCGCTGAGGTCTATCCAGTGGTCCAAATTACTTGAAACAAATTTTAAAATTTTTTAGACTCATAGAGATACTATATTGGTGTTAACAACTTTTTTGTAGGAGCATCTAAGTATTTTTAGAAATTAATGCAAGTTACAAGCAGAAACATTACAGAAAATATATAGAAATTACTTTAATCAATATGTTTGCACAGATCTTAAAGGTCGATCCGTCGGCTGGGAGGTTGTCTTCAACCTCCAGCCGACTATATAGATAGCACGCACCTGGGAGCACTTATCCCTCCCACAGCTGGCCGGCCGGCCTCCTCCCTGGCCGGCCACCGCCACCACCACCTCCGTTGAGGTGGTGGCCATCGCCGGGCGGCGGCGCGCCCGCCGAAGAGGCTTTTTCCAGCGATCCCGAGACTTCATTTTTGCGGAAAAATCGGAAAGAGAAGCTCTTTCGATCGGGCTCAATTGAGCCCGAGTCTTAATCCTAAAGAAAGCTAAGATCTACCCATAGAGAGAGAGGAGGGGGGACCTTGTTCGCGGGCTGGAGGCATGCAGACTGTCGGGATGCCATTGGTGCGGTGGTGGCGTTGCCAGAATTCTTAATAGCATAATGGGAGGCTCGAAAACTTCAGGTAAAGGCTGGGAAAACTTCCTCTTGGGTCTCTGAGGGTGTTTAAAAGATCGGTTAAGGAGGGGGAACGGCCAAAAGCTGGTGGCCATTAATGGCCCATTATAGCTTGGCTCGGCCATGGTGGTGGGGGGGATGAAACGGCTCTGTGACAGCAAGCTAACGGCTGGAAACTCCTCATCTTCCCTCGAGGAGTTTGATCCAGCCGTAAAAGGGAAGGGGGAAGGCCATAGCATCAAATGCCATTGATGGCCATGAAGGTCGGGGCTCGTCCATGGCTATAACTGCTCTTTTGCAAAGCTGTCGGTCCACGTGTCAAGCTTGACCTGTCAACTTATTTTAAATAAGACTTATTAGGTCTTAATAGGAGAAAACGGCCCACTCCTAGACCGGCCCGGTTCAGCTGAACCAGCACACAGCCATAACCAATCTGCAAGAAAAATGCCAGCAAAATTCTAAGTATAATGGCGTTGTGTGAGCTCTGATCACTCAACGCCATCCTTGATACGGCGTTGAGTGAGCTCTGCTCACTCAACGCCATCCCAGACTATGGCGTTGAGTGAGCTCAGCTCACTCAACACCATCCGGATTATGGCGTTGAGTGAGCTCTGCTCACTAAATGCCACCCAGAATATGTCCTTTTTAAAAGATGGCGTTGAGTGAGCTTAGCTCACTCAATTTCATCAAGATAATGGCATTGAGTGAGATCTGCTCACTCAATGCCATCCAGATAACACCAAATGGCGTTGAGTGCGGTCATTGCACTCAACGTCATTCAACTTATGGCGTTGAGTGCACTCAACGCACTCAACGCCATCCCGCCTGACAGTTTACGGTGTTGAGTGAGCTCAGCTCACTCAACGCCAACCAGACGACATAAGATGGCATTGAGTGAAGTCTGTGCACTCAACGCCGTCTAGCTTATGGATTTGAGTGATCTAAGCTCACTCAACGCCATACAGTCTATGGCGTTGAGTGATCTCAGCTCACTCAACGCCAACCAGACGACACAAGATGGCGTTGAGTGCAGTCTTTGCACTCAACGCCATCTAGCTTATGGCTTTGAGTGAGCTAAGCTCACACAATGCCATCCAGACTACGGCGTTGAGTGAGCTTAGCTCACTCAACGCCATTCCAAGGTCACGGGCGTGATGGATCGGTCACGGGCGTGTCACGCCCATGTTGAAATTTCTTTGCTCGCCGATCGTCTTTCTGAGGTCGACGATCGTCGAAGGGGTCACGCCGTAGGTCACGGGCGTGACAGGTTGGTCACGGGCATGACCACCCCTTGACTCGAAATCTTGGTCGATAAACTTCAATTCCTGGGTTTCCTAGAGTTCTGTTATGACAAAACCACTTCCAGGGGTCTTGCCGGAAATGGGATGTTACACTGGATGATCCTTCAAATGTCTTCTTGTTGTAGGAAGTCTGTCCACCTCTTGGTCTTCTCCATTGTCCTCATCTGGATACACTTCATTGTCTTCATCTTCATCCAGTGAGTCTTGTACTCCCCCTGGACAACATCCATAATTTTTTTCATCCTGACTTGCAGGTTTGTATTCACTAATTGTAAGTTGGTCCATCTTTTTCTTCAAAGCTATAGGGCTAACAGCAGTACTAGACAGCTCACAATTAATAAGCATAGACTCATCAAAAACTATATGGACAGATTCTTCTACAACTTGTGTAGTCATGTTGTAGATTCTGTATGCTCTACTGTTATTGTTGTACCCAACAAATATCCTTTCTAGAAATTTGGCAGCAAACTTAGTTTGATAATGCTTGTCATTATTCTGAACATAACATTTGCTACCAAAGATCCTGAAGTAGGATATGTTTGGTTTTTTTCCTTTCATAATCTCATAGGGAGTCTTCTTGTGTCTCTTGTTGATGGAAGCTCTATTGAGAACATTACATGTAGTGTTTACTGCCTCAGCCTAGAAGTATGTAGGGAGAGAAGTGTCACTTAGTAGAGTTCTACTTGCCTCAATGAGAGTCCTATTCTTTCTTTCAGTAATCCCATTTTGCTAGGGAGTTTTAGGTGAGGAGAACTCCTGATGAATCCCAAATTCTTCACAGAACTTTGTCATACATTCAGACTGAAATTCAGTCCCATGGTCACTTCTGATTTTGACTACTGAATTATTAAGTTCATTCTGAATTTGTCTAACAAAATTATGGAAAACAGTTGGGGTTTAAGACTTCTGCCTCAAGAAGAAAATCCATGTAAATCTAGAATAGTCATCCACAATCACAAATGTGTAGACTTTCCTACCTAGATTATGAACTAGCATAGGACCAAATAGATCCATATACAAGAGGTATAGAAATCTTACAGAATATTTGGTATCATGTCCATGGAAAGAGGTCTTAGTCTGTTTGCCCTTTTGGCAAGCTAAACACACACCCTCATAAATGCACTTGACTTGAGGACCATTCCTCACTAACTCTAAACTAAAGAGTTGGCATACTGAGTTGTACTTCAAGTGAGCTAGCCTTTTGTGCCATTGGACACAATGAGATGCTTTCTCATCTACAACTAGACAGATAGGTGAGTACTTATTCTCACAATCAAGGTTAAGACAATAGACTTTTCCTTTCCTAGTGCCTATCAGAATGATCTCTTGATCACTTGACCTTCTTATTTGGCACACACCCTTGAAGAAAGAAGTGTCATAACTAAGATCACTAAGCAGACTTATGCTAATTAGGTTATGTTTCAGACCTTTCAAATAAGCCACTTGAGTGATAGTGATAGAGTTTTAGGAAATGTTACCAAACCCTTTAATGACTCCCTTTTCAGATCCACCAAAGAAAACTTTGGGTCCATCTTCTATAGGGGAGTAATCCTCCAGCATCCTTCTAGTTCCAGTTATGTGCCTGGAACATCCACTGTCCAAGTACTATATAGGGGTATGGCCACTTGGACTCACCAGCATCTAATAAAATTACCTATCCTTAGAACCCCAATAGTTATTGGGTCCTATGTTCAGGTTAGCTTGATTCTTGACATGCTTACCTGCAGCCTTTCTGACAGGTAAGTTGGCCTTATTCTGAATACTAGCTTTGAACCAATAGTTAATGGCAAAGTGGCCCACCTTACCACAACACCAACACTCAAATCTGTTGTACCTTTTCTTAAGTTACGACTTAATAATATTGCTGTCAGCAGTCCTTTTAAGTGTAGGTGCTAGAGCAGCAAATACTAAAGATTCCTTAAGACCCTGATTGGTTTGCTCATGGGGTGCCCTATTAGCATTTGCACCCTTTCCATTCAGCTCACCATACTTACAGTGACCATGAGTATTGTCATGATCATACCTATTAGTAGGCTGCATCACTTTCTTAAAATAAATAGGGGGTTTGGAGGCTAGTGGCTGAACTTGGGCTTTGCCTTTTCTTTGAGAATCGGCTTCCCTTGTTCTTCCCTTAAAGCCTAATCCTGTCTTACCCTTTTGGGAGTTGAAATTATCAATTATGGGTAAGATTGACTTTGGCATAGAGAATTTAGCCACTAGATCCATCTTTTTCTGAAGTCTAACTTCCAGATTCTTAATGTGATTATTTTTGAAAGTTATTGTACCCATCTGAATAACAGTTATGTTTTTCAGTTTGGCAACCTCATTCAATTTCAAATCCAACATCTTTGTTGAATCTGATGCTGCAAGTTTGAGAGATTCAATTTCCTCAGCCTGCTTCTTGATAAGGAATCTGCTTCTCTTAAGGGCTTGCAACAGACCACCATACTCATCAATTAATTGATGAACATCCCCTTCAAATTCAGAACCATCCATTTTGATTCTGATCCAGTATAATACTCAGAAGTTGAGGATTAATTGTATACCATACTGGGACCAGCTGATCCTGGCTCTTATCTTCCTCAGATAGAGCCATCAGCCCTCTACAATAATATTCTTCACATCTATTAATAGAATCCAACATTTGCAAGAATTCAGATTCTAAAGGATCCTCTTCTGTAGAGAATAATCCAATATAGGCTTCTGCTTCATTCCCTTCTCCAGATTCTGATGATTAAGAGTCAGTCCAACTCTTCTTGCTTTTGGGGAACAAGGGATTTCTCTTTCTTTCCCTTATTCGGATGCTTCTGCTTGTCCTTAGACTCCTTTCTTTTATCAGGACATTCAGCTAGGACATGTCCTAGCCTGTTACAACAAAAGCAAACAATTTTAGAACAAGTTTGTTTACTAGGATTAGAGTCGTACCTGTCATCCTTAGAAGTCTTCTTCTTCTTGTAATAGTCATCCTGAGAGGAAGATGAAGATGGCTTGGTTCTCCATTTCTTCTTCTTCTTCATGAACCTTATAAACCGCCTTGTTAAGGCAGCAAAGTCCTCATCAGAATTGTGGCTGTCTAAAGTGTTGATGTCAGTATCTTCTGGTTAAACTTCAGTAATTTTCCTGGGAGGAGAAGGTGACTTTCTCCTTCCCTTTCTTGTTGCTTAAGCATTGAAGGAAACTAACCTTTCTTTGTATTCAGACCTATTGCTTTTCTCCTCCTCGTTTCTGGCAGTGATCTGCATCTCATAAGATAACAGTTTCCCAAATAGGGTGGGTGGAGGTGTATCAGCAAGCCTGACCACTTCTTTGATGGCACATATTTTTGTATCCCAGTCATTGGTTAGTGACCTGAGAAACTTGTCATTCCGTTCATATGTGCTAAAGACTCTTCCATAGGTCATTAACTCATTAACAATTCTAAAGAACTTCTTGTAACATTCTGCTATGCTATCTGACTTGGCTTGTCTGAAGCTCTCATATTCTTGATTCAGCATGGACCTTCTATCCTCTCTAACTTCTTCAGTTCCCTCCATATAAACAATCAAGGTGTCCCACATCTCCTTGGAGGTTTTTCAATGAACCAAATTCTAAAATGTAGAATCATCTATGACACTCAGAATTATGTTGTATACTCTCTTGTCGACGGTAGCTAGGATGATCTCTTCCTTAGTAATTTTCAGAATAGCTCTTTGGTGTATTGAGATTTGCATCAAGAACAGATATGTTCATAGGAATGAAAGGACCTTCCAAAACTGTGATGCAAATTCTTGGATCAGATGCTTCCATGAACAATCTGACCCTTTCTTTCCATATGCAAAAATTCTCTTTCCTGCAGATAGGTAGTTTCATGGATCCAAGTTCCTTCTGATTTTCACTTGAACCCATTCTAGCTAATCAATTAATTTGCCTTGGATATCTACTCAGACTGTTTGGTATCTATTTGAGTCAACCTCTCTTTGATACCACTTGAAAGATTAGGTTGATAGACCCTAAACACCAAGAGGGGGAAGGGGTGAATAGGTTCAAATCCTTTTAATCAGCTTAGGCAATTAACAATGTTAAAGCACAGTAAAATAATCACAGCACAAACAATCACAGCAAGTTCACAACACAGTACACAATGGTTTATAGTGGTTCCCCAATTTATGGGTAAGTCCACTCCCCCTCTTCAACTATCCAGCAGTACTAGATTCGGCCAAACTTCCTTCCACTATCTCAGATCCACAGATCTTACAACTCAAAACCCAACTAGTTCCTACAACTCAGACTTCTTCAAGTCCTACACCTCAGATTCTTCCCAAGAATCCTACCTCAGGCAACATCCCTAACTCAGCCTTTATCAACAGGCCTACAACTCAGACTTCTTCAAGTCCTACCTCAGGCACTCAACCCTACCTCAGCCTTTATAAATTTAGGCTTACAACTCAGATCTATATAAGATCTTACAAGGAAATTAATTGTTTTAAATAATAAAAACTTCACCCCTATAGAAAGAGAATAGGGTGAAGGCTTCTTGATCAGTTCATGATTGAACTGATTACTCTAGATCAAACATGTCTTAGCTTTCTTCAAAGCTTCTTGAATGTGAACAAAGTAAGGTTGATCCTCAATTGGAGTTGGAGTTGATCTTCAATCCAGGTCCCTTCCTGAATTAAGAATCAGATCTGAATTTTTCTTGCTGACTCTTTAGGATCTGCCTTCTTCTGTGTTTGTCCCTTGTTCCCCTTTTTTTACTTCTCAAATTCTCAAGCTATTATACTTTTTTCAGGCTTCAAAGCTTCTTCTTTTTTTGTTTGTGATAGCACATGTCTTTATATATACCCCATCCAAGGTTACTGGCTGATTCGATTCATAACGGCCTTCAGATAGCTCTGATAGATGTGTCAGCTTTGTTACTTATGACAGCTGTCGGGTCTTCAGTCTTGACAACTGACTCCTCCTTGAACTTCTATCTCAACAGAAAAGGGCGTTGAGAGAACTCCAAATGTGTCGACACAAAAAGACCGAGTGTCGACACAAGTCTTGAAAGTGTCGACATAGCTCCCACATTGTCGATAAAGTCATACCTTATCTTCTCGACATAGCTTCTATTGGATGTGTCGACATAAGTCATGTGTGTCGACACAACTGCTTCTGATCTCGACATAGCTGTTATTAACAGATTTCTTGAGTGTGTGTCGACACAAGTCCTGTGTGTCGACACACCTGCTTCTTGCCTCGACATAGCTGGTATTGAGTGTGTGTCGACACAAGTCCTGGGTGTCGACACAACTGCTGTAGACTGAACTTCTGTGTGTCTACACAAGTCTTGTGTATCACACAGTTGCTTCTGACAGAATTTTTGTGTGTCGACACAAGTCCTGAAGCTGTCGACACAACTGGCTTCTAGTGTCAACACAAGTCCTTCACCAGTGTCTACACTTGTACTTTGAATATTTTCCTGTATTTCTTTAACCTGCACATTCAAACTCAACATTCCATCAAATACACCTTGATGTATATCATTGAGTTAGGCGAGGCTTCTCCAAATCTGGTATATATTTTCTAATGTAACCAACAGTGACCCCCTTAGTGCTGGTCTCACAACCTCTAGTCATGCGACCTGATCTCCTTGAGGGCTGGCACTCGCCGGGCTGGGGAACAACTCCCGATCGCTGAGGTCTCGCTCGACCCCCTCTCCCATCCTTTCCTTCCTAGGTCGCCTACGTGGTGCACTTCCTTCTCCCCCTACTGGATTCATCTCTCCTGTGCCCCTGGGAGGCAACTCGCCGAGACCACTCTAGGTCAGCTCGCTGAGACCCTTGGGAGCCAGTCCCTTGGGGGTGGGGGTTGAGCTGTCAGCCGGAGGGAAAATGCTTCTCAACATCTCCACGATCCATTGGATGGAAGCCATGAACTCCTCCCTTCCTACGAAGGGTCTGGGGTTATGGAGCTCGCCGAGATCATCACCACCTCCTTGATCTCCAGCCATGACACTTTCCCGAGATCTTCTGTGCTGTTCACTCTCCACGCTCAGTGCACAAAAAATGTTGAAGCTAAAATTGACCTATCGTGGAATTCGGGGTCCCAAAAGAGGGGTGACCTCACACCTACTACACTCGGGGGAACGTCATGGACCAAAGACTTTGGAAACTAGGAACAGACCCTCGGATCTAGCATGGAGGTCCCACCACACACCAGGAAGGTCACAAGAGCATTTCCCCTCCCTCACTAATGATTGAGCTGGGTATCTTTGAGAGCTCTCTCACTCAACCAAGAAGAAGCCTAAGGAGGAGGAAGCCCAAAAAACTCATCCCTCCAAAGGTACCCAAGGGGGTCAATTTATAGCTTTTCCAAGCTTGGGGGACCAAAAGGTCAGAAATACCCCAAGGACAAATATGCCCTGAGCCAATAGAAAACATCCACACCGGGGGGCAATGAGGTAACTCCACCCTAAAGGTACAATGGTAAAAGCATGGCCAAAAGAGGACCATGGGCGGGAGAAGGCCAGCCATACACCCTACCTCCCCGGGCACCTGAGATGAGTGGGCAAACCGCGTGGGCGAGTTCCTGACCACCGGCCGGTCTTGCCCCGCGGGCTAACCGCGCGGGCGAGACCCTGGCTGCCGGCCAATCTTGACCCGCGAGCAAACCGTGCGGGTGAGACCCTGGCCATCGGCCGGTCTCGCCCCGCAATCTAACCGCGCGGGCGAGACTACGGCCTCCGGCCGGTCTAGCCTCGCGATCTAATCGTGCGGGCAATAGCTTAGCCGCAGGCCGCTCTCTCCCAGCGAGCTAACTGCCCGGGGGGAGAGCTCGGTCGTAGGCCGCTCTCGCCCCCGCGAGCTAACTGCTCGGGTGAGAGAGTAGTCGCAGGCCTCCCTCGCCCCCACGAGTTAACCACCCGGGGCGACAGCCCGGCCGCATGACGCTCTCGCCCCCACGAGCTAACAGCCCGAGGCAAGATCCGGGCCGCAGGCCGCTCTCGCCCCCGTGAGCTAACTGCCTAGGGCAAGAGACTGGTGGCAGGCCGCCCTCGCCGCCACGAGCAAATCATCCGGGGCGACAGCCTGGCCGCAGGCCGCTCTCGCCCCCGCGAGCTAACCGTCCGGGGCCAGATCCCGGCCACAGGCCGCTCTCGCCCCCGTGAGCTAACCGCCCAGGGCGAGAACCTGGCCGCTGGTCGCTCTCGCACCCGCGAGCTAACCTCCCTGGGCGAGAGCCTGGCCGCAGGCCGCTCTCACCGCCACGAGCTAATCGCCCGCCCAGTCTCTCCCTACCCAGGGCTATGGTGCAGGGGGCGGGATCCTGTCCTCCAGCCAATCCCGTTGCTCCCACCTCGCACCTATCAAGCAAGGGGCGGGTGTCGACCATCTTACCGCACCAGCCCCCCAAGAAGGATCCAAGGGGGGAGGCAAATTTTCCTCCCACTACTAGTATATGACAAGGGCTATGCCTAAATTGGACACTATGAGTGCAAAATCTCTCAAAAGCTTAAAAACATAGAACTGGTCCTGCGCCTGCCTTAGGGGACCTACTCTGTGAATACGGGGTTGTACTGTGAGGGTGGAGAATAAACGAAGTAGCAAGTGATGGTAGAACTAATCTAGCCATTAAGTAGCAGCAATAAAAGTATGAAAGACACAACGCAAAATAAGTGACCTTAACTTATTTGAAAACACATAAGCTAAGGGATCTTCTGCAAGACTCCTATCATATAAAAAGTCTCATACAAATTTATATGATAGGGTATCGTAGCAAGCTTGTATATATCTACAGAAAATGAACCTTAACTTATAAGTACGCTCACGCGAGCTTATAAACCAAGGGTACGTTTTGCAGGGCCTATTGTATAAAGCATCTCATACCACTTTATACAATAGGTGTCGGGGCTTATATGTAGTGTTGATACTATGACATGCAAATATACTATGATGTGATCATGTAAATGCAACTCACTCACTCGACTCTGTGTACACAGACCTTTAGTTCCCCCTTTATAGATCCTAACCTCCCAGGATACCTCCGTAGTGGCAAACGAAAGTGGTGGGTTGGGCCTCTCCCACCTCTAAACCGATAATTGCACTACCAGTCAGACCTATTGTATGCCTCAACGCTGGTGCACTAAGCGAAGCTCCTACATACTCTTGCCGGCTGGCATACAAGACTTTATTTGGCGAAGTGCTAAACCACACTTACCGAGTCAGCGTATTGGCTTCGGTGCATCGACCCTCCAATACCGAAGACCCAGCACCTTATACTTTATGCACATGCAACCTTATGTATCACCTACTGAGCCAATGCTCCCCGGACCATCCCGTCTGTCACGACCAACAACTGAGCCAAAGCTCGCCGGGCCAACCTTCCCATCACCATACCACCAAGCCTACTACCCGTGTGACCCATCCTAAAATCCCGAGACATCGAGGTTAGTTAAAGTGAATCCCTAGTTATGCTAGTTACTCTTGAAGTTTAGTTTGCCTACAATTTAGGTTAGCCCAGGACTGACCCCGGCATACCCTGTGAAGGGCTCTCAAAGGGCACTAGGAACTACGATGGGCTGAAGCCCAAAGCTCCCTTTCGCAAGGCACTTATTATTATTGGTTACTACCCGATTCATGATTCCTTTAGTACTACACTGGTTCTAACCCTAATTAGTTTTGACCCTGTCTCCCTCTTCACGGGATAGATGATCTTTCGTCGATCCCGTGTACCAACAAATCGGGTAGTAACCAATAATAATAAGTGCCTTGCAGATGATGGTGCTGCTTGGTTTCTGCAACAGCATAGTGGACTACTTTTGTTCCTTCAGGTAAGGTGTGTAAACGACTCCTAGGAGTCCAGTGAGGGATTTAAAACAATAAAATGGGGAAGGGGGTGGTCATGGTATCAATGCCATTAATGGCCATGAATGGACCTCTCGGCCAAGTGGTAGGGGGGGTGAACCTGCATTGTGGTGGCCGGGAAATGGCTAGAAACTTCTCTTCTTCCCTAGAGGAGTTGAATCCAGCCAATAAAGGTGGCCCTTGGCCTCCCTAAGCCATGAATGGCTTTCTTCCTTCCTCTTTCTCTCTCCTCCATTAAAGGGAAACTTGGAGTTTTCTCTCTCCTACCCTCCATGGTAGAATTATGTCATTCCACAGCCTAAATGTAGCCCACTAAGCTATTATAAAGTGGTTAGGAAGTGGTTAGCCCAAGTGGCTAGGGCTTGAGCTTGAGTTAGCCCTTTTTGAGAAAAGTTTGACTTGACCTAGCTTAGGGTTGACTTTGGTTAAATTGACCTTTTGTGTCACCATAAATGGGTCCTTGGTGACCTATTGGCCTCCCCTAGGGTCTAGGTAGGGATGGGTAGGGTTGACTTGGCACCTTGAAGGTCACTTGACCCTTATAAAGGGCACTTTGACCACTTTGGGGTTTGAGTTGACTTGTGTCAACTTAGCAACTAGGGTTGCCCCTAATGGGTCCTTTGTGACCCATTTACCTCACTCTAGGGTTAGGAGGGCATGGGTGGGGTCCACTTAGCTAAGGGAAGGTCAATTGACCCAATATAGGTGAGCTTGACCCATTTAGGGTTAGGGTTGACTTAGGTCAACTTAAGCTCTAAGGTACACTCCAATGGGTCTTTGGTGACCCATTGACCCCACTTTAGGTCTCGGAAGACCTTGGTTGAGTTTATTTTGCTCCTTAAGTGCACGTTACCCTTAGTTAGGGCACCTTGCCCTATTTAGGCCTAATATGATCCTAGGTCAACTTGGCCATCCTGGGTTGACGCCAATAGACCCTTAGGGCCCTTTTAACAGATGGGTGGTGTCATGGTGGGGTCTTGGATTCATGGTGAAGCCTCATGATCATCCTAAACTAGGGTTTAGAAAATTACTATTTGCAGACCATTCATCCCAATCACCTTTATTCCCAAGTCCACTTGGTCTTCTTGGGCTTCTAGGATTTTGTCATGACCTAGTCATGACAAAACCACTCTAAGGGGATCTAGTTGTCTGAAAGATATTACATACATCCACTCTTCTACCACCCTGGTAGGAATCCGCTAACTGTTTTTTTGAACAGGTGACTTCCACCACAAGTTTTTGCTCTAGTGCCCTGTCACCACAAGATCTATTTGCAGGGAGATCTCACAACCCTTTAGGCTTTTGATCTGGTGCCCAAAAACCTACTCAAGAACTTTTGAAGGGAGTTAATAAACCCTTTTTACAGTGAGATAAGAAGATGTTGTCTTCTCTTTCTCTTAATAATAGAGAAGACTTAGTGGATTGCTGGTGTCAAAGCTCTCCCTGAGATGTTGAAATGTCCAGGAAAACTTGGAGCTTTGCTCAGGGTGTAGGTCTTTAGATTGATGTTGATCTCCAGCAAGATTTTTTAGACTGATTGTATTTGATGTCTCTTGAAAGCTTGGAGAAGATTTGCTGATGATGAAGACAGTATGATTTTTTTAGAGAGAATGTCTTTCTGTGTCTGCCTCTCTAGCTTAGTCGATTCTCTGACTTCTCGTTTTCTATCTTGTGTCTTTGATAGCAGATCATTCCTCTCTGTATCTCTTCTAAAATTGAATTTTATTCCTTGATTGAGTGCTGAATTCTTGGAACTTAGACAAACGGCTAGAAGGGCATTATTTTGATTCCTCAACTGTCCCAATTATTAAGTCGAATTTTTACTTTGAGAAATCCAGTAATTAATGCTGCTAATGAACCTCTTTATTCATAAGAATATATGCATTTAATTACTCAGAGCAATATAGGAAACAATATATTAAATCAGCCTTGGTCAATCTAGAACTGAAATGCTGAGAAGGAAATACTGAACTGACAGATTTCGTTGACCTCAGAATAGATTTTGTTGACCTGAACTCAAAGTTCATCAAGCTGAGAAATCATCTTTGTTGACCAGAGCTCAAAGAATAAATAATCTGGAAAGAAATTGTCAAAGCTGAGGTCCAAGTTCGTCGAGCTGAGAAAGAATATCGTCGACCAGGGAATCTATCTTGAGGGAAGAGTTCATCGACCTGAGCTCAATTATTATCGAGCTCAACTCAGAGAAGGAACTCTTAGTTCGTCGATCTGAGACCGATGATCGTCGAGCTGAGTTCGAAGAACTTCAAACTAATAATCTGAACTCTGAATTCTTCTAAGTCTTGAGTCTCCTGAAGTCCACTGCAGGCTGGTCCATGAAATTTGATTCAAATGATAGAGCTATGTTAATACAAATAGTTCAGATATAAAATAGTAAGACAGGAAATGTTAAGAATCAGAGGAGGGAGGAGCAGAAGATGGGTTGGAAAACACTATCTTTCTGGTGGGATCTTATGCTTCACTTTTTGACATCTTCAGTTCTTGATCACCAAGAATTTTCTGAGAGACTGCTCCAGGAACTACTGCTTATGTATGCAAATTCATGATGTTAGTAGAATTGAAAACCTTTTTATTTACATAGATACTATCAAGCTCTTTATCTCTGTAAGAAGTAAGGGTTGTGAATTAAGAAATATCTTGTCCTTCTTTTCTGGCTTTGTTGATCTGGGATAAACCAATCAATTCATGAAACCTAGCCATTCCTAAATTTGGATCTAACTCAGGTTTATAAGCAGGAGGGAGAGGTCTCTCTGGATCAATTTTAGAAGCATCTTGAGCAGAATTTTTAGTATTTCTGAAAATAATAGATTGCTATAGAAAGTTTATCTTATTTGATGTTTGCTTGTCTTGAGAATATGACTTGGGAGGTCCATATCTACTGTATTTTCCAGCAGTTCTATGAGAGGATGTAGGCCTCTAGAAATGAGTAGAAGAGGGTGCTTGCCTCTGTGACTGAGTAGAACTGGATATCTGAGATTGGGATACATTTCCTGGAGCACCTACTGCTGGAGGAGGAGGAAGAGGACCTCTCTAGTTCCTTTTAGAAGGAGGAGGAGGAGAGTACCTTCTGCTCTTCTTCCTTGCTTTTTGCTCATTTTTTGACAACCATATCCAGTTAGGCATCCCTTTATATGGAGTTATGTTGTTCAAGATGTAATAGGGAGTGTCTGCATTGGGGTTTGGTTTAGGAATGGCCTTGGGAGGTGCTTTCCTTTTCATATCTTTGCTCTTCTTGGTGTATGAATCATCATAATCATCATCTTCATCTGATGATTCAATAGGATTATCATATAAGTCATCAATCTCTTTCAGTGCTTCCTTAGATATCTGCTTTTCAGCAACACTCTGATTTTCTTTTTCTTCTATTTCTATATCTGCAAGAATGATATCATCCAAGGATGGCATAGAACTTTCATCCATTTTGTAAGGTTGAGGAGATATAGCCTTTTGCTCGGGATAAGAAGTTGGTACAAAAACATTCTTAGCAACTGAAATATCTGAAAGAACTGGGGCCACAAAACTTGCTCTTATTTGGTCCATAACTGCTGGACTTACTGGAGTAGAATAGCATACAATGGCTTTGGAAAAAACATGCTCAGGAAGAGGAAGAAAATGATAAAGAGTGTAAAAATCTCTTAATAAATTATCTAAGTCAACAGAAGGGACTAGGTAAAAGAATGGTGCAGTTGCAATCTCAACATCAGTGAGCTCAATATAAAATTCTGAATTTTCTGCCTCAAGAAAATATAATAGCTCCGTATCTGTATTTACACTTTTTGTAACTACTATATTCATATGTACATCTGCTGTTGCTATTGTTGGTACTGTTGTTGGAGGAGAAAGAACTGGAACTTCTTCACGGACATCTTCCCCTACCTTATTTCAGAGGGTCCTGAATCTAGTCCCCCATAAGAAGAAGGGATAGAGGGGGCAGCAACATAGAAAGAAAATAGAGAGGAGATGAATTCAGCAAGAGGTGCAATTGCCTCTGCTATGAGATTCAAGAGGATTGGAGTGATGAGCTCCAAGATTGTGGCAATGGATAAAGAATTTAACTATATTAACTCAGGTGATGTTTGAGTTGAGGCAGTGAAATGGATGATGGTATATGGAGATGGAATCACAGGAGGAATGGGAATGATATCAGTCATATCTTCATCTTGGATGGGTGAAGATGGAGGAGTATGTGAAGGGGATGGAGTATGAGTGTGTTGTGGATATGATGCTAATAAGTAAAATGATGGAGTTGATATTAGATTGTGAAGTGGTATGTTATCAAGATGAGGTAGGAATGGGGATGAAGGAGGTGTGATGTGTTCTAGAGATGCAGGCGATGTTGATTGATGTACTGGTGAGGCAGGTGGTGTTGGAGATTGAAGTTATGATGTTGAGGAAGTGGATGGATGTTGGAGGGGAGTTGATAAAGGAAGTGAAACTTGTGGAGGAAGAGGTTATTTCTGAGAGGGAGGTGATGGAATCCTGATGAAGTGAATTTCTCCTAGAGGGGGAGGAGTGGTTATTACTTCCCTTGTGTCCTCAAAAATTCTGGAAGAGGATGATGTCTTGGATGGCTTAGTGATGGTCCTCTCCCATCTGCCAAATAAGGCACAAGTCAGCTTCTTGGATGTATTGATGAATATGGTCTGAGAGACCAGTGATTCAGATGCCTTATTCTGGAGGAAAATCCCTAGAATCCTCATAAAACAGACTTCCTTCTTAGTATTCTTCTTTTTGATTAAATCAAACAATATCTTTCCCCAGTGTACTTCCTTCTTGTTCACTACAACACACATCACCAAAAACTGGTGCCTGGTAATGTAATCATGGGCTGTGTGTTTGCCAAGACGAACTTCACCCACAACATCAGCAAGAAATTTATATTCAGTTGACAAATTCTTTTTAAGAAGTTTGTTAGGGTTTTAACCAGTATGACCAATTTTAATCAACATATTATCATAATCAGAACTGTCTATCTCAATATCTTCATCGCCATTAACCAAACCAAAAATTTCTGTTAAGACGGTAGGGGTTAGTGTAACCTGATTCACAGAGATGGTGTCGGTCATCGAATCAGTATCTAGAGTTGTTGATGTATAAATCCATTCTCTTATTTCATTTGCAGCTAACTTGATTCTGGAGGTCATAAACTTCTTTAACTGTTGTTCTTCGAATAACTGCATTATATCCATGAATATTTGATCGGCGTGTTGGAAGGAGTCAAAATCAATGTCAAACCCATTGTCAAATTTCATTCTTGTGATAGAGTTTGCTGGAATCGCCATTATTTCCTGCAAAAATAAGAAATAACAAGTGCAAGAGAGTTTTGAAGGCACGAGATTTAGCTCGAAGAAAAACCCTATTATAAGGTTTTTGGAATATGAAGCGACGATCTCTGTCCTCCGAAAAATAAAAAGTCTTCGATCTGAGGTCGACGAAATATTTTATTGGTAAATGAGTTCATCGATCTCAGTCTAAAGAGAAGGGAAAATAGTTCGTCGATCTTAGGTTGACAAAATATTTTATGACACAAGTTCGTCGATCTCAGGTCAATGAAAATGACTTCACATAGAGATATCATCGATCTCAGGTCGATAAAAAATCTCAAGAAGATTTCTCAGCTCGTCGATCTCCGTTCTACAAACTTTAATAAATTCTTCGACCATAGACAGAAATTAAATTAAAGCTTCACCATTTATCATACCAAGTTGATTCAAGAAGAACAGATGGTTCCTCTCATCTAAGGGTTTGATGAAGATGTCTGCACTTTGTAAATCAGTGTAGATGTAGACAATATTAATTTTATTTTTGTCTACACAATCTCTAATGAAATGTTGACTTATTTCTATATGCTTAGTTCTACTATGATGCACTGGATTGTGTGCAATGAAAATTGCACTTGTATTATCATATAGTAAGGTTGAATTATTTTAGTTGAAACCATAATCTATGAGTTGGTTCTGAATCCACAGTATCTGGGAACAACAACTGCTAGCTGCTATGTATTCAGCTTTTGCAGTTGAAGTAGACACAGATGTCTGAGTTTTGCAAAACCAGGACACAAGTCTAGCACCAAGGAACTGGCATGACCTTGAGATGCTTTTTCTGTCCACTATATATCCAGTAAAGTAAGCATCTGAGTATCCAGTAACCACAAACTCTGACTCAGTTGGATACCAGAGTCCTAGAATAGGACAACCCTTTATATATCTTAAAATCCTTTTTAGAAAAGTAAGGTGGGATTCTTTACGGTTCACCTGGAACCTAACACAAAGGTATGTAGAAAACATTATGTCTGGCCAACTTGATGTGAGATACAATAGGGACCCAACAATGCCCCTATATAGATTCTGATCAACAGGCTTGCCATGTTCATCAGAGTGAATCACTACATTAGAAGCCATGGGTGTTTTTTTTGAGGCTTCTAACATCCCAAACTTTTTGATTATCTCCTTAGCATACTTGGACTGGGATATTAAGATGTCATCAGGAAGTTGCTTCACTTGGAGGCCAAGGAAGTAGGAAAGTTTGCCCATGCTACTCATTTCAAACATGGAATGCATTAGGTCAGAGAACCTCTTGCATAGTTTGGAATCAGTAGAGCCAAAAATAATGTCATCTATATAAATTTGTACTAATAAGATTTGATCCCTATGAAGTCTAGTGAACAATGTCCTATCTACTATGCCCCTAGAGAATTTATGCTCTAGAAGAAAGCTAGCTAAGGTTTCATACCAAGCTCTTGGAGCTCTCTTTAGACCATAGAGAGCCTTATGCAATTTAAAGACATAAGAAGGATGGGTTGGAGAAATAAAACCTGGTGGTTGCTCCACATAAATCTCTTATTTAAGTTCACCATTTAAGAATGCACTCTTGACATCCATTTGATTTACTTTGAAATTCTTATAGGCAGTATAAGCAAGGAAGATTTTTATAGCTTCCAGCCTTATAAGAGGTGCAAATGTTTGGTCATAGTCAATGCCTTCCTCTTGTCTATTTCCTTGAGCAACTAGCCTTGCCTTATTCCTGACAATAACTCCTTGGGAATCTGGTTTATTCTTGAATACCCATTTAGTTCCAATGACTGGGTAGTCTTTGGGTCTTGGAACTAAATCCCAAACTCTACATCTCTCAAACTTATTGAGCTCCTATTGCATTTCAATAATCTAGTGTGGATCTTGCACAACATCTTTAATGGATTGGGGCTTAATTTGAGATATGAAGCAGGCATGCATCAAGTCTTGGTTGAGTTGATGCCTTGTCTTCACACCAATTGACATGTCTCCAATCACCTGAGATACATGGTGATCTCTAAGTGTGAAAAACTCAGTAGGTGGAGTACGTTCAACTACAACTTGGGAAATTAATTGCTCTTGTGGAATTATGGGAGTTGTTGTTGGCTCTTCACTAAACTCAGTGAGATCATCTTCACTATCTTCAACAGAATGTGGAGAAGGATGTGCAACAACCTCATTGGTGAGGGTCAACTTATCCAACTTCTAACACAAGTGTGGTACCTTCAAAGTTTCACTGGTAGAAGGATTCTTCTCCTTGTAAGACATGTTAGTTTCATCAAATGATATATGTACAGTCTCTTCCATTTTCATAGTAGATTTATTATATACCCTATATTTCTTACTAACTTGGGAATATCCTAGAAAAATTCTCATTATAGCCTTGGCTTCAAACTTTCTAAGATATTTCTTGTCATTGTTATGAATGTAGCATAAACAACAAAAAAAATCTAAAATAATATACTTTAGGTTGCTTCCCTTTAAATAATTCATAGGGAGTCTTGCACTTAAGCTTATGTATCAGACTCCTATTCAGTACATAATTTGCTATGCTTACAGCCTCTGCCCAAAAGGATAGTGGCAAGTAAGCATCTGCAAGTAATATGCCTACATCTTTAATCAGTGTTCTATTTTTCCTTTCAGCTACACCATTTTGTTAAGGATTTCTAGGAACAGAGAAACAATGCATGATACCTTCCATCTCACAGAATTCTTGCATGCGAAGAGACTCAAACTCAGTACCATGATCACTTCTGATCAATGCAACTGGAGTAGAATACTCAATCCTTATGCTCTTATGAAATTCTGTAAGAACTTTAAAGTTATAAGACTTGTTCCTCAAGAAGAACACCCAAGTGAACTTTGAGAAGACATCTACAATCACTAAGGTATAAGATTTCCCTCCTAGGCTCTGTACAGTAATGGGTCCAAAAAGATCCATGTGAAGAAAATACAGAATCCTATGTGAATCACTCTTATTATTGGCTTTAAAACTATTTTTAGTTTGCTTGCCTAATTGACAAGCCCTACACAGGCTTTCCTTCTTGTAGGGGTAAGAAGGCAATCCTCTTACAAGGTTGTCCCTAGATAATTTAGCAATATTCTTTAAGTTAACATGTCCTAATTTCTTATGCCATAGTTCATTATTATTACTAACCTGGTTGAATAGGCATATCTCAGACCAAGCAGTCTTAAAATTTACTATATAAATGTTTCCTATTCTAGTTCCAATTAAAACTACTTTATTTTCTATAGAAGTGATAATGCAGTAAGAGTTATTAAATGATACCTGAAACCCTTCATCACATAATTGACTTATGGAGATTAGGTTGTGCTTCAGTCCACTTATATAAGCAAACTTTTTGAAAGTGTTTGCTCCAATTTTAACCTTCCCATAGCCTTTAGTCTGACCACAGTTGGAGTCACCAAAGATCACTTTTGGACCTAGCTTGGACTTATAGTCGGTTAGATTTTCCTTGCTGCCAGTCACGTGCCTTGAGTAACCACTATCCAAGTACCACTGCTCCTCTTTGGTAGGATAGGAGGTCACCTGCATAAGAACATATTAGATGTTCTTGACCCAGATTACTTTGGGTATTTGTTGCTTTTCATACTTAAAACTGGAAATAAAGGAACATTCAGGTTTATTTTTATGCCTAAGGGGGTGATATTTTCTTGGTGGTATTATCCACTGGGTAAATGGATTGAAATATTCCCTATGTTGATTAAAGGTTCTGAAAGAATTAAAATTTCTATTATTTTGAACTGGGTTCGACGAATTCCGGTGAGTTCGTCGATCTGAGGTCGAGGAGTGGGGATGAGTTCATTGAACTCCACTCAGAGAATGAAAGTATTCATTCTTTGTGCCCCAATATCGTCAATCTCGGCTCGAAGAACCATACTGGTTTTGTCGAACGCAGTTCAGAGAATAATCATAACAAAAATCTGCGTTCGGAGTTCGTCGACTTGAGTTAGACGAACTGTACACATTTCGTCGATCTGAGTTCGACGAAATCTGCTGAACATTGTTATAGTTAGGATTTTTCTTGTTCTTTCTCTTTTTCTTATTTTTCTATTTTAATTCTATTTGCTTAGAACTATGATTATCTACCTTTTCTTTGCATTTTTTAGAAACAAATTTGATTGGAGTTGATAGTATGTTTTTCTGAATTAATGGGGGTTAGCTTGATGAAGAACCTAAGCCCAGCTTGCCATTAAGTCTGGCATTTATTGTGCTTGTGATTTTCATCAACTTGATGCTTCTCCCATTTAGGGATTCTTCAAGATGCCTTGCCTCAGCAAATTCAGTTTTTAGAGACATGATTAGTTTATTAGCTAAAGTTAATTCATCTTTTAATTTAATGTTTTCAGAAAGGAGATTATCTTGTTCAGTTAGTTTTTCTCTAATGAGTTTGATTTTCTTCTCATAGTATATTAAATTAATACATATTGATTTAAATTCAGTTCTAAAACCATCTGAAATGAAATTATAAGAGGAGAGTACCTGATCTTCTTCATATTGAGGTTTTTCATTTTTCGACTGCTCCGCTTCTGAGAGGCTGCCTGATGCATCAATAACCATCAAGCAAACCTCCTTTGCTTTAGTCTCTTCTTCATCTTCACTGGAGCTAGAAGATGAAGATTCAACTTCATTTTCACTCCAGGTTTCAGAACCAAAGCCTTTCTCCTTCCTCTTATGCTTGCTAGAGTAGGGCTTGCTATAGTGCTGCTTCCTGGGATCTTTTTCTCTTCTTCTCTCCTTCTTTTGATTCTCTAGACACTCTGATATGAAGTGCCCTGGCTTCCTGCAACCAAAGAAGACAATTTCTTTAGTTGGGGGTTTTATCATACCTTGGCTTGTCATCTTGTCTAGATGACTTCCTTTTGAAATCCTTCTTGCCCATTTTGTAAAATCTTTTGGCTAGGAGACTCAGAAGTTCTTCACTAGCTAATGGAACTTCTATTTCTTCATATGCTTTGAATGCTATGTTTTGCTCCTTTCTAGATGATGAGGGAGTCTTCTGCTCAGCAGCTTCTCTAGTCTTTTGAAAGATGGGGATTAGACCTGATTTACTCTAGAGTGGGGGGGGGGGTGAATAGAGTAATTAAAACATTGGCTGTTTTTCTGATTTATATCAGAGTAAAAATAGGTGATACCAATAATATTATAGAAGGAAATAAAAATAGGTTAAACTAATCTTTCTATCACAACACAGTAAGAATAAGAAAGAAAATGATCATACACAGACAACACAAGAATTTTATAGTGGTTCCCCAAGCTAGGTACATCCACTCTTCTACCACCTAGTAAGAATCCACTATCAGGTTTTTGATCAGGTTATTGCCACCACAAGATCTATTTCCAGGGAGATCTCACAACCCTTTAATCTTTTGATCAGGTTCCCAAAAAACAAGAATAAAATTTCGAAGGGAGTTAATAAACCCTTTGTACAGGAGGTGAGAGATGGGTGATGAGGTCTTCTCTTTTCTCTAAACAACAGAGAAGACAAGTGGATATGTTGTTGTCAAGACTCCTTCTGAAATGTTGAGTTAGTTCAGAAAGTTGGAGCCTTGCTCTGGGTTCAAGTCTTCAGCCTTATCTGAATGAATATTGAAACTTTCTGACTGATTCAAAGATGTTGTCCTTGAATATTCCTGAAGGAGAAGGTTGAAGAAGACTCTTGATAGTGATGGATGTTCTTCCTCAGTCTTCAGAATGGACAAGGGAGAAAAACATAATGTTTTCTGTATGCAGAGAAGAAGTTGAGTATGATGTTGTTCTGTGCAACTGCATTATCTTCTCTGTATTGCTCTTGTGTTTCTACTGCAGGTCTAGTCTGTGTATGCTTACAGTGATTGTTTTGTATCTCCTTTTCTTGCTGTCTAAAAGAATTTCTCTTTTATATTCTACAGTAAATAATTTATCCTTTGAAATTTGAATTGCTGGAGTTAATTGTTGATTGCCCTGGAGAAAGAAATGGCTGGAATATTAACTTAAATGAGTTTCCCCAACCGTCCCTAATAAAATAAGCAAGTAATTAACCTAATGAGGACCATAATTAATGCTGCCAATAACGTCTATATTCAAAAGAGTATGATCGTTAAATAATCAGGAACATTACTGCTAAATAATATAGAAAGTAAGGGACAGAAGTAAGGAAAACTTCTTATTCTGGATCGGGACAGAAATCGTCGACCTAAGAACAGAATTCGTTGACTGGAGTTCCAAGTTCGTCTAACCGAGAATTCTTGTTCGTCGACCTGAGCTCTACGAACTACATACTGAGAATAACTTGACAATTCTTTGCTCTGAGTTCGTCGAGCTGAGAATCTATCTTAAGGAGGAGATCGTCGACCTGAGCTCGAATATCGTCGAGCTCAACTCAGAGAAGGATTTCTGAGTTCGTTGATTTGAGATCGATAATCGTCGAGCTGAGTTCAAAGAACTACGAACTGAAAATTTTGATCTCTTAATTATGCTAAGTCTTGAATCTACTGTGGTCCTCTGCTGGCTGGTCCTTGTAGGTTGAACCTAAAGACTAGCCTAAACTCTTGGACTCACAAACATGACCCTGGCTATACAATATGGGTCAAACTCATCCTAATTAGTGAACCTAGCCCAAAACCAAACTAGGGATCCAACAATCTCCCCCTATTTGGGTGAGGTCACTAAAATAAATAAATAAAACAATCATAAAGCAGAGAAACATATATCTGGGAGAAATAAAAACAATTAGTAGTGCAACATGATTAGACACACAAAGTTCAAAAATAAGAATAAAACATAAACAAAATCACTTGTTCTGCTTAGACTTTTCTTTCTCAGGCTTCTCAGAAGGCTATCTGAAAATGTTTTCTCTATTAGGATTGGTAGCTTGTCTCTTTGACATTGTCATATCTTATGCACCAATGATATTGACAGATGTGGCTCTTGGAACTACAGCTTCTAGATGCAAACTCATATGGTCATCAACATTAAAAAAATTGTTAGCCTTGGAATACCTCTTAAGTTCTTCTTTCCTGTATGAAGACATAGTTAAAACTTGGGAGGGATCCTTTCCTTCAGCTTTAGCTTTGTTGATTTGAGAAAGTCCTATCAGTTCCTGAAATCTAGCCATTTTAGCTGCTGTCTCCTTCTTTGTATCTACAAATGTTATTGGTGGAGATGCTGGCCTTTTAGGACTTGAGTCCTTCTTTGAATCATCAAAGGAGTCTATAGTACCTCTCTTATATATAGCTGGAGGAGGTTTGCTTTGAGATGACTGATGCTGACTGCCTTGCTTGGAATGTCTTTGATAATTTTTAGTGACTGGTTCAGATCTTTGAGATACACTTCTATAGGCCCTAGATGATGGAGGAAGAGGACGAGGAGGAGGGTCTTTCCTAAATTTCTTAGGAGGATACCTATACCTCCTTCTCTTCTCTTCTTTCTTTCTGCTCATTTTTAGATAGCCACATCCACTGTGACATCCCTTGGTATGAAGTAATCTTTTGCAAGATATAGTATGGAGTATCATGGGTGGGATTTGCCTTAGGAGTAGCCTTTGGAACAACTTTTATCTTCTTAGCAACCTTCTTTCTGGCCTTGAGATCATCAGATTCATCAGAATCTTCTTCATCAATATCATCATCAGAAGATCCTTAAGGATTTTCATACATTGCATCTATTTCTTTCAAGGTTTCCTCTGAAATCTTCTTGTCAGGTTGAGGGGGAAATTGAGGTTCAGTAACTTCAGGTGGAGCAATATTCTCAGTGACCATCTTATAATCTTTCACTTCTTTGACAGCCAACAGGAATTCATCTAAATCCGAATCATTTTGAATATATCCAAGTTCTTGTTCCACATCTTGAGCAATCAAATCATCCAAATTAGGTATTGGGCTATCATCCATAATATAGGTTGGTCTTGATGGTTCCATAATCATTTTAATAGCAAAACTTTCCTTTAGTTGATTAACAACTTCAGGACTTATTGGTGCAGTGTAACAAACTATAGCCATGGATTGCTCTTGAAAAACCTTTGGAATAAAATAAATATATGCATAAATAGACTTTAATAACCCAAAAAAATCCACTGTGGGATTCACAAAACAATCAACAACAGTCAAATTGTTGGAAGAGCAACTTTGTCATCAGCACTCAACATATTAAAATCAACTGATTCAGCCTCTATAATCATCTGTATATCTGTTACTGGTAACTCAATAATCTGCAAAACTGTTGCTGCTTCTGCTACTGCTGCTGTTGGAGGAGACACTAGAGCTTCATCATAGGATATCTCCCCCTACCTGGCTTTAGAGGGTCCTGAAGCTAGGCCCCTAAAAGAAGGAATAATAGGGACAGTAGATAGAAGAGCAAAGAGGGTTGAGATGGATTCAACAAGAGGTTTAATGGCCTCTACTATGAGTTATTTGAGTAATGGAGTGATGATTTGCAGAAGAGAGGGAATGGAAGGGGAATCCATTTGCATGAACTCAGAGGGTTTCGGAGTTGATATAAAAGGATGGATGGTGGATTATGATGGAGGGAAGGGTGTGGAGTCTGGCATTTGCTCATCCTGATGTGATGGAGAGTGGATGGGAGATGATAGTAAATGAAAAGATGGTATGGATGAGATATTGTGGAGGGGGATATCATCTAGATATTGAGGAAGTGGGGATTGAGGTGGAGTTACATGTTCTGGAGTGTGAGGTGGAGTTGCATGCACTGTAGATTGGGGTATCGTTGGTTGGTGTTCAGGTTATTGAAGTGGTGTTGGTTGATGGACTTGGGAAGCAAGAGGTGTTGGTGTATGATCTGGGGATGGGGATGGTTGTTGTAGGGTTGTTGAAGGTGTTTGAACTTGAGGAGTTGTTGGTTGTTGAGATGAAGGAAGAGGGGATGGAATTCTGATGGAGGGGACATCTTCTGGGGGTTGGGGAGTAGCTGTAACAGCTCTGGTATCCTCAGATGCCCTGGAGGAAGAGGAAGATGCCTTAGATGGATTTGGGATATTCCTCTCCAACCTGCCAAATATGGCACATGTGAGCCTTTTGGAGGCATTGATGAATATGGTCTGTGAGACCAGGGATTCAGTAGCCTTCTCTTGTAGGAAGATTCCAAGAATCCTTCCAAAGCACACCTCTTTCTTGTAATTATTTTTCTTTATCAGATCAAACAATATCTTAGCCCAATTCACTGGCTTCCTGTTTACCACTGGACACATCACTAGGAACTGCTGCCTGGTGATATAATCATCGGCAGTGTGCTTACCAAGTAGTACTTTACCAATAACATCAACTAAAAATTTATAATCAACAGACAAATGTTTCTTCAGCAGTTAATTTGGGTTTTCTCCAGTATGACCCATTTTAATCAGCATTTCATCAAATTCAGAATTATCTATTTCCTAATCTTCTTCTCCATTCACTAATCCAAATATTTCAGATAAAATGGTGGGGGTGAGAGAAACTTGGTTACCTAATATCGTTCCAGTCAGTGTGTCGGCATTTGGTGTGGAGGAGGTGAATACTTATTCCCGAATTTCTATGACAACAATATTTATACTTGTTCTTATAAAGTTCTTCAATTGCTGTTCTTCAAACAATTTAAAAATATCTAAGAAGATTTAATCTGAGTGCTAGAATGACTAAAAGTCTATGTCAAATCCAGTATCGAACTTCATCGCTGCAAGAGTGCTCGCCGGAATCACCATGATCGCATGCATAAGGAAAACAGAAAGATCAAGTGCCAAGGGAACAGAAAGTGCAGAATTGAGCTCGAAGAAAACCTAGATATATGGTTTTTCAGAATATGAAGAGACAAACTCCGTCCTGTGAAATAAAGAATGTTCTTCGAGCTTAGGTCGACAAAATATTTTATTGATAAAAGAGTTCGTCGATCTCTATTTGAAGAAGGGAAAACTTTTCATCGTTCTCAGGTCGACGAAAATTTTCTAAAGCAGTATCGTCGATCTCCGGTCGACGAAAATGACTTCACACACAGAGAGTTCGTCGATATCAGGTCGACGAATTATCTCAAGAACATTTCTCAGTTCGTCGATCTCCGTTCGACGAACTGTGGCAAATTCTTTGACCACAGACAGAAATTAAATTAATTCTTCTCCATTGATCATACCAAGCTGATTCAAAAAGAATAGATAGTTCCTCTCATCCAAGGGTTTGGTGAAGATATCTGCTATTTGCAAATCAGTGTAGATGTAGATAAGATTTATTTTCTTTTTGTGCACACATTCTCTAATAAAATGATACCTTATTTTTATATGCTTAGTTTTACAATGATAAACTGAATTCTGTGCAATAGAAATTTCACTTGTATTATCACAAAGTACAGTTGAATTATTTAAGTTGAAACCATAATCTAGGAGTTGGTTTTAAATCCACAACATCTGTGAACAGCAACTGCCAGCTGCTATGTACTCAGCTCCTACTGTTGATGTAGACACAGATGTTTACTTTTTGCAAAACCAAGACACAAGCCTAGCACCAAGGAACTGACATGTCCCTGATGTGCTCTTCCTATCCACTCTACATCCAGAAAAGTCAGTATCAGAGTATCCAGTTAACTCAAATTCTGACTCTATTTGATACCAGAGTCCTAGGTTAGGGCAACTCTTTATATATCTCAAAATCCTTTTTAAGAAAATAAGGTGAAATTCTTTAGGGTTCACCTGGATCCTAGCACAAAGACAAGTAGCAAACATAATATCTGGCCGACTTGCTGTGAGATATAATAGGGACCCAACAATGGCCCTATATAATTTCTAATCAACAGGTTTCCCATGTTCATCAGAATCAACCACAGTATTAGCATCTATTGGTGTTTTCTTGGCTGAAACATAAGCCATCCCAAACCTTTTTATCAACTCTTTAGCATATTTGGATTGTGATATGAAGATGCCATCAGGGGACTTCTTCACTTGGAGACCAAGGAAGTAGGAGAGCTCACCCATACTGCTCATTTCAAACTTTGAATGCATAAGGTAAGAGAACCTTTTGCATTGTTTGGAATCAGAAGAACAACATATAATATCATCTTAATATATTTGTACTAACAAGATTTTATCGTGATGATGCTTAATAAATAATGTCCTATCTACTATGCCTTTAGAAAATTTATGCTCTAAGAGAAAGCTAGCTAAGGTTTCATACCAAGCTCTTGGAATTTACTTTAGACCATAGAGAGGTTTATGTAACTTATAAACATGAGATAAAACCTGGTGGTTTTTCTACATAGACCTCTTCTTTGAGTTCACCATTAAGGAATGCACACTTGAAATCCATTTGGTATACTGTGAACTTCTTGTATGCAGCATAGGCTAAGAATATCCTCATTGCTTCAAGCCTTGTAACAGGTGCAAAAGTCTTGTCATAGTCTATGCCTTCCTCTTATTTGTATCCTTGAGCAACTAGTTTTGCTTTGTTCCTTATGATAGTACCTTAAGCATCTTGTTTATTTCTAAATACCCATTTAGTTCTAATGAATGGGTAGTCTTTTGATCTTGGAACTAAATCTCAAACTCTAAATCTCTCAAACTGGTTGAGCTCCTCTTATATGGCAATAATCTAGTGTGGATCTTGCTCAGCATCTTTAATGGATCAGGGCTCAGTTTGAGATATGAAGCAGGCATGCATCATTTCCTGGTAGATTTGATGTCTTCTCTGCACACCCACTGTGATGTCTCTAATCTCTTGAGATATAGTGTGATCTCTAAGTGTGACTATCTCAGTAGGAGGAGCTTGTTAAGCAATAGCTTGGAGAGGTAATTCCTCTTGTGGAATTATAGCTATTGTTGGCTCTACACTTATCTCAATGTGTTCATCTTCACTTTTTTTAGCAACATGTGGATAAGGATGTGTAACAGCCTCATTGGTTAGGGTTAACTCATCCAACTTCTCATACAAGTTAGGTACCTGCAAAGTTTCACTGGTAGAAGCTATCTTCTCCTTGTAAAATATGTTAGTCTCATCAAATGAAATATGAATAGACACTTCTATTTTCATAGTTGATTTATTATATACCCTATAAGCCTTACTTACTTGGGAATATCTAAGAAAAATTCCAACTCAGACTTGGCTTCAAACTTTCTAATATATTTCTTGTTGTTGTTATGAATGTGACAGACACAACCAAAATCTCTAAAATAATCTACTTTAGGTTTCTTCCCTTTGAGTAGTTCATTGGGGGTCTTCCCCTTAAGCTTATGAATAAAACTTCTATTCAGGACATAGTTTACTGTGCTCATAGCCACTGCCCAAAAGGATAGGGGCATGTGAGCATCTGCAAGTAATGTGACTGCAGCTTCAATGAGTGTACTATTTCTCCTTTAAGGTACCCCATTTGTTGAGGAGTTCAAGGAGTAGAGAAGCAATGTCTGATACCTTCCTTCTCACAGAATTCTTGCATGTGAAGAGACTCAAACTCAGTACCAAGATCACTTCTGATCAATGCAACTGGATTAGAGTACTCAATCCTTGTGCTCTTGAGAAAATCTGTAGGAACCTTAAAGTTATTTGACTTATTTCTCAAGAAGAACACTGTTGGTCCCTAGTTAGATTTGGGCTAGGTTCACTAAGTTAGGATTATATGACCCAACATGTATAGCCAGGGTCATGATTGTGTCCTAGAGTCTAGGACAAGTCCTTAGAGTCAACAATGCATGGACCAGCCATCATCACTGCCAAAGACTCAAGACTTAGAGAAATATCAAGACTCAGAAAATGAGTTCGACGTTCGTCGAACTCAGGTCGATGGAAGTCGTACTCAGCTTGATGAACTAAGAGACAATTCTCTGAGTTGAGCTCGACGAACTTTGGATATAGTGATTCAACATTTCTAAGTGAGACTTCAGTCAGCGAACTTAGAGAATCATCTCGACGAACTCACTTCTCAGGTCTCAGGTCGACTAATTCTGGATCATATGCTTCTACACTCAAGTCCAGAAAACATCTCAAAATTTTAAATCCAGAATAAAACTCCAGTCGACGTACTTAATTCTCAGCTCGACAATCTTGGTGCAAAGAATTGGAAAGATTTGTCAAACAGCAGTCAGCAGTTCAGAGGTCGACAATCTTGGATTTCAGCTCGACGAACAACAATTCTCAGCTCGACGAACTGTGGACTTAGGTCGACGAAACCAGATTTGGTTGCTTTCATTATTCTGTCCCTATTATATTGCAATAATTCTCGTGTAATTAATGCTCAAATATTCTCCGAATATTACAGTTAGACGGAGCATTAGTTATGGTCTTCATCAGGATTATTGCCTGCCATTTTTCAAAGGGATAGTTGGGGAAATCAATCAATGCAAATATTCTCAAGGCCGTCGGCATTGAATGTAGGAAGGAATTCAAAATTCAAAAGGAATCTCACATAGAAAATATAAAAATGATTTTTCTTCTTCCTGCAAAAGAGACAATACAAAAAGCAGAGAATCTAAGCGTGAGAACATCACACACAGAAGAGAATAACATCAAAACAAGAACAAGGATCTTCTGCTCTTGCTCTCTCTCGATAACAAAGTGATAGAAAAAAAAAGAGCTAGACCAGAAGGAGAACAACAAGCTGAAGAAGGAGAATAACAATTATATATCAAGTGCCTTCTTCTATCATCATCTCAGGAATCTTCAAAGGACAACAACTATTGCAATAGTCAAGAAGTTCCTGAAGATCTTCTGGTCAAAGCTAAAGCCTTAAGTCCTATCACCCTGAAGCAAAGCTCTAACCTCCTAAACCAATTCATTATCTCAGGGGGAGCATTTGCTAACATCAGATCCACAAGAGTCATCTCAGTTGTATATTGAGAAAGAGAAGACATAATCAATCTCTCATCCCCCACTGTATAAAGGGTTCTCTACTCCCTTCAAAAGTGATTCCTGGTTGCAAGTCACCTAACCAAAAGACTTGAGGTTTGGTTTTTGAGTACCTGATCAAAAGCTCCTTGGTGGCAGTCACCTGAACTAAAACCTGAGTGGATTCCTCCCAGGGTGGTAGAAGAGTGGATGTTCCCAGGTTGGGGAACCACTATAAAATTCTTGTATTGTCTGGTTGTAATTTTATTTTGTTGTTATTTTGGCTATGCTAGTTAGGTTGCTGTGATTCTGATTAGATAAATTTGGTGTGCTGTGACATAATATCTCAGTTTAGAAATAAGTTTTTTCTTTTACAGCAAAAGTTTTTTTAAAACCCAAACATACTCTATTCACCCCACCCCCTTAGAGTATATCAGATCTAACACCTCACTTTCAATTGGTATCAGAGGACGTTCTTTTGGTTGTACAAGCTAACCCTTGAACCAAAGATCCTAAGTTAGATCTGTCATTTCATTTTTTTTAGGCTTATACACACAACATGGCACAGAACAAAGATTATGCAAGCACCAGACCTCCAGTATGCAATCTAAACAAGTTTGCCATCAGGAAGGCAAGAATTAAATTGTATATGAACTCTATTGATGAAGATATCTACAACTTTATTTTGACAGGTCCCCCTCATGCATCTACTTCTATAGCATCACCTAGCACTAATGCAGTTCCACCCTCGAAGAGGATTGAGGATCAGAAAAGGCCAAAGTTGCTGATGTTAAAGCAATGAACATTCTGACCCAAATAATATCAGATGAAGTATTTTAGAAAGTGGCTGAATTCACATCAGCCAAGGCCATCTAGGATTCCCTCAATCAAATTGTGGCTGGATCTTCAGATGAAAGGAAAGATAGAAGATCCAATCTCATATCCCAATATGAGAATTTCAAGAAGGTGGAAGCTGAATCTGTAGCAGACATGTACAATAGGTTGAGCTAAATCATCAATGAGCTAAAAACCTTGGATAAGGACATCACCCTCACAGAGGTGAATTATAAATCCTTATGTTCTTCCTAATCTCATGGGATTCAAGGATCTAGCCCATCAAATAGGTCAGGAGCCTAAATGAGATTTCCACTGAATCTCTTTTGGGAAAGCTAAAGTCCTATGAGCACCTCATCAAATCCAGAGAAGCAGCTAAGCGGAGAACACCTCCACCAGCAGGGAAGGAGCACAACATTGCATTTAAGGCTGCTGAGGAGAAAGAGACTCCAACAATCAATGAAGAGTTGATGGGCCTATTTTCCAAAAGATTCTACAAAATGGCAAAGAAAGATTTCATAAGAAAGTCATCCAGGGAGGATGACAAGCCAAGGTATGATAAAACCCCCACTAAAGAAGTGGTGTGCTTTGGCTGCAGGAAACCTTGAAACTTCCTCTCAGAGTGTCCAGAGAATCAGAAGAAGGAGAAGAGAAGAGAGAAGGACTCTAGAAGACAGCAAAGCAGCAGGCCTTCTTCCAGCAAATATAAAAGAAGGAGAAAGGCTTTATAGCTGAAAGCTGGAGTGAAACAGAAGATGAATCCTCATCATCCAGCTCCAGTGAAGAAGAAGAGGAGGCAAGGGCCAAAGAAGTTTGCCTCATGGCCATTGACGCTTCCAGGAGTCATTTAGAGGATGAAGAATCAGATTCTGAAGAAGCTTCAGCATCTGAAGCTGACCTGGTATTGTCTTCTTTTGATTACAGTTCTGAATCATTTCAATCTAAATTTAAAACCATGTGCAATGATTTAATAAATTCAGGAAAAGAAATTAAGACACTTAGGGAAAGATTAGAAAATCAAGAAAATATCATTTCTGAAAACAGTCGGCTAAAGACTGAACTAAATCAGGCAAATAAACTAATTAATTGTTTAAAAACACAACTATGTGAGGCCAAACAACTTGGGGAATCTCTCAATGGGAGAAGACTCAAGCTTATGGACATTACAAGTACAGTCAATGCTAGACTGAATGGCAAGCTTGGCTTGGGTTCTTCATCAAATTCCCCCCCCCCCCATTCTTAAGAAGAATATCTTGTCAACCCCCATCAAATTTGTTTATGCTAAAGGGAAAGAAATAATTACCTATAAACAAACCACATAACAAATACCTAATAACAAAAATCAAAAAACTTTATGTAACAAAGTTCAGCAGATTTCGTCAAACCCAGATCGAAGAAATATGGCCAGATCGTCAAACTCAAGTCGACGAACGCTGAATACAAATTTATATAATAATCATTCGTCTTACTATAACCGACGAATTGTGTATGGTTCGTCAAGTAGAGATCGACAATCTTGGGGCATAGAAAATGAACTTGTTCATTCTCTGAGCAGAGATCGACGATCTCATCCCAATTCGTCGAATTTTGGTCGACGAACTCACTACATTTCATCAAACCCAGAAAGACTTGATAATAATCATAACTATAACAGCAACTCTAATAAACCTAGGAAACCATTTAATCCGTTAGCTGATTGGATAATTCCACCTAGAAGATATCATCCATTAGGATACAAATCTCAATCAGAATTCTCTGTTATATCTAGTTTTTCTTATCAGCAATATAAAGGACCCAAGGCAACCTGGGTCAAGAACAACTAACCATTCTATTTGCAGATGAAGAGCTGTCCAGTTGTGAATCCATTATGGTACCTAGACAGTGGTTGCTCCAAACACATGACTGGCAATAAGGAAAACCTACTCAGCTATGAATCCAAGTGTGGACCAAAGGTAATCTTTGGTGACTCAAAGTGTAGCCAATCTGAAGGCTATGGACAAATAAGGATTGGAGCAGTCACATTCAAGAAGGTAACCTATAAAAGAGGACTCAAGCATAACCTCATCTCCGTAAGTCTATTATGTGATGACGGTTATCAGGTATACTTTAACTCAACTTCTTGTACTATTTTACAAAATGTTTTAATTAGGAATAGACAAGGAAACATATATCTAGTTGATTTTTAGTCTGCCAATTCAGATCTTCTTACTTAATCTTATTAGTAATCAGAATGATTTATGGCATAAAAGGCAAGGACATGTTAATATGAAAAACATTGCTAGGATATCAATAGACAACCTTGTGAGAGGTTTGCCTTCTGGCCCCTACAAGAAGGAAGACCTCTATAGGGCTTGTCAACTAGGAAAGCAAACTAAATCTAGATTTAAATCAATAAATAAAAGTGATTCACCTAGGATCTTGTACTTACTACACATGGATCTCTTTGGACCCATAGCTGTACAAAGCCTAGAAGGGAAATCCTACACTTTAGTTATTGTGGATGACTTCTTAAGGTTCACTTGGGTGTTCTTTCTGAGATCTAAGTCAGATACCTTTAAAGCTCTTATAGATTTTCTCAGGACCATACAGATTGAGTACTCTACTCATGTTGTATTGATCAGAAGTTATTATGGTACAGAGTTTGAGTCTCTTCTTATGCATGAGTTCTATGAGAAGGAAGGTATCAGGCACTGCTTCTCAACTCCTAGAACTCCCAAACAAAATGGGGTGGCTACAAGGAAAAATAGGACACTAATTGAAGCTACAGGCACATTACTTGTAGATGCTTACATGCCCCTATCCTTTTGGGCATAGGCTGTAAGCACAACAAACTATGTACTTAACAGAAGTCTGATATATAAACTAAAGAATAGGACTCCCTATGAATTACTTAAAGGGAAGAAACCTAAAATCACCTATTTTAAAGTATTTGGTTGTGTATGTTATATACATAATAATAACAAGAGATACATTAGAAAGTTTGAAGCTAAGGCTAAAGAGGGAATTTTTTTAGGATATTCCCAAGTAAGCAATGCTTATAGGGTATTCAATAAATCATCTCAAAAAATTAACGATTCAGTTCATGTTACATTTGATGAAGGTAACATGTCTTGCAAGGAGAAAGAGATTTCTACCAATAATCCTTTGTAGGTACCTAACTTGTGTGAGAATCTAGATGGTCTAAGCCTCACCCAAGAGGGTCCAACACATCCTTCTCCACAAGATGAAGAAGAAAGTAAAGAAGAAAGCACTGAAGTAACTGAACTTCATCCAACAGAAAACATAATTCCACAAGAGGAATTAAATCCAAATGTTGTTGTTGAACCAACTCCACCCACTGATCTTTTCTCACTAAAGGATCACCCCAGATCCCAAGTGATTGGAGACATAACAGCAGGTGTACAGACAAGGCATCAACTGAACCAAGACTTGATGCATGCTTGTTTCCTCTCTCAAGTTGAACCTCAATCCATAAAAGATGCAGAGCAAGATTCCCACTGGATCATTGCTATGCAAGAGGAGCTCAACCATTTTAAGAGATGTAGAGTATGAGATTTGGTTCCATGACCCTAAGAGAACCCAGTCATTGGAACCAAATGGGTATATAGAAACAAACTAGATGCCCAAGGTGTAATTGTGAGAAACAAGGCTAGGCTTGTTGCTCAAGGTTATAGGCAAGAAGAAGGGATAGACTATGACCAAACCTTTGCACCTGTTGCAAGGTTAGAAGCAATCAGAATATTTCTTGCATGTGCTGCATACAAAAAATTAAAGGTATATCAAATGGATGTGAAGAGTGCATTTCTAAATGGAGTACTCAAAGAAGAGGTGTATGTTGAACAACCTCCAGTGTTTGTCTCTCCAACTTATCCCTCTAATGTATTTAAATTGCATAAAGCTCTTTATGGTTTAAAGCAAGCTCCAAGAGCTTGGTATGAGACCCTAGCCAGCTTTCTGATAGAGCATAAATTCATTAGAGGAATAGTAGATAAAACCTTATTCACTAGACATCATAAGGACCAAACCTTGTTTGTACAAATATATGTGGATGACATCATATCTGGGTCTACTGAACCCAAATTATGCAAGAGATTCTCTGACCTCATGCATTCAAAATTTGAGATGAGTAGCATGGGTGAGCTCTCCTACTTCCTTGGTCTCCAAATGAAGCAGCTCCCTAATGGCATCTTCATCTCCCAGGCTAAATATGCTAAAGAGCTTATAAAGAAGTTTGGTATGGCTGATGCCTCAACAAAGAAAACACCCATGGCTATATATGCTGTAATAGACTCTGATGCACATGGGAAATCTGTGGATCAGAAATTACATAGGGGCATTGTTGGGTCCCTACTATACCTTACAACAAGCAGACCTGACATCATGTTTGCCACATGTCTTTGTGCTAGGTTCTAGGTGAACCCTAAAGAATCTCACCTAGTTTTTCTAAAAAGGATTTTAAGATATATAAAGAGTTGTCCTAGTCTAGGACTCTGGTATCCTACTGAGTCAGAGTTTGAGTTAACTGGATACTCAGATGCTGACTTTGCTGGATACAAGGTGGATATAAAGAGTACCTCAAGAACCTGCCTGTTCCTTGGTATGAGATTAGTGTCCTGGTTTTGTAAAAAGCTGTCATCATTGTATACATCAACTGCTGAAGTAGAATATATTGCAGCTGGCAGTTGCTGTTCCCAGATGCTGTAGATCCAAAACCAACTCCTATACTATGGCTTCAACTTAAATAATTCAACTCTACTATATGATAACACAAGTGCTATAGTTATAGCACAAAATCCAGTCCATCACAGTAGGACTAAACATATATACAGCAGGCATCATTTCATTAGAGAGTGTGTAGACAAAAACAAAATTAAACTTGTCTATATCTATACTAATTTACAAAGAGCTTATATTTTCACCAAACCCCTGGATGAAAGAAACCACCCGTTCTTTATAAATCAGCTTGGAATGATCAATAGTGAAGACTTAGTTTAGTTTCTGTCTGCACTCAACGAATTTTTCAAAGTTCGTCGAACGGAGCTTGACGAACTAGGAAAAGTTCTTGAGATATTCGTCCACCGGAGATCGACGAACTCTCTATGAGTGAAGTTAGATTCGTCGAACTGAGCTCGATGAATGTACTTCTGAACACTTTCGTCGAACGGAGCTCGGCAAAATGTCTTCAAACCTTCAGACTGAGATCGACGAACTATTTAACTCCAAATTATTTCGTCGACCTCAGATCGAAGAATTATTTATTTTTCGTGGAACGGAGTTTGTCGATTCATATTCTGGAAAACCTTATATTTAGGTTTTCTTTGACCTCCATCCCACGCTTTTAGTTCCTTTCACTTGATCTTTATTTTCTCTTGCAGGTGCTCTCATGGAGATTCCAGCAGGCAATCTTGCGACGATGAAATTTGATACTGGCTTCGACGTTGATTTCGAATCTTTTCAATATTTCGATCCTATCTTTCTGAACATCTTGCAACTGCTTGAAGAATAGCAGTTGAAGACTATGCTATCCACCAGGATGAAGATATCTGGAGCAAAAATCAAAGAATGGGTCTACACATCTTCCATAAAGGACAACACCATGACTGGAACTATAGCGGGTAATGCTGTTTCCCTCACCCCCACAGTTTTAATAGAAATTTTTGGATTAAACAATGCTGAAGAGGAATTAGAAATACATACTGACGAATTTGATATGATGCTGAGTATGATGGGTTATTCAGGACAAACCCCTAACAAACTATTTAAGAAACATCTGTCTGCAGAGTTTAAGTTTCTCGCAGACATATTGGGGAAAGTCTTGTTGGGAAAGCACACTGCCCATGACTACATAACCAGGCACCAATTCCTAGTTATGTGTGCAGTGGTAAACAAGAAACAAGTTAACTTGGCTCAGATCATGTTTGATCTGATTAGGAAGAAGAATATTAAGAAAGAGGTTTGCTTTGGAAGGATCTTATGGATCTTTCTAAAAGAGAAGGCTGCTGAATCCCTGGTCTCCCTGACCATATTCATAAATGCCAGCAAGAGGCTCACCTGTGCCCTCTTTAGCAAGTGGGAGAGGACAATCACCAAGCCCTCCAAGGCTGTCCCCTTTTCCACCAGACCTTCTGAGAGTACAAGGGTTGCTCCAACCACTTCTAACCCCACTAAAGAGGTTCCTTCCACCACTCCACAACCTCCAGCTCTCCAAATTTCATCACAGCCAGCAAATCAACAAACCCCACCTTCCACTCATATTATAGTCCCTACTTCCACACCTCAAGCATCCCCAATTCCTTCCTCTCCAACCCACATTTCCTCTCATACTGCTTCCCCCCTAGCATGATACATTAATACCATCACCACCCCCATCTCCTTTTCCAAGGCATTTAGCTGACATCCCCCTATCCAACCTCTCATCCCTCCCATCGTTCAATCTACTATCATCTCCTCTCAACACTCCCTCTCCTCCATATGTCTCTCACCAAGACACTCACATACAATCTCCACCTCCACCTCCACCTCCACCTCTAACTCCACCAGCTACTACCACCTCCACTCAAACACCCCCTACCACAACATCTACCTCCCCATTGTTGGATCCTTCCATTATCCCTCCACATATTGCCCTTCTTACACCCCTCCTAAAAATAATTATAGCAATGGCCATTTCTCCTCTTGTTGCTTCCATCTCCACCCTTGCTGCCCAGATATCTACTCTCTCTATTGCTCCCTCTTCAGTTGGGAGCCTGGCTTCAGTTCCTACTAAAACTAGGCAGGGGGAGATACTCTATTAATAAGTAGCAGTAAATGTACTAGTAGAAGAAGCAGCAGTAGAGTCAGTTGAAACTTATATGGAAACAGTACTAGATGTAGCAGCAGTAGTAGTAACAGCAGAACCAACTGTACTAATGATTCTTTTGATTTTATTCAGTTTATAGAATCTGATATGGATGTAGATGAACAGGTCCCTGAAACTGCTGGTGATTTCATTATAAATCCCATAGTTGACCTTGTACAGTTGTTGAGATCTTTTGATACAGTTCATTTGAACTTTCAACCAGAGGAGTACAATAAGCCATCAATGGCTATAATCCCTTATACCTCCCCAATAAGCCCCAAGGTTGCCAAGCAACTTAAGGCAAATTTTGTTATCCCTAAAATCTCAACCACTCCATGACCTCCAAGAGTTGCTTCACCCACTGTCTCATCCCCTCTTGCCCCAATTTTTGTTATGGATGATTCTCCAATGCCTGACCTTGATGCACTGATCATGGCTGACATTGAAGAAGAAAATAAATAAGTTGCTAAACACACTGATGTGTATAATTTTCTAGAACCTCCTCCATCTCCCTCCAAGACTGCAAAATCAGCAATACCTAATGAAACAATAAGAGAGATTGATGTACTTTATGACAATCCACAATAGTTAGATGATGATGATGATTATGATGATGATTAAGATGAGGATCCAAAAATAAAGAAAGTCTCGAAGAAGAGGAAAGCTACTCCACCTACTGCCACTAAACCCAATCCTGCAAATGACACACCCTACTATATTCTGCAAAATATTACTCCATACAAGGGTATGCCAACATGGATGTGGCAATCCAAGAATGAACAGAAGGCTAGGAAGAAAAGCAGGAGATACTCTCCTCCTCCACAAGAGTTTAAGAGAGGTCCTCCTCCTCCTCCTATTGTTAGTTCCTCAGGAGTTGCTCCTCAAAGTTCAGATGTATCTTCCAAGCCTACCTCTTTCACCAGAACCTATCAAATGCAGGAAAGATCATCTAGACATCAATCCCAAGGAGGAAGTTAGTAAAGGAGTACAAGTTAAGCTGAGGAAATAAAGGAAGTTGTTTATCAAACGCCAGCATTCTCTCCTCCTAAACTGGAAGCTCCTGAACATCAATACAGAAGGCACACTGAATCTCATAATCCTAAAGGGAAATATAGTGAAGCTGCTCCTCCTAAATCCCTCTATACTCAAAGTAATAAAAAGCAGAATGTGACAAGTTTCCTAGCTCAATCTACACAGTTCAAGCCTATTACCCTGCTATCTCCACAAGATGATCAGCCATCTATTAATTAGGATGTTAATCCAAATTTCAGGATGGCAAGTCTCCAGGAGATAATTGGGCTTTCACAGATAAAGAAAGCTATGGAAGAAGGAGAAGATCCATCAAAATTCACCACTATGTCATCCTATAGAGAAAAATAACTGGACAAACTTCAGGTTAGCAAGAAAGTATTCAATCCAGCAGAATACATAGCATTGCACCCCGAGACTATTGTACCCAGACCTTCAACCCTGACTGTGATTAGAGCATCAGATCTGTATGTCAAAGAAAGAAGTTCCTAATCCCAATAGGGAATTCATTTTCACTAAGCCTGGGGACAAAAGCAAAGATGAGAAGCCAAAAGAAAAGAAGCAAAAGAAATAAATTTTGAACTGCTTTGTTTACGGTATTTTTAAAACTGATCTCTCATCATGATACAAAGCTTACTGTGTATATATATCTGCTGTATATATAATTTTCTTTTTTGCCAGATATATGTTTTTCTTGCTTTGTACATTTCTGTTTTTACCATTGAGTCTGTAATTAGTGACCTAACACAAATAGGGGGAGATTGTTGGATCCCAAGTTGGATTTGGGCTAGGTTCACTAAGTTAGGATTATATGATCTAACATGTATAGCCAGGGTCATGATTGTGTCCTAGAGTCTAGGTCAAGTCCTTAGAGTGAATAATGCATGAACCATCCATCATCACTGCCAAAAACTCAAGAATTTGAGAAATATCAAGACTCAGAAAATGAGTTTGACGTTCGTCAAACTCAGGTCGATGAAAGTCATGCTCAGCTCGACAAACTCAGAGACAATTCTCTTAGCTGAGCTCGACGAACTTAGTTCTCAGCTCGACGAACTTTGGACATAGTGATTCAATATTTCTAAGTTAGACATCAGTCGACGAACTTAGAGAATCATCTCGACGAACTCAGTTCTCAGGTCTCAGGTCGACTAATTCTGGATCAGATACTTCAACACTCAAGTCCAGAAAACATCTCAAATTTTCTAAGTCCAGAATAAAATTCCAGTCGATGAACTTAATTCTCAGCTCGATGATCTTGGTGCACAGAATTGGAAAGATTTTTCAAACAGCAGTCAGCAGTTCATAGGTCGACGATCTTAGATTTCAGCTCGACGAATAGCAATTCTCAGCTCGACAAACTGTGGACTTAGGTCGACGAATCCAGACTTGGTTTCTTTCATTCTTCTGTCCCTATTATATTGCAATAATTCCTGAGTAGTTAATGCTCAAATATTCATCAAATATTACCCTTAGAATGGGCATTAGTTATGGTCTTCATCAGGATTATTGTCTGCCATTTTTCAAAGGGACAGTTGGGGAAATCAATCAATGCAAATATTCTCAAGGCCGTCAGCATTGAATGCAGGAAGGAATTCAAAATTCAAAAGGAATCTCACATGGAAAATATAAAAAGGATTTTTCTTCTTCCTACAAAAGAGACAATATAAAAAATCAAAGAATCTAAGCGTGAGAATAATACACACAGAAGAGAATAACATCAGAACAAGAACAAGGATCTTCTACTCTTGCTCTCTCTTGACAACAAAGTGATAAAAAGAAAGAAGTGCTAGAACAGAAGGAGAACAACAAGCTGAAGAAGAAGAAGAACTATTCAATATCAAGAGTCTTCTTCTGTCATCATCTCAGGAATCTTCAAAGGACAACAACTATTGCATCAGTCAAGAAGTTTCTGAAGATCTTCTAGTCAAAGCTAAAGCCTGAAGGCCTATCACCCTGAAGCAAAGCTCCAACCTCCTGAACCAATTCATTATCTCAGGTGGAGATTTTGCTAACATCAGATCCACAAGATTCTTCTTACTTGTATATTGAGAAAGAGAAGACATAATCAATCTCTCATCCCCCCACTGTATAAAGGGTTCTCTTTTCCCTTAAAAAGTGATTTCGGGTTGCAAGTCACCTAACGAAAAGACTTGAGGTTTTGTTTTTAAGCACCTGGTCAAAAGCTCATTAGTAACAGTCACCTGAACAAAAACCTGAGTGGATTCCTACCAGGGTGGTAGAAAAGTTGATGTACCCAGGTTGGGGAACCACTATAAAATTCTTGTGTTGTCTGGTTGCCTTTTTCTTTTTTTCTTGCTGTGGCTGTGCTAGTTAGGTTGTTGTGATTCTTATTAGATAAATTTGGTGTGCTGTGACATAATATCTCAGTTTAGAAATAAGTTTTTCTTTTACAGCAAAATTTTTTTAAAACCCAAACATACTCTATTCACCCCCCCCCCCCCTCTAGAGTATATCAGATCTAACACCTCACTTTCAAACAACCAAGTGAACCTTGAGAAGTCATCAACAATTACTAACGTATAAGACTTCCCTCCTAGGCTCTGTATAGCAATGGGTCCAAAAAGATCCTTATGGAGCAAGTATAGTATCCTAGGTGAATCACTCTTATTAAGTGACTTAAAACTATTTTTAGTTTGCTTGTCTAATTGACAAGCCCTTCAAAGGCTTTCCTTCTTGTAGGGGCAAGAAGGCAATCCTTTAACAAGGTTGTCCCTAGATAGTTTTGCAATGTTTTTAAGGTTTACATATCCTAATCTCCTATGCCAAAGATCATTATTATTACTGGTTTGATTAAATAGGCATATTTAACTTTTAGTTGACTTAAAATTAACTATATAGATATTTCGTATTCTAGTGCCAGTAAAAACTACTTGGTTATCTATAGAAGTAATAATACAGGAAGTTTTGTTAAATGAAACTTGAAACCTTTCATCACATAACTGACTTATGGATATAAGGTTGTGCTTCTGTCCACTTACAAATGCAACCTTCCTGAAGGTGACTGCTTTTATTTTGACCTTTCCATATCCTTCAGTCTGGCCATAATTGGAATCACCAAATATTACTTTCGGTCCTAGATTTGACTTATAGTTGATTAGGTTGTCCTTATTTCCATTCATATGCTTTGAACAACCACTATCCAGGTACCACTACAGCTCTATGGTGGGATAATCTTTCACCTGCAATAAAATAGATTAGCTATTCTTGACCCAGGTTACCTTAGGTCCTTGTTGATTTACATAACTAAAGTTGGAAATATATGAGTATTCTGGTTGATTTTTGTAATCTAAGGGATGATATCTTCTAAGTGGAATTATCCACTGATTAAATGGATTAATGTTTTGTCTTGGTTGATTAAATGGTATGTTGGAATTAAAGTTTTTGTTATTACAAACTGGGGTCGACGAATTCTAGTACGTTCGTCGAACTGAGGTAGATGAACAGGGATGGGTTCATCTAACTCCACTCAGAGAATGAAAGTATTCATTTTATGGGCCCCAATTTCATCAATCTCTGGTCGAGGAACAATACTGGTTTCGTTGATTGTAGTTCAGAAAATAGTTGTAATAGAAGTTGGCGTTCTGAGTTTGTCAACTTGAGTTCGACTTGAGTACGACGAACCTACGGATTCCTCAACCAAATATGGAGAATTGAGGCCACGGAGTCTTAGGCATCGCCGTAAGCTTTTCTCGATCTCCAGATCCATGTCAAATAGATTTGAAGGATTCCCTCGAGTCATACAGTAAAATAAAATTAAAGTAAAATATTTAAGATTTAAAAATTTATAAAATAAAATTTCCCGGTCTTCCTAAGGGCTACCCAATGATGGGTTCGCAAGGTACTGGGCGATATTGCGGGATGAAAACCTGGCACAACCATTTCGCAAGAAACTTTTATTATAAAAAATTAAAGTTAAAACTTTTAAAGAAAACAAAAACCATAAAAAAATGATAAAATTAATAGATTCTTGCTTTCAAAATATCAACAAAGAAATTCCCTGGCAATGATGCCAAAAACATAATGATTATTTTCTCCATGCTAACGCGTGTTTCCAATCGATGAGGCAAGTATACCTATCATTCGGAGTATAGAATCAAGTGTCATATTTCTACTCGGGGCTTGTAGAGTACTTGTACTCACAAGAAAGAGCTATTATCTTATCAGATGAAAATATGGTTTTTCTTTAAAACGAAAAAGAAAGCGTTACACTAAGAAAGATAAATTGTATGTTGGGGAAGCTAGCACTTGATCTAGAATCTCTTTGGGCTAAAATAAACCTTCTTGAAAATTAAAGAAATGCGAGTTCTTAAATTTACACACTCAACTGTGGAGGTTCCTAAAGTACAAAAGTGTCTCTCTCGAGCTCTTGCTTTTCACTAACCTTAGGTTGATCAATTAAGACCTCTCGGCCAGTCAAAACCCCTAAGCTTGCTTTAGGCGGTGAACTAACTATTGGATTTGACTCCAATCCAGAAGATTTATGTCGTCCTCTCTCGAGGGGTGCATGCAACTCCTTTTATCTTTGAGTGATCTCCTCGTATCTGAAACCTCTCAGTCATATAGGATACGGATCTTAGATCGAAAACCATATCCGCGAAATATAAATTCTATAAAATATAATTCAAAGATAAATCGTTAGTGAGAAAGATTAAGAACAAGACACTTTTGATAAAAATGAAAAGTTTATTTTATTCCAAGGTTCATCATGATCAAGTGTAAAATGAAAATTAGTTACTCATCATGATTAGGAAATTACAAGATAAGGTAGGGAAAGACATGATTAAAATGAAAAGCAAACTTGAATTAAAACTTTCACAATGCAAAACTAGACTAAGAAATGAAAAATACAATAGAATAAAATAGCAAACTACAAGACTCCAACTCTCCAAAATTGACCCTGAGCATCTGAAGTTGTCTGGAATTTATAGGAAAAATAGCTGGTCGATCACGCCCTTAGGTCACTCCCGTGACCTAGGGCGTGTCAGGCTTGGAACTGACGTCTTGAAACCCCGGGAACGTTGGAGGAGAAACCGCCAAAATCTGTTAAATGACGGGTCACGCCCCTAGATCACGCCTATGACCTAAGGCGTGTCAGATCTATTTCAGGAAAATGATGGGAATAAAATGTCATTTATGGAGGAGTCACGCCCCCTGGTCACACTCGTGACTAGGGCGTATCAAGCTGGAAACGGCAATCTGGCGGTAACGGTAGGAATGGCTGAGTTATTTGCTGGAAAACTCTCCTGACACGCCCTAGGTAACACCCGTGACAGGGGCGTGTCATTTTAATCCGACGTGGTAGGGTTCTGACAGTTCTTCCTATGGGTAGCATGCACCAAGCAAGGGTGATACGAGCGTGTACGTGGTAGCTCTACGTTCTTCGATCGGCGAAGTTGGTTCTTGTTGTCACGCCTATTGTATACGCCCAAGGATGGCATGGCACAGGGCGTGTCACAGGCGTGTAAAGGCTCTTAATTCGTAGGTTGATGTTCTTAGCTCCTTGGTTTCACACCCTTGGACATGCCCAAGGAGGGCGGTCATGGGGCGTATTTGGGCTGAGAAGGGGAAAACTTCAGTTCTGCTCCAAATAATCTATAGATTATCCATACAAGATTGAAAATAATTTTGTTAGAACAAATAAATATAAAATTCAAAAAGTAGTTAATTATACACTTTAGATTATAAAATTGATATATAATATCTAACTATTAATAGAAAATAGTAAATGAAAAATAGAAATAATTAGAGTTATCAAATATCCCCATACATATCCATTTGCTAGTCACGAGCAAACAACTTCCTATAGGGAGTAGAAAATTTTAAATTTTAGAAAACAAAATTGAACCTAAGGAGTAAAATGCGAAGTCTTATGCTTATGCTTGTATTTATTTTGGTAGAAAAACTTTCTCAACATACAAATTAGATTTTTATTTTTCTTAAAATGAGTTTCCACTATTATTTTTACATTTAAAATGAAAATTCGCTAATTCTTAAATTTATATTTAGGGATAATGTAGCGCGTGTACTAAGATAACATTGCACGAACAAAGATCGAGATACCCTCCAAAGCAATCCAACAATGTCGATGGCCATAGGCTTGCCCTTTCACACTCGCCACGACACTAGTTCAACTTATAAACATAAATTAATAAGACTTAATTAGGTTGAAATGTTGTCTTAGGTTTTTGGTGAGGGTTGTCAAAGATAAAAGCGATGGCTAGCCATACCTAAACCTAGAGAGAGCTTGTACACAATAATTTGCTATGGCTTTAAGAACTCAGCCAAATTCCTAATCCTTTTGTTTTTTTTCTTATTTTTTTCTTTGAACTCTCTTATCATGTTCAAAATTTTCTTCTACCTCTTCATTTTTTTCATAATATTTTTTTTATTTATCTTTATTTTGAAGAGGAAAGAAGAAAAAATCAACTCTTTTTTTATAAGAAAAGAGCCACCAAAAATAAAAAGACTCCTAATCACTCACAAACCATGTTTGTATATCTATATTCAAGCTTGGTCTTAGGTGTGCAATTAGGTTGCTTTTTAGGCTTTGGTAAAATGCTTTGTGGAGCTAAAATAAAAAGATATGGTAATTGACTCAAAATGGCTTAACAAAGATAAAATTTTAGGTACGGGTGTAAAGTCTCAAACTAGCCAAAAGAAGTGCCTAAATCATATTTATGCTAATGAGTTTAACTTATGCAAAGTCTTGAGAATTGCTAGAGGGCAAGTTCTAGACATCGAGAAAGAATACCTCTTTCTTGATCCACGAAATATCGCTCTAGTAAATTTCTACTTACTCACCTAAATTATTTTAGATTTTACCGGTTTTCAAAATGAAAGTAAAATAAAACATTTCCAAGCATTTAAAAAATGAAAATCTAATTATATACTAAATATTTAGATCTACATAAAATTCTACTTACACGTGCACTTAACTAGAAACACAGCATGACAAACAGTTTTACTCTAAAATTCAAAATTTCAATTAAAACATCCAAATTCTTTAAACACTATACAAAAGTTAAATTACTGGAAATTTTGCATGTGAATAAATATAGAAGTAGCAACCTCTCTAATTAAAAATTAAACCTAATTTTTTGTTACTTCTTAGACTTCCCGAGGTATACCCTGTGAAGGACTCTCATCGGTACTAGGAGGTAAGATGGAGTGATATCCCAAATGTCCCTTTCAATGAAATTTAATTTTAAATTTTCTAAGTATTTTTTTCCGTTTATAATTTTTGAAAAACAAAATACATAAAAAAAATATAATTTTTGAAATTTTTGATATATATATATTTTAAAAATTTTAATTTTTTTTAAAAAATATTTTTTTGTGTATGTTTTGCTTGAGAAATATCCCTCCCTCATACTGAAATAATATATTGTCCCCAATGTATAAATGAAGAAAAGAAAGAAAAGGAGACTTCCCTAAAGATGTCAAAGCATCACCAAAAGGTACCTGTAAGACATTAGCAAAGCAAAATATAATATTTTTGTAGATTTGTTGTTTTTATTTGTTTTTTTTTGTTTTGTAAAACCAAAGTGAAAAACACACGAGACAGAGAAAGCAATTGCAAGTTTTTTGTTTGTTAAAAAAAACTCAAACGCACAAATCAAATCAAAATGCAAACACAAAAAAAATAAAACATAAAAATGCAAACACAACGAACAGAGCAATAAAGAAAAAATTCTAGGGTGAGAGATCCAGAACTCCTAGCTCGAGTCGAAGTAGAGAATATCGTGCATCTGGGAGTGGTTTAGTGAAGATGTCCGCTAGTTGATCATCGGTGTCAATGATGCTTACACTCACGTTCTCCTCTTTTATATGATTACGAATGAAATGATGACACATGTCAATATGTTTTGATCTAGAATGGTGCACTGCATTATATGTCAAGTCTATGGCACTCTTGTTGTCGCACCTAAGTGTAACGTTCCTACACTTGAGGCAAAAGTCTTCCAAAGTTTGAGACATCCATAGTGCTTGAGCGCAACACCTTCCTAAGGCAATATATTTGGCCTCAACATTGGAGAGAGCAACTGAGTTCTGTTTGTGGCTTGAATAGGAGACTAATGTCGGTCCTTGGAAATGGCATGTATCGCTTGTTCTCTTGCGATCAAGTGAACATACAACATAGTCTGAGTCTGAGTACCCATGAAGTGTGAGATCGGTGGTATGTAGGTACCAAAATACAAGGTTCTATGAGCCTATAAGTTACCTAAAAATATGCTTCACTTCTTTCAAGTGAGACTCTTTCGGGACGGCTTGGTACCTAGCACACATTCCTACCGCAAATGTGATATCTGGCCTAGAGGCACTCAAATATAATAATCATACTATCAAACCTCTAAACACAGTCTGATCGACAGAAATGCCACTTTCATCTTTTTCTAATTTAAGAGAATCACTCATAGGAGTTTTGACTTGCTTCATATTCTCATATCCAAAACGCACAAGCATATCTTTAACATATTTTGATTGACTTATATAAATTCCCTCTTGGCGCTAAGAAATCTGGAGTCCTAAGAAATAGGTAAGTTCTCCTACAAGGCTCAATTCAAATTCAGATTTCATAAGGGTTATAATTTCTTCACACATCTTTTCATTCGTTGCCCCAAAAATGATATCATCCACATAGATTTGTAGGATAATTAGAACAGGACTCTTGGTCTTTATAAATAGAGTTGTGTCTGCACTACCCATCCTAAAGCCATGATTTAAGAGAAAAGTAGTGAGCCTATCGTACCAAGCACGAGGTGCTTGCTTCAATCCATACAGGTCCTTCACCAACATATATACATGGTTTGGGTAAGCGGCATTCATGAAATCGGGTGGTTGTTCGACATATACCTCTTCCTTAATATATCCATTTAGGAAGCCACTCATAACATCCATTTGGTACAATCTAATTTTCTTATAACTAGCAAACGCTAAAAATATACGGATGGACTCAAGACGAGCAATCGAGGCAAATGATTCATCAAAAATCACACCCCCTATCTGAGAATACCCTTTAGCCACAAACCTTGCTTTGTTCCTAGTTATCCTAAACTCACCATCAAATATATTTTGGAACACCCATTTCAAGCCTATGACCAGATTATTATCTAGACGTTCCACTAACACCCATACTTACTTCGCTCGAATTGGTTCAGCTCCTCATTCATCGCCAAAAACCATGATTCTTCTTATAAGGCTTCAAAAATGTTCCTAGGTTCAATATTAAATAGAAAGCACAAGTTCGACAAAGATTCATGAAGTACGGACCGAGTTCTAACTCCTTGAGATGGCTCTCCTATGACTAGATCACGGGGATGTTGCTTTGAAAAAACCAAGTTACTATGTGTTAACCCAGAAATCGACGATCCCTCCTAAGGAAGCCAGCTCGCAAGTCACGACTTGCTCCCGGAGGTCGCGGCCTGTCAGCCTTCCCTTCTGAGGGTGGGCGAACTAGTCTCTCAGTCCGCTCAGTCCGCGCGGCTAGGGCGGACTCCCAGGTCTAGCCGCCCAGGTCGCGCAGTGGCCGCTCGTTCTGCAGGAGCTGCGGACTGCTTCTTTAGTTAGCTCCTACAGGGCGCGCGGCTAGTTCGGTTAACTGTAGTGGCTCTTTTTTCCCCAGGTGCGAACTGCTCAACAAAGTGGCAGACTCAAATTATTTTCCGCCAAGACCGCACGCTAAATGCTCAACAAGAGGCAGCGACCAGCCCACTTGTCTGTGAGCTGTAGGCGGACAATATCTGTTGACCGCGGTGTCCGCCGAACTCGCTGGTCAATCCGCCAGGTCGCCAACCCTTACCTAGGAGCCACCAGTCAATAGGAGCTCTCGCCGACATGCGCGACCTGGACTCTACACTCTGCCAGGTTGGCAGTCCTTGTCGCCGAGCAATGGCGATAAGCCACCAGCAGGCAGCCTTCTCAACCCATCCGTTACGACATGAGCGGACTCGTGGAGCAGTGCGCCTTAGCCTCAAGCGCCCGCTTCCCAGCAGTCCCCTCAGCTCACTCTACGACATGAGCAGACTCGTGGAGCAGTCCGCCTCAGTCTCTAGCGCACGCTTCCCAGCAGTCCCCTCAGCTCGCTCTGCGACATGAGCGGACTCGTGGAGCAGTCCGCCTCAGCCTCAAGCGCCCGCTTCCCAACAGTTCCCTCAGCTCGCTCTGCGACATGAGCGGACTCGTGGAGCAGTCCGCCTCAGCCTCCAGTGCCCGCTTCCCAGCAGTCACCTCAGCTCGCTCTGCGACATGAGCAGACTCGTGGAGCAGTCTGCCTCAGCTTCTAGTGCCCTCTTCCCAGCAGCAGGCAGCTTCTTCCTCAGCCCGCACAGCCCAATGCGAGCTCGCCCATCAGCAGCCGTCTCCAGCTCAAAGTCCCAGTCCGCATGACCTAGATCGGATTCCGCGGACTCAGCGGACTAAGCACCGTGCTCGCTCAGCTCACCGCCTCACCGTTGGTGACGTTACCAAGACCGTTACTTCCTCGGGCCTATAAATAGGCCCCCAGACCTCTTATTCTGGGGGATTGCGGAGGTGTCGAGGACCCAACATCAGCCCTTGCGTACTCGCTTTCTCAGTCCGCACGACCTGCTTCCCAAGGCTGTCCGCCCAGCTCAGTTCGGAAGGCCGCCCAGTCAGCTTAGTCGCGAGGTCTGCCGACCTCCCCTTCTATGTCTGCGTGACCTATGGAACTCTCCTCTCCTTAACCTCCAGCTTCCCCCCTTGTACCGTTTATGCTGTTTTCTCTTGTAAAGGTGCTACCCCAAGCTGTAAACTTCAATTATAATAAAAGGAAAGCCCGTCGCAAGAGTGGCATTTAGGCCGCGGCAGGCAAAGTCTGCTGTTGCCACTGCTAGCGGCCTCCTCTATTCTCCTCTCCTCTCTCGGCCCCTAACCTGCAAAACTGACCATCAAAGTTGCTGTCAGCTCGACAGTACCTGATCAAGCTCCCTCTCTGCTCGAGCAAGCTTCTCCTCTGCTCAAGCAAGCTTCTCCTCCATCCCCGCAACCCTTCATTCTTCACCCTTAGCTTGTGAGATCGAACAACCCGTTAACTGGTCGGTGTCATATTTCGTGCATCAACAGTTAACACGCGACCTTCAGATCTCGATTAGATAGTGAAAGCAGTGGTTACTCATGTCAGACCATCAACCAGCCGAGAATCTTGCTCCAAGTCCAAGTGATGATCCTCTTTGGGAGGCCTTAGAGCAATCCCACAGAGAAACTGCCCAACAGTTTCAAGCCATCGCCGTTTACAGAGAATGTTCGGCACGAACCAACTCCATTCAACTTCAGAGAGCCACGGTTGCCCATTTACACCAGGGAGACTGATCCAGTCATGCATCTTCAAGCTTTTGAATCAGCCGTTACTCTCAAGACCCTCTCCGATGCTACCAAGAGCAAACTCCTCGTAACAACCTTTGATGGTCAAGTGAGAGACTGGTTCTATGGACTGTGACCTCAGTCAATCTCTTCCTTTATAGACTTGCGAAGAGAGTTCCTGCTCAGATTTTCTACATCTTCAGAGAGGAAGGGCAGTCCAGAAGCCCTCTTTGAGATCAGGCAGCAAGAGAATGAGACTTAGTCTCATTATGTGGATCATTTTCAGAAAGAAATCTTGGACATTGAGATCGTTGATCAAGAAATGTACCGAGTGGCTCTCATCCATGGCCTGCGTGAAGGTCCACTAAAGTTTGAAGCTAACATCTGAGCACCAAGAACTTATCTAGAGTTGATCGGCTTAGCCAAATCGTATATCGGCGGTGAAAAGAGCAACCCCAGCTTCGTCTCCAGGCTTGTATCGGAGAAAAATTCTTCTTCTTACAAGCAGCCTCTGAGGTCTCCTCGGAAAGACTTTCCATCTCTCTCTAGGAAAGCAAGAAGATTTCAGCATCATCATCAATACCCCTCCCAAGGCCATGATCGTGCCCAAGAACGGCTGCTACCATTGTCAACATCATCTTCGCTAACAGCTGCAGTTCATCAGCAACAAGAAGGTGACCTGCCAGAGTTTGAGCTAGATGAGGTCATGCAAGAAGTTAGCCAAATCATGAAGGATAAGGCATATCCCAAAAGGCCCTACTAACCGGCGAATCAGAGATCAAGAAATTCAGATCCGTTCTGTGAATTCCACAGAGAGAAAGGTCATTTAACTGAAGATTGCAAGGCCCTTCGGTGATTGGTTGAAAGATTGCTCGTTGAGGGCAAGATCAACGACCTGGTCAAGAAGATTGATTCTTCGAAACCTTCCACCTCCAAGGGCAAGGAGGTGGCTGAGGGTCAGCTGGAGTGCATAGAGATACATGACGAGGGCCGTCTGGGGCCCATTGATATTCCAAGTGAGTGCATCGATGTCGTTGACGAAGGTGAACTTGGAAGACTATTCTGAAGCAAAGAGGACACATTTCTTGCTTCATCAGCTATGTGTTGGAACACCCTATTACTATTTGGATCAGGATGACTATATTTCTATAGGGATTTTGTGTTGTGACATCCTTGTTGTTATAAAGGTCACATAGGCTAGTTAGAGTCGACTTCAGCTCGACGCAGAGTCGACCTCAGCTCGACGTGGAGTCGACCTCAGTTCGACGTGGAGTCGACCTCAGCTCGACGTTCCGTCGAACCTAGTTGTGCTTACAGAAAACCTCTCTGGCCGACGTGTGTCGTGCTCAGATCGACGTTTTACTGTGAGCTTGACGCTTTCCAGACTTCCGTCAGTTTTGAATAGGAATTCAAATTCCTTCTGTCAGACAATTAATGCTGAAGATTTATTGGCCGTTACAGCATATCTGGTGCATGGCTCAAGGAATTTTCTAAGGAATGTCTGCCTGACATTTCCTTTGAGGCATGGACATTTAAGGAAAGCATTTAATGCTGACTGCCAACGATTATCAAAGAAAAAGGAAGAAGAAGACTCAGATATAATTATTCATTCAGCTAGACAGAGATATAGAGAACAACATATACAGGACTTCAGCTGTTTTTTCTCTCTGTGATATTGTTTTGAAAGCCCACTCACAGGAATTCTGATTGCTTCAGACACAACCATCCAACTTTCTTGGATCATCCCTTGCTGGAGCAAATCAGATCTTTGAAGACCTGTCACCCTTGTGCAGAGCTCTCCTTCCTGAACTACTTCTTGATCTCAGGGGAGCTTTGACAACATCTACAGATCCACTTTGCTTCTCTCTACTTGTTGATAGAGAAGACAACATCCCCCCTTTTTCTTTTTCATTCTGTACAGGGTTTTAACTCCCTTCAAAAGTTACCTTTGGTTTTGCTGAAACCTGGTCAAAATCAGCTCCTTGGGTTTGTGAGAACCTGGTCAAAAACTCTCTGGTGCTCAAGACACCTGATCAACTCATCTTGAAGTGGATTCCTATCAAGGGTGATAGAAGAGTGGACTACCCAGGATTTTGGGGAACCACTATAGCTCCTTGTGTCGTCTGGATTGCTTGTTTCTTTGTGTTTTGCTTTGTGCTGTGAATTTCTTTTTACTCTGATTATTTGCTATAGCACCATACACTAAGTAAATCTAAACTTTCTCTCCACTCAAGTTTTTATTTGCAAAACTATTTTAAATAACTCTATTCACCCCCCTCTAGAGTTAGGATTGATCTTATCCTGCACTTTCACTATGAACAATCGCAGTTCCTCAAATCCCATCGCGATCATGACCGGTTGCTCTTATTTTACTTTACCTTTCAAACATTCTATTTTTCAGCACTTCTAAGTGTTTCATTTTTTCATTCAATAGAGCTTACGTCATGGACCTCATACTGACACAGTTCCCTTTTTGTGATGCTTCTCCTCTATATTTTTCTCTTTGCCAAAGAGATCATCAACCACCGAGATATCGCCAAGTCTTGCTCAGTGCCCCCTCGAGATTGTCCTCAGGCGTAAAACCACAATGACCACATATGATGAGGAGTTTTCTCATATATGTAGTGGGGGCCATTCAACTCTCGTGCGGAGGATGACAGGGCTTCGGATCCCGACCGATGTCTAGCGCAGTGTGAGTGCCTAGGGGAGGCCTCCTGTGATAGTTCTATCGTGCTCTGTTAGGGATACGTTACAGTTACGATGATCTTTGCTTGACAAGCAATGGCGATCATGTGTAGCCTTGTCTCCTCGATCATCTCACAACTGTGACGGCCGAACACTCTATGGTACTATCGATCCGTGCCTCCGCGGGACTCACAACTCCGTTGGTCAATCCGCAGACAAGCAATAGGCCACTTGGCGCAACTAGTCTAATTGATCAGCGATGCTTGTAACCCGAGGCAAGAGAGCAGTGCATCTGTCGATCCTTCTTAGGATTATTTCTTTTTTATTTGTTCCCTTCTAAAGGATGTGCGGCCAGCCCGCTTTGGTTAGGACTACACCCAGGATGACTTTGGCAGGTGATGCATAAGGCCCACGGGGAACACCTGCGGCAGCATTCAACCTTTTTAGTTCATCCTCGGGATATAGCTCCTCTTTTCTCTTTTTACCTTCTTACAGGTTAGCAGGTTAAATTCAACATATTCTAAGGATCTGAAATATCTTTCTTGGCTTATGATCATCTTATATGCGCTGCCTGTATAAGCTTTTATCAGATGATAATCAACAAGTTCTCTCATCAGATGTTAGCCACACATCATTTATTCAAGGCGTATGATTCTTCTTGATTAACAAGCCATGTCATCATGAATCTAATTTCGAATTTTCTTATCTCGCTGATCTGGGTTTTTATGTTGACATTATACCTTGATCACGCGAGACAATCATTACCGCAGTTTGATCTTTATTCAGTTGATAGCAGAGTGTGTCAGGTATCTGTTCTGTTATCCGATTATATCTTATCATACCAACAGTCGACATTCGTAGGGTCCCTCCAGGTACTTGCGATTTAGTTCTCTATCGTATATGCTTGCTTACTCTTCTTTTGCAGAGACTAACAAATATTAACAAGTCTTATTAAGGTACTTGCAACTTAGTTTTATAACATGATTGTGACTTCTTTTTGCAGAAGTTAACAGGTGCTTGCAAGCCTCTTTTAGGTACTTACAAGTTATCATTATTCTGTGTTTCCTCTCACCTTTGTCTTATAGAGGTCACTGGATGGCTTTCACATTCACTTCATTTTGCAAAGCAGCTTAGACATCAGGTTCCATCTCTCCTTCCCCTTTCTTTTCTCGAGGGAAGGATCACGATTTTCGTGGATCTCCTACTTTTCCGAAGTTCTCTTCGGAACTTGAAAAAGTGCGGGGATTATGTTAACCCAGAAATCGGCGATCCCTCCTAAGGAAGCCAGCTCGCAAGTCACGACTTGCTCCCATAGGTCGCGGCCTGTCATCCTTCCCTTCTAAGGGTGGGAGGACTGGTCTCTCAGTCCGCTCAGTCTGCGTGGCTAGGGCGGAATCCCAGGTCTAGCCGCTCAGGTCGCGTAGTGGCCGCTCGTTTTGCAGGAGCTGCGGACTGCTTCTTCAATCCGCTCCTGCAGGCCGCGCGGCTAGTTCGGTTAACTGTAGTGGCTCCTTTTTCCCCAGGTGCAAACTGCTCAACCAAGTGGCGGGCTCAAATTATTGTCCGCCCAGACCGCACGCTAAATGCTCAACCAGAGGCAGCGACCAGCCAACTTGTCCACAAGTTGTAGGCGGATAATATCAGTTGACCGCGGTGTCCGCCAAACTCGCTGTTCAATCCGCCAGGTCGCCAACCCTTACCTAGGAGCCACCAGTCAACAGCAGCTCTCGCCGACAGGCGTGACCTGGACTCCACAGTCCGCCAGGTCGGTAGTCCTTGTCGCCGAGCAATGACGATAAGCCACCAGCATGCAGCCTTCTCAACCCATCTGTTGCGATATGAGCGGACTCGTGGAGCATTCCGCCTCAGCCTCTAGCGCCCGCTTCCCAGCAGTCCCCTCAGCTCGCTCTGCGACATGAGCGGACTCGTGGAGCAGTCCGCCTCAGCCTCCAGCGCCCGCTTCCCAGCAGTCACCTCAGCTCGCTCTGCGACATGAGCGGACTCGTGGAGCAGTCCGCCTCAGCCTCTAATGCCCGCTTCCCAGCAGTCCCCTCAACTCGCTCTACGACATGAGCGGACTCGTGGAGCAGTCTGCCTCAGCCTCCAGCGCCCGCTTCCCAGTAGTCCCCTCAGCTCGCTCTACGACATGAGCGGACTCGTAGAGCAGCCCGCCTCAGCTTCCAGTGCCCGCTTCCTAGCAGCAGGCAGCTTCTTCCTCAGCCCGTACAGCCCAATGCGAGCTCGCCCAGCAGCAGCCGCCTCTAGCTCCAAGTCCCAATCCACATGACCTAGAGCGGATTCCGCGGACTCAGCGGACTAAGCACCGTGCTCGCTCAGCTCACCGCCTCACCGGTGGTGACGTTACCAAGACCGTTACTTCCTCGGGCCTATAAATAGGCCCCTAGAACTCTCATTCTGGGGGATCGCGGAGTCATCGAGGACCCAACATCAGCCCCTGCGGACTCGCTTTCTCAGTCTGCACGACCTGCTTCCCAAGGCTGTCCGCTCGGCTCAGTTCGAAAGGCCGCCCGGTCAGCTTAGGCACGAGGTCTGCCGAACTCCCCTTCTCTGTCTGTGCGACCTCTGGCAATCTCCTCTCCTTAACTGCAAGCTTCCCCCCTTGTACCCTTTATGTTGTTTTCTCTTGTAAAGGTGCTACCCCAAGCTGTAAACTTCAATTATAATAAAAGGAAAGCCCGTCGCAAGAGTGGCATTCAAGCCGCGGCGGGCGAAGTCTGCTGTTGTCGCTGCTAGCGGCCTCCTCTATACTCCTCTCCTCTCTCGGCCCCTAACCTGCAAAGCTGACCATCAAAGTAGCTGTCTGCTCGACAGTACCTGATCAAGCTCCCACTCTGCTCGAGCAAGCTTCTCCTCTGCTCAAGCAAGCTTCTCCTCCATCCCCGCAACCCTTCATTCTTCACCCTTAGCTTGTGAGATCGAACAACCCGTTAACTGGTCGGTGTCGCATTTCATGCATCAACACTAGGAGCCCTATAACCTTGTTCAAAACAATGAGTTTTACTCTCCATGATTCTCTCATCACCCTCATCCCAAATCGACAAACTTTCTTCAACCTCCTCTTCATTCGTCTTCGGCTCGTTAGTTGGGGAATTCTCATTGAAATGCATATGAGCCGACTCTACAACCACTATGGTCCTCTTATTGTATATCCTATAGTCCCGACTCTTGTTTGAGTATCCTAATAAGGTACCTACATTAGATTTCTCGTCAAATTTCCCAAGATGATCCTTAGTGATAAGAATGTAGCACGGGCATCCAAAGATCCTAAAGTACAATACCGAGGGTTTCCTTTCGAAATACATCTCGTATGGAGTTCACTTTAAAAGTGGGCAAAGCATGACTCAGTTCATCACGTAGCTCACCACGTTAACCGCTTCTGCCAAAAAAGATTGTGGTAAGCCGAACTCGACGAGCATTGTTCGGGCTAATTCTTGAAGAGTGCAATTCTTTCTTTCTAGAACTCTGTTCTGTTGAGAAGTTCGTGGGGCAGAACATTCGTGCTTAATTCCTAAGGAATCAAATAGATTTGAGAATTCCTCATTTTCATACTCTCCTCCATGATCTGTTCTGATACTCTTTATCTTTAGCTCTTTCTCATTTTGAAGATGCGTGAATAGAGTTGAGAATTCTCTAAAGGTGTCAGATTTGTTTGCCAGAAAGATCGTCCAGCAATAGCGTGAAAAGTCATTTATGATAACAAAGGTGTATCATTTTCCACCTAGACTACTTGTACTAAGGGGTCCAAACATATCCATGTGAATTAGTTTGGGTGGTATAGACGTGGAAACTACAGATTGTTTTGAAGGAAGTTTTAACAAATTTACCTTTTTGACAAGGAGCACATAAGACATTTAAACTACCGCTTAAGGTCGGAAGACCCCGCACAAGTTTCTTTCTCGATAGTTTTAAAATAATCATGCTACCAGTATGTCCTAGTATCCTATGATAAAGATATAATTCCTCATTCTTAGTGAAACGCCCCGAATCTCAAAAGAGGGACGGTCAACATTTATAGCCAAGTTTGGGGCCTGGTAAGGGTCACACAGCCTGGGACACGGGCATGTCCAGGTCTGTGTCATGCTTGGGTTTGACGATGATCCATGGAGGTCGGGAACACTGCCTGAGACACGGGCATGTCTAGGGTCGTGTCTTGCTTGGGCTGTTTGTATGGTTGTGTCGAGAGAGTTACACGGCCTGGGATACGGGCGTGTCCCAGGCCATGTCTGGAACACGGCCTGTGACACGGGAGTGTCACAGGGCCGTGTCCTATTCGGGATGTTTTGGTCATGTGTTGATTGAGAAACACGCCCCACAATACGGGCGTGTACTGTCTGACACGGGCATATCAATCGTGACACGGGCGTGTCTAAGCCCGTGTCCTGTTCGGGATGCGACGGTTTCAATGTCGCTTGGTGAACACGGCTCAAGAAATGAGCGTGCCCATGGCTGACACGGGAGTGTCCCAAGCTATGTCAGAGCCCATGTCCTATTCTGTATTTTCTGGGTTACGGCGAGTGTGGAACATGTCCTTGGACACGGGCATGTCTCAAGCCGTATTCGGCCCAGGAAATTGATTTTAAGTGCGAATTGTGGACGTTCGTTTCCTTATTTTGGGATCCAAGGGCCCAAGGCTGTTCTTGCTGAGTTAAGGCTAGGAATAGGGTTTGAAACACTCATTCCACTTGGAGCCATCTCTTTCTAAAGCTTTATGGAGAGGGGAGATCAAGGAAGAAGGAGAAGGAGAGATCCGATCGTCGGAGGAGCTTCGGAGCCCCAAGTCGCAAGTCGAGTCAAGATCTATGGAGGCTAGGCTGTTGCAGTGCTTTTCATCCGTCTAGATCTTCATGGCGCAAACCCAAGGGTAACGATTTTCTTCTTGGACATGTGAAGTACTCTTTCCATTTTGCATAGGAAGCCCGCTCTCGCGAGTATGCAGTGACTGTGAGGTTTTTCTTTGGGTAGACATGAATAGTCCCAGTTATTTTGCATGTAGAATTTGAAATAAAAGTACGGGCATAGGCATGGTGTGTAAAGCCTACCCGGACAAGTTGCTCTGGATCGGTGATGTTTCATTATGCATGAATGGTCGGAGGAGACTCTGTGTCGATGGTCATTTTCGGGTTTTCTATGAGGTAGATTGCAACAGGGAATCTTGGTTATTAACTCCAAGGTGCACCCGGAAAACTGGGAAGAGGCGTGATTCTGCCATCTTATGGGCCTAGGAGCCAACTTGCACATAACTGGGTTATGTAAAATTTGTGTGATCGGTTTTGGACTCGGGGAAGCTTGACCTGTGCATATGGATTAAATTGACATTGTGGTGTGAGCAACTGGTTAGGCGAAACCGTACGCGCTCTATGTTCTTCGGTTAAAGAGACCTAAGGTACATGGTATTTACCGTTGGCATATATGGAGGGTCTTAGGCTTAGGCTAGAAAGACTATAATACTCACGAGATTTGCCGTCCTGGAGGCGGGGCTGAGACCACGGATTTTTACCGGGTTCACCCATTAAGCGCCCGGAGAGCACGGGGTGTATGGCTGTGCGGGACTGCACCTGTAGTGTATTATGCAAATGTTGTACTTTTACTTTAACTGTTGGATTATACTAATGCAATGTAGGGAAGGAGCACCGCCACCCCAAGAAAAGGTTGGGGTCGTATAATTTTGTAAGCTTTAGCTTACTGTTGCTTTTGTTTACTACTACTGCGGTGGATTGTTGTGCAGGTGTTGCGGAGCCTAGTGGCAAATTGCAGGTTGAAGCCCTGATTGTTGTGCCGGCCCTCGAAGGCAATGCAAATGTTTACTTGTTATGTTCATGTGTGACCGGCCTACGTGGCGATGTTTGGAAGACACTGTTTATTTAAGTAAACTCTTGTAAGGCCATAAGGCCAATTACTTTGTATATTTGTACGCTCATTCCTAATTGGGGTATATTTAGTGGACATTCATGCTGTTGGCTTGGGTTATTTTCTACGCAACTTTTAAAATGCTTCTGCTAGAATGTACTCTTTGTAGGACTTATGTTGTTGGAAGGATGGTTTCATTGAGTAACCCCTCGGTCTATCTATGGTATATGGCGTCGGGCCCCGGCCGGACCTACTACTATATGCTATGTGACGGATAGGGGTGTTATAATTTGGTATCAAAGGACCGGTTTCGATTATGCTTATTGGAATTCGTGGTTGAATTCTTTTAAGGGGTGGTGTGCACATGTGTGTTCGTCATCGTTATAACATAAAAGAACCCATGAATGTCCACTTAGGAATGAAAATACACATGTTTGAGGAACCTGTGTGTCCTTATAATTGCATTTTGCAATATTGTTCGGTCACTTAATGGTGTTTTGTACATGTATAGGTGACCAGGAGTTGTGTAGGGCCTTCAGAACACCCACATTCTAAGGCTAGTAGCGCACCAAATGATGTGCCTACAATACCTCCTTTGGCAGAAAGCATAAGATTGGTGGTTGAAGCAGTATTCGCTATGATTAATGCCCAGCCTGCAAAGCAAATACAGTAACCTGCTACTGCTGTGGAGCAGGTACCATTTCAAGCGGCAGAACCTAGAAGGGTGGAGAAAGTGGTGGTGAAGCCATTGGTACCTAGGAGAGCACTGAAAAGCAGCTCAAGCATGTTATGGGCTTCAATCCTCCAGTATTCTCGGGGACTAGAACCTTATCCCAAGCTTAGGATTGGCTCTCCCGAGTAAAGAGAGTCTTGACAGCTACGGAGACGGAGGAGTTGCAGAAGAAGACCATAAGCACATTCTTGTTAGATGGCGATGCTAGGCTGTGGTGGAAAGGTTTAGAGCTACACCACTTGGGGGGAAGGGAACTCACAAACGTCTCGATGGAAGAATTTTCGGGATAATTCTTGGCAAGGTACCTTCCCTCGGCTCAGAGTATCACAATAGAGAACGATTTCCAGAAGTTGAAGCAAGGAGAGAGTAGCGTGGACGAGTACCTCCATGAATTTACACAGTTGGGTCGGTACACTAGCTCTACATTTGCTGATAAGGAGTGTAAGACAAACCATTCCTGTGAGGGTCTGAGGGATGACTTAAGGCTACAATTCTCGGGGCCTATGACGCAAGGCTTCTTGGCCCTGGTCAATACGGACCGGTCTTTGGAGAAGGATCTGAGGAATGTGCAAGCGAAGAAAGACTCTAGTACTAAGAAAATAGAGTCTAAGGTTCCGACTACCTCAAAATCTGGGTATCAAAAGTTCAATAAGAAGGCTACGACTTCGGGTCTAGCCCCTTCTTCTGGTGCTTCGAGGGCAACTATAGGCCGAACCCCGGGCGCATGCTACAACTGTGGGAAGCCGGGGTATTTTGCCTGTGATTTTTGGAGCGGACGTTCAAAGTCTGAAAGAAAGCCGGGAGCAACATATGAGGAGAAGGGTAAGGCGGTGGAGTCAACTACATCGCACTATACTCAAACCCAGCCTTGGGTCTATAACCTTGGCCTGCTGGAGGCCATAAAGCAAGCTGATGTGGTGACAGGTACAGTTTAAATTTATAGCAATTTGGCTTTAAATACTTGTTATATTGCGCATGTTAGCTTATTATTGCTTGTACTAGGCTTTGTTTTGATTATCGATAATCCGGCAAGAGCACTCTTTCATACGGGAGCTTCGTACTCCTTTTTGTCCGAAGAATTTATATCGCGCATCGGAGTACCTTCTTTGATGGCAAAGGACAAACTTGATGTGTTGTTGCCAAATGGGTCTTCAATGCGCGCAGATAGAGTATGTTGCATAAAGATACGGATTGGGTGTCAGGAGTTTGACTTGCAAGTATTGTTACTGCTGCTAGTGGAGTTCGACGTGATATTTGGTATGGAATGGCTCTCAGAGTAGCAAGAATATATTGATTGCAACCGCAAGGGGAGAAAGTTGGGAACTGGTCATGAGAAGAAATTTGCGGGCTTGAAAGGGTCGAGACAGACTTTAATGTCTACTCTTCAGGTGGTTAAGGCAGTTCATGCTGGTGTAGAGATGTTCTTCACACTAGTGGAGGTTTCAAAGCCTAAGCCTATGCTGGATAGTATCCCAGTGGTATCCTAGTACCCCGACATGTTCCCTAACGATCTCCATGGAGCCCCACCTCAGTGGGAGATTGACTTCACTATTGAGCTAGTGCCAGGTGCCAAACCTGTGTCATGCTCTCCGTATCGGTTAGCGCCTAAGGAGATGACAGAACTAAAGGTTCAACTTGAAGAGCTATTAGAGCAGGGTTATGTGCGTCCAAGTTCTTCTCCTTGGAGCGCACCAGTCCTTTTTGTTAAGAAGAAGGGCGAATGCTTGCGACTCTGTATCGATTATCGAGAGTTGAATAAGTTATAACAAGTACCCGATCCCAAGAATTGATGATCTATTCGATCAGTTAGTCGGGTCATCAGTGTAATCGAAATTGGATCTTATGTCCGAGTATTATCAGTTGAGGATAACAGAAAGTGATATCCCCAAGACAGCTTTCAGCACAAGATATGGGCATTATGAGTTAACCGTCATATCGTTTGGGCTGACTAATGCGCCGTCCGTGTTTATAGATCAGATAATCAGAACTTTTAGCGAGTACCTGGACCACTTCGTGATAGTCTTTATCAACGATATATTGGTGTACTCGTAGTGCGAAGAGGATCACTTTAAGCATCTGCATTTGGTGATGGAAACACTGAGGAGGAACTAACTGTATGCCAAGTTCTCCAAATACGAGTTTTGGTTGTACTCGTTCACATCCCTTGGTCATATTGCCAGTGGAGAAGGGATTACAGTGGATCCGGAAAAGATAGTTGCGATACGGGAGTGGCCTGTGTTGTGTTCAGTAGCGGAAGTCCAGAGTTTTCTGGGACTTGCAAGCTACTACAAGCGCTTCATAGAGAACTTCTCACGGATAGCGTTACCCCTCAGTACTTTGACAAGAAAGATCAAAAGTTTGTGTGGTTTCCAGAGTGTGCGCAAGCTTTCAAAGAGCTGAAGAGTAGGTTCACCACGACGCCTATTTTATGTTCGCCGGTTGGGACCGAAGGTTTTGAGATCTACAGTGATGCTTCGGGCAGTGGTTTGGGTTGTGTACTATTGCAGCATGGGAGAGTGATAGCTTATGGCTCGCGCCAGCTAAAGGTGCATGAGAGAAACTTTCCGGTCCATGACTTAGAGTTAGCGACCGTGATATTTGCTCTGAAGCTGTGGAGGCATAAACTGTACAGTATAAAGGTCGATATCTATACCGACCACAAGAGCCTGATGTACTTGTTGGATCAAAAGGATCTAAACATGCGACAACAGAGGTGGTAGGAGTTCCTGGGGGGACTAAACATTCAAGATTCATTATGTGTATAGGAAAGGCAATGCAGTTGCGAATGCATTGAGTCGCAGGGCCCCTGCGCTGGCCAACTGGTTATTGGTTCATGATGAGCGTTTGATTCGGGAGTTGGAGGCATTAGAGATCTCTTGTGTTGACAAGCAGACTAGTGCTGAAGCGCAATTGAACTGGATAGAAGTTCAGTATGACCTGGCAGATCGGATTCGACAGGCTCTGGTTTTGGATGACAACATGAAGCAAATTATGGAGGAGGCTTTGGTTAGGTCAAATTCCCAATTTGATGTTGTCGATAGATTGTTATGGAAGGACAATCGTCTGTGCATCCCAAATGTGGGTAAACTGCAGGTGGAATTGATGTACGAGGATCATCATACTAAGTACTCGATTCACCCAGGGAGCACGAAGATGTACCGTGATATGAAGAAGTTGTTCTTATGGCCCGGACTTAAGAAGGACGTGGCACTTTACATGGCGAAGTGTCAAACATGCGCCTTGGTGAAGGCAGAGTGGTAGAAGTGCGGAGGTTTCTTGAAGCCCTTGCCTATCCCAGAGTGGAAGTTCGACGATATTTCTATGGATTTTGGGCATGGGTTCCCAAGATCGCAGAAGGGGAATGACGCCATCTTGGTGATCGTAGACTGATTGATGAAGGCATCGCACTTCATTCTGAATATGAAGGATGATTCGGTGGATAAAATTGAAAAACTCTATGTGGATAACATTGTTCGACTATACGGTGTGTCCCGCAGCATCGTGAGTGACCGAGACGGGCAGTTCACGTCCATTGATTAGAGGTTGGAGCAACAAATTATGGGAACCAAGCTGTGTTTCAATACGGCCTTTCATCTGCAAACGGATGGTCAGATCGAGAGAGTCAACAAGACGATGTAAGACATGCTTTGCATGTGTGTCTTGGATTTCGGGAAGCAGTGGGAAGATCACATGTACTTGGTGGAATTTGCTTATAACAATAGCTACCAAGCAAGCACTCAAATGGAGCCCTTCAAGGCCCTTTATGGTAGGAAATGTCGCACGTTATTGTGATGGATAGAAACGGGTGAGTCGAAGCTGTAGAAACGGCAAGAGGTGGAAGGTGCGACTTTGTTGGTATGAACTATTAGAGAACGATTGCTGATCTCTCATGACAGGCAGGCTAAATACTATAATTCGAAGCATCAGAATGTTGAGTTCGCTAATTGCGACTGGGTGTATTTGAAGATTAAGCCATTCAAGGGTGTCTCACGAGTACGACGCTTGAATAAGTTGAGCCCGAGGTACCTTGGACCATTCGAAGCTCAGGAGCGAATTGGTGAAGCAGTATATCGACTAAAGCTATCAGTGGAACTGAGTGGTCTACACAATGTATTCCATATATCGGTGTTACGGAAGGCGGTGCAAGAGCCTTCGCAAGTGATTGCAGTCAATCAAGTACCGGTTGAAAATGGGTTGATGATGAAGGTCAAGCCCACTCGCATTGAGGACTCTGAAGTCAAGCGACTGCGTAACAAAGACATCAGGATGGTCAAAGTCCGATGAGACAACTACGCTCGTGAAGAACTTTCATGGGAGTGAGAGCAGACCATGCTCGAGGAGTATCCCGAGCTCTTCTTCTCAGGTACCATTTAAGTTTAAGTACTTTCTTCTCCTTAATTTCGAGACTAAATTCTTTTAAGAGGGAGAGAATTGTAATGCCCCGAAACTAAAAAAAGGGACTGATAACATTTAAAGCCAAGTTTGGGGCCTGGTAAGGGTCACATGGTCTAGGACACGGGTGTGTCAAGGGTCGTGTCATGATTAGATTTGACGATGATCCATAGAGGTCGGGAACACGGCCTAAGATTCGGGGGTGTCTAGGGCCGTGTCCTGCTCGGGCTATTTTTCAGGCTGTATCGAGAGAGTTACACAGGCTAGGACACAGGCGTGTCCCAGGGCGTGTCTGGAATAAAGCCATTGACACGGGTGTGTCACAAGGCTGTGTCCTATTCAGAATGTTTTGGTCCTGTGTCGATTGGGGAACACGCCCTATAACACGGGCATGTACTGTATGACACGGGCATATCAATTGTGACACAGGCGTGTCTAAGCCCATGTCCTCTTCGGGATGCAACAGTTTCAACTTCGCTTGGTGAAAACTGCCCATTACACGCGCGTGTCCATGGCTAACACAGGCGTGTCCCAAACCATGTTAGAGCACGTGTCCTATTCTGTATTTTCTAGGTTACAGCGAGTATGGAACATGGCCTTGGATACGGGCATGTCACAAGCCTTGTTCGGCCCAGGAAATTGATTTTAAGTGTGAATCATGGTCGTTCGTTTCCTTCTTTTGGGATCCAAGGGCCTAGGGATGTTCTTGCTGAGTTAAGGCCGAGAATTGGGTTTGAAACCCTAATTCTACTTGGAGCAATCTGTTTCTAAAGCTTTAGAGAGAGGGGGGAGTAAGGAAGAAGGAGAAGGAGAGATCCGGCCATCGGAGGAGCTTCGGATCCCCAAGTCGCAAGCCGAGTCTAGATCTACGGAGGCGAGGCCATTGCGGTTCTTTTCATCCATTTAGATCTTCATGGCGCCAAAGAGAAACCGAAGGGTAATGATTCTCTTCTTGGACATGTGAAGTCCTCTTTCCTTTTTGCATAGGAAGCCTGCTCTAACGAGTATGCGGTGAGTGTAAGGTATTCCTTCGGGTAGACATGAATAGTCCCCATTGTTTTGCATGTAGAGTCCGAAATCGAAGTACAGACATAGGCATAGTGTGTGAAGCCTACCCAGACAAGTTGGTCTGGATCGGTGATGTTTCATTATGCATGAATGGTATGAGAAGACTCGGTGCCGATGGTCATTTTCGGGTTTTATATGCGGTAGATTGCAATAGGAATCTTGGAGATTAACTCCAAGGTGCACCCGGAAAACTTGGCAGAGGCGTGATTCTGCCATCTTGTGGGCCTAGGAGCCAACTTGCACATAACTGGGTTATGTAAAATTTGTGTGATCGGTTTGGGACTAGGGGAATCTTGACCCACACATATGGCATAAATTGACATTGCGGTGTGAGCAACGGGTTAGGTGGAATCATACCCGCTCTATGTGGTTCGATTAAAGAGACCTAAGGAACGTGGTACTTACCGTTGGCATAGGTGGAGGGTAATAGGCTTAGGCCTAAAAGACTATAATGCTCACGAGATTTGTCATCCTGGAGGCGGTGGTGAGACAACGGATTTTTACCGGGTTCACCGAGTAAGTTTCTTGAGAGCACGAGGTTTGTGGCTGTGCGGGCCTGCACCTGTGGTGTATTGTGCAAATGTTGTACTTTCACTTTATCGTTGGATTATACTAATGCAATGTAGGGAAGGAGCACCGCCACGCCAAGAAAGGGGTGGGGTCGTTATAATTTGGTCAACTTTAGCTGACCGTTGATTTATTTGCCACCGCTGCTATGGATTGTTGCTTGCAGGTACTACGGAGCCTAGTGGCATATAGTGGGCTGAAGCCCTGGTTTCTGAGTCGGCCCTCGAAGGCCATGCAAATGTTTACTTGTTATATTTAAGTGTGACTGTCCTGCGTGCCGATGTTTGGAAGACACTGTTTATTTTAGTAAACTCTAATAAGGTCATAAGGCCAAGTACTTTGTGTATTTGTACGCTCATTCCTAATTTGGGTATATTTAGTGGACATTCATGTTGTTGGCTTGGGTTATTTTCTACGCAACTTTTAAAATGCTTCCACTATAATGTACTCTGTGTAGTACGCATGTTATTGGAAGGATAGTTTCATTGAGTAACCCCTCGGTCTGTTTGTTGTATATGGAGTCGGACCCCGGCCAGACCTACTGCTATTTGCTATGTGACAGAGAGGGGTGTTACGCTTAGTAACAAGACACTTCAAATTAGATAAAGAAATGTCATCAAAACTAACACTGTACACGTTATGATTTCTTTGAGCTACAAGCAATACACTAGAAGTTTTGGCATCAATAATTTTACATGTGTTTGTAGATGACTCAAATATGACATTTAGACCTTTATCACACAATTGGCTAATGGAAATTAGATTATGCTTAAGTCCATCTACAAACAAAACATTAGATATAGAAAATGTCGTGTTAACTATAGTGCCGATTCCCAAAATCCATCCTTAACTGTTGTCCACAAAGGTCACCATGTTACCCTTCTTCTTCTTCAGGCTAAGAAACTTATCTTTATATCCTGTCATGTTCTTGGAGCAACAAGAGTCCAAATACCACACATTCTTCGTGTCCTTAGCCTGCCAATAGACCAAAAAAGAGGATAAGGGTAAAGTTCTGGTTACCCATGTTTTCCCACCCATGAGATAGGTAGAAGAATTCGGTAGCAAGACTTGCAAATTTTTTGTGGCACCTTTACTTAAACACGAGCCAGATGTGCGAGCAAAATTATGACACTTCACACACATAATGTAAGCAGTGGATGCTGCCTTTATCGTGTTGCTCGAGCTCTTGTTTGAGGTTGGGGATAGCCCTCCAGATCTCTTAACTTTATCTTTATATTTATTAAAAATTTACTTGGACTCAGAGTGATGGTGATTTCCGCTCGGTGGTGAAGTTGGACTCACATATCCTTGACAAAACTTCGCTGATCCATGATACTGTGTACTCAACAACATATTTAAGGACTTTTGGCCTATGATAAACTTTTGGATGGCATAGTTTAGATCATGGATTCTCGCCTTTAGGGCGGTATTTTCTATCACAAGCATCACACATCGATTGGCAAATTGTTTCTTGCCTTCCTTTACCTTGGCAAGTGACAAGTGAAGTCTCTTCTCCAAGACATTCTTTTTATTTATGAGACTATTCGTTCTCATTGACGACTTGGAGAGACTTGTCTTTTGTTCTTCGATCATTGTCATCAAGTGAGAGAACTTAAGACATTCGATCTTCTCTTTGCCAGTTATAATTACCTTACTTTTCAATTTTTCTAAGTCTTTTTTGATTTTCTTATTCTCGGCTCTCAAGTACTTTTTCTCAGAAATAACGCTTTCTAATTTATCAACTAAATTTTCATAAATCTCGAGAAGTTCAGTATTAGTAGGTGGAGTTACCTCAGTATTAGTTTGGACACTGGACTCATCGTCAGAATCTTCTTGATTCTTTCCTATTAGGCATAGATTAGCCTCGTCTTCACTGCAAGAGTCTGTGATGCTTGATTCTTCAGATCCATCAGCATCACATGTGAGCGCCTTCAGCACCTTTTTCTTCCCTTTTGTACAAGCTTTCATTTTATTTTTCCTCCTTCTGGAGTCTTGGGCTTTCTCTCTTTAGGTGTTATGGCTGTGCAAGTGATAACATTTTAGCTAAGACTTCTCATCATCGCTTCCTGTCTCCTTCGATGGCTTATTCCACCTTCTGCCTTCTGAAGCTCCTTTCCTCAGGAATTTCTTGAATTGTCCCTGCTTCTTGGGATTCCTCATGAATTTCTTGAACTCCCGGACATAGAGGCTCTCCTCCTCTTCCTCCTCAGAATCCTCAGTAACTTTTATCTCATTTGTGGTCTTCAGTACTAGTCCCTTCTTCTTTACTTCCCTGGGATACTCCTCTGCTTGAATCTTCAATTAGTGTTCATGTGTCTTCATATTTTCGATGAGGCTCTCTATCTCCACGGTGCTGATCTCATGAGACTCAGCAATAGCTGTCACCTTCGTGTTGAAGCGAGGAGGCAAAGATCGCAGTATCTTCCTCACAAAGTCACCATTTGGAAAGTTCTTTCTGATAGATCTTAATGTGTTGATGATCTTGGTAAAGCATGTGTACATGATGTCCACATCCTTATCGATCTCCATCCGGAACTGTTCATATTGAAATTCGAGTCAGAACAGCTTTGACTCCTTTACCTGTGAAATACCTTCATGAGTGAGCTCAAGAAGATGCCATATATCACAAGCAGTCTCGCAGTTACATATCCTGTTAAATTCAGTCTTTTCTAAGGCACAAAACAATTAGTTCATATCCTTGGCATTATTCGTACACCTAAGCTTATTTGCGTCATCCCACTTATCATGCGGTTTTTCTACGACAGTATCCCCAACCGTGACCGTGGGTGTAGTGTACTTTGTCTCAATAATGGCCCATACGTCCATACTTTGAGTCATCAAAAATATTTTCATCGGAGTCTTCCAGTGACTATAATCACTCCCCATGAACAGTGGAGGTCTACTCACACCTTCACCCTCATTGAATGCGTGTACAGAGTTGGCCATCTTACTTCAGGTTTTGTAAGCCTTTGTGAAGTAACCTCCATCTGATACAACTTGTTAGATCTAGTGGCAAACCTTAGAGGGGGGGGGGGAATAAGGTTGGATGCGTTAAATGGAATTTAAAAAAATTCGTCCGAGGAAATCGAGTTCTGGAAGGAACCGTGGAGCGTTAGGTAGTAACCGTGGAGCGTTATATAGCTAACGCGCGACGGTAAGTCTATGAACTTGATTTCCTGTGTGAATTTGCTCATACACCACACACAAGAAATGAACCTAACGTTCACAGCAGAATCGTAGAGGCAATAGTACAAAAAATATATTTCATTGCAAGAATTAACAATATAAGGTTTTACAAATAAAAAATTGTGATCCCTGTGATGCCGGGGACCGAAGGCGGTGAAAATGAAAAATCTTTTATTTTCTATACTGACCCGCTCCATGGACTGGTTTCCTCTCTCCTTTTCCCTCCAAGAAAAGTCTTCGAGTCGACTCTTCACCTCCTCACAAGGGTGGTCTTAGAGCCCCGCTAGATCCTCCGATCTAGACGTCCCTATCCCCAGGATGATTTACCGCAGAATCCTATCCGAATTCCGACGACCCTTACCGGTCGATTTTCCTCTCGACACGGTTTAATGACAAAGGAAAAATAACAAGAATAAAAGTGTAAATAATCTAAAGGATGAAGTTCTCCCTCTTGATTACTCCTCCGTTGAGCGATCTATGATCGGTGCTTGAGATCTTTGTTTGCTCGCCACCGATCGATTCTTCGTAGTAAATGTAGATCTTGGATTGTCGGAGTTCTTTGTTCACAAACGGGAGGGAGACAACATTCTTCTTCTACGACTGAGACTTTTTGGAATGGTGCACAAGAAGGCGGCTGAACCCTAGAATTCACGTACTCTAGTCATTCTTCAGTCCTTCAATCAGAATCTTTGAAAAGGACCATATACTAAGACGACCTTTTATACGTCTTCATGAAAATAAGCTACCGCCGACGATAAGACTAGCGCCCGCAGGTAGGTTTGCGTGCTTGTTGTGCCAGCAGTCCTCTAAATCTGGAAAGAGATATTCAAAACGAATATTTTTCGTTTCAATTTTCTAGCGCCGCGCGGTTACCGCTTCCGTCGCTCGGTAATGTTGGATGCAACGATTCGAGAACAGCACGTTGTTATTCGCTGATCGGCAAGTGTAGCGCGATAGGGCTAACACCAATTTCTTCCAGAGTGCTAAGTCCAAAGAATTCACTTCGGTAGTGCCTGCGGTAGTACTAGCGCTAGGCGGCGCCTTGACGAATTTGGCTCGACGTTCGTCGAAGGGCTAGCGCGGGCTTGGTAAGGCTAACGTCGATTTCTTCCCAAGCGCTAAGTTCAAATAATTCATTGCGGTAGCGCTTTCCATAGGACTATCGCTAGGCGGTAGTCCAGCTTCTCGAGAAATCTGTCTCGACATTCGTCGAGAGGCTAACGTGACGCGGTAAGTTATAGCGCTTGGCGGTAGCATCCATAGGAGTCTTGTTCCTATGCTTGTATCTGTCAACCTTAACACTCTATCAATACACGACATGATCAAATACAACCTTGGAGTTGATATTATCAAACACAGGGAATATGAAACATTGTTCAAATAGGAATAAGGCGGCCTTTCTTTTGTGCTAGAACACCAGAAAAATTCTTGACAAAGATGTCCTGAATTTCTTTCCGAATGCGAAACCACGCAGAGAGGATTCTGTGATAAAAAGCAAAGTTTGACATACAAAGGTTAAAGTGAAATCTTCTCTCCTCACCAGGATTTTGAGGCTTCCAACTTGTGTTGAGGCAGATCAGCTCGAAGAGGAGGACTTCACTAGAGCCATGCTGTTCTGTTGTCTGTCTAGGGGTACTAAGGTAGTGAAGTGCAAAGGCATGAATAAGGAAGGAAATTTACTACTAGATATCATCAGTAAAGTTCTCCTATGCAAGACAGGATCACATGATTATCTATCTTCAGAGATGTTCAAGATCCCGATGGCTATTATCTGCAGGAAGAAACTGGATTAGGTTGCGGTGCTGTTTGCTAAGATCAAAGACAGTCTCCGAACTCCCAACTTTGGAAGTATTATCATCTTATTCTTGAAACAAATAGATAGAGACAAGTTTGATATGACCAAAGGTGTGCGTATACATCACCTAAAGAAAATCGACTCTTCTATATTCTCGAGGTGGGAAAGGAGGATCCAGAGGCTAGAGAAGCCAGAGATATACCTAAGGTAGAGGAAGAGGATGTTCCTGCTGATAGGATTCCTACTTCCTTCCAAAGGAAACTCCTGATAGATTGAGTGCAGGAGTTGAGGGGGAGGCAAACGATACACAAGCGACTACTGAGTCAGTGCCCTTGAGTGTTCCTTCACTTCAAGTTCCAGATGTCCTAATCCGCTCTGAGTTAGAGACACTAGTCCCAGCTGTAGAGGTTCAAGTTTTAGTGTCAATTCCAGCTGCTATAGTTACAGAAGAAGAGACAGTTGATCTGCTCTCTGAGGTTACTATAATAGGCCAGGCTGCTACTGCTTAGATAGTGGCTAATGTGCCTGATGATGAGACTGTCGATGATGTTCCAATATCCTCTGATATTGAGATCGATGATGCTACTACTGATAATGAATTGGACGTTGTTGATTACAGGTGTATGCTGATAAAGTTATGGACGCTAATGATGAGTCCAAAGCTACTTATAATGCTAGTGATGGTTCTGAGCAAGATTAAACAGAGAACATGATAATACCTATTCAAGAAATTACTCCTGCTTCAGTATCTGAGGGGGAGGCAACTCATTCCTTGTTCTATGTCTCTACTCAGGTTGACAGGTTTATCTGCAACCTTGAGAAAAAGATTAGCAAGATGCCAGGTGCCCCTCCAGTTGTTCCAGAGGACATAGTCACTATTTTTTATGAGGAAGGATATGTAGAGGAGCATACTCCTGTCCTACCTGTCGAAGATCTCAGTTTGATTGTTAAGGCTCATTTATCTCTGATAGATGGGTCCTCTAGTGATTCAGAAATCCATGCAGATCTTCCCTCTCTTCCCAGTGTTCCTACTGACGCTGTTCCTAACTCCAGTTCAGATAGTTCCATTTTGAAGGCGATAGAAGCCATGTTGGCTAAACAACAAGCACATTTTGATTCCTTAATACAAAAAGTTCTATAAAAGGTCAAGGAGACTGAGAAAGATTTGAACAACAACCTTACTGCTGTTAAGTTGTGTTTTGACAAATTAGATGCAAGGTTGGATTTTTGGTTCGTCCAGGGTAGACAAGCTCTAATTCATACCATGGCCGGGATCAAAGTACTCTGGATATTTTTTTTGAATGTTATTAAGAACGTAGTGACCATGATTGATGCTCAAAATAAATAAATGGCTCATTTCCTTTTTACAATGCTATAGCAATTGAAGTCGGAAAGGGGGAGGATGCACTGAAAGCTAAGGTAGATGTTGTTAGGGTTGTCATGGTTTGAAACTTCAAAGGAGTCAATGAGTATAGTTATGGCAACTTCTATTGGCTATATAATGAGATTTTTGCAGACCAGGTCAAGTTAATGCAAGTTTTCTAGTACCTATTGGGCCTGTACCAGTAGATGTTGAGGTTCATCCTGCTCAGGATTACTCGTAATACCGTTCATACACTCATGATTTTTCACACGACAGACATGCTTCAACTGCTGTCTATATTCCGGAGGTTCATGTGGTTGAAGACATTCCGTCACTAGTCTATAAAAGAAGAAAATATGGTGAAGTCCCATCTGCTGTGAGATCAGGGCTTGCCAAAGAAATACACAACAGAGAAATGGTTGAGGTTTGGAGTTCGATTTCCAGAGATATTAGACTCTTTCACATTGGTTGATGTCGGAGGTGAAAATAGGTGGAACCTGATGCGAATGTGATGGCAAGTGTACCGGTCGCACAAGTAATATAAAATGGGCGAATTTTCCCAAGTATCAATCTCGAGGGAACACAGTAATGTGGAGTTAATTTTTGAGGAGGACTAGAGATTGAAGTCCTTTGGTCGGATTTTACGATGGGGGTTTTTTATTGGTGCGATAAAATGAAAATAAAATAGTAACAGCTACTCCTATGCAATGCCACTATGCATCACTTTGCCAGGCGGGATGGAGGACTACATGGGCCGCTATTGTAACGCCCCCGGATTTTCGGTGTTTTGTTTGTTTATCGTTTGGCATTACGTTGACCCGTTTCCGGCCTTTTGCCGTTGTAGAGCGTATTCTTAGCTCTTTAGGTTCCTTGGGTAACCTGTTTGCAAGATTCCCCTACTAGTCTGTGTCAGTTGTGATGACTCGGCTGAGCCTCTTAGGGAATGCTTGTGCTTTGGCTTGTGTGGTGTTAGCCCGAGTGTTCGATTGTCGAATGTTGTTTTTGACTTCGTCATTGTTTTCGTAGCTTGGGTGTTTAGCTACGGTGCGAGTTTTGTCGAAATCCGAGATCTTTGTTTTTCGCGTCATTCTGACGTGTTGTTATGCTGTTGTATGATTGTGGCCGGTTTGGTGTGGCTTGTTATAAGCAGGATTTATTAGCTTAAGTGTTAAATTATAAGCTTTGTTTTTAGTGGCTGGAGCTTGTACCAGGATTTATGCTAAGTCTTATTTTAGCCATTTAGCCTGAGTTAGCTAGTGGAGCTCGGGTTGGGCTAAGTGTGAGTTAATCCCGTACCTTTATATGTTTAAGCTTAGGTTATAGCTAGCCGTACAGGTTGCTTGGGAGCTGATAGGCTGAGAGTATATAATTATGTATATATCTATATATTTGTGCCATACAGCTTCGGGTTGGGTCAGCTGGGTGGCTAGATTTTTGTTAGCTGAGTACAAATGTATATATATACATAAATATGTAAGTGATGTATAGCTGGCGGGTTGAGTGGAAGATTTCCTATAGCAAGTGGCTGAGTCTTACAAGCTTAGGATTATTTTAATAGCTTGAGTGGAGTGAGTTTAGTTTTCTTTTATATCTTAGTCTTGGGAGTAGCATGATATTAAAAGGCATCCGGCTATCTTTTTATTTCATTTTTTCCTTTTTCCAAGCCAGCTGCTAGCTTCCTGCGAAAGGAGCTCGGGAAGAGGTACTGCAGCGTTGACCGGCAGTTGCAGCTAGATTAGGGCTCATTTCTCTCCGGCGACGGTGGATCTGAGCTGCTCTCGCAGAGAGCTTGTTTTATAGGTTGCTGGTTTTGCAACAGGCTGAGCCACCAGTGCCAAGCTTGGTGTTCCAGCGATTTTTCTCCTTGCCCGAATTAAGGCAAGTGGCTCCTTGACCTTGCAGTTTTAAATCTTTTTTTTTCCTTTTACCTTTGTTAGATTGCTGTAAATAGCTATTTTCCCTTGCCTCTAGGAGCTGGAGCATCAGCGTTGCCCTTGCTCCAACCCTTTCTCTTCCTCGGCTCCAGGAAACCGTCCAGATCGAGCCCTAGTTTTCCTTTTTGTTTTTTTCTTTATTTTTCTCGTTCTTGGTTTGGGGTCCAGGTTATAGCTGGAGTTAGGTTGTAGTATTATTTAAGTGGTGGGCTAAGTTATTTTGGCTGTTGAGGTCGAGTAGGGAAGGTAGGAGAGAGAGTTGGAATTAATTTCCAACTCTTTGTCTCCAGGCATTGAGAGGGTTGTGGGCTTAGTTTTAGAATTTTTGGCCAAGTCAAAAGCGTTGAGTGAGTGCACCTCACTCAACGCCTAGACTATTAGGCCTCTGGCGTTGAGTGTGGTGCACTCACTCAAAGCCATCTTTGTTTTCTACAGGCTAAGTCAAATGCGTTGAGTGAGTGCACCTCACTCAACGCCTAGACTGTTAGGCCTCTGGCGTTGAGTGTGGTGCACTCACTAAATTCCAGCTTTGTTTTCTGCAGGCTAAGTCAAAAGCGTTGAGTGAGTGCACCTCATTCAATGCCTAGACTGTTAAGCCTATGGCGTTGAGTATAGTGCACTCACTCAATGCAAGCTTTGTTTTTTTGCGGTTAAGTGCCGAGGCATTGAGTTAGTCGACCTCACTCAACGCCAAGGCAGGTATGGCGTTGAGTGAGGTGAACTCACTCAACACCACAGCTAAGACTTGTGGCTAAGTCTTTTGCATTGAGTGAGTAGACCTCACTCAACGCTGCAGCTGTTTTGGCGTTGAGTGAGGTAGACTCACTCAACGCCGCAGTATTTTCAACAGTAAAGTCTTTGGAATTGATTGAGTCGACCTCACTCAACGCCAAGAAGGGTTTGCGTTGAGTTAGGTAGACTCACTCAATGCCACAGCCAGGGCTTGTGGTTAAGTTGTTGGCGTTGAGTGAGGATACCTCACTCAATGTCGTGGCTATTTTGGCATTGAGTGAGGTAGACTCATTCAACGCCGCAGTTTTTTTTAGGCTAAGTCTTTAGCCTTGGGATGTGTGCTTCTTTAGGACTTTTAGAGGAGTTTTTCTTTCCTAAGGGGGATGTTGGGGTGTTCGGCTAGCTTTTGCATGCCGACTCATGGACAATGATCGGAGGGGGTGTTTTATGGACTCTGGAGGGGTGAAATATGTGTGCTGAGCTGTGGACAGCACGAAGTCTGGACAATGAGGCCGACTTGTTTAGGTGTGTGGACCCTAAGGCTGCCACCGGTTGTGTTCACCCTTGAGTATTTATTTTGGGGTTTTGTATTGGTGTTGCTACTTCCACCCACACCAGCCCCTTATTATTTACACCCCCGGTCATTTGCCAACAAAGTTAGGATTGTTAGCTCTTTCTTTTCTTGCTTTTGGCTATTCCTGCTAGTATATTAATGCTTTACTGTTGCAGGATTGTTTCTTTCTGCCAAGCAGGTAGCTTTTGTTCTCACACTTGGCGTATTTTACCTTTACTGTCCTTTTGATAGTATTGTTCTTCTTACTATCATACTTTTCACTTACTATTAGCTGTTGTTTTTGTTACCGGGTTGGTAAACCATTTTTACTCGTACTTAAATCATATAATATTCATGCTTTGATATTGTGCTGAGGCATTCTTTCTTGAATGCCCCAGGTCCATGTTGTAGCCGATAGAGCGGCTGTTTCCTTTTAGTGGGTTTTGTTGTTAGCCTCCAGGGTAGCTGAGTTGCCAATCTTCCACCTTGTGAGGTAGTTATTCTTCCTTTCTGTATGGACATACACAATCAACGGTGGGTTCGTGTCGGGTTGTCGATGCCCACTGGTGTCTTACTTGTTTTGCTGAATATGAATTTTAAACTGCTTTTCTTGCTCTCTTGGGGATGCTTACTTGCTTCTGGGAAGGTTTTATGCTAGGTTGCATGTTAGGTATTTTAAAACCCTAAAACTATTACATGTATCTCATGCATATCATAATTGCAAAACCAAAACACTAACTTCTTTTAGCGTAAAGAATATCTTCATATATAAATACTATACTCATTTAGGATATCAAATCAACTAATTCAAAGTATTTTTTTTTCTGCTGCAAACAAATATATTTTCCTATCATGGACTAGCTGATCCACTGTGCCGAGGGATACGGCCTTTAAATAAACTAGTTTTTTACTATTTTAAAACTTGTGATTTGTAGTATTATTGCGTTGCCTGAGCGTTAGCAGTTATCCCCTGCTCGACGTTGCATCGCAATGCCTGTTTTCCCGTAATATGATACTCCTTAACCTCGGGGAAAATTTCGGGTTGTGACAGTTGGTATCAGAGGGAGGTTACTTGACAAGTTAGTCGGGCAACCTTTCCTTGTGATTGCATTAGAAGTTTAGCTTCATAAGCATACAGACACCGATATATCATCAGCACGTCTTGGCCAAAGCAAGAACACTACACTCATAAGCATAAAGAAGTATATGGGGCATATTATGTAGTATGTGATGCATAATGCATAATATGTGTTTGTATATGGATCCACCATAGGAGGCAACATGTGAGGGTTATGTAGTATGGGATGCATAACTTCACCACATGAATGCGGCTACCACGTTTTCTTTTTTCGTTGCATGGGAATGTTATGTAGTATGGGATGAATAACATTTTCATGTGTACTCCGCCCATGGCATGCATTAAGGCCTTTTTAGAATGCATAGCACAATATGCATAGCATTACATTGCATAAGCACAACATGTCAAGCTAAAGATTTGCATGATGACATATGTACACACATGGTTTTGAGTCAGAACGATTATAAAAGCATACATTCATGGTTTAGGCACATGAGTTAGTATGATGGTGGTGAACCATCTCAGGTTTATCATAACATCATCGTTATAAAACAAATCCCAAAGCAAGTTTTGTAGTTGAAATTCATATTTAAGTATGCTTGTCTGTATCAGGTAGTTTTGTTCTAGCTGTTGGGCTGGATTTTAACTAGAGCTGGTGCGATTATAGGATGGCGAAGCGTTCTGCGATGCGATTGACTCCCCAATATAAGGGAGAGTCTTCAGGAGGACAAAGCGAGGCTCTGATTAAAAGTTTGTGGCAAAGTAATGAAGCCTTATCTAGGCAGATGGTGTACATGCAGACCCAGATTCAGTCATTGGTTGCAGTAGTGGCAGGGCAGGCTCAGAGAGTTCAGGACCCCATTGGGGGAGTAGCTGTTCCTACCCCTCTTGCTCCTCTTGTTCCTTCAGTTGTGGTGCCCCTAGAGATGGCCTTCATATCTCAGTTTCTACGGCTTAGGCCCCCTACTTATGACGGGCAAGCGAATTTCATGATTTTGGATGACTGGCTGATTTCCATAGAGGAGATGTTCTCCTATTCATGGATTACGGATGATCAGAAGGTAATGCTTGCGGCCTACCATCTCAAGGGATTGGAAAAGAGTTGGTGGCTAAGGGAGAAGGAAAGCTTGGTGGCAGGATGCTCCTGGGATTCGTTTAAGGTAATGATGTTAAGTAAATTTCTTCCCTCGGTCGAGCGGGACCGGTTGATGAACGACTTCCTGCATTTGAAGCAAAGGAAACTCATGATCAGTGAGTATGAGGTTGAATTTAGCAAGCTGATTCATTTTGCTCCTTGACTTGTGAGTGTTGAAGGAGATCGGGTTAAGAATTTTCTGGGTGGGCTAAGAAGCAACGTTCAGTTGTTAGCAAATTCCTACGGAGCAGTCAGTTATGCCGGTGTGGTTGAAGCTGCCTTGAAGGTCGAGGCCATTGAGAACGCTAAGAATAGAGGCCAGCAGCGATGCAAGACAAGCGGAAGTCTGTTGGAGGGAAAGGCCCCCAAGAACCTGATGTAGTTTCAAGGAAGAAGACCAAGGGTACTTGCAGCTTCTGTGGTCGGCCGGGCCATCCTTTGGAGAAGTGTTTCAAGATATTGGTGGAGCAGAAGAAAGAACAAGTCCATGATATTCAGGTTGCTCCCAGAGGGGATGTGGTGTGTACTTTGTGCGGAAAGAAGGGGCATGATGCGGCCCGTTGCTGGTTGAAAGATAAAGTTTCCTTTCAGTGTGGGAAAAAGGGCCATCTCAAGACGAGGTGCCCTCAGGCACAGCCTATTCTCCCAGTAGTTCCATTACAGTCATTGCTGCCACCCCCGCGCATGGATAAAGGCAAGGGGAAATTGAATGTTATCTCTTCGGAGGAAGCGTTGACCTCGACCCAGGTCAGGTTAGATTTCTTCCTAACTTGAATTATTATTATTTTTTTACTTCTAGTGTAGTTAAGCTTTTGTTTTCCCTTAGTTGCGTGGGCTACTTTATAGGAATAATTAAGGTAAAGAACCGCTGGGAACGCGTTCTTTTCGATCTTGGCGCTACCCATTCTTTTGTTGTTAGGGCTTTCGTGGAGCGATTTCGTTTGGCCCTAGATCGTGTTGGTGGAGCTTTCTGCGTCAAGTTCCCTTTTGGTGACTCTGTGATTTCAGATTTGGGTATTCAGGGCTAACCAATCTTGTATGGGGACTTCCTAGCAAAGGCAGATCTTCAGGTGATTGACCTAGAGGACTTCGATGTTATTCTAGGCATGGACTGCTTGTCTAGATATGATGCGGTTATCTAGTGCTAGGGTAAGCGCTTAGATTTCGTGAAGGACAACGGTCAGCCCGGGAGAATTTATGCCGATCCACTCAAGGAGTCTCCGGTGATTTCTACGGTACGTGCTCGCAAGTTGCTTGATTCTGGCTATTTTGCCTGTTTGGTCTCTCTAGTAGGGGCAAATGTTAGTGTGCCGCAGTTGGAGGAGATTTCTGTTGTGTGTGAGTTTTCTGATGTTTTTCTTGACGATCTTCCCTGTCTTCCACCCAATAGAGATGTCAAGTTTGTTATAGATTTGGAGCCGGGTACTCTTCCTATTGCTAAGGCGCCGTACCGCATGGCAGCGCGAGAGCAAGAAGAGTTGCAGACCCAGCTAGATGAGATGTTAGCAAAGGGTTTTATCAGGCCGAGTTCGTCTCCTTGGGGTGCGCCTGTGCTGTTCGTAAAGAAGAAAGACGGGTCGATGAGGCTATGCATCGACTACATAGAGCTGAACAAGGTTAAAATTAAGAACCGGTACCCTCTGCCTCGGATTGATGATTTGTTTGACCAGCTGCATGGTAGTGCTGTGTTTTCAAAGATAGACATTCGTTCGGGCTATCACTAGTTTAGGATTCGGGAGTCAGATGTTCTGCAGACGGCATTCCGTTCTCGTCATGGGCATTTCGAGTTCTTAGTCATGTCATTTGTTTTTACTAATGCGCCTTCAACTTTCATGGATTTGATGAACCGCGTGTTGAAGGATTGCCTAGAAAAGTTTGTGATTGTCTTTATTGACGACATTTTTGTGTACTCCGAGAATGAAGAAGAGCATAATCAACATTTGAGTCTAGTCTTGGCGACTCTGAGAGACCATAAGCTTTACGCCAAGTTGAGTAAATGTGAATTTTGGCTGCCTCAGGTATCTTTCCTCGGCCATGTGGTTTACAAGGAGGGCATCTCAGTGGACCCAGAAAAGATCGCTGCGGTTATGGAATGGGTGAGACCTGTTACTCCTCGAGAGATCAGAAGCTTCTTGGGCTTGGCAGGCTATTATAGAAGATTTGTGGAGGGATTCTCCACCCTATCTGCACCGTTGACCAAGTTGACGTAGAAGAATGTACCCTTCGTATGGGATGGCAAATGTGAAGAGGCTTTTGAGGAGCTAAAGAGAAGGCTATGTTCAGCTCCTGTTTTGTCCTTGCCTACTGAAGGTGATGAGTATGATGTATATATGGATGCATCGCATATCGGGCTGGGATGCGTGCTGATGTAAGGCGGGAAGGTGATTGCGTACGGGTCGAGACAACTAAAGACTCATGATAAGAATTACCCTATGCACGACCTAGAGTTTGCTGTCGTGATCTATGCTCTGAAGTTGTGGAGGCATTTGTTGTATTGTGTGCAGTGCAGGTTTTTTACTGATCATAGGAGCTTGAAGTATATATTAACGCAGAAGGAGTTTAATCTGCATCAGCGGCAGTGGCTAGAGTACGTGGACGACTATAATGTTGAGATTCAATATCATCCGGGCAAGGCCAATGTGGTGGCTGATGCCCTGAGTCGAAAATCTGGGAAGATTTTTTGCCTCGCAGCCGAGTTGTTAGTAGAGGAGTTTCTATTGATGGGCATTTCTGTGGGTAGCTGTGATGTGTAGAGCAGCATGGCAGTGGTAGAACCTTCATGGATCGCGCTCACGAGATTTCATCAGAAGGATGATCCTGACCTTCTGCATTTGTATCTTCGATCTGAGAGAGGTGAACTTCCAGATTTTTTTATAGATGATTCAGGTACTTTTAAGTACCGTGGTAGGTTTTGCATTCCTGCGGTTGAAGACATCAAAGTTATGGTGTGCAGGGAAGCCCATGGATCTAGCGTTGCCTACCATCCAAGATCCACTAAGATGTACCGCGATTTGAAGCAGATTGCCTTGTGGTATGGGATGAAGGGAGACATTGCCAGGTTTGTTTCTGAGTGCCACACTTGCAAGCGAGTGAAGGCTGATCATGGAAGACCAGGTGGCAAGCTGACTCCCTTGGAGATTCCGACTTTGAAGTGGGAAAGCATCTCGATGGATTTCATTACAGGCTTTCCAAGATCTCCTAAGGGGCATGATTCAGTATGGGTGATCGTGGACATACTGACGAAGTGTGCTCACTTCGTGCCATTCAAGATTAACTACCCGATGAGGAAGATATCAGAGATGTATTTGGAGGAGGTCATCAGACTGCATGGTGTACCCATGAGCATCGTATCAGATCGAGACTCCAGGTTCACGTCTCGTTTTTGGAAGAGTCTTCAAGAGGGGTTGGGGACAGATTTGAGGTATTCCACTGCTTATCACCCGCAGACCAATGGTCAGACAGAGCGGGTAAATCAGATTGTTGAAGATATGATTCGATGCTACATTCTGGACCACGGTAGAGCATGGGATGATCGTTTGCGGCTTATGGAGTTTGCTTATAACAACAACTATCAAGAAAGCTTGCAAATGGCGCCTTTTGAGGCTTTGTATGGGAGGCGCTGCAGGACTCCTTTGTTTTGGGCTGAGTTGGGCGAGAGACCCTTGTTGGGTCCAGAAGCACTCGAGGAGATGGAGATTTCGGTGAAGCTTATTCGGTAAAAGCTTCGAATAGCCCAGGAGAGATATGAAAAGAACGCAAACCGACGTAGATCAGATTTGGAATTTGCTGTGCGGGACCAGGTGTTCTTAAAGGTTTCCCCGATGAGCGGGATTAAGAGGTTTGGCAAGAACAGGAAATTGGACCCGAGATACGTGGGGCTATTTTTGATTACTGAGCGGATTGGAGTATCAGCTTACAGGTTAGAGTTTCCTGTAAATTTTCCTGGCGTGCATGATGTCTTTCACGTCAGTCAGTTGTGGAAGTGTGTGCAGAGTGACAGGCAGGTTTTGGATTCTGTGCCCCAGTTGGAGCCAAACCTTTCTTTGGTGAAGGTGCCTGTCTGCGTCTTGGATGCTCGGGATCGCGTGTTGCGTAGGAAAACCATTCATATGGTTAAGAATTTGTGGAAGAACCAGGATGTGGAAAGCGCGACTTGGGAGCTAGAGTCGGCGATGAGGAAGGCTTACCCTCATCTATTTCCCTGACCGTTTGCCTGGTATGTATTGTGTTTTTTTATATAGCTTTGGCTTAGCTATTTCTTTTTTCTTGATTGAAGTTTTATGTTTAATGTTTCGAGGCGAAACTTTCTTTTAGGGGGAGTGGCTGTAATGCCCCCGGTTTTTCGGTATTTTGTTTGTTTGTCATTTGGAATTACGTTGACACGTTTCCAGCCTTTTGCCATTATAGAGCATAGTCTTAGCTCTTTAGGTTCCTTGAGTAACCTGTTCGCAAGATTCCCCAGCTAGTCTGTGTCAGTTGTGATGACTCGGCTGAGCCTCTTAGGGAATGCTTATGCTTTGGCTTGGGTGGTGTTAGCCCGAGTGTTCGATCGTCGGATGTTGTTTTTGACTTCGTCGTTGTTTTTGTAGCTTGTGTGTTTAGCAACGGTGCGAGTTTTGTCGAAATCCTAGATCTTTGTTTTTCGCGTCCTTCTGACGTGTTGTTATGTTATTGTATGATTGTGGCCGGTTTGGTGTGGCTTGTTATAAGCAGGATTTATTAGCTTAAGTATTAAAGTATAAGCTTTATTTTTAGTGGTTGGAGCTTGTACCAGGATTTATGCTAAGTCTTATTTTTGGCATTTAGCCTGAGTTAGCTAGTGGAGCTCGGGTTGGGCTAAGTGTGAGCTAATCCTGTACCTTTATATGTTTAAGCTTAGGTTATTGCTAGCCGTACAGGTTGTTTGGGAGCTGATAGACTGAGAGTATATAATTATGTATATCTCTATATAATTGTGCCATAAAGCTTCGTGTTGGGTCAGCTGGGTGGCTAGATTTCTGTTAGCTGAGTACAAATGTATATATATACATAAATATGTAAGTGATGTACAGCTGGCGGGTTGAGTGGAGAATTTTCTGTAACTAGTGGCCGAGTCTTCCAAGCTTAGGATTATTTTAATAGCTTGAGTGGAGTAAGTTTAGTTTTCTTTTATATCTTAGTCTTGGGAGGAGCATGATATTAAAAGGCACCCAGCTGTCTTTTTATTTCATATTTTTTCCTTTTTCAAAGCCAGCTGCTAGCTTCCTGCGAAAGGAGCTCGGGCCGAGGTGCTGGAGCGTTGACCGACGGTGGCCTCTAGCTTAGGGCTCGTTTCTCTCCGGCGATAGTGGATCCGAGCTGCTCTCGCCGAGAGCTTGTTTTCTAGGTTGCTGGTTTTGCAGCAGGCCGAGCCACTAGTGCCAAGCTTTGTGTTCCAGCGGTTTTTCTCCTTGCCCAAATTAAGTCAAGTGGCTCCTTGCCCTTGTAGTTTTAAATCTTTTTTTTCCTTTTACCTTTGTTAGATTATTGTAAATAGTCAGTTTACCTTGCCTATAGGAGATGGAGCATCAGCATTGCCCTTGCTCCAGCCCTTTCTATTCCTCGGCTCAAGGAAACCGTCCAGATCGAGCCCTAGTTTTCCTTTTTATTTTTTTTATTTATTTTTCTCGTTCTCGATTTGGGGTCCAGGTTATAGCTGGAGTTAGGTTTTAGTATTATTTAAGTGGTGGGCTAAGTTATTTTGGCTGTTGAGGTCGAGTAGGGAAGGTAGGAGAGAGAGTTGGAATTAATTTCCAACTCTTTGTCTCCAGGCATTGAAGAGGCTGTGGGCTTAGTTTTAGAATTTTTGGCCAAGTCAAAAGCATTGAGTGAGTGCACCTCACTCAACGCCTAGACTGTTAGGCCTCTGGCGTTGAGTGTGGTGCACTCACTCAACGCCACCTTTGTTTTCTATAGGCTAAGTCAAAAGCATTGAGTGAGTGCACCTCACTCAATGCCTAGACTGTTAGGCCTCTGGCGTTGAGTGTGGTTCACTCACTCAATGCCAGCTTTGTTTTCTACACGCTAAGTCAAAAGCGTTGAGTGAGTGCACCTCACTCAACGCCTAGACTGTTAAGCCTCTGGCATTGAGTATCGTGCACTCACTCAATGCCAGCTTGGTTTTTTTGTGGTTAAGTGTCGTGGTGTTGAGTGAGTCGACCTCACTCAACGCCAAGGCAAGTCTGGCTTTGATTGAGGTTAACTCACTCAATGCCACAGCTTAGAATTACGGCTCAGTCTTTGGGGTTGAGTGAGTAGACCTCACTCAACGCCGAAGCTATTTTGGCGTTGAGTGAGGTAGACTTACTCAACGCCGCAATCTTTTCAGCATTAAAGTCTTTGGAATTGAGTGAGTCGACCTCACTAAACGCCAAAGCAGGTTTGGCGTTGATTGAGGTAGACTCACTCAACGCCACAGCAAGGGCTTGCAGTTAAGTTATTGGCGTTGAGTGAGGATACTTCACTCAACGTCGTGGCTGTTTTGGCGTTGACTTAGGTAGACTCACTCAACGCCGCAGTTTTTTTAGGCTAAGTCTTTAGCCTTGGGATATGTGCTTCTTTAGGACTGTTAGAGGAGTTTTTCCTTCCAAAGGTGGATGTTGGGGTGTTCAGCTAGCTTTTGCATGCCGACTCGTGGACTATGCCCGGAGGGGGTGTTTTCTGGACTCGGGAGGGGTGAAATGTGTGTGCTGAGCTGTGGACACCACGAAGTCTGGACAATGAGGCCGACTTGTTTAGGTGTGTGGAACCTAAGGCTGCCACCGGTTGTGTTCACCCTTGAGTATTTATTTTGGGGTCTGGTTGGTTGTGCTAGTACTGCCACCCACTCCAACCCCTTATTATTTACACCCCGGTCATTTGCCCACAAAGTTAGGATTCTTAGCTCTTTCTTTTCATGCTTTTGGCTATTCCTGCTAGTATACTGATGCTTTAATCTTACAGGATTGTTTCTTTCTGCCGAGCAGGTAGCTTTTGTGCTCACACTTGGCGTGTTTTACCTTTACTGTCCTTTTGATAGTATTGTTCTTCTTACTGTCATACTTTTAACTTACTATTAGCTGTTGCTTTTATTACCGGGTTGGTAAACCCTTTTTATTCGCACTTAAATCATATAATCTTCATGCTTTGATATTGTGTTGAGGCGTGCTTTCTTGAATACCCCAGGTCCAGGTTGTAGCCGATAGAGCGGCTGTTTCCTTTTAGTGGGTTTTGCTGTTAGCCTCCAGGGTAGCTGAGTTGCCAATCTTCCACCTTATGAGGTAGTTATTCTTCCTTTTTGTATGGACATGCACACTCACCGATGGGTTCATGTCGGGTTGTCGACGCCCAATGGTGGCTTACTTGTTTTGCTGAATATGAATTTAAAACTGTTGTTCTTGCCCTCTTGGGGATGCTTACTAGTTTCTGGGATGGTTTTATGCTAGGTTGCATGTTAGGTATTTTAAAACCCTAAAACTATTACATGTATCTCATGCATATTATAATTTCAAAACCAAAACACTAACTTCTTTTAGCGTAAAGAAAAACTTCATCTATAAATACTATACTCATTTAGGATATCAAATCAACTAAATCAATGTATTTTTTTCCGCTGCAAACAAATATATTTTCCTATCATGGACTAGCTGATCCACTATGCCGAGGGATACGGCCTTTAAATAAAATGGTTTTCTACTATTTTTAAACTTGTGATTTGTAGTCTAAGTGCGCTGCCTGAGCGTCAGCAGTTATCCCCTGCTCGACGTGGAATCACAATGCGTGTTTTCCCGTACTCTGATACTCCTTAACCTCGGGGAAAATTGCGGGTTGTGACAGCTATTCACCGAATCGCTAGGCGGATGGGCGAGTAGGCAAGCGGAATGAGGGTCGAGAGCACCTCTTCGCAACACACGCCACTAGAAATTGCTAGTGTAGCAAGGGTGGATGGTGAATGGAAAATGGCTCACCTCGAGCAAATAACGCATACAAACAATCATATAGACATGATTAAATATAGAAGTTTTTCAAACAAAAGCACATCATATATAAATGAAGTTTACAAAAACACATAAATAACAATAAAGGAAGAACAAGGCAAGAGATCGACCAAATCCGAAGTCTTGTTGAGGGTTCACGGAAGGAATCGTCGGGTTGTCAATCCGCATCCTAGCTCGGTCCTCAACTACATTTGGGGTAGAGAAGGGTTGTCACCACTTTACAATGTACCCGTCTTCTTCGTGTCACGATTGCGGAAGAAAGTTGCAATCTTACCTTTGCTTAGTGGATATGGCGCCAAAACTTGAAATAGAGCCCAAGAGATGATGGAGGAGGCCGAGAGGAAACTCCGGCTAAAATCTGGCGTTGAAAGCTTGCCTAGAGCCTCTCCGATGGTGAGGAGGAAGAAGGGTGGCAGAACCCTTAGAGCTGGATGAAAAGGGCGGGTGGAAAAAGTGATGTCCCGATCTAGAGAAAAATCTGTGCTTAAATAGAAAAAGATCAGGAAAATAGTCACGCACGGTCCCGCGCTCGACCGTGCGCTAACCGTGTTTTATTAACTTGCAGATCTTGATCGCGGGAGAAGAAGCGGTTACCAATGCGTTTTACTCGCACACGGGGGATTCCGCCCGTGCGTGAAGGAAATCGCACGGGTAACGACAGAACGTATAAATACAGGAGAAACCGGGGAACCGTGCGTTTTACTCGCGTACGAGCGCGTTTGCCCGTGCATGAAGGAAACAAACGATTTACCCCAGAATGTAGAAATAAAGAAAAATTGTGCAGGCTGTGCGATTCCTTCTCGCACGAATTGGCCTAAACCATGCGGGAACAAAACGCACGGGTAGAAACAGAAGTCCCCAAAATTGCTGTGTTAAATGCACGATTGTACTAGAACAGTGAGCGAAGAAATGCGCACGATCGTGCGTTTTACACAGAACTGAAAATGAACTTCGGGACAACCCAACTACCTGCACAGTAATGAAACCAACTGGGGCACCATCTCCCAGCAACAACACCTAGTATAAAATAAACAAAAAGAACCATGGGGAGCACCATGTGCTTACCTCCAGCAAAGGAATGTGCAATTGCATACCATCGGGCCAAAATACTGCACTTCATGTTGAAATAAAGCTAGAATAAATATGAACGGTATATAACTAAAAGTGAAGTGCAAACACGTGAAAACTAACCCAGATGAGTTCAAAAAACCCTATATAAATTGGACTCATCACACCCCCCAGACCTAACTGTTTGCGCGTCCCAAGCAAACAAAATCTATGCAGATAGGGAAAATAATCTAGCTAACATAGAGATTGCGATATGGAGTACCATGCAAAGTCGCATGCTCGTACACGTAAAAGTATAAGAGAAGAAATTTTTAAGTATACAAAATAGTTTATGCTTTTCACATTGCGTATGAAAATTTTATTATTACCCAAAAATTGAATCACGGTGAATCATCCGGGCACACGTAGGAAGAAAGTAGGCAGGCCACTAAGGTGAGCTTTGCCAAAGACCGGGGCACAGGATCACCTCCAAAGGAATCAACCAATGTCGGGGACCATACACTTGCCTATTCACACTCTCTCCACGGCACTAGTTCGACTCAAACGTGAATCTGTAGGACTTTAGGATATTTGTGGGGCTTGGGTTACGGTGAGGTAAAAAAAGATAAACAGGAAGGCTATGCACCTAACCCAAATGAGCTATCATAAAGAGAATCCCTCTGCTAAACCAAAATACGCGCGGGTACAACACACCCCAAGACTTAACTTTTAACATATGGGTGTGTACACCGCCTACTCCAAATACAATCACCTAACTAAAAGGATTTTCAATTAAACTTTTTCTTTTCACTTTTCTTTTTACTTTTCATTTTCACATATTTTTTTTCTTTAAACCATTTTCTTTATTTCCACAATTTCAGCAAATAGAAGCTTTGGAGCATATCCACATATTCACATGAATACCACCACATCACATCCCAAAATGCAAATGTAAAACGCTAAAGCTCGACTTGGGTATGCAACTTGGATTGGCTATGAAGCTTTGGTGAAATAATGGTGGAACTGAATTAAAAGAAGCCGTAGGAACAATGGGGCTAGCGAGGATACGATGTTAGGAATGGTACAAAGCTCAAGCTGGCCAAAATGATGGCCTACATCACACTCATGCTTGACTAACCATGCACCAATGCTTCGAGAGTAGCTTGGGGCAAGTTCTTAGTCACCGAGAAAGATGATCCTTCCACCCGACTCGAGCAAAATGAGTCTAGTGACGGCTACACACATCCCTACACTACAATTTGATTCACACTAAATTCACTGACTTTTGAGTAGAATAAAAAGATCTTTACGTAAATAGAAAAATATAAAACAATAAGCATATAGAAAAATTAAATCTAGTTGAATTTCTACACGAGACGAGATCAGTTGACTAGAAGGACATCAAGGTCAACATTTTACTCCATCTCACAATCCTAAGCCAGCACCATAATTTTTTCAAATCTAACAAAGACACGAGTTTAACTCATGGCACGCTAATAGCTAAGCACGCGCTCATGTGGGTGCAATGGTGTGCAATGCAGTGAACTAAACAAAATAAAACTATAAAAGCTTCTAGTATGCAAATGAAATGTGCACGTTGAAAAGGTAACAAATATAAGCTCTCCCCCAGACTAAAACTAAACTATACAGCAAATGATATAGACATCTAAATCAAAAAGAGACAAGGGAAGAGGTTATCCAATGCTCATCTAGTGAGCATACCACAAGACGCATGAAAAATAGAAGCAGGCCTGCCATACGAAGAATCACAACCCCGCCAATGTGAATTTGTCACGTATACCTGCAGGGGTGAGCTCCGCAAAAACAAAAGAAAATATATAAACTACAAAATACTACTAAAACTAAAATAGGCATGAAAATAAAAATACATAAAATGAAAGATAAGTAATGGGGTTATTGTCATCCCAGCCTGACTTATTCGCTTCTAAACATGTCTAGCTAATGGGCCTATGAAAAGAAAAATGCACAGGCAACTGTTCCATTATCCGTTGCGATAACGAGTACCGATACGGAAATAGAGCAGCTACCCCTCTACCTGAATAATGATACCTGCAAACTACAAGTAGAGGGAACAAAATGTAATATGAGGAGGAGGCCTGGTCCTCACGCATCTCACACAAAAAATCCGTGCACTGTAAGGTATCATCCATAGCAGGTCTACAGGAGGAGAAGACAATGAATGAGGCTTCCTCAATGGAGGAGGGATCAACCTCCTTGTATATACGGATGTTGTGATCATTAACGTGAGCAGAGTGCTCCATGTCCTCCTAAAGTACCTGTGGAGACTCAACCTGCATAGGCTCAAATAGAGAAGGGGGATCAAGAAATAAAAGAGATGAAGAAAATATGGAACTAATTGGGGGAGTGATCCCAGTCTCACTCCCCAAACACAGAGGTAAACAAATATCGCCGGCATTATCGACAATGCAACAAGGCTTGGTAGGATCCATAGAGGTCTCCACCAAGACTTGTACTTCCTCTACTGGTGTGGAAAAAATCCATGTATCACATGCCTCAAATTTCTATGCATCGTCGACAATGTCATAAGAAACGACTGTAGTAGAATGCACAAAAAGAGGAAGAACATTGCTTGGATAAAAGTCAAGTATAGGTTCCTCAAAAAGAATCGGCTCCACGCTTGGAGATGTATGCATAGAAGAAATGGGCTCAGCCACATCGAAGCCTAGATCAGCCACACATCTGGCGGTTGTGTTCGCATCATTCCCTTCAAAAAATGAAGATGACAGGGTCACATAACAAGATAATGAAGGTGTGTCACCGAGGGTATGAGTTGGGATGATCCGGATGTTCGGCTCATTATCCTCTACCATAACACGGAGGTACTCGACACAATCCTTCAGGACAGGATTTGTTCTATGACAATACAAACACTTTATCTTAGTACTATGCGGTCCTTGTGAGACCGGAGAAGCATAAGAGAATGGCGTATGTGGGGAGGGAGAATGACTATAAGCTCGGGGCACGGTGTTTGAAGGGCTGTATGAAAACAACATCGCATGCATTGTGCGCTGAGGCTTATTCTCAATATCTCTCGTAGGGCATTCATGACTAGCGTGGGAGGACTTTCCACACCAACAACATTGGCCATACGAATATCCCCACATTGTGTCGAAACAGCAGATTCAAAATAAATTGTGCAAATTACTAAATCCAACAATATATTACTACAGTTACCTAAACAAACAAGAAAAAGGAAAGCTAAACAGAAGTAGAACAAAACAAAAGCGATTTACAAAGGAAAAGGAAAGCAATCTCACGTCTTCCTCTCAAAAAACTCATACGACTGTGTTCCTCGGCAACGACACCAAAAACTTGATGCGAATGTGACGGCAAGTGTACCGATCGCACAAGTAATAAAAAATGGGCGAATTTTCCCAAGTATCGATCTCGAGGGAACACAGTAAGGTGGTGTTAATTTTTGAGGAGGACTTGAGATTGAAGTCCTTTGGTCAGATTTTACGATGGGGGGTTTTTATTCGTGTGATAAAAAGAAAATAAAATACTAACAGCTACTCCTATGCAATGCCGCAATGCATCACTTCGCCAGTCGGGATGGAAGCCTACACGGGATGCTATGCACCGAATCGCTAGGCGAATTGGCAAGTAAGAATGCGGAATGAGGGTCTAGAGCACCTCTTAGCAACGCACGCCACTAGCAATTGCTAGTGCGGCAAGGGTTGATGGTAGATGGATAATGGCACACCTCGAGCAAATAACACATACAAACAATCACATAGACATGATTAAATATAAACATTTTATAAACAGAAGCACATCATCTATAAATGAAGTTTACAACAACACATAAACAACAATAAAGGAAGAACAAGGCAAGAGATCGACTGAATCCGAAGTCTTGCTGAGGGTTCACGGATGGAATCGTCGGGTTGTCAATCCACGTCCTAGCTCGGTCCTCAACTGTGTCCGGGGTAGAGAAGGGCTATCACCACCTTCCAATGGACCCGTCTTCTTCATGTCACGATTGCAAAAGAAAGTTGCAAGCTTCCCTTTGTTGGTTGATATGGCGCCAAAATCTTGAAATAGAGCCCAAGAGATGATGGAGGAGGCCGAGAGGAAACTCTGGCTAAAATCTTGCATTGAAAGCTTGCCCGTAGCCTCTCCGATGGTGAGGAGGAAGAAGGGCGGCAGAACCCTTGGAGCTGGATGAAAATTGCGGGTGAAAAAAGTGATGTCCCGATCTCTAGAAAAATCTGCGCTTAAATAGAAAAAGATCAGAAAAATGGTCACACACGGTCCCGCGCACGACTATGATCTAACCGTGCATTATTAATACAGGAGAAACAGGGGAAGTGTGCGTTTTAATCGTGCACGGGCACGTTTTCCCGTGCGTTAAGGAAACGCACGATTTACCCCAAAATGCAGGAATAAAGAGAAAATGTGCAGGTCGTGCGATTCCTTCTCGCACGGTTTGTCCTTAACCGTGCGGGATTAAAACACACGGGTAGAAACAAAAGTCCCAAGAATTGTTGTGTGAAACACACGATTTTACTCGAACCATGCGCGAAGAAATGCGCACGACCATGCGTTTTACATAGAACTGAAAATGAACTTCAGGACAACCCGACTACCTACACAGCAATGAAACCAACTGGGGACCAGCTCCCAGCAACAACACACAGCATAAAATAAATAAAAAGAACCATGGGGAGCACCATGTGCTTACCCCCAGCAAAGGAATGCTCAATTGCACACCCTCTGGACAAAATAGTGCACTTCTTGTGGAAATAAAGCTAGAAGAAATATGAACGATATAGAACTAAAAGTGAAGTACAAACACGTGAAAACTAACCCAAATGAGTCTGAAAAACCCTATATAAATCAGACTCATCAGAACCACTATGATCGAGAGGAATTGCAGAAGTATGAGTTGGCCATTGCAAAGATAAGAATTCATTTCAGGAATCACAAGTTTGATGATCCAACGGCACCACCAGCTCCTCCGAGATATTATCCGAAGCCCAAGGCTTATTTTGTCAGGCAATGTTAGAAGATCTAGGGGAGGCAGGGATAATGTTCTTATATTGTTTTGGTTAATATATATGGTTGCTTGTTGCCCCAAACATAAAACTCTCATTGATATATATATATATAATTTAAATTTTTTGACTGGGATGTGCACATTGTTTAATTTTCTTTAATTCATATATCTTTTCAATTTTATGCTTTATTATTATTGTTGTGCAATTCACCTTAGCTTATTGGATTTTGACTTCTTCAAATAGGGGGAGATTGTTCGGTATTGTATCCACAATAACCCTAATTTGAAGAAGTGTCTCGTTAAGCTAAGTTGAATTGAGATTGTATTTGATATTGTATTTTCAGTTATGCACTTGCAGGTCTACATTGCTAAGTACACACCAATATCATGTACGGTGAGTCAGTAAACACAGGACTATACCATATAATCCTTTATTATGCAGGTCAATGTGTTGACTCAAACGTAATCTCTTTATTGGGGTGTACTTCTATCCCAAGTGCATGAGGAGGATCCATGAAGGAGAAGGACTTGGAATCAGAAGAATAGAAATTTTACCCAAGTAAAATTCATTGAGTATTGTAAGGGATATTCGTCGATTTCGTCGAGTATACTCATTGATACTCGTCAAATTCATCATGTATACTTACTACATTCATCGAATTTATTATATTTTACTTTAGGTAAAATCTCTGAGAGTTGGAAAATCTGCCAAGTAAAAATTGTCGAGTATTCCCGTGTATACTCATCAAATTCGTCGAATTTATCTAACAATACTTGCCGAATTCGTCGAATATACTGCTCGATACCCGACGAATTCATCGAGTTAATTCGAATTTACTTCTCATGATTTTCTATGTCAAATTCATCGACTGTCAATAGGTTAGGCGTCGAATTCATTGAGTGAGCTAGTAGATACTCATCGAATTCGTTGAGTATACTAGCTGATACTCGTCAAATTTGTCGAGTAAGACTTCTGCCTTGCATCGAGTGGCAAGTTAGAATGAGCTAAATTTATATAAGTGAATTTCTTTGAATATCACTACTAGTTCGGCGAGTATACTCTGCTATACTCGACGATACTCGACGAAAATTACTTTGGTTATTTTTTCCGTCGGGTTTTTCAAAATTCGGCTCGGGTTGAACGATACGCCATGTACAGTGTTTTCAAAGGTCTCGTTTTGGAAGTTATTTTAAAGCCATTGCAATTGAGGATCTTTATAAATGCTTACTATGGATTTGCCATCAACCCTAGTCATGCTCAACATATTCCAAGAAATATCCCATGCGAATTTTTCTTGTCGGCTCCCGTACATGTTCTCGCGAATTCCATTCGGCCGACGCACGCTATTGCACAATTCGTTCGGCTTCGACCTATTCGACTTGATCTGTTCTTTTTGAGGGTTTTTATTCTCCAGGATATATTTGATCCAAGGTTTAAGATTAAGTCCAAAAAGTTTCGGGTTCAAGTGTTTTCAAGATATTCAAGTTCATCTGTTATCAAAGAACGAAGACTTGAAGAACTTATATCTTTCCTAGATTATTTGTAATTATTGTGTGTAAACTCTTTTACATTTGTAGGAGGATTTACCTCCGATTTATAGATCCGTTTGTGGATAGAGTTTTAGATCTGATTTTGGATCGAGTTTTAGGCGTGGTTGTAACTCCAAGTGGTAGGAGCATTGTCTGCGATTTGTAGGAGTTGCTGCTCCGAGGTGTAAGATTTGCTGAAATCTGAGCAAGGTGAAGTAGCCGAATCTAGTCCTTCGTGGTAGATAGGTGAGGCAGGATAGTGGATGTACCAAACTCAAGGAACCACTATATATCTCTATGTTCTGTGTGTTTATATTTTTAAAGTACTTTATTCTATTAAAAGACACAAACCTCACCTATTCACCCCCTCTAGGTGATTTAGGTAGACGCTAGATACTTTCATGTGTTAACCAATTTTCTTAAAAGTCCCTTATGTAATAATAAATATTCAGATGCCTTCTGATGGATGACACTCTTCCAGCCTCGATCTATGAAGTGTGGGCTTGCCAAATCAAGGTGCATTAATCTATCCTTGTAAGGGTGAGAGCGGATAATTGTGATATCCCACTGTCGACATTAGGTCAAACTTAACTCGATGACCTCAAAGGTTAAGTGCCTAGAGGCATAGGATTTACATGAACCATATGATGGACGAAAATAAAGTGTTATTCACCAACCATACAAGAGTTGTATAATGATATAATCGATAAGCATTGCCTACCTAAATAGCTACATTGGAGAGAAAACCAAAGCTGAATAATCGTGTTGGTGAAATACGGATCTTGTCCTCTAAGAGAGTAGCTCGCCCAAACTCTCCGAATTGATATTGAGGGCTATTAGTTTGATAAAAATAGTGAGAGTGATTTTAATTAAAGTAATAATTTAAATAAATAAAATGTATTTTGAAATGTAGTACTGAGTTTTTTCTTTGCATAAATACTTGCAAAATTTCCATGACAATTGGATCTCACTCCACCCTGTCCCTCAGAGCCATCCTTGAGAAGGAGAAACTGAGCGGGATAAATTATTTAGACTAGTATAGGAACCTGAGAATTATTCTTAGGCAAGAGCGTAAGCTCTATGTTTTGGAAGTGGAATGCCCTGAAGAGCTAATCAATAATGTGTGTCGAGCTGATAAAGATGCTTATAAGAAGTACCAATACAACTGCTTGGATGGCAAATGCCTCATGCTGACAACCATGAACTCTAAACTTCAGAAGTAACATGAGAACATAGGTTGTAAGGAGATTGACGAGCAACTTAAGAAAAAATTTCAAGGCCAGGAATGGCAATAGAGGTTTGACGTCACCAAGGCATTGTTTAAGTGTAAGATGGGATCACTAGACCTAGTAGGGACTCACGTACTCAAGATGATTTGGTATATAGAGAAACCTTGAAAGGTTAGGTTTTTGTGTAGGCCAAGAGTTGGCAACAGACCTGATCCTACAACCATTTTCGGACAGTTATGAGAAGTTTGTCTTGAATTATAATATGAATGAAATAGACAAGACACTACCCGAGCTCCTAGGCATGTTGAGAATTGTCGAGATCAATATGTAGAAGGCCAAGCCTGCTAGCCCCATACTGATGGTGCATAAAGGCAAATGCAAGGCCAAGGGATTCAAGAAGACTAAGGTTGGAGCTAAGTCATCTATTGAGCCCAAGTTTTCAGCACTAAAGAAGAAAGGCTTGGCGAAAAAAGGGAAATTCCACCATTGTGTCCAGGCTGGTCATTGGAGGAGGAACTTTCCCTCTTATATTGAGGGTCTGTAGAAAATCAAGGGAGGTATGACTTCCGCTTTAGATATTTATGTTATAGAGATAAACCTTTCTGCTCCTTCATCTTGTGTATTGGATACCAGATGTGGTTCTCACATTTGCATAAATGTGCAGGAATTGGGAAGGAGAAGAATGTTGAGTAAAGGAGAGGTGGACCTACGTGTTGGCAATGAAATAAGAGTTTCTACTATCACCGTAGGAGTTTACCATCTTTCTTTGAACAGTGGGCTTGTAATAGAACTGGATTATTTTTATTGTATTCCTTCCATAACTAGAAACATTATATATATTTCATGTTTAGACATGATTGGATTTTTATTATTATTAAGAACCATTATTGTTCTATATTTAAGAATGATGTTTATTGTGGTGTAGCACAAATGTTTAATTGTTTATATGTTTTGAACTTAGACCATCAGATCTATAATATAGAAAATATTAAAAGACTAAAAAAAATGACTCAAACCCTAAGTACCTTCGGTATGGTTGTTTGGGCCATATAAATAAGAAACGCATATCCAAGCTCCATAAAGATGGACAACTGGACTCATTTGATTATGAATAATTTTAGAGATGTGAATCCTATTTATTAGGCAAGATGAAGAAAGTCCCTTTCACTGGTTTAAATGAGAGGGTTGATGATCTCTTGGGTATAGTACATAGTGATGTATGCGGACCCATAAGTTCTATGGCTAGAGGTGGGTATTTCTACTTTATTACATTTACTAATGATTTCAGTAAATACTGATACGTGTATATTATGAAGTGCAAATCTGAAACCTTTGAAAAGTTCAAAGAGTTTAAGAATGAAGTAGAGAACTAGTTGTGTAAGAGGGTTAAAGAACTCTGATCTGATCGAGGTGGCAAATACCTAAGTCATGAGTTTTGTGAACATCAGAAAGAGTGTGGTATTGTATCATATCTCACTCCTCCCAAAACACCGCAGCATAACGGTGTGTCTGAGTGGAGAAATCTTACACGATTAGACATGGTACGGTCGATGATGAGTCATGCAGATCTTCCTGTTTCCTTTTGGGGTATTCTCTAGAGACTACTTCTTTTACACTAAATCATGCTCCAATGAAAACAGTTCTAAAGATACCATATGTGATATGGACTGGGAAGCGTTCTAGTATGTCTTTCATTAAGTTTAGGGGTTGTGAGGTGTATGTGATATGTTAAATGCCTGACAAGTTAAAAATCAAGTCAGAGAAATATTATCTTGTGCGGGTATCCTATGGAAACTAAAGGGTACTATTTCTACCTACCATTTGAGGGCAAAGTGTTTTTCACGAGGTCTGGTGTCTTTCTTGAGAAAGAGTTCTTAAGTAGAAAGACTACCACGGTAGAACTTGAAGAAGTTCAAGAACTACAAATAGTGAGTGAACAAGAATTAGAACCTGAGCAAGGACTACAAGATTTTATAACTAGAGAACCTGCTCAAGAAACACAAGTTCCACGTACATATAGTTGACCAAGGTTTGAGCCTGAGAGATATGGATTTCTCGTGTCTCAAATAGGTAATGTGTTGCATATGGATCATGATGAAAAGCCTACAACCTATATAGAAGATATGAGTGGACTGGAATCCAAGAAGTGGCTTGAGGCCATGAAATCTGAAATGGACTCCATATATACAAACCATGTTTGGAACTTTATGTAACCACCTAAAGGGGTACGACCCAAAGGGTGCAAGTGGGACTTCAAGAAGAAGACCAACATGGATGGGAATGTACAAATATTCAAGGGCGACTGGTTGTTAAAGGTCTCAAGCAAATTCATGGTGTTGATTATGATGAGACCTTTTACCCTATTACTATGGTTAAGTACATCAGAGTTCTGCTTTCTATTGCTGCGTATTATGACTACGATATCTGGCAGATGGATGTCAAAATGGCTTTCCTAAATGGAAACATCCTTGAGGAAGTTTATATGACACAACCCAAGGTTTTTGTATCTCTAGGTGAATCCATTAAAATATGCATGTCGTAGAGATCCATTTATAGATTAAAACAGGCTTCTCAAAGTTGGAATCTTCATTTTCATGAAAAGATCAAAGAGTTTGGATTTATTAAGAATGAGGATGAACCGTGTGTTTACAAGAGGATTAGTTGGAGCAATGTAATCTTCCTGATATTGTATATAGATAACATACTACAGTTGGGGGATTACAATTCGACACTGTAAGTTCTAAAGAACAAGCTAGGGAACTGCTTTTCTATGAAAGACTTGGGCGAAGTGACGTATATACTTGGTATTACGATCTATAGAGATAGATTAAAGAAGTTGTTGGGTTTGACCAAAAGTACATACATTGAGAAGGTGTTGAAGCGGTGATAGAGAAAATCGTATTCTCCAATCTATACTCGATTAAGGCAAGTGTACCTATCGAAATATAGCATAAGATATGAAAAATATCAAGGTCGTATAAAAACTCGGGGCAGGCAAGTACTATTACTCACAACGACTCTATTATCCTACTGAACGATTAATGAGTTTGAAAATGAAAATAAACTAAGTTAACAAGAGAAAATAAACTATTACGAGAAAAGAGTGCTCGATCGACGATTCACTTTGAAATAAAATAACGAAAGAAATTAGTTTAGCATTTGTAAATCTATTAAGACCGTGACGGATCCGATAATAGGAAGTAATCTCGCTAGAGCATTAAATCCCCTAACTTATAGATGTTTCGACCGAAATCTCTTTCAAGTCAAAAAGGCCTAAAGTCGCATTATCGAGGTGACCCGCACTATTGGATTTGACTCCAATCCGGAGGATTTACGTCATCCTATCTCTAGGGGTGCGTTCAACTCCTTCCTTCCTTGAGTGATCTTTCAAATCAATGAGCCTCGACTTCTATGAATTGAGATCGGATGCCTACTACCGTATACCGGAATACGGAGTCGACACAAAATGAATCAAGGAAGGATCAAAAATAGAATAATACAAATGCAAACATGAAATGAAAGATATTATTCTATTGCAAAGATCATCACGATCGAGCACAAAAAGAACTAGCTAAGCATAATGAAAAAGGAAATGAGAATAAGGGAAGGAAATGACATTTGCATTACTTAAATAAAAGAGGTACAAAAATTATAACAAGGCAATTAATCTACTAAAAGGAAGAGAACAACAATAATAAGGAAAGAACTCTCTCTTACTTTCTACAAAAACTTCACTCTAAACTATTTTTTAGACTAAAACTACTTTAAAACTCAAACTACTTAACTTCAAACAAGAGGGAAGGGGTTCCTTTTATAGGAGAGGAGGGAAGCTTCTAGAAGGAAATGAAGAGGGGGAATCCAAGGGGGGTGGCCGGCCACTTCAATGGGAGGAGGTTCATGCATTCATTTAATAGAGGAGAGAGATGATAACTACATGCATTGTATTGTATTGGAGGGAAGTGAATTATAAAATATAAAACAAACAAGGGGAATGAATGGGTTTAAATGAGAATGAAAGAGGGGAAAAAGGGATGGATGAGAAATAAAGAGAGGGGAAGAAAATAATAAAGGAGAGAGAGAGGGGAGTGGCCGGCCATTTCATGGGGAAAACATGCATGCATGTAATAAATGGAAGTGCAAAGTGGCCGGCCACATCATATGGGCTGCTAGGTGGGCTTCATGGAGGCTTAGGGGGCTCGAGTAAAGGGTTGTGGGCTGCTCCACAAGTGGCTGGGCTCGGGTAGAGGCTTAGGATTCAATGGGGGGCTGCTTGGGCTGCATAGGGGGCTCGGGTAGGCTTCATAGGCTGCATGTAGTGGGCTGCAATGAGGCTCGACCATGCACAAAAGCTGCTCCAAAGTGCTTGAGTTCTTCATGGGCTGCTTGCTTGGGCTCGGCTTCTTCATGTTGGGCTTGAATGAGGCTCGACCATGCACAAAAGCTGCACCTACAAACAAATAAAACATAATATAAATTACCATAAAGTAAAAACAACATAATAGCATTAAAACATTTAAAATGAAATAATAAAACATAAAAAAAAACATTAAAACAAAACATAAACTAATATTGATTAAAATTACTAAACATAACATAATATATAATACATATAATAAGACTAAATATATATTTTTATATCAAATCATGAAATAACATCATAACAAACATACAAAACACAAAATTACAATACAACTTAAGGATTTTAACTACTAAATTACCCCAAAAACGATGACTAAAACAAGTCATCAAACTCCCCCATGCTTAGGCTTTTGCTATTCCAGAGCAAAAGGAAGAGAAATATTTATAAGACATTATAAAATTTTCAATTGAACTAAAAATTATTAAAACCAAAATCTAGCCAAAAATAAAGTTTAGGGATTTAAGAATCAAGTCCTAAATTATGAAATTAAAGTGACAAGAGAGAAGAATTTAGCCAAAAATTCTCTAATAAATTAACTAGCATTCAAAATGGAGTAAAGTGCAAACAAAGTTAGATATGGATTATAAAAACCATGACTTAAAAGAAACTTAAGGAAGAAGACAACCTACTACTTATGCTCTCCACATATTTTAATTTAAAGACTAAGAAAATGATATTGGCTAAGGGGTTTGGGGAGGAAATTAAACATGAAGAGGTCTTTGATTGGAGGTGATCATCATTTTTTTTTTCACACCCCACACAATATTTTTACTTTTTTTAAATAATATATATGTAATACCAGAAAATGATAGACTAACATCCTATCACTTCCCCCGACATATATGAACTTTTAAATTTCTCTCTTCATTAGGGTTGCATATGTGTACCAGAGAATAAGGAACTAACATCTCCTTATTCCCATGACATATGATCTAACAAATAAAATAAAAAGGGAATTGGGTAAGGATAGGAGTTAAACAAGATTTTTAGAAAATAAACTAAAATACTAGAGAGCAACTACTAGTAGAATGTGATTTCCTAAGAATCTAAAAGCATGAGGCAATAATAATCCAAAATTGTTTAGCAAAATTACTATAAATTTGAAACTATTTAAAATAAAAGAGAAAAAGTGCTAAATAAATGACTCTAAGCAAATTAAACCATAAGATGATTCTCAAAACAAAATCACTAAAAGTTAAATTTAACTAAATATGATGAAATAAAGATTAGCAAATAAAAATGCTTATAAACTAACTCAAACTAAATTTCTGAAAATAACAAAAATCTAAGCATGATGTTTATTATAGTTTTTTGATTTTTTTTTGACATTTTTCATTTTTTTGAGTTTTGAGATATTATCTTTTTTTTGGAATTTTTGATTTTTCTAATTTTTTGGATTTTTGATAAGGCTTAAATAAAAGCATTACTAAAAAGAACTTAATAAAACTATACTAAACATTTTTGTTTTTTTTTTGAAAAGAAAGAAAACAACAAAACCCTCCCCCATGCTTAAATCTTTTATTGCCCTCAATGAAAAATAAAAATAAGATAGAAAAAGGAAGAAGAAAGGGGAGGGGGGATACAATAAAGTAAAGAAAAAAAGAAAACGACTTCCCCAGAGTCGTGAGGCCGAATACAGATGTCGCTCCCCATGCTTGAGCTGGACACCGGCTCAGGCCTAAGGAAGAGAGGAAAGGATGGAGCCAAACAAACTGCCGGGGGTTTTATTCCTGCAAAATAAAACAAAAAGACAAAGAAAAAAAAGATAAGAAAGGGGTGCCTCCCAAGAGCGCTCTCTGTTTAACGTCGGCCGAGCCCGACATTATTTGTTAGCTAAATGGAAAATAAAAACTAAAGTGAAGTGGTAACTCCCTAAGTATGCGCTTAGGGGAGTAAATTAAAAAAAAAAGAAATGAAGAATCGCACCGACATGCGGTGGAATCTTCAAGGGAATGACGCCCAAAAATGAACGGACGGAGTTATAGAAGAACTCCGTCGTATGTAAAATAGGAAAGAAGGGGTCGTCAATAGAAGAAGAAAAAAAGAAGAAGAAATAGAAAGAGGAATAAAGGAAGTAGAAAAAGAATCTTCATCAAAGGAAATTTTACAAGGAGAAGGAGAGTCTTGTGAAATTTCGGGAGAAGAAGGAGTAGAGAGGACTAAAGAAGAAATATCTAAAAAAGAAGAAGAAAAAGTAGATTTGCTAAAACTAGGAAAATTTGGAACAGTTAAATTTGAACGCGTAATGGAATCACAAACGTCTTCGGATTGAGAAATATGAAACGTCTCGTCATCCTCAACGGGTAAGAAGCACACCGGAATATCCATAGAGGTGTCTTCCAAAGGAGGAAGGAAACTATCCGGGATATCCGAATAGTTATCCTCCTCGAGAGGAACAAGACAAGCCGGGATATCCAGTGACTCATTACATGAAGAAATTGGAGGAGACGGAGAAGAAGACGAAGAAAAAGAGGCGGCCTCACGAGAAAGATAATCCATCATGGTCTTGAAATGCGAACTAATATTATCAATAGAAGTTTGCAATTCAAGATACCCATTATCGATAGAATTAAAATAAAAATTTAGAGGCGCGGCGCTTTGCGGGGTAAAATCATACGAAAAATAAGACGGGTTCCCCATCTCCCAAGTTGGATAAAAATTGGAGTAAGGGTCAAATTGGTCATTTTGACCTTCCCCGGAAAAATTAAAATCAAAAGAGGGAGGGGTTCCCGAAAGACATTCAGAATAAAAGTGGTCGGGCGACCCGCAAAAAGTGCAAAAATAAGATGATTCCATAAAAAAATAAACTGTTTACCAAAAAGAAAAAGAAAAGCAAAAATAATTTTTTGATTTGTTTTTTTTTTAGATATTTTTTTTGAAAATAGATTTTTTTAGTGGATTGGCTATCGAACTTCCCAAGGGCTACCCGGTGAAGGGTTCGCAAGGTACTAGGTAAAATGGTGGCGCTTAAAGCCCCTTACCCTTTTCGAGAGATTTTAGGTTGGGTAGAAATAAGATGAGGTGGGTGGATAATACTAATAATAATATTATTATTATTATTTTTTTTTGAATTTTTAAATTTTAGTAGAAGTAATAAACTCGAAGCTTTCTTAATATTGCCAAAAAAATCCCCGGCAACGGCGCCAAAAACTTGATAGAGAAAATCGTATTCTCCAATCTATACTCGATTAAGGCAAGTGTACCAATCGAAATATAGCATAGGATATGAAAAATATCAAGGTCGTATAAAAACTCAGGGCAGGCAAGTACTATTACTCACAACGACTCTATTATCCTACTGAACGATTAATGAGTTTGAAAATGAAAATAAACTAAGTTAACAAGAGAAAATAAACTATTACGAGAAAAGAGTGCTCGATCGACGATTCACTTTGAAATAAAATAACGAAAGAAATTAGTTTAGCATTTGTAAATCTATTAAGACCGTGACGGATCCGATATTAGGAAGTAATCTCGCTAGAGCATTAAATCCCCTAACTTATAAACATTTCTACTGAAATATCTTTCAAGTCAAAAAGGCCTAAAGTCGCATTATCGAGGTGACCCGCACTATTGGATTTGACTCCAATTCGGAGGATTTACGTCATCCTATCTTTAGGGGTGCGTTCAACTCCTTCCTTCCTTGAGTGATCTTTCAAATCAATGAGTCTCTCGACTTCTATGAATTGAGATCGGATGCCTACTACCGTATACCGGAATACGGAGTCGACACAAAATGAATCAAGGAAGGATCAAAAATAGAATAATACAAATGCAAACATGAAATGAAAGATATTATTCTATTGCAAAGATCATCGCGATCGAGCACAAAAAGAACTAGTTAAGCATAATGAAAAAGGAAATGAGAATAAGAGAAGGAAATGACATTTGCATTACTTAAATAAAAGAGGTACAAAAAATTATAATAAGACAATTAATCTACTAAAAGGAAGAGAACAATAACAATAAGGAAAGAACTCTCTCTTACTTTCTACAAAAACTTCACTCTAAACTATTTTTAGACTAAAACTACTTTAAAACTCAAACTACTTAACTTCAAACAAGAGGGAAGGGGTTCCTTTTATTGGAGAGGAGGGAAGCTTCTAGATGGAAATGAAGAGGGGGAATCCAAGGGGGGTGGCCGGCCACATCAATGGGAGGAGGTTCATGCATTCATTTAATAGAGGAGAGAGATGATAGCTACATGCATTGTATTGTATTGGAGGGAAGTGAATTATAAAATATAAAACAAATAAGGGGAATGAAAGGGTTTAAATGAGAATGAAAGAGGGGAAAAAGGGATGGATGAGAAATAAAGAGAGGAGAAGAAAATAATAAAGGAGAGAGAGAGGGGAGTGGCCGGCCATTTCATGGGGAAAACATGCATGCATGTAATAAATGGAAGTGCAAAGTGGTCGCCCACATCATGTGGGCTGCTAGGTGGGCTTCATGGAGGCTTAGGGGGCTCGGGTAAAGGGTTGTGGGCTGCTCCACAAGTGGCTGGGCTCGGGTAGAGGCTTCGGATATCATGGGGGGCTGCTTAGGCTGCATAGGGGGCTCGAGTAGGCTTCATAGGATGCATGTAGTGGGCTGCAATGAGGCTCGGCCATGCACAAAAGCTGTTCCAAAGTGCTTGAGTTCTTCATGGGCTGCTTGCTTGGGCTCGGCTTCTTCATGTTGGGCTTGAATGAGGCTCGGCCATGCACAAGAGCTGCACCTACCAAAAAATAAAACATAATATAAATTATCATAAAGTAAAAACAACATAATAGCATTAAAACATTTAAAATGAAATAACAAAACATAAAAAAAACATTAAAACAAAACATAAACTAATATTGAGTAAAATTACTAAACATAACATAATATATAATACATATAATAAGACTAAATATATATTTTTATATCAAATCATGAAATAACATCATAACAAACATACAAAACACAAAATTACAATAAAACTTAAGGATTTTAACTACTAAATTACCCCAAAAACGATGACTAAAACAAGTCATCAAGCGGTTTAGTATTCTTGTGTCCAAGAAAGGATTCTTACCCATATCTCATGGTGTGAGTCTCTCTAAGGACCAGTATCCTAAATCTAGTGAAGATAAGGACCACATGAAATTGATTCCATATGCTTCGACAATTGGATCGATCATGTATGCAATGATATGTACTCGACCCTATGTCTCTTATGCTTTGAGCATAATTAGCAGGTATCAGTATGATCCCCGTGATTGTCACTTGATAGACGTCAAGAATATCCTAAAGTACTTGAGAAGGACTAAGGATACGTTCTTGGTATTTGGCGGAGAAGAAGAGCTCGTTGTAAAGGGTTACACAGATGCTATCTTCCAAACTGATAAGGAAGACTCAAAGTCTCAGTCAGGGTTTATATTTTTCCTAAATGGAGGAGTTGTTGGGTACATTGGAAAATGTGTACAAGATTTGGAGAAGCCACAACTTAGTCAATGATATGCATCAATTTGTATTTGATAGGAGTTTGAGTTTTATTGTGCAGGTTTAAGTATTTGAAGGGAAATTTTCTAAGTACAAATGTCGACACTTGTGAAGAAACTGTGTCGACACTCAAGAAACTTGTGTCGACACTCAGGCAAGCTGTGTCAACATATAGGACAATTGTTTGGACACTCAGGGAAGTTGTGTCGACACACAGAATTTGTGTCGACACGTATAAAGAAGCTGTGTCGACACTCAAAGCTATGTCGACACCTAAAGAAGCAGTTGTGTCGACATCCAAAAATGTGTCGACATCTGAAGCAGGACTTGTGTCGAAACTTAAAACTGAAGCAATGTAGATATTCAGGAGATATGTCGACACCTGAAGCAATTATGTCGACACACAGGACTTGTATCGACACACCAACTCTCAAAAGGCTGTGTCGAGTTCAGAAGTAATTATGTCGAAACACAGTACTTGTGTCAACACACACTCAACGACATTTGAAAAACACTTAATACCAACGGTCTGCACCAGAAATGTCGAGACAAGAAGCTGTTGTGTCAACACACATGACTTGTGTCGACACATACAACATAAGCAGTGTCGAGAAGCAGAAGTATGACTGTGTCGACACTTGGAGTAATTATGTCGACACCATGAAGACTTGTGTCGACACTTAGTCTATATGTGTCGACATATGTGAAGTAGTCTACTGAGTGTTGTGTGCTGAGTTGAAAAGACATTGAAGAACCTTGTGATGTGACTGGTGGCTTAACAGCTGTTATAACTAGTCGGTCTGACACCACTATAAGAACTGTTAGAAGTTTGTTATGAACCAGATCAGCCGGTAACCATGAAGCAAGCTCTATATAAGACACAGATCGAAAACGACAATTATTAACAACAATAATCAAGACATCAATAAGAAGAATTCTGACATATCAAGGGCTGTCAGCAAGAAAGATTTAGAATTCAATCTAAATTTAAGAAAGAAGCTGAGTGAAGATAATCTTCATCAACAGAGAAGATCCACCTTATTTTTTTCTAATCAAGAAGCTTTGAAAAGCTAAGTTAGGTTGGATCTGAAGGATCAGTCTATACAAGAACTGATCAAGAAGACAACATCAACAGAGAAATCTAGATGGTGAAGTTTTCATTTACTCTTTACTCACAAATTCTTGTAGGATTTACTGTCTGATCTAAGATTGTAAGCCTAAAATTATAAAGGCTGAGGTAGGGCTGTGTACCTGAGGTAGGGCTTATGGAAAGTTAGAGTTGTAAGCCTGATTATAAAGGCTGAGGTTGGGCTGAGACCTGAGATAGGGTTCTAGGGAAGAATCTGAGGTAGGACTTGTGTTAAGTCTGAGGTGTAAGAACCATCTTTGGTTCTGAGAATGTAAGATCTGAGGATCTGAGACAGTGGAAGGAAGTTAGGCTGAATCCAATTATCTGTTAGATAGGAGAAAGGGGAAAGTGGATGTACCCAAATCTTTGGGAACCATTATACGTCTTGTGTTTGCTGTGATGTGTTTATTTTCTATAGATTGATTAATCTGTGCTGAAAGAAGTCTTATAACTGTTTGCCTAAATAATTAAAAAGACAAAAAAGATTAGAACCTATTAACCCCCCCCCCCTCTAGGTGTTTAGGCTCTTGAAATAAAGCCTTTCAAGTGGTATCAGAGGGAGGTTCCTCATAATTTGACCTAACAGTCAGAGGATTTCTCCAAGGCAAATAATAGACAACAAAAATGGGTTCAAGTGAAAATCAAAAGTAATTTGGATCTATGAAATTTCCCATATGCAGGAAAGAATCTTTTGGCATTTGGAAAGAAAGGGTAAGGCTATTTATGAAAGCATCAGATCCAAGAATTTATATCACAGTACAGGAAGGCCCCTTCATACCAATAAAGGTTTCAGTTCTTGATGCAAACATTAAAACTCAGAAGAGTTATTCAGAGTGACTAAGGATGAAATCATCTTGGCTACATTAGATAAAAGAGCTCAGAATATAATTGTATGTGTCATAGATGATGCAACATTCCAGAATCTTGTGCACTGTAAAACTTCCAAAGAAATATGGGATACATTGATTGTCTATATGGAAGGCATAGAAGAAGTTAGAGAGGACAGAAAGTCTATGCTGAATCAGGAGTATGAGAGCTTTAGGCAGACTAAAACTGACAGCATAGCGGAATGCTATAAAAAGTTTTTCAGAATAATGAATGAACTGATGACATATGGAAGAGTCTTCAGTACTTATGAATTGAATGATAAGTTTCTTAGGTTCCTAACAAAGAATTGGGACACTAAGATATGTGCCATCAAAGAAGTGGCCAAACTGGCTGACACACCTCCACCTACACTTTTTGGAAAACAATCTTTCATATAAAATGCAGCTTACTGCTAGGAAAGAGGAAGAGAAGGGCAGCAGATCTGAACATAAAGAAAATTCAGTAGCCTTCAAGGCTGAGGGCTCAAGGAAGGGTAGGAGAAAATCTCCTTCTCCACCTAGAAGGAGTACTGAAGTAGAAGGAGTTCCTGAAATAAGTACATCAGATAGTCATACATCTCATGAAGACTTTGCTGCCTTCACAAGACAATTCCAAAGGTTCATGAAGAAAAAGGAATGGAGAACCAGGCCTTCATCAACATCCTATCCCAAGAATGAATACTACAGGAAGAAGAAAACACCTATGGAGGACAGGTTTGTTTCTAAACCTGGTAAACAATCTAATTCTAAGATTGTGTGTTATTGTTGCAACAGGTCTGGGCATGTCATAACTTACTATCCTGACAAATGAAAGGAGTCAAAGGACAAGAAGAAGCAGCTGGTCAAAGGAAAGAAGGGGAAGTATCTAGTGGCTCAGAAGGAGAAAAGATGGACAGACTCTTCATCTTCAGAATCTGAAGAAGAAGAGGTAGAAGTATATGTTGGACTCTTCTCAACAGAAGAGGATTCTAGGGAACTAGAATTCCTACAGATGTTGGACTCCATAAATGGAGTGGAAGAATATTGATGTAAGGGGCTGATGGCTCAATCTTAAGAAGATAATTGCAAGGATCATCCTGGACAATGTAAGGTAAACAATTCTCCCCTACTCTCAGATTACTTTACTTGATCAGAATTAGAAGCATCTTCTTCAAAAGAAGTGGATGGATCTGACTCTGAGGGGGATGTTCACCAACTCATTAATGAGTATGGTGGGTTTTTGCATGCTCTAAAGAAGAGCAAGTTTCTTGTTAATGAGCAAGCTAAAGAGATTGAGTCTCTTAAGCTGGCTGCAGCAGATTCAGCAAAACTGCTGGATCAAATATTGAATGAGGTTTCCAAATTGAAAAATATTACTGTTATTTAGATGGGTACAATATCATTCAAAGAGAATCATATCAAGAAACTTGAGGGACAACTTCAGCAAGAGAGAGCTAGTGGCTAAATTCTCCAAGACAAAATCAGTCTTACCTTTGATAGATAATTTTGTTTCACAAAAAGGGAAGACTGGTCTAGGCTTTAAGGTAAGAACTAGGGCTACCAATTCTCATAGAAAAGTTAAAGCCACAGTTCAGCCTCTAGCTGTTAATCCCCCTATTTTCTTTAAGAAGGTAGTGAGTCCTACTAACAGGTATGATCATGACATTATATATGGTCACTGTGAGCATGAAAATTTCATGAGCAAGGGTGCCAATGCCAATAGACCAATCTATAGGCATGCCCTTCATATTCAAGAGGAGTTCTTGAAGAATGTTATTCCACCACCAACACTTAATAAGTCTACTAGCAACAAAGTAAGAAGACCTGTACCTAAGAATAGGTATAATAGGTTTGAGTTTTGGTGCTGTGGCAAGGTGGGACACTTTGCAATGGATTGTTGGTTTAACTTAAGTATTAAAACCAAAAGTAGGATTCCTGTTAGATCTGTCACAAGATTTCAAACTGATAAGGACCTGAGACCCACTAGCAAGTTAGGTTCTAAGGGTAAGTGATTCTTCATTTGTTGCAGGTGATTCCCAGTGACCATACCCCTATATGGTACTTGGAAAGTGGTTGTTCAAGACATATGACTGGAACAAGGAGAATGTTGAGGGACTATGTGCCCATAAAGAATGGACCAAAAGTTATCTTTGGTGGATCAGAAAAGGGAATCATCAAAGGATTTGGTAACATATCTTGTGATTCAATTACAATCACTAAAGTGGCTTATGTAAAGGGTCTTAAACATAACCTGATTAGCATAAGTCAACTTAGTGATCTAGGTTATGATATTTCTTTCCTCAAAGGGGAGTGCCTAGTAAAAAGGTCAAGTGATCAAGAGATCATTTTGACTGGCACTAGGAAAGGAAATGTGTATTGCCTTAACCTAGATTGTGAGTCTAACAACTCACCTATTTATTGGGTTGCTGGAGAGAAAGCTTCTCTATGTGTCAAATGAAACAAGAGGCCAGCTTATCTGAACTATAAGTCAATTGGACTACTGTTCAGCATGGGTTTAGTGAGGAATGGTCCTCAAGTTAAGTGCATAAAAGAGGGTGTGTCTTCAGCTTGCCAAAAAGGCAAGCAGACTAAGTCCACTTTTCAGTCACTTGACATCAAGATTTAAAGAAATGTTTGTATCTCATGCATATGGATTTGTTTGGTCCTATGCAAGTTCATAGTCTTGGTAGGAAAGCATACACACATGTTGTTGTGGATGACTATTCTAGATTTACATGGATTTTCTTCTTGAGCCAGAAATCTGAAACCCCAACTATTTTCCAGATTTTTGTAAGACAAATACAGAATGAATAAAATAGTTCAGTGATCAAAATCAGAAGTGACCATGGAACTGAATTTCAGTCTGAATGTATGACAAAGTTCAGTGAAGAACTTGGGATTCATCAGGAATTCTCTTCACCTAGAACTCCTCAGCAAAATGGTGTTACTAAAAGAAAGAATAGGACTCTAATTGAAGCCAGTAGAACTCTATTGAATGAAACTACTCTCCCTGAATACTTCTGGGATGAGGTAGTAAATACTGCATGTCATGTGCTCAATAGGGCCTCCATCAACAAGAAACACAAGATGACTCCCTACAAAATTTCAAAAGGCAAAAAACCAAACATATCTTATTTCAGAATCTTTGATAGTAAGTGTTTTGTACTAGTTAATGGTAAACACTACCAAACTAAGTTTGCTGCCAAATACCTAGAAGGGATATTTGTTGGGTACAGCAACCATAGTAGAGCATATAGAATCTACAACTTGCTACTCAAGTTGTAGAAGAATCTGTGCATGTTGTATTTGATGATTCAATGTTTATTAACAGTGAATTGTCTAGTTCTTCAGTTAGTTCTACAGGTCTAACAGATAAGCTGGACAAGCTGACCATCATTGAAGATGTTCCTGCTAAACTGGATGAGGATAAAGATGCCAGCTATCTAGGGGAAGACCGAGTCCCTCTGGGTGAAGAAGAAAATGTGGAGCATCAAGATGAGGAAACTAGAGATAGCCATAATGCTGATAGAATTCCTCCAGCATGGAGACACCTGAAGGATCATCCAGCTCACCAGACCATTGGTGATGCAATTCAGGGTGTTCTAATAGGAGCAGGAGCATGAATACAGTTCTATGTTCTAGCTTCCTGTCTCAGATAGAACCCAGGAAGATTAAAGAAGCAATGAAAGACACCAACTGGATTGATTCAATGCAAGAAGAGCTTAGTCAGTTCAAAAGGTTTAAGGTCTAGGAACTGGTGCAAAAAACTATGGATCACAACATAATAGAAATTAAGTGGATCTACAGGAACAAGCTTGATGAGAATGGCACTATAGTCAAGAGCAAGGCTAGACTGGTAGCAAAAGGCTACAGGCAGGAGGAAGATATTGATTTTGATCAAACCTTTGCTCCAGTGGCAAGGCTGGAGGCTATAAGGCTATTCTTGGCCTATGCTGCCTTTCAAGGGTTCAAAGTATATCAGATGGATGTGAAATCAGCATTTCTGAATGGTGATTTAAAAGAGAAAGTATATGTATAACAACCATCAGGTTTTGTAGACTCTCACTTTCCTAATTATGTATATAGGCTTAGGAAAGCTCTATATGGTTTGAAACAAGCTCCAAGAGCTTGGTATGAAACCTTATCTTCCTTCCTTATTGAGAATAAATTTTCTAGAGGAAAGATAGACAAAACTCTATTCTATAGGGAATCAAAAGGCAAGATAAGACTAGTCCAGATATATGTGGATGACATTATCTTTGGTTCTACTGAAAACAACCTTTGTAGGAAGTTTGCCAAACTTATGCAAGGGAAGTTTGAGATGAGCAGTATAGGTAAGCTGATGTTTTTCTTGGGACTTCAAGTTAGATAGACTGAGAATGGGTTGTCCATATCCTAGTCTAAGTTCACCAAGGAGTTGATTAAGAAGTATGGTTTGGACTCATCTTTTACTATGAAAACTCCAATGGGAACAAGTATGCCTTTATTTAAAGATGAAGCAGGGAAACCTGTTGATGAGTCTTTGTATAGAGGGATAATTAGCTCTCTACTATACTTGGCTGCTAGTAGACCTAACATCATGTATGCAACATGTGTCTGTGCTAGGTATCAAGCATGCCCTAAGGAATCTAATTATACTGCAGTTAAAAGAATTTTGAGATATCTTAAGGGCACACCTAATCTAGGCCTTTGGTACCCTAAGAATAGAGATTTTCTATTAACAGGTTCCTCAAATGCAGATTTTGTTGGATGCAAAGAAGACAAAAAAAAGTACCACAGGAACCTGTCAATTACTTGGTGGGAGGCTGGTGTCATGAAGAAGCAAGAAGCAAACCAGTGTCGCTATATCAACAGCTGAATCAGAGTATATAGCTGCATGTAGCTGTTGTGCACAATTGATGTGGATAAAGCATCAACTAGAAGATTATGACATCCAGATAAGTAGAATTCCACTATTTTGTGATTCTACAAGTGCTATTTCTATTGCTAAGAATCCTGTATCACACAGTAGGACAAAGCATATAGAAATAAAGTTTAATTTTATCAGAGAACATGTAGAGAAGAAAAATATTAATCTAGAATTTGTAAAAACTGATAATCAAATAGCTGATATTTTTACAAAACCACTGGATGAAACTAAATTCAATAAATTCAAAATTGAATTATATATATTGAACCTAGAATAGGTTAACACAAGTTTCCATTAGTAGCATATGTAAGCTCAAGGTTTCTCTTAAAATTTGTCTATGTACAAAGTTTGTGTCGACACAAGCAAGTTGTGTCGACACACTCAGTATGTTTTGTCGACACAGAAAAAGGATGAGTCGACACAGAAATAGTATCTATGTCGACACAAGATTAAGTGTCGACACAACCTTGTCGAGACTATATGTCAAGAGGATATTTATGTGGACACAAAAAGATTGTGTCGACACAACTCTGTCGAGACTAAAGTGGTCAGTGTCGACACAGATGCAAATATGTCGACACAGACTCAAGTTTGTCGACACATGAATGTGTCGACTTAAAAATACATTTTGTCGACTTAGACATTAGTTTGTCAACACATGGTCATGTCGACTTAACTTAGGTTCTGTCAAGACCTAGGTCATCTTTGTCGACACAAAAACTGATTTGTCGACTTAGGCCCGACTTTTGAACTGCATTTGACTCAAGTACTATAAATAGGTGAAGCCAAAATTTGGTCGACTACGCTATCAGAATTTTTAAATCTACAACTTCTGTCGACATAGACCTTCTCTTCTCTTCTCCTCTAGCACTTATGTCAATGGCGCCAAACCAAGAAGATAAGGTTAATGAAGTTTATGAACTTGTTCGCGAAGGATTCACGACTGCTTCTAATGAAATTTAGGGAGTTATTACCCTAATTTCTGAAAATAGATTAGAATTTTTGGTCTCTGAACCGACCAAAATATAGAAAAATGAAGTCATGGAGTTCTACTCAACCGCTACTGTGGATTCATAAGGAAAGAATATCAAGGCGTCTATACAAGATACCTGGGTGAAGTTCACATTGAAATCTATCAGGAAAGCATTACATCTACCATTGATCAAGGATACAGATGAAATAACTCCTTCCTAGATAACTGATGCTTTATGCTGGTATGGACTGAGTCCCAATATTAATATTGGATCATCTATCAATAGAAAAGGGATGAATTCCCAACGAAAATTTCTTTTAGAAGTTGTGGGCAAAGTGATTATCTGCAATACTGGTGGGCATGATAGGATTTTTGCCCACATGTTCAATCTTATGGTGAGTGTTATATTCAAGATAAACATTGACTGGGCAATAGTAGTGTTTGATAAAATACAAGAAGGAATTATGAAACCTAACCTGGGAAGGATCCTCAATTTATGCTTAACATTAGTAATTTCAGATGTTCTGAAACAAGCAAACGACTCTAAGATAAATCACATGAGGAAAATGGATGTGAGGATACTGTTAAGATGGGACAGAGTTCTGACCAAGGAAGTCCCTGCTCCCAAGGAGCAAACTAAGAAAGACAAGAAGAAAAAGAAAGTGATTGTACAGGCTGATCCCTCTAGTGATTCTAAATAGCAAGTGGTCTTTAGTTCTGATGAAGACCAGCACCAACAGGATGCACATGATCAAGTAAAGGATAGTGAGCCCCAGGAGCAACAAGTTGACTCCACTCAAGGGGGAGAACACTTAGAATAAGGAACTGAGTTGTCTGCCAAAGGGGGAGGTATTGATAATGTTGTTCTAGACAGTGACTTAGCTACAGATACAATCATGAATGTAGTATCTGCAATCAACACTGTAGTTGAAGAAACTTATAAGACAGATGCTCATAATGAGCCAATATCTTCTCCACAGTCTAGTGATATATGATGGTATTCTTCTCAACAATTGTTCTGGAGGGAAACTTTTGTGTAGAATAAAGTCATTAAACAAAATTAATCTTATTCCTTCTATACAGATACAACAGGAATTTATAATGGAAGAATTGTTCCCTAATCTTCCTCCAGATAAGACTGAGGGGGAGCATATGGAAAAAGTAAAAGATATTCCAAGGACTGAGGGGGAGTTATCAAAGGATACTGAGGAGGATACCCCAGCTGAAAAGAATACTATTAATATTAATAGTACAACTGAATCTTCTCAAGATGAAGAAGCCACATTGGCTAAGAAAAGTAAGCTAACTGTTTTAAAGAAAAAGAGTTCTGGATACAAGAAGGTTTTGCAAATGGGAATAGCACCATCTACATCACGTGTCAACTTCAGTTCTTTACTGGTCAAAATACAAATAAAACTGGATAATAAAAGACAGTCTATAGAGCAATATGTGGGTTAAACTCATAAGGAGTTACAGTTTCAATTGGCCCAGGACATCAAATCCATTAGATTTGAAGTGAATCAAAATAAGAAGGAGATGATAGTTTGCTTCCATAAAAGAGGTAATATTGTGGTGTTCCTGGCCAAGCAACAGCAAAATATCCAAGCTAAAGTGGATGAAATTGAAGTAAAGCAAGGATATGTACTGGAGAATCAGTTAAGGATGAATGAAAATCTCAAGGATTCACATCATGCAATATTGACAAAGATCACTGATTCTAGCACTACTTTAAAGGCTGAAATCTCTAAGCAAATCTAGGAAGATATATCTGGTGTCAAAGCCACATTTCAAGATTCTCAGGAGAAGATTAAAACTTTCCTGACAAAATTCAGAGCTTATTTTAAAGAGGGAACTGAATATATAGCTGATCAAGTCATATTCTAGAAAGAAGATTTAAGAGATCATGTTGCAAGAGAAGTCATAAAGGGGGAGATATTACTAGTCAAAGCAAGCTCTGACCATGCAAAATGGACTACAAATAGCATCAGAGCTAATATTGGATATCCTCCTCTTTGTGATGATGATAATGTAGCTGAGTTTGGGATACAACCTGAATATTTTGAAGGAGATCAGCATGAAGTTGCTCAGGTGATCTACTCCCCAGCTGATTTTGAGATGGTTCAAGAAGAAGTACTAGAAATGTATAGTCCTCCACCAGAGGCACCAAATGTAATTCTGGAAAAGGTTGAGATGTCAGAAGCTGCATTAGAAGCTTAGAAGGAAGCTCAACTTTCAAAGAAGAGATTCAGAGAGCAGGCTGAGCTAAAGCTAGATTTTGAGCAGTGGCGCCCAACTTCTAGAAACATCATACTTACTGCCTGGAAAGTTGTAAAGGATAAAACCCATGATAGGGGTAAGTGGTATTCTTAACAAGAGTGGAATAAATATTAAGCAGAACAAGAAGCAATTCTTCAACATAGAAGAAGTGTTAAGGCTGGGAAGCTGCCTGCTAATGCTCAAGAGCCAAGCAAGTACTTCCCCAAACCTTTCCACTATTTGGAAAGACAGAAGATCAAGTCTTAAGAATTAAAGAAGAAAGCTCTAAAAGGGAAAAAGCCAGCTGAGGCTACTGAACCTTCTGTGCAGGATAAAATCAAGTCTGAAAAAGGAATAGTTATTAAGGAGCCTAGTCAATAATAGGATTGCTAGGTTTATATAATTGAACAATGTACTAATTTGTTTCTTTTGTTCTATAATAATTTCATGTAAACCAAAGTTTTACTGATATATGAAATATGTTTCAGCATTAAGTGTTTGTTGTTTACAATGATTATATGATAACCTACTCTGAAATGTTTTTACATCTATTACAATTTTGTTTTATCTTAAGATATGTATATCTTTGACTAAAGGTTATGACTTCTCCAAAGAGGGGGAGATTGTTTATAACGACCCCATCCGTTAAATGACGTATAATAGAAGGCCCGGCCGGGGCCCCACACTATATGCCACAAACAGACGGTGAGGTCACAGGATAATACCAAACCAACCACGAATCCTAACTCAGAGCATTCTAGCGGAAGCTTTAAGTAATAATTTGAACTCTAACCAGGAATGTCCAATATATAAACAACCTTTATATATATAACACGAAATGTACATAATTACATAGAGTTTGGCCTTCAGGCCTTACAGTTCCTCTTGTTACAACATGATTTACAAACCTCGGCGCGCAGGCCGGCCATACATGAGTAAAAACAAAACATTCTCTTAGCCTTCAAGGGCTAGCCACAGCAGCAGCAGCAACAGCAGTAGGGCTTCAGCCCTTCACTTAACACTTGGCTCGCCAGCACCTGCACGGGAACAATCCACCCAACCGGTGGCAAACAATGCAACGGTCAGCATTCAGCTGACCCAATTATAACAATCTTACCCCTTTCTCGGGGCATTAGCATTCTTTCCCTGCAAAGCATGGCATCATATAGCAACTATGTGCGCGCAGGCACATTCAAGCCATCACAACTATCGGCCACACGGCCTGACAGTCCGTGCACTCAGGGCACATTTTCGGTGTACCGGAATACCAGGGTCAACACCACCGTCTACACGGTATTTGAGCATTCTAGTCTTTCCGGCGCGCGGGCCTAAGACTCTCATTAGGCGCTCCAACAAAACCTATAACCAGGCTTCCAAGTCGGACGGACCTAACGCAGGTACGGATCAGCCACCCCCCGTTGCTCAAGTCGCCGTGCCACCTCAAATACGGAAGTATCCATGGCTATTTATAGGCGCGGGTCGGTTTCACCTTTCCTGTTCGGCAATCTGCCTTTTCACCGGGTTGCAGCCCAACGGCTCAACCTCTCATAAAGTGGCAACGCACGGCCACCAGAGTTGCATCCAACCCTCTTCATTTCCTGGACATCGTCCAGTACTTCCTGCCGCACCAAGCAACAGGTAGGAACAAGGCATCACAAGCCATAATCACGGAGCCTTCTCCGATATGCAAACAAGCATCACCAATCCAGACCACGTCCAGATGGGCTTCACACAGCATGCCTAGAGCCGTACTCCAATTCCGGCCTCTAACAAGGGGGACTTCACATATCTACCCAAGGGACACCACAACCCACCGCACACTCGCGGGGAAGGGTTTTCCCTATGCAATGCAGAAAAGAAGGACTTCACATGTCCAAGAAGGGAGATCGTTACCCTTGTCGATCTCTTGGGAGCCATCGAAAACTAGCCAGTGAGAAAAAACCGCAGTAGCCTCGCCTTCACAACGCCGGCTTCGGATCACGAATCGGACCACGGGAACTCCGCCGGTGGCTTGGTCTCCTCCTCCTTCTTCTTCCTCCTCTCTCTTTCTCTCTTCCTTAAGCAAATGAAGAATGAATCTTCATCAATCCTTCACGAAGTTAATCCAGCCAGGAATCACCTGAGCCCTTGGATCCAAAGAGAGAATCTGAACGGCCACGATTTGGTCAAAACCCAAATTTTTGCCTGACACGGCTTGTGACACGCCCGTGTCACAGGCCGTGTACCCTTAAGCGGCACACGCTGTATTGAACCGACTGAACAACACGGCCATCGACACGCCCGTGTCGAACCTGACACGCCCGTGTCAATCCTGAGACACGCCCGTGTCAATCCTGCCTCATCGAGCTGCAACCAGTATACGGGTAGGCACACGGTATCGGACACGCCCGTGTCCGACCTGACACGCCCGTGTTCACTGCCGTGTTCACGGCCGTGTACTTTTCTGACTCGAATAGGCTATTTCGAAATTTAATTGCGCGACACGCCCTGGGACACGCCCGTGTCCATGGCCGTGTCCCGGGCTCGACCATCGTCGACTATCGAGCGTCGACCAACCTAAACACGCCCTGGGACACGCCCGTGTCCCAGGCCGTGTACCCCCGACACGCCCTGGGACACGCCCGTGTCCCAGGCCGTGTAAAATTTCCTGTACCTCAAAACTCATTTTGAGTCTTTTGGGTCTTTTTGGGGTGTTACAATCCTCCCCCCCTTAACAAAATTTCGTCCCGAAATTTGCACGGTAAGGAAACAAGAACCAGCAAAGCTATAACTATGTTATAACAAAGAGTACACGGTCAACAGTTGATACAAATAACTCGGGAAACTCAGCTCGCATGGTCTGCTCTCGCTCCCATGTTAGCTCTTCACGGCCACAATTGTCCCATCGGACCTTGACCATCCCGATCACTTTGTTCCGCAACTGTTTCTCGGCTCGATCCTCGATCCGAATGGGTCTAACCCTCGTCGTTAGCCCATACTCGACCGGTACCCGATCATTCTCCACTACTTGAGCTGGATCCTTCACCGCCTTACGAAGGACTGAGATATGAAACACATCATGTAATCCACCCAAGTCTGCTGAAAGTGCTAGTCGATAAGCAGCTTCCCCAACTCGCTCCACCACCTCAAATGGACCAAGATACCTCGGACTTAGCTTTTTCAAACGCCGAATCCTGGACACGCCTTTGAAGGGTTTGATCTTCAAATATACCCAATCACCCACCGCGAATTCCATCTTCCGGTGTTTGGCATTGTAGTACTTTGCTTGACGATCTTGGGCTATCAATAGCCTCTCCCGAATAGAGCGTATGAGCGAGGTAGCTTCTTCGACTTCCTTTTTCCCACTCAGCTTAGATTCGCCTGCTTCTGCCCAAGCTAACGATGTACGGCATTTTCGACCATATAAAGCTTCAAATGGTGCCATACCAATACTCGCTTGGTAGCTATTATTATAGGCAAATTTGACAAGAAATATATAATCTTCCCATCTCTTACCAAAGTCTAGGGCGCACATGCGGAGCATATCTTCCATCGTCCTGTTGGTTCATTCAGTCTGACCATCCGTTTGGGGATGAAAGGCCGTACTAAACGCTAACTTTGTACCCAACATTCGATGAACGAGCCGCCAATCATTCGATGTGGACCGCCCATCACGGTCACTAACGATGCTCCGAGGAACACCGTGCAATCGAACAACCTGCTCCACATAAAGCTTGGCCAATGTTTCCACTGAATCGTCTCTTCTGTTTGGAAGGAAGTGCGCCACTTTTGTCAACCGGTCCACAATCACCCAGATTGAATCATGACCGCGTCGAGATCTCGGCAACCCATGCACGAAATCCATCGAAATATCATCGAACTTCCACTCCGGAATAGGTAACGACTTCAGGAAACCGCCAGGCTTCTGGCATTCTGCTTTCACCAACGCACAGGTGTTGCATTCAGCCACATAACGTGCGACATCTTTCTTTAATCCGGGCCACCAGAACAGCTTTTTCATATCTCTGTACATCTTTGTGCTCCCTGGGTGAACTGAGTACTTTGCAAAGTGAGCTTCGTACATCAACTCTTCCCTCAATTTACCCACACTCGGGACGCACACTCGACCATTTCTTCTTAACAAACCATTATCCCAAGAGAATTGGTCATCCGGCCCATCTTTTGCATAGCGCTGGAGGCTTTCATCAAGCTCCGTTGCTCGCCGAACTCGGTCCGTAAGGTCATATTGCACCTCTGTCCAGTTCAAACATGCATCGGTTGACGCACCCTTGTCAACACACGATATCTCCATTGCTTCCAATTCCTGGATTAAACGCTGATCATGCCTCTGCAACCAGCTTGCCCGTACCGGAGTCTTTCGACTCAAAGCATCAGCGACCACATTTCCCTTCCCGGGAGTATAGTGAATCTCGAAGGTGTAGTGCCCAAGGAACTCCATCCATCTTCGTTGTCGCATATTCAGATCCTTCTGATCCAACAAATACTTTAGGCTCTTGTGATCTGTATAGATGTCCACCTTCACGCCATATAGATAGTGCCGCCACAACTTGAGCGCAAAGATTACCGCCGCCAACTCCAAATCATGGACGGGGTAATTCCTCTCATGCACTTTCAACTGGCGCGAGCCATAAGCAATCACTTTACCAAACTGCAGAAGAACGCAGCCTAAGCCGCTCCCGGAAGCATCACTATAGATCTCATACCCATCGGTACCACATGGCGATGTCAACACAGGCGCCGTGGTCAAACGACTCTTCAAGTCTTCAAAAGCTCGCGCGCACTCCGGCGTCCAAATGAACTTTTGATCTTTTCTCGTCAGCGTGGTCAGAGGTAAAGCAATCCGTGAGAAGTTTTCCACAAACCGTCTATAGTAGCCCGCAAGTCCAAGGAAGCTCCTGACCTCGGCCACTGAAGACATCACTGGCCAATCTCGGATGGCACTTATCTTCAACGGATCCACCGCGATACCCTCTCCGCTTACCACATGGCCTAAAAAGGCTACTGAAGAGAGCCAGAACTCGCACTTTGAGAACTTGGCAAAAAGCTTATTCCTCCTCAGGGTATGCAAGACCAACCGCAAATGGTTTGCGTGATCCTCTTCCGACTGAGAGTATACTAAGATGTCATCGATAAACACAATGACAAACAAATCCAAGTACTCTCGGAACGTTCGATGCATTAGGTCCATAAATACTGAAGGCGCATTACATAGGCCAAACGGCATTACCGTGAACTCATAATGACCGTAGCGTGTTCCAAACGCCGTCTTGGGAATGTCACCTTCCCTAATCCGCAGCTGATAATATCCCGATTTCAAATCCAATTTGGAATAGACCGTTGATCCTGCCAGCTGATCAAAGAGGTCATCAATCCGCGGGATCGGATATTTATTTTTCTCCGTCAGCTTATTCAACTCGCGGTAGTCAATACACAACTGTAAGCTACCGTCTTTCTTTTTCACAAATAAAACAGGCGCGCTCCAAGGTGACATACTTGGGCGTATATAACCCTGCTCCAACAACTCTTGCAATTGGACTTTCAACTCCGCCATCTCTTTTGGCGCAATGCGATATGGAGAGCGGGCCACAGGTTTCGCACCTGGCACCAACTCAATAGAGAAGTCAATCTCCCGCTGGGGTGGTAACCCAGGCAGATCTTTAGGAAACACATCGGTAAACTCTGACACAACTAGTACTTCACCGACACTGACCTTTGGCTCAACAGCCTGAATTAGCGTGAAGAATAACTCCGCGCCCTTCTGAACAGCATTGACGACTTGGAGTGCAGACAACAGAGTCACGCCAACTCCTCGCATACCAGCGAACTTCGTCACAAGCCCGGTATTCTGGCCCAGTGTAATCTCCTTAGAGTTGCAATCAATAAAGGCACGCTGCTCCGAGAGCCAGTCCATACCAAAGATCACATCAAACTCCGACAACGGTAGCACAGCTGCACTCAAACCGAAATCCCGACTTCCTATTTGCACAACCACATCGCAAGCCCTATCCGCAAGCATCATACAGCCATTCGGCAATAGCACCCTTGTACTATCCACCGTCACATGACTTGGTGCCCCAATGCGAGATACGAAATCCTCAGACAGAAAAGAATGCGAAGCACCCGTATCAAACAGGGCTCTCGCCAAATTATTCCGAATCAGGACAAAGCCTGCAGCACACACACATGCACAAGCTATACATAACCAAAAACCATAGCACATAAGCAAGTAAATCAATTCAACTCGTACCTGTGACGACGTCACTTTGCTTAATCGCTTCCTGTTGGCCAAGCTGATAGATTCGGGGCTGTGCCTGAGACGCAGAGGAATCAACCACCGCTTTGCCCTTCTCAGCATACGACGCACCCGCCTTCTTATCCCCTTTGGGCTGAACAACCCGACAGTCACGAGCTATATGCCCCACCCGGCCACAGTTATAGCATGTACGAGAATCCGGCCTTGATGTCGCTCCCGACACAACGGTCGTAGTCACTTGCCCAGATGGCTTGGACCTCTTGCCCCCTTTCTTCTGGTAAAACGATTTGCTCGGGCGAGGTGCTTGAACCTCTGGCTTTGACACAACTAAGCCCTTGCTCCCTTGCACCCGCCGCATGTCCTTCTCCAACGCACACGCAGTATCAACCAACGCCTAGAACCCTTGGCTCACTGAACTCGAAAGCAGGAATCGCAACTCATCCCGCAATCCTTCATAGAACCGATTCGTTTTCCTTTGGTCATCCGCGAATATTGTACCCGCATACCGTCCCAACCTGGTAAACTCATGCAAGTAGATATCCACACTATCTTCCCCTTGCTTTAACCGTTGGAACTCATTTTCCATAGCAATGCGTTGCGCCGCTGGGACATGTTTCGCTAGAAATATTCGAGAGAACTCCTCAATCGACACTTGTGTTAATTGCCTGCCAGCCAAATGGTGTAACTCAACCTCGTCCCACCACAACCGCGCCTCTCCTTAAAGCATGAAGGTGGCTAAGGTGACCTTTAGAGTTTCCTCCGCCCTGATCGCTGTCATTATCCTCTTGACACGCGATAACCAATCTTCTGCCTGCGTTGGCGATCCCATTCCCGCAAACTAGGAGGACTGAAGCTCATGAATTGCTTAACCTGTCGGTCAGCTGCTCGCGGATCTACAGCCTCAACCGGCTCGGGTCTTACACCAACACGAACTGGCTCGACTGCCGGCTGCGCTTGCCCGGTCGGCTGAATCATGGCAAAGAGAGCCTCAGCAACTAAACGAACAGTTTCCGCAGATGGAGGAGGTGTGGGCACCTCAGCTGGTGCCGCACTCTCATCAGAACGCTGGGGCTCAGACTGCCCAGCACCACTACGCGTCACCTATAGGTGGACAAGACACACATTAGCGAACGTATGCAAGCAAAACAACACAAAAAGGAATGCGCAGATTCCTCAAACAAGATTTTGTACATTCCTTAGTGGACATTCCAGAGTTCATTAGCGTTACAGCAGGGCGCATAAACACGCGCTCGCCACCCCATAAAAGAATTCGTCCACGAATTCGATAGAGGAAGACCGAACGAAGCTGATACCAAAATGTAACGACCCCATTCGTTAAATGACGTATAATAGAAGGTCCGGCCGGGGCCCCACACTATATGCCACAAACAGACGGTGAGGTCATAGGATAATACCAAACCAACCACGAATCCTAACTCAGAGCATTCTAGCGGAAGCTTTAAGTAATAATTTGAACTCTAACCAGGAATGTCCAATATATAAACCACCTTTATATATATAACACGGAATGTACATAATTACATAGAGTTTGGACTTCAGGCCTTACAGTTCCTCTTGTTACAACATGATTTACAAACCTCGGCGCGCAGGCCGGCCATACATGAGTAAAAACAAAACATTCTCTTAGCCTTCAAGGGCTAGCCACAGCAGCAGCAGCAACAGCAGTAGGGCTTCAGCCCTTCACTTACCACTTGGCTCGCCAGCACCTGCACGGGAACAATCCACCCAACCGGTGGCAAACAATGCAACGGTCAGCATTCAGCTGACCCAATTATAACAATCTTACCCCTTTCTCGGGGCATTAGCATTCTTTCCCTGCAAAGCATGACATCATATAGCAACTATGTGCGCGCAGGCACATTCAAGCCATCACAACTATCGGCCACACGGCCCGACAGTCCGTGCACTCAGGGCACATTTTCGGTGTACCGGAATACCAGGGTCAACACCACCGTCTACACGGTATTTGAGCATTCTAGTCTTTCCGGCGCGCGGGCCTAAGACTCTCATTAGGCGCTCCAACAAAACCTATAACCAGGCTTCCAAGTCGGAAGGACCTAACGCAGGTACGGATCAGCCACCCCCCGTTGCTCAAGTCGCCGTGCCACCTCGAATACGGAAGTATCCATGGCTATTTATAGGCGCGGGTCGGTTTCACCTTTCCTGTTCGGCAATCTGCCTTTTCACCGGGTTGCAGCCCAACGGCTCAACCGCTCATAAAGTGGCAACGCACGGCCACCAGAGTTGCATCCAACCCTCTTCATTTCCTGGACATCGTCCAGTACTTCCTGCCGCACCAAGCAACAGGTAGGAACAAGGCATCACAAGCCATAATCAAGGAGCCTTCTCCGATATGCAAACAAGCATCACCAATCCAGACCACGTCCAGATGGGCTTCACACAGCATGCCTAGAGCCGTACTCCAATTCCGGCCTCTAACAAGTGGGACTTCACATATCTATCCTAAGGGACACCACAACCACCGCACACTCGCGGGGAAGGGTTTTCCCTATGCAATGCAGAAAAGAAGGACTTCACATGTCCAAGAAGGGAGATCGTTACCCTTGTCGATCTCTTGGGAGCCATCGAAAACTAGCCGGTGAGAAAGAACCGCAGTAGCCTCGCCTTCACAACGCCGGCTTCGGATCACGAATCGGACTACGGGAACTCCGCCGGTGGCTTGGTCTCCTCCTCCTTCTTCTTCCTCCTCTCTCTTTCTCTCTTCCTTAAGCAAATGAAGAATGAATCTTCATCAATCCTTCACGAAGTTAATCCAGCCAGGAATCACCTGAGCCCTTGGATCCAAAGAGAGAATCTGAATGGCCACGATTTGGTCAAAACCCAAATTTTTGCCTGACACGGCCTGTGACACGCCCGTGTCACAGGCCGTGTACCCTTAAGCGGCACACGCTGTATTGAACCGACTGAACAACACGGCCATCGACACGCCCGTGTCGAACCTGACACGCCCGTGTCAATCCTGAGACACGCCCGTGTCAATCCTGCCTCATCGAGCTGCAACCAGTACACGGGTAGGCACACGGTATCGGACACGCCCGTGTCCGACCTGACACGCCCGTGTTCACTGCCGTGTTCACGGCCGTGTACTTTTCTGACTCGAATAGGCTATTTTGAAATTTAATTGCGCGACACGCCCTGGGACACGCCCGTGTCCATGGCCGTGTCCCGGGCTCGACCATCGTCGACTATCGAGCGTCGACCAACCTGAACACGCCCTGGGACACGCCCGTGTCCCAGGCCGTGTACCCCCGACACGCCCTGGGACACGCCCGTGTCCCACGCCGTGTAAAATTTCCTGTACCTCAAAACTCATTTTGAGTCTTTTGGGTCTTTTTGGGGTGTTACATTGTTGGGTACATTGGAAAATGTGTACCAGATTTGGAGAAGCCACAACTTAGTCAATGATATGCATCAATTTGTATTTGATAGGAGTTAGAGTTTCATTGTGCAGGTTTTAAGTATTTGAAGGAAAATTTTCTAATTACTAGTGTCAACACTTGTGATGAAACTGTGTCAACACTTAGGAAACATGTGTCGACACTCAGGCAAGATGTGTCGACACACAAGCAAATTGTGTCGGCACTCAGGGAAGTTGTGTCGACACCCAGAATTTGTGTCGAAACTTATAAAGAAGCTGTGTCGACACTCAAAGCTATGTTGACACCTAAAGAAGCAGTTGTGTAGACATCCAGAAATGTGTCGACATCTGAAGCAGGACTTTTGTCGACACTTAAAACTGAAGCTATGTCGACATTAAGGAGATATGTTGACACCTAAAGCAATTGTGTCGACACACAGGACTTGTGTCGACACACAGGACTTGTGTCAACACACCAACTCTCAAAAGGCTGTGTCAAGTTCAGAAGTAATTGTGTCGACCCACAGGACTTTTGTCGACAAACACTCAATGCCATTTGACAAACACTAAACACCAACTGTCTTCAATAGAAATGTCGAGACAAGAAGCTGCTGTGTCGACACACAGGACTTGTGTCGACACATTCAACATAAGCAGTTTCGAGAAGCAGAAGTATGACTGTGTCGACACTTGGAGTAATTGTGTTGACACCATGAAGACTTGTGTCGACACTTAGTCTATATATGTCGACACATGTGGAGCAGTCTGCTGAGTGTTGTGTGATGAGTTGAAAAGACATTGAAGAACCTGGTGACGTGACTGGTGACATGACAACTGTCATAACTAGCCAGTCTGACACCACTGTCAGAACTGTCAGAAGTTTGTTATGAACCGGATTAGCCGGTAACCATGAAACAAGCTCTATATAAGAGACAGATCGGAACAGATCGGAAATGACAATTATTAATAACAATAATCAAGACATCAATAAGAAGAATTCTGACAGATCAAGGGCTGTCTGCAAGAAAGATTCAGAGTTCAATCTGAATTTAAGGAAGAAGCTGATTGAAGATCATCTTCATCAATAGAGAAAATCCACCTTATTTTGTTCTAATTAAGAAGCTTTGAAAAGCTAAGTTAGTTTGGATCTGAAGGATCAGTCTTTACAAGAACTAATCAAGAAGACAACATCAACAGAGAAATCTATCTGGTGAAGTTTTCATTTACTCTTTACTCACAAATTCTTGTAGGATCTACTGTTAGATCTGAGATTATAAGCCTAAAATTATAAAGGCTGAGGTAGGGTTGTGTGTCTGAGGTAGGGCTTGTGGAAAGTCTGAGTTATAAGCCTAATTATAAAGGCTGAGGTAGGGCTGAGGCCTGAGGTAGGGTTCTGGGGAAGAATGTGAGGTTGGACTTGTGTTAAGTCTGTGGTGTAGGAACCATCTTTGGTTCTGAGATTGTAAGATCTGAGGATCTGAACTAGTGGAAGGAAGTTTGGCTGAATCCAGTTATCTGCATGATAGGCGAAGGGGGAAAGTTGATGTACCCATATCTTGGGGAACTACTATAAGTCCTTTGTTTGCTTTGATGTGTTTATTTTCTATAGATTGATTAATCCGTGCTGAAAGAAGTCTTATAACTGTTTTCCAAAGAATAAAAAAGACACAAAAAGATTAGAACCTATTCACCCCCCCCCCTCAAGGTGTTTAGGCTCTTGAAATAAAGTCTTTCAGGAGATGTTAGCTGGAAGAGTTCCATGCAGGAGACAGTTGCTATTTCTTTAACTGAGGTCGAGTATATCACTATTGCTAATGCGGTAAAGGAGGATATAGGGATTAGGAAATTCATCAGCGAGTTTGATGTAGTTCCTAGCATTGTTAGTCCTATAGTTCTTTACTGTGATAACAGTGGTGCAATTGCACTTGCTTCGGAACCTAGATCTCATCAGCACTCCAGGCACATACTTCGGCGGTACCATCTTATTTGTCAGATTGTTTATCGAGGATATGTGAACATATGTAGAGTGCCAACTGAAGAAAATATTGTAGATCCACTGACAAAGCCTCTCGAATAGAGAAAGCATGATGGTCATGTTAGATTAATTGGCATAAGATACCGGAATGATCAACTCTAGTATGAGTATTTTGGGTTGTATATTTGTCGGGTGTTATAATAATTCATTTGATGAATAGAGCACTATACTTTTCATTTTATATTTATGGCAAGTTCTTTTATTATGTAAATTTATTTCTACTGTGATAGATTAATTTAACGTAATAAATGCCCTTAGAATGTTTGATTCCATAAGAGTCAAGTGGTGACTTGAAAGTGAGAGCCTATGTTCTTAGAAGCTTCATTCTTAAATGGTCACTCGTCGGCGTGTCATATTAAAAGCTAAGGGTGATGATATATACTAATACTAGCATGTGCATTGACTGATGAACGTTTCTCATAGGTTATGATAATGTGATATCAAGTCATCACAAGGGTACCTGTTAGTGAACAAGTTGTACTTAATTGACCCACCATGAGAATAGTTTGTGGATTTTTATATAAACGTGTCATAAGTATGGCTTAAGTGGCAATGGTGTTTGTGAACCTTTGACCTAAAGTCACAACATTTATCAAGTGAGGAAGAGCATGTTTTGATGATATCAAAAGTCTAGTCTTTAGAAAGTTGGATGATAAAGGTGGTTATTGGGTACGTTACGAATCATTTGTGTTTGCGTGTGGATAGAAATGGTATTTGTCCTCCTATATGACAGGGGTTGCATCCATGGGCCCCTTGATGTAATGGGTGTGAGAAATGTATGGTCATGCATGGTTGAGTCATTATATGATATTGGACTCATCGATTTATGGAAGTCCATTCTAGATTAAAAACTAGGATTGAATAATTATGAGGGTGACACAGTCTATACCTCTAGTTCTATCCATATGTAATAAACGAAGGGACATGACATTACTGATACATTAGTCACAATGGCTTTTGAGTTATAAACTCTTATTGCTTGGGGAGCAATGAGGTATTGCTAGATGCCGCTCATTGTTTGGGAAGCTTTTGTTTGATACTTTCAAGATCAAGTGGGAGACTGTTAGTGTTACTATTTTGATATGGAAGTGATCAAGCATATAGTCTCATTGCCAAAGCAATATGAGGCTATCAGGGTCGCACATAAAAATCATTTGGTGTACAACCCCGTATTCAACGAGTGGGTCCATTAGGCTAGGAGAGAGAGCCATGGCGACCGGCCCGCATCAATACAGTAGGCAGGTGAACCTAGATGGCCTATTTTCCCTTGCCAAGGCTAGGCGATCCATCCGTGCGAGCCAGCCCATCCAATCAGCGCCTGCCTAAGAGACCTTGTCGTTTGCCCGCCTCCGTTTATGGCAGATGAGCTATGGCGGACCGGCTCGCGCTTGCCTAGAGATAGAAGGTGAGCTACGGTAGCTAGGGTGTGTCCACATAGTAGAGCGTCGAGTTGACCCCATGTTCCTAAGACCTCGCCCAGGGGGGGTCCAAAGGCAAAATTCCCTGGATTCCCTTATTGGGGGTACAAATAGATTTCCAGAACACCGAAAGTTATGATGTTCTCAGACCACTTTTGGTTGCATATAGCTGTTTTGAACAGCGGAGGTTGGCTATTGGAAGACCATTTTCAGAAAACTATAAATAGACCCAAGGGGGTACCTCACAAGGCATGCTTACTTGTGCCCCGATCTTCTTATGCTTTTTGAGGTATCCTCAGCCCAACATCTGTCTAGGGAGGGGAAGCGCTCTAAGATCTTCTGGGTGTGTGGTGGGACCTCTATGTCAATCCCTTGGGTCTATCCCCTATTCTTTTTCCTTAGTAGTTTTGCTCATGAGAGAGAAGTAAGTGTACGATCACCCCTTCCATAAGGGTGAACTCCACAGAGACCGAGCTTTCAGTTTCAACATTTTTGTGCAGTGAGCATGGAGAGTGGTCCACACAGAAAATCTTAAGCAGGCTCGATGATGGGAGGAGAAGGGAAAGGTTCGTACATGACCGACTTTCCACCCCCTCCCCCTCACGCTACGTTGGGGATTTTTGAGGAGTTCTGGCAGGAGGTACTTTGCCTCGTCAGGTTCGCACTCGACGTGTGTGCTTAGTGCTCGATACCAGCTGTCCCAGTCGCCGCCGCCCCGATTCAGCGAGCTGGGAAGGAGGTTATAGAGGAGGGGAGGGAACGTGATCTCACCGTGTGATTGCTCTTCCACGGCTAGGAGAGCGGAGGCTGGTTTGGCGAGATGGGGGTATAACACCCCAAAAGACCCCAAAAGACTCAAACTGATTTTTGAGGTACAGGAAATTTTACACGGCCTGGGACACGGGCGTGTCCCAGGGCGTGTCGGGGGTACACGGCCTGGGACACGGGCGTGTCCCAGGGCGTGTTCAGGTTAGTCGACACTCGATAGTCGACGAGCGTCGAGCCTGGGACACGGCCATGGACACGGGCGTGTCCCAGGGCGTGTCGCGCAATTAAATTTCGAATTTGGCCTGTTCGAGTCAGATTAGTACACGGCCTTGAACCAAGCCGTCAACACGGGCGTGTCAGGTTGGACACGGGCGTGTCCAATGCCGTGTTCCGACCCGTGTACTGCTGGCAGCTCGATGAGGCAAGGGTGACACGGCGTGTCTCAGAAATGACACGGGTGTGGCAGGTTCGACACGGGCGTGTCATTGACCGTGTTCTGGTAAACCTCAGTCGGTATGAACCGCTTAAGGGAACACGGCATGTGACACGGGCGTGTCACAGGCCGTGTCAGGCAAAAATTTGGGTTTTTGACCAAATCGTGGCCGTTCAGATTCTCTCTTTGGATCCAAGGGCTCAGGTGATTCCTGGCTGGATTAAATTCGTGAAGGAATGATGAAGAGTCATTCTTCATTTTGCTTAAGGAAGAGAGAAAGAGAGAGGAGGAAGAAGAAGGAGGATGAGATCAAGCCACCGGCGGAGTTCCCGTGGTCCGATTCGTGATCCGAAGCCGGCGTTGTGACGGCAAGGCTGCTGCGATTCTTTCTCACCGGCTAGTTTTCGATGGCTCCCAAGAGATCGACAAGGGTAACGATCTCCCTTCTTGGACATGTGAAGTCCTTCTTTTCTGCATTGCATAGGGAAAACCCTTCCCCGCGAGTGTGCGGTGGGTTGTGGTGTCCCTTGGGGTAGATATGTGAAGTCCCCCTTGTTAGAGGCCGGAATTGGAGTGCGGCTCTAGGCATGCTGTGTGAAGCCCATCTGGACGTGGTCTGGATTGGTGATGCTTGTTTGCATATCGGAGAAGGCTCCGTGATTATGGCTTGTGATGCCTTGTTCCTACCTGTTGCTTGGTGCGGCAGGAAGTACTGGATGATGTCCAGGAAATGAAGAGGGTTGGATGCAACTCTTGTGGCCGTGCGTTGCCACTTTATGAGCGGTTGAGTCGTTGGGCTGCAACCCGATGAAAAGGCAGATTGCCGAACAGGAAAGGTGAAACCGACCCGCGCCTATAAATAGCCATGGATACTTCCGTATTCGAGGTGGCACGACGACTTGAGCAACGAGGGGTGGCTGATCCGTACCTGCGTTAGGTCCGTCCTACTTGGAAGCCTGGTTATAGGTTTTGTTGGAGCGCCTAATGAGAGTCTTAGGCCCGCGCGCCGGAAAGACTAGAAAGCTCAAATACCGTGTAGACGGTGGTGTTGACCCTGGTATTCCGGTACACCGAAAATGTGCCCTGAGTGCACGGACTGTCGGGCCATGTGGCCGATAGTTGTGATGGCTTGAATGTGCCTGCGCGCACATAGTTGCTATATGATGATGCCATGCTTTGCAGGGAAAGAATGCTAATGCCCCGGGAAAGGGGTAAGATTGTTATAATTGGGTCAGCTGAATGCTGACCGTTGCATTGTTTGCCACCGGTTGGGTGGATTGTTCCCGTGCAGGTGCTGGCGAGCCAAGTGGTAAGTGAAGGGCTGAAGCCCTACTGCTGTTGCTGCTGCTGCTGTGGCTAGCCCTTGAAGGCTATGAGAATGTTTTTGCTTTTACTCATGTATGGCCGGCCTGCGCGTCGAGGTTTGTAAATCATGTTGTAAAAAGAGGAACTGTAAGGCATGAAGGCCAAACTCTATGTATTTATGTACATTCCGTGGTATATATAAAGGTGGTTTATATATTGGACATTCCTGGTAGAGTTCAAATTTTCTACTTAAAGCTTCCGCTAGAATGCTCTGAGTTAGGCTTCGTGTTTGGTTTGGTATTATCCTGTGACCTCACCGTCTGTTTGTGGCATATAGTGTGGGGCCCCGGCCGGACCTTCTACTATACGTCATTTAACGGATGGGGTTGTTACATTTTGGTATCAGCTTCGTTCGGTCTTCCTCTATCGAATTCGTGGACGAATTATTTTATGGGGTGGCGAGCGCGTGTTTATACGCCCTGCTGTAACGCTAATGAACTCTGGAATGTCCACTAAGGAATGTACAAAATCTTGTTTGAGGAATCTGCGCGTTCCTTTTTGTGTTGTTTTGCTTGCATACGTTCGCTAATGTGTGTCTTATCCACCTATAGGTGACGCGTAGTGGTGCTGGGCAGTCTGAGCCCCAGCGTTCTGTTGAGAGTGCGGCACCAGCTGAGGTGCCCACACCTCCTCCATCTGCGGAAACTATTCGTTTAGTTGTTGAGGCTCTATTTGCCATGATTCAGCCGACCGGGCAAGCACAGCCGGCAGTCGAGCCAGTTCGTGTTGTTGTAAGACCCGAGCCGATTGAGGCTGTAGATCCACGAGCAGCTGACCGACAGTTGAAGCAATTCATGAGCTTCAGTCCTCCTACGTTTGCGGGAATGGGATCCCCAACGCAGGCGGAAGATTGGTTATCGCGTGTCAAGAGGATAATGACAGCGATCAGGGCGGAGGAAACTCTAAAGGTCACCTTAGCCACCTTCATGCTTGAAGGAGAGGCGCGGTTGTGGTGGGACGAGGTTGAGCTACATCATTTGGCGGGCAGGCAATTATCACAAGTGTCGATTGAGGAGTTCTCTCGAATATTTCTGGCGAAACATGTCCCAGCGGCGCAACGCATTGCTATGGAAAATGAGTTCCAACGGTTAAAGCAAGGGGAAGATAGTGTGGATATCAACTTGCATGAGTTTACCAGGTTGGGACGGTATGCGGGTACAATCTTCGCGGATGACCAAAGGAAAACGAATCGGTTCTATGAAGGATTGCGGGATGAGTTGCGATTCCTGCTTTCGAGTTCAGTGAGCCAAGGGTTCCAGGCGTTGGTTGATACTGCGTGTGCGTTGGAGAAGGACATGTGGCGGGTGCAAGGGAACAAGGGCTTAGTTGTGTCAAAGCCAGAGGTTCAAGTACCTCGCCCGAGCAAATCGTTTTACCAGAAGAAAGGGGGCAAGAGGTCCAAGCCGTCTGGGCAAGTGACTTCGACCGTTGTGTCGGGAGCGACATCAAGGCCGGATTCTCGTACATGCTATAACTGTGGCCGGGTGGGGCATATAGCTCGTGACTGTCGGGTTGTTCAGCCCAAAGGGGATAAGAAGGCGGGTGCGTCGTATGCTGAGAAGGGCAAAGCGGTGGGTGATTCCTCTGCGTCTCAGGCACAGCCCCGAATATATCAGCTTGGCCAACAGGAAGCGATTAAGCAAAGTGACGTCGTCACAGGTACGAGTTGAGTTAGCTTACTTGCTTATGTGCTATGGTTTTTGGTTATGTATAGCTTGTGCATGTGTGTGTGCTGCAGGCTTTGTCCTGATTCGGAATAATTTGGCGAGAGCCCTGTTTGATACGGGTGCTTCGCATTCTTTTCTGTCTGAGGATTTCGTATCTCGCATTGGGGCACCAAGTCATGTGACGGTGGATAGTACAATGATGCTATTGTCGAATGGCTGTATGATGCTTGCGGATAGGGCTTGCGATGTGGTTGTGCAAATAGGAAGTCGGGATTTCGGTTTGAGTGCAGCTGTGCTACCGTTGTCGGAGTTTGATGTGATCTTTGGTATGGACTGGCTCTCGGAGCAGCGTGCCTTTATTGATTGCAACTCCAAGGAGATTACACTGGGCCAGAATACCGGACTTGTGACGAAGTTCGCTGGTATGCGAGGAGTTGGCGGGACTCTGTTGTCTGCACTCCAAGTCATCAATGCTGTTCGGAAGGGCGCGGAGTTATTCTTCATGCTAATTCAGGCTGTTGAGCCAAAGGCCAGTGTTGGTGAAGTACTAGTTGTGTCAGAGTTTGCCGATGTGTTTCCTAATGATCTTCCTGGGTTACCACCCCAGCGGGAGATTGACTTCTCTATTGAGTTGGTGCCAGGTGCGAAACCTGTGGCCCACTCTCCATATCGCATTGCGCCAAAAGAGATGGCTGAGTTAAAAGTCCAATTGCAAGAGTTGTTGGAGCAGGGATATATACGCCCAAGTATGTCACCTTGGAGCGCGCCTGTTCTCTTTGTGAAAAAGAAAGACGGTAGCTTACGGTTGTGTATTGACTACCGCGAATTGAATAAGCTGACGGAGAAAAATAAATATCCGATCCCGCGGATTGATGACCTCTTTGATCAGCTGGCAGGATCAACGGTCTATTCCAAATTGGATTTGAAATTCGGATATTATCAGCTGCGGATTAGGGAAGGTGACATTCCCAAGACGGCGTTTGGAACACGCTACGGTCATTATGAGTTCACGGTAATGCCCTTTGGCCTATATAATGCGCCTTCGGTATTTATGGACCTAATGCATCGAACGTTCCGAGAGTACTTGGATTTGTTTGTTATTGTGTTTATCGATGACATCTTAGTATACTCTCAGTCGGAAGAGGATCACGCAAACCATTTGCGGTTGGTTTTGCATACCCTGAGGAGGAATAAGCTCTTTGCCAAGTTCTCAAAGTGCGAGTTCTGGCTCTCTTCAGTAGCATTTTTAGGCCATGTTGTAAGCGGAGAGGGTATCGCGGTGGATCCGTTGAAGATAAGTGCCATCCGAGATTGGCCAATGATGTCTTCAGTGGCCGAGGTCAGGAGCTTCCTTGGACTTGCGGGCTACTATAGACGGTTTGTGGAAAACTTCTCACAGATTGCTTTACCTCTGACCACGCTGACGAGAAAAGATCAAAAGTTCATTTGGACGCCGGAGTGCGCGCGAGCTTTTGAAGAATTGAAGAGTCGTTTGACCACGGCGCCTGTGTTGACATCGCCATGTGGTACCGATGGGTATGAGATCTATAGTGATGCTTCCGGGAGCGGCTTAGGCTGCGTTCTTCTGCAGTTTGGTAAAGTGATTGCTTATGGCTCGCTCCAGTTGAAAGTGCATGAGAGGAATTACCCCGTCCATGATCTTGAGTTGGCGGCGGTAATCTTTGCGCTAAAGTTGTGGCGACACTATCTATATGGCGTGAAGGTGGATATCTATACAGATCATAAAAGCTGTTCTGGTGGCCCGGATTAAAGAAAGATGTCGCACGTTATGTGGCTGAATGCAATACCTGTGCGTTGGTGAAAGCAGAATGCCAGAAGCCTGGTGGTTTCCTGAAGTCGTTACCTATTCCGGAGTGGAAGTTCGATGATATTTCGATGGATTTCGTGCACGGGTTGCCGAGATCTCAACGCGGTCATGATTCAATCTGGGTGATTGTGGACCGGTTGACAAAAGTGGCGCACTTCCTTCCAAACAGAAGAGACGATTCAGTGGAAACCTTGGCCAAGCTTTATGTGGAGCAGGTTGTTCGATTGCACGGTGTTCCTCGGAGCATCGTTAGTGACCGTGATGGGCGGTTCACATCGAATGATTGGCGGCTCGTTCATCAAATGTTGGGTACAATGTTAGCGTTTAGTACGGCCTTTCATCCCCAAACGGATGGCCAGACTGAACGAACCAACAGGACGATGGAAGATATGCTCCGCTTGTGCGCCCTAGACTTTGGTAAGAGATGGGAAGATTATATATTTCTTGTCGAATTTGCCTATAATAATAGCTACCAAGCGAGTATTGGTATGGCACCATTTGAAGCTTTATATGGTCGGAAATGCCGTACACCGTTAGCTTTGGCAGAAGCAGGCGAATCTAAGCTGAGTGGGAAAAAGGAAGTCGAAGAAGCTACCTCGCTCATACGCTCTATTCGGGAGAGGCTATTGATAGCCCAAGATCGTCAAGCAAAGTACTACAATGCCAAACAACGGAACGTGGAATTCGCGGTGGGTGATTGGGTATATTTGAAGATCAAACCCTTCAAAGGCGTGTCCAGGATTCGGCGTTTGAAAAAGCTAAGTCCGAGGTATCTTGGTCCATTTGAGGTGGTGGAGCGAGTTGGGGAAGCTGCTTATCGACTAGCACTTTCAGCAGACTTGGGTGGATTACATGATGTGTTTCACATCTCAGTCCTTCGTAAAGCGGTGAAGGATCCAGCTCAAGTAGTGGAGAATGATCGAGTACCGGTCGAGTATGGGTTAACGACGAGGGTTAGACCCATTCGGATCGAGGATCGAGCCGAGAAACAGTTGCGGAACAAAGTGATCGGGATGGTCAAGGTCCGATGGGACAATTGTGGCCGTGAAGAGCTAACATGGGAGCGAGAGCAGACCATGCGAGCTGAGTTTCCCGAGTTATTTGTATAAACTATAGACCGTGTACTTTTTGTTATAACATAGTTATAGCATTGCTGGTTCTTGTTTCCTTCCGTGCAAATTTCAGGACGAAATTTTGTTAAGGGGGGAGGGTTGTAACACCCCAAAAGACCCCAAAAGACTCAAACTGATTTTTGAGGTACAGGAAATTTTACACGGCCTGGGACACGGGTGTGTCCCAGGGCGTGTCGGGGGTACACGGCCTGGGACACGGGCGTGTCCCAGGCGTGTTCAGGTTAGTCGACACTCGATAGTCGACGAGCGTCGAGCCTGGGACACGGCCATGGACACGGGCGTGTCCCAGGGCGTGTCGCGCAATTAAATTTCAAATTTGGCCTGTTCGAGTCAGATTAGTACACGGCCTTGAACCAAGCCGTGAACACGGGCGTGTCAGGTTGGACACGGGCGTGTCCAATGCCGTGTTCCGACCCGTGTACTGCTGGCAGCTCGATGAGGCAAGGGTGACACGGGCATGTCTCAGAAATGACACGGGCGTGTCAGGTTCGACACAGGCGTGTCGTTGACCGTGTTCTGGTAAACCTCAGTCGGTATGAACCGCTTAAGGGAACACGGCCTGTGACACGGGCGTGCCACAGGCCGTGTAAGGCAAAAATTTGAGGGTTTTGACCAAATCGTGGCCGTTCAGATTCTCTCTTTGGATCCAAGGGCTCAGGTGATTCCTGGCTGGATTAAATTCGTGAAGGAATGATGAAGAGTCATTCTTCATTTTGCTTAAGGAAGAGAGAAAGAGAGAGGAGGAAGAAGAAGGAAGAGGAGATCAAGCCACCGGCGGAGTTCCCGTTGTCCGATTCGTGATCCGAAGCCGGCGTTGTGACGGCAAGGCTGCTGCAATTCTTTCTCACCGGCTAGTTTTCGATGGCTCCCAAGAGATCGACAAGGGTAACGATCTCCCTTCTTGGACATGTGAAGTCCTTCTTTTCTGCATTGTATAGGGAAAACCCTTCCCCGCGAGTGTGCGGTAGGTTGTGGTGTCCCTTGGGGTAGATATGTGAAGTCCCCCTTGTTAGAGGCCGGAATTGGTGTACGGCTCTAGGCATGCTGTGTGAAGCCCATCTGGACGTGGTCTGGATTGGTGATGCTTGTTTGCATATCGGAGAAGGCTCCGTGATTATGGCTTGTGATGCCTTGTTCCTACCTGTTTCTTGGTACGGCAGGAAGTACTGGATGATGTCCAGGAAATGAAGAGGGTTGGATGCAACTCTTGTGGCCGTGCGTTGCCACTTTATGAGCGGTTGAGTCATTGGGCTGCAACCCGATGAAAAGGCAGATTGCCGAACAGGAAAGGTGAAACCGACCCGCGCCTATAAATAGCCATGGATACTTCCGTATTCGAGGTGGCACGGCGACTTGAGCAACGGGGGTGGCTGATCCGTACCTGCGTTAGGTCCGTCCGACTTGGAAGCCTGGTTATAGGTTTTTTTGGAGCGCCTAATGAGAGTCTTAGGCCCGCACGCCGGAAAGACTAGAATGCTCAAATACCGTGTAGACGGTGGTGTTGACCCTGGTATTCCGGTACACCGAAAATGTGCCCTGAGTGCACGGACTGTCGGGCCGTGTGGCCGATAGTTGTGATGGCTTGAATGTTCCTGCGCGCACATAGTTGCTATATGATGATGCCATGCTTTGCAGGGAAAGAATGCTAATGCCCCGGGAAAGGGGTAAGATTGTTATAATTGGGTCAGCTGAATGCTGACCATTGCATTGTTTGCCACCGGTTGGGTGGATTGTTCCCGTGCAGGTGCTGGCGAGCCAAGTGGTAAGTGAAGGGCTGAAGCCCTACTGCTGTTGCTGCTGCTGCTGTGGCTAGCCCTTGAAGGCTATGAGAATGTTTTTGCTTTTACTCATGTATGGCCGGCCTGCGCGCCGAGGTTTGTAAATCATGTTGTAAAAAGAGGAACTGTAAGGCCTGAAGGCCAAACTCTATGTATTTATGTACATTCCGTGGTATATATAAAGGTGGTTTATATATTGGGCATTCCTGGTAGAGTTCAAATTTTCTACTTAAAGCTTCCGCTAGAATGCTCTAAGTTAGGCTTCGTGTTTGGTTTGGTATTATCCTGTGACCTCACCGTCTGTTTGTGGCATATAGTGTGGGGCCCCGGCCGGACCTTCTACTATACGTCATTTAACGGATGGGGTCGTTACAGGGGGTGCGAGAACCTTTGGCTCGCCTAGTAGGGGGAGGCAGCCCCTTTAGCGAGTTGGTTTCTTCTGCTCCAGTTTCGGAGGTGTTCATGGAGCCGGAGATGTCCTACTACACCAGGAAGGATGATACGATCCATCACTTCCAATTGTTTGAGGATATGGTTTCAATAAGGTAGATGTCTGATTCCTTCGAGTGCAGACTCTTCGCCATCACCCAAGAGGGGGAAGGCTAGGGATTGGTTCTACCAGATACCGGCCACCTAACTCTATTTCTTCGAGCACCTTCGTCGGGGGTTCATGTTGAGATTCACCACATCCAATAAGAGTAAGAAGGAGTTGGAGTTCTTGTTCCACATCAAGCAGGGGTTGAACGAGACCTTGGGGAGTTACGTGGACCGCTTTTAGGAGGAGGTGAAAATATTTAAGTTGTCTATCTAAATCACCTAGAGGGGGCTGAATATGTGAGTTGTGCATCTTTTTGCGGAATAAAAATTAAGCGAGCTATGGACAAAAAATTAACCAAGCAATCATAGACGATACCAAGAGTTATAGTGGTTCCTCAACCATGGATACATCCACATTCCACTCATCGATCTAGCAATGCACTAAACTCTGCTACTACACTAATCTCGGATTGGAAACAATCCTACTACTCGGAACAACGTTCCTACAACTCGATCTAAAAATGGGATCTACACTCGGAAGAGAAAAACTTCCTACAACTAACGGGAGAGCAAAACTCCTACACTCGGAGAAGAATCTCCAACAAGAATATATTAAAATATAAAAGAAATACAAATAGTATTTTCTCTCACATCTGAAAAAATCTACCTTTCTTCTTCCTTGAACTTTGCGCCTCTGTCAGAAATAATTGAAGAAGACTTGGCTAGATCTCTGATCTGAAATTTCTTGACTCACAAGATCAAGTAGAGGATCTGTCAATTGTAAAAGATCTTGATATGTGAATCAACTGCTCTGAATCGTTCTGGATCGAAAGTGCTTTTGGCGATGAAGGCGATGAGCGGCGGCTTCCGATTTTGGAATGAAAAATAAGGGATTCAGAATACTTAGAATTGCTTCTTATGTTTCTTCGGGTTGGTCGAAAATGACAAGACCTTTTATAGGACATGCCTAACGGTCATAATCATAATTAATGATAGCCACGTGGACCAATCACGTATGATGACATTTGAAAATCCCGTCAGTCTAGACTTAGAAGAATTTCTAAATCAGTACAACTATTCTCTGGAAGAATGCTTATACTCGAGAAAAAGAATGTTTGTTCTCGAGAACAATGATGCAGAACTCGAGAAAGAAAAACTTGGTAAGAATGTGGAGGAGGAAAATAACAGTATTGAGAATGAAGGAAAGTACTCGAGAAAAATAAATTATTGTTCTTGAGAAGAAGTACTTTGGTACTCAAGAACAAAGAACTATCTCGAGAACTAAACAAGGCCTTTTTGAGAAAAAGACTTAGAGAAATTCTGTCTGGAAAGGAAGTAACTCGAGAAGAAGTGTAGTGAAGCACTCGAGTACATAAGCCCTTCTCTAAAACAGTAATAAGCTTTCTCGAGAACTACTTCTGCCACTCGAATTCATGACAAGTCTAACTCTAGAACTAACTTTAGTCCTTCTCGAGTACAAAACATAGTACTCGAGAAAAACATTTAGAGATTTTGCTGAAAATCTGAAAACTTATTTTCTTCAAAAATAATCAGCATCCAACTTTCCTCCCATGCCATTAGTGCTTGAAAAAGAAGTGTATCCCAATAGAGAGGCTACGTATGAGTCAACACCTTGGATCACACAATGAGGAATCACATTGTATGGTCCTGTATTTGGAGACTCATTGTAGACTGACATTGGTCCACACTTGATAAATAAGTCCTGCAAACACTCAACTAAAAAGAGCATCAAATACAAACTTAATTCATCTTAGTTCAAGGGTGACTTCATACAAATCTGGGCTATTATGGATGTAATACCCAACAGGAGGTCACCTAGGTCTAGGAGATGATAGGGAACACCCTGATGATGGCCCTAACCTTAGGGCTACGACAAGGATTCTTCAGGATGGAACTAAAGAGGGTGCCACCTCTCTCCTACAAGGAGTTGATGGAGAGGGAGGCAAGTGAAGTCGATGGGGAAGCGTCAAACCCCGAGTTCATGAAGAAGTTATCCAAGTGGGCCACGGAGGAGGAAAAGGGGCAAGTAGGTGGCAGAGGTCAGGAGGTGAAGAGCGATGAACCCTAGCAGAGCAAGCAGCAGCAGCAACCCATGTGGGGGCGTTAGGAGACGAACAACCGGCTTGGCTGGAGGCAGCCAAAGTGGCAAGAACGAGACTAGCGAAGTGGTTTCCACGGAGGAGACAACCGCTAGAGGAGTCATGGTCAGTTCGAACCTCCAAGATGGAGGCAGGGCCAGAGGCCTCCTCTCCCTGATTAGCGTCAAGCTATGAAAATCGCCATGTAGAGGCCGAGAGGTCAGCAGAGGTGGAGAAGGGAGGTCCGGGTGGAGCTACCTTACAACAAATTCCACAAGGAGGAGGTGCATGTTGTTGGAGACATCAGGGTTATGATATGTAGAGAGTCTCATGGATCTAGTGTTGCCTACCATCCAGGATCTACAAAGATGTATCGTGATTTGAAGTAAATTTCCAGGTGGTGTGGGATGAAGAGTGATATAGACTGATTTGTTGCTAAGTGCCACACTTGCAAGCATGTGAAGGCCGATCATGGAAGGCCTGGTGGCAAGTTGACTCCGTTAGAGATCCCGACTTGGAAGTGGGAAAGTATTTCTATGGACTTCATTACGGGCTTACTGAAATCTCCAAGGGGATTTTATTCTGTTTGGGTTATAGTGGATAGATTGACGAAGTGTGCTCACTTCATGCCATATAAGATTGATTATCCGATGAAGAAGATAGCAGAGCTGTACTTGAATGAGGTCATCAGATTGCATGGTGTGCCTGTTAGCATCATTTCTGATCGAGACTCCCGGTTTACTTCTCACTTTTGGCAGAGTCTCCAGGAGGGTTTGGGTACAAATCTGAGGTATTCTACTACTTACCACCAACATACCAATGGGCAGACAGAGCGGGTTAACTAGATAGTTGAGGATATGATCAGATGATATATTCTAGACCACGGTGGAGCTTGAGATAAGCGGTTGCGACTTATGGAGTTTGCATACAATAACAGTTATCAAGAGAGCTTGCAAATGGCTCCGTTTGAAGCTTTGTATGGGAGGCACTGCACAACTCCCCTGTTTTGGGCTGAGGCAGCTGAGAGACCCTTGTTGGGTCCGGATGCGCTCGAGGAGATGGAAGTCACAGTGAAGCTTATTCGAGAAAAGCTTCGTATAGCTCATGAGAGATATGAGAGGAACGCCAATCGGCATAGGTCTGACTTGGAATTTTCTGTAGGAGACCATGTGTTTCTTAAGGTTTCCTCGATGGTTGGTGTTAAGAGGTTTGGTAAGAACCATAAATTGGACCCGAGGTATGTGGGCACGTTTATGATTGTTGAACGGATTGGCGTGTCAGCATATAGGTTAGATTTGCCAGCAAACTTTCCAGGTGTTCATAACGTATTTCATGTAAACCAATTGCGGAAGTGTGTGCGTAGTAGTGGGCAAGTCTTGAATATTGTGCCCCAGTTGGAGCCTAATCTCTCTTTTGTTGAAGTATCGGTCTGCATTTTCGATACTCAATATCGGGTGCTGCGGAGTAAGTCCATCCCGATGGTCAAAGTTCTATGGAAGAATTAAGATTTGGAAAGCGTGACTTGGGAGTTAGAGTCGGCTATGAGGAAGGCTCACCCTCAACTGTTCCCCTGATTTGCTTGGTACGTTTTCTTTCTAGTAGCTCTTGTTTGCTACTTTCCTTCTATAAGTAGAAGTAGTGTATGTGAAGTTTCGGGACGAAACTTTCTTTTAGGGGAAGTGAATGTAACGCCCCCGATTTTTATGCAATTATTTAATTCTCATTTGGCATTACGTCGACGGGTTCTCTTGGCTTGGGCCACTTATGGAGTGTGGTCTTAACTCCTTAGAACTGAGTGGCCTATTTTGTAGTCTATTGGCAAGATCTCCCTAGCAAGCCGGGTCGTTTTGGGTGACCCGGTGTGGCCTATTGAGGCATGCTTGTGTTTTGACTTCGGGTGGGCATAACTAGAGTTCTGTTCATCAAAATTTAATTTCGACTTCGCCGTTGTGTTCGTAGCGTGAATATTTAGCTACGGTGTGAATTTTGTCGAATTCCGAGGATGTTCGGTTTTCGCGTCGTTTTGTATTTTATGAAAAATAATATTATTTATTAAGTATTTTATTATCTAATACTTTAGAAGTGTTTGGCGGTTATACTATGTATTACTTTATATTATTTAATTGATTGGCTAATTAGGTTAGTCAGGTACTATATATAGGATAGGTTAGTGTTGGGTATTGCATCCACAATAGACCTGATTTGAAGAAGCCCCTGAACAAGCTAAGGTGAATTGAAAATTTATTTGACAATTCTATCAAGTTGTTCTTGCAGCTATTCCATGCTTAGTACACGCCAATGTCAGGGTGCAGAGAGTCAATATACATGGGTCTGCGCAACATAATCCATAGTTGCGTAGATCAGTGTGTTGATTCACGTGTGCTCTCTCTATTGGAGTATACTTATTTTCAAGTACAGGGTCAAGATAGATAAGGAGCAAGAAGGAGCAAAGATGGGTCAAAGACCAAGTCATCAAAAGAAGGAAGAGAGAAAACTCTTCTAAGTCAAAATCGACGGGAATCGCTAAGTGATTCCCGCCAACTTTGATGGGAATCGCTAGTGATTCCCGCCGACTTCGACGGGAATCGTTAGTGATTCATGCCGATTCGACGAGAATCAGTAAGCATCTCCCGCTGACTTCTTCCGGCTGAGAGATGTCAAACAGGGATTCTGCCAAAGAAGAATCGACGGGAGTCGTGAGTGATTCCCGCCGACATCGACGGGAATCACCAACGACTCCCGCTTATTTTGCCTTAGGCAAATTTCCTCCGCTCGCTGGACCAAACTAACTTGTCGTGCCCTGTTTCAATTGGGGCTAGGGCTACTCCTCGTGGGCCCCACAACGGTCATTAGGGTTGGCTCCTGGTATAAATATACGCGTATTTTGAACCTCCAGACACAGTGATAAACGGATATATGAATGAGGCCGAACGAGACCTAGCCGATCGCGGAAATTGCCGAAGCTTGTCGCCGCTCGCAAGATAGTCGTCGCCGTTGATCTTAGTGCTTCTCTGATCTTCCGACGATAGTACCGAGGCAAGCAGCGCATCTCATGTATCTCTCTCAAGATCTCTTGTCTTCTGATTCGTTGAACGAGACTTGTTCTCCATTCCGAATCGGTTGAGATGATTGATCCGACTGAGATCATTCGTAGAACTAGTTTGCTTCGTCAAGTTGTTTGGATCTACAAAGCATCGTTGCCGCACTTACTTGAGGCCGCCGATCTTGACAAGATCCTTTCCAAGATTGGAATCCGGTTGTGGATTCTTCGTAATTTTCAAGAAAACTTCAACGAATGAAGAAGGACATCGGAATCTCCAAAAGCTTTGTTTGTATTTTCTTTTAAATTCAATTTTGTTGTAAAGGAATTTTCATTCCTAGTTGTAAGGGTTGGGTGCAACCCGTTGTGGTGGAGTTGTGTCTCCACTTGTGGAAGGGTTCCTTCCGTAATTAGGGGAGCGTTTCTCCTAGTGTGAGGATTGGATTTCAATCTGATTGAAGAAGTGACCGAGTCGTCCCTTGGTAGGAGATAGGTTGAAGGGGGAAAGTGGACGTACCCAAATCGGGGAACCACTATAATTGAAAGTTATAAGTTGTCTACTTAAATCACCTAGAGGGGGGTGAATAGGAGATACATGCGTCTAATGCGTAATAAAAAAAATTAGCAACTAGCATAAATAAGTAAGCAAGCAATCACACAGACGATATGAGATTTATAGTGGTTCCCCGATCTTGGGTACATCCACTTTCCTCACCGATCTAGCAAATCACTAGACTCGGCTACTCCACTATCTCGGATTGCAAACCAATCCTACACCTCGGAACCACGTTCCTACAAAACTTGATCCCAAATGGATCTACACTCGGAAGATAGAACTTCCTACCACTCGGAGATGAAACTCCTACAAGGAAAATTGTTTGAAGAAAAATACAAACAACAAATAGCACAGATCTGGATCTTTGTCTTTGTCTTCTTCGTTGAGAGCTTTCGGCTTTGACAGAAATAGTTGAAGAAGACATAACAGAAATCCACGGATCTGAAATATGGAATCACCACGATCGAGTAGATATTTTATATATCGATGAAGCACGGAGTGATCGGATGATTTTTCTTGAGTCTGGATCCCTAAAAGGTTAGAGATCGGCAGCAGCGACTGTGAGAACGACGATCAACAATCTCTTTCTGAAACCAGTAATGGCGGCCGACAGAAAATTAGGTTTTCAGAATTTTCTTTCTTAAGAAAAATAATCTCTGTATTCTTTTATGAATATTGTTAATAGGTCAAATTGGAATGGACCTATTTATAGGCGATCTACAACAGTCATAATAATCTTTAATGATGACACGTGGACCAATCAGAAAAAACTATTTCCAAAATACCCGTTGAAACTGGACTTAGAAATATTCCAGGAAATCTGAACCAGTATACTCGAGAGAAGAAACATACTCGAGTATAAGAGATCTGCTACTCGAGTAGATAGGAGAGGAATATTCTCGAGTATAAAGAAAGAAACTACTCGAGTATATTAGAGGAACTACTCGAGTACAACAGAAGTCCTACTCGAGTTTGAGAGAATATAATCGAGTATAAACACTTAGAAATATTACTCAGAAAGAAACTTGAAGAACTACTCGAGTATAGGAATTGGAAATACTCGAGTGCAGAGAAGACAAATTACTAGAGTAAACACAAAGGATCCACTCGAGTACCTGAGCAACTACTCGAGTATAAGGTAAATCTACTCGATTCAAAAGACTTGGAAAACAAATCTGAGAGGAGAAACCAGAACTACTCGAGAATAATATAAATATACTCGAGTACTAAGTCACTTACTCGAGTATACAAAAGAAGGACTCGAGTATGTGGACTTAGACAATTTCAGACTGATCACAGAAGGATCTACTCGAGTATAAAACATAACCTACTCGAGTGACTAACCATCTACTCGAGTATGAGATATCTCTCACTCGAGTAAAAGAAAATCTACTCGAGTATAAGCATACATAATCAAGTATACAGAGTCTTCTCGAGTATGTTGAATGAACTACTCGAGTACGAAGTCACTTACTCGAGTATATGAGGGATATAACTCAAGTAGGTGGACTTAGAAAAAAAAATCTTCTGAAATAATCTTCAATACTTCAGTCCATAAGTCCAAATGCATGTAGATGAAGTGTATCCCAATAGAGAGGCTATACATGAGTCAACACCTTAGATCACACAATGAGGAATTACATTGTATGGTCCTGTATTTGATGACCCATTGTAGACTGACATTATTCTACACTTGGCAATAGGATCCTGCATACATACAACTCAAACATAGTATCAAATACAACTTAATTCATCTTAGTTCATGGTCTGACTTCCTACAAATCTGAGGTATTGTGGAGACAAATCCCAACAATCTCCCCCTATTTGTAGAAGTTAGCACTCTCTATACTAAGGTGAATTACTTAGAGTAAGAAGAAAAATGATAGCATATATCAATGAAAAGTAAAGAAGTAAACTACTTAGCAAATAAATAATAATAAAGGATAACCATAATCTGAATTATATGTATAATAGAAATGTTTTTAAAATAGAAATTTCAAGTTCCTCATCATCATTCTCTTAAGGGTAAGCTTCTCTATGCAATCTTTCTCTTTTTAGCTCTTGCCTCTCCAACTAGCTGAAAGGTTTAGGAAAGTAAGTTCTGGTCCTTGGAGGAGCAGCTGGATTATTGTATCCCCATCGCTTATCATGCAATCTGATCTTGATCTGGGATACATCATAGGCTTTCCATTCTGATAAACTGTAGAACTGATCTTTGTTTTCTCCAAAATCTATCACTAGCTTCAAGGTATCAAAAATTAGAGTTTTGGAGGTAGGACTCAAGACTTCTGTATGTACTACTTAAGGTATTTCCACTAGAGCAAAGGCTGGCTCTCTCCTAGGTGCAGAACGGCTGGCAGAAGCGCCGTCACCATACTACCTTTTCTTGCTGGGAGCACCCTGATCAGCAGGTCTTCTAGAAGAGGAGGCACCTTGATCAAAGTGTCCCTGAGATCTGGGAGGAATATCATCTTTCCAAACATCAGAATAAGTTTGAGGAGGCTCAGACATCTCATCAGCAGGTCTGGGAGAGAAGACTGGCACAGCCTCTGGAATGTTACCATGAACCTGAGCATCTAAAGGAGGATTTTCCTCAAGAGGATCTAGACTTTTGGGAATGATGGTAGGATTAAGCTTGAAATCTGGGAAATTCTGATTGTGCACCCAGACTGCAGTATCATATATATAGAATTTAACTGACTGAAGTTGGGCTAGAATGTCTGCTTTTATTGCTTTAGCTATGTCATCCATAGTCTCTTTAGACTGGGCAGAGAACTGGGCAGAGATTTTTTCAACTTATTCTTTCATTATTTTCTCCCCCTTGCTAATTTCTATAGATAGCTGAGCAATAGCTTCATCTCTGAAAGTTCCAACTTCTTCACAAACCTTCATAACGTTTGCTTCAGCCTTTTTGTCCAACTGAAGTTTATTGTGAGCCACTGTTTCAGCTTGATTCCTCACTTCACCTATACTAGTGATGGTATGGTCTATTGCTTTTCCACCCAACTCAAACAGTCTTCTTAACTTATCAGTATTTGCTTGAATTTCTGCAAAGCCTCTACTCATCTCAAATTCAAGAGTAGAGACTTGGTTGTTTACTGATTTCAAATAATTATCAAAGTAATTTCTCTGTTCTAGGAGCATCTGCTCAATCTTACTGATAATATCTGAAGAACTAGAGGGAGCAGAGGCTGGAGCAGAGGATGAAGCAGGGGCTTGAGGAACAAGGGCTACCTAGGGAGGGTTTTCTGCAATCACAATTGAGCTTACAGCTCTCTTCGAAGGTACGATCTCAACTGAATATTCTGTATTGATGAAAGAAGGGAGAGAGAAATACAGTGTCCTCAGAGGTTGATCAACATGCTCTGGGGACATGTCCTCATCATCGGATAGGAGGATATTCTCATGCTGATTTGGGTCTTCAGCAGGAGACTGAGCAGGGGAGGGAGATAGATTCTGTGCAGGAATTTGATCTTCAGGTGGTTGATGCCTAGGAGGGAGAGTAACTAAATCTTCTAGAAGGTGAAGCTTAGGAGAAAGAGGAACTGAATCATCTAAAAACAAAGGTTCATCGGATCTTAGCTCATCAATGAATCTATCAATATCTGCAGCAGTTGAGAGGATGTCCTCTTGAGCTTGTACATCTGAGAGAATATCTTCTGGAGGAGGAGGGGATGGTTCTCTGATCTGAGGTTGCTGAGATGGAGCTTCTGAATCTGGATGTTGAATGCTAGATGAAGCAGGATCCCACAACTATTGCACCTAAGGGGTCAATAGGTTGATGTAAAGGAGGAGATGGAATCCTGTCATTGGAGACATTGGGTTCTCTGGGGATGTTTTCTTTGATAACAACATCTTTGGATGCTTGAGCAGTGTTCTGAAGCTTGATCTCATACCTCTAGATAGAATAAATGGAGACCTATTTCATGTGGTGGAGGGGAGTTCCTTTAGATAAATCGAAAACCTAGGGATTAATCTCATGGAGAAGTAGAGAGATAATCCTAGCAAAATTTGGGTGTTTTAGACTGTCCTTGATCTTGTCCAGTAGCATCATTCCAAACTGGAACTTCTTTCGGCAAACTATAGCTTGCATAATGTCAAACAAATTGAGGGATATCTCATGGATTGAGTACGTCTTGCACAGAAGTACTTTACAAATAACATCCACCAGGAATTTACCTTCTGAATTGAAGTCTGCTCTGGTAAAGTTAATGGCTTCAAGAGTTACTCCACAGAAAAAGCATGTTCTGTCGGAATCTTCAGGACCCAAATCATCCTCTTAATCTACCACCGGCAGTCTTAACAGAGTAGCTATAGAGGTCTTGTCCAGATGGATTTTTATTCCTTGCACCTTGGATTTGAGGACCCTTCCATTTCGCTTGATCTTAAGATTTCTATAAAATTCCTCAACAGCAGGAAAAAGGATCTTACACGGAGTCTGCAGTAGGAATGTGAGTCTAGCGGTATCGAACAGAATCAGTAGATTTAAGAAATCATCTGAGAGGTATGCTATCCCTGCAGGAGCAAGCTTCGAGCTGATTCAAATCTTCGAGGAAGGAGCCATTTTGGAATTTCTGTAGAACTGAAGTGGGGAAGAAGAAGATGCTCTGCAGCATCTGGGAGACGAAGCATCGATGCTTACTCGAGAGAATGAAAGTGGGAAAAAGGAATTTCCAAATTTTTGGTTTCTATGTATATATATAACCTTAATTAGGTTTAACGAGGTGTTTAAAAAGTAAATCATACCTGCGAAGGAGCGACAGAAGTCTCGGTGTGCGAAAAGAGAAAAATAAAATTTTCAAAGGTCTGGAAATTCCGTATGCTCGAGTGTATTTCGTCATACACGTGTATGTCTGGAGCATACACGAGTGGATCAAGGGCATACACGAGTAGGTTTTAAAAACTACTCGAGTATTTCCTAAAGTACTCGAGTATGTTTCCATATACTCGAGTAAGTAAAATGTCTACTCGAGTATATTTTCATTTACATGAGTATTTAAGTTTATCTACTTGGGTAAATAACCAAGTACTCGAGTATGTGAAATCACTTACTCGAGTATAGCACTTTGAAAATTATTTTTCTTGGAGATAGAAAAAAGAGAATTTTTACCTTCACCGATTTCTTTAACTCTGAGCCTTGAATGAATCTACCATCACTATTCTTCTTTGTTGAGCAGCCCGAGTTCTGTTTTGAAGAACGAGAACTTGGTCTCATCAAGTGGTTTAGTGAATATATCTGCAACTTGCCTGTCTGTGGAGACATATTGTAGATCTATGTCTCCATTCTCCACATGCTCACGGATGAAATGGTATCGAAGCTCTATGTGCTTTGTCCGGCTATAGGAGACTGGGTTGTTGGCGATCGCTAATGAACTAGATGAGTCGCAAAACAGAGGAATGTTCTGGAACTTCATGTTGTAGTCTTCAAATTGATTTTTGATCCATAGAAGTTGGGCACAGCAGCTGCCTGCAGAGATATACTCTGATTCAGCCGGTGAGATGGCTACACAGTTCTGCTTCTTACTGCTCCAGGAAATAATTCTCCTTCCTAGGAATTGGCAAGTCCCGGAAGTGAATTTCCTGTCATCTTTGCATCCTGCAAAATCTGCAGCTAAAAATCCAATCAGTTCACTATCATTACTTCTTGGGTACCATAAGCCAAGATTTGGTGTACCTTTAAGGTATCTCAAAATTCACATTGCAGCGATATAGTGAGATTCCTTAGAGTTCACCTAGAATCTAGCGCATACACATGTTGAAAACATGATATCTGGTCTACTTGAGGTAAGGTAGAACAAAGATCCAATTATGCTTCTGTACTTGGTTTCATCAAAAGGTTTCCCTTTCTCATCCTTGTCAAGAGACATAGCTGAGGCCATTGGAGGTCGCATAGAGGTTGCATTCTCCATTCCGAATTTCTTAAGTAGCTCTTTGGTGAACTTGGTCTATGAGATGAAAATTCAATCCTCAGATTGTTTCACCTGAAGCCCTAAGAAATACTTCAGCTCGACCATACTGCTCATTTCAAACTTCCGTTGCATAAGTTTAGAGAACTTCTTGCAGAGGTTGTTATCCGTTGAGCCAAAAATAATTTCATCGCCATTGATTTGCACTAGCAAAATTTTGCTTTTTATTTCCCTAAGAAATAATGTCTTGTCTATCTTTCCTCTTGTGAACTTGTTCTCAAGAAGAAAGCTAGACAGCATCTCATACCAAGCTCGAGGAGCTTATTTAAGACCATATAAAGCTTTCTGCAGTAAATAAACATGATTAGGGAAAGTTGAGTCAACGAAACCTGGCGATTGCTCTACATACACTTCTTCCTTTATGTCACCATTCAGGAAGGCGGACTTTACATCCATCTGATAGACAGTAAGCCCTTAAATGCAGCATAAGCAAGAAATAACCTGATCGCCTCCAGTCTTGCCACTTGATCATACGTTTGATCGAAGTCGATTCCTTCTTCTTGATGATAGCCCTTGGCAACGAGTCTGTCTTTATTCTTTATAATAGTTCCATCTTCGTCCATCTTGTTCCGATAGACCAATTTTTTCCCGATGACGTTCTTGCTCTTGGGTCTAGGAACAAGTGTCCAAACTTTGTAACGTTTGAACTGATTTAGCTCTTCTTCCATTGCTAGAATCCAGGATGCATCCGAGTTTGCTTCCTCAAACTTCTTAGGTTCAACCTGTGATAGAAAACTTAAGAATAAATTCTCGTTAGTTGTACCTCTCCGAGTCCTGACACCATTAGGGGGATCTCCTATGATTTGGTCCGCGGGATGATCCTTCAGGTGTCTGAGCTCTAGAGTCCTTGCATCTGGGATCTCTTCAGCCACTAGAGTTGCATATTCAGCTGGAATGAGTTTTTCATCTTGATCATCTACCTCTCCAATCAGGGTTGTAGAGGTGATCTTTATGAACTTTTCATCTTTATCTTCAGTAGATTCATCTAGGCTGAGTTCCTTTATCTTTGTACCTGCTTCTTCAATGAGCACACTAGAAGAGTTGCTTTGCAGTAAGCTCGTCTCATCAAATACAATGTGTATCGATTCTTCTACCAACAGAGTTTTTTTATTAAATACTCTATAGGCCTTACTATGGCTACTATAACCTACAAAAAAACCTTCAAAGCTTTTCTCGCTAAACTTGGTAGTGTGATACTTGTCGCTGTTAAGTACGAAGCACTTATAGTCAAAGATTCTAAAATATGAAATGGTTGGTTTCCTTCCTTTTAGAAGTTTGTAAGGAGTCTTATTATTGTTCTTGTTGATGAGTGCTCAATTTTGCACGTGACAAGCGGTGTTGATGGCTTCAGCCCATAAATACTCTGAAAGTGAGGCATCACTCAACATGGTCCGGCAAGCCTCTATGAGTGTTCTGTTCCTTCTCTCAGCTACTCCATTTTGCTGTGGAGTGCGAGGAGAGGAAAACTCATGAAAGATACCTTGACTTTCACAGTATTCGGTTATGGACCCAGACTTGAATTCTGTTCCATTATCACTTCTTATTTTGACAACAGAGCAGTTGTATTCATTCTGGACTTGCCTAACAAAATTAGTGAAAATGTTAAAGGTATCTGACTTGTGTTTCAGAAAGAACACCCACACAAAGAGCGAGTAATCATCCACAATAACCAACGTATATTCCTTACCTCCCAAACTTCTAACTTGCAGTGGACCAAACAAGTCCATATGAAGAAGCTGTAAGCTTCTATCAGAATCTTTGCCTATAGTGCTTTTAAATGAACTCCTTGTTTGTTTGCCTCTTATATAGGCATGACAAGGGCTGTCCTTAACGCACTTGACGTTAGGGGCATCACGCACTAAGTTCTGAGAGAATAGTTTATTAATCGTTTTGAAATTAATATGTGCTAGTCTCTTGTGCCATTGGTCAGCAAGAGATGCGCTACTTTTTGCTAAAAGACATACTGGTGTAAATGAGTCAATACAGATGAAATTTAAATAGAAAATATTTCTGCTTCGAGTGCCTGATAAGATAGTTTCCATGTTGTCAACCAATTTTATCAAACACTTATCAGCATGAAATTCAACCACGTATCCTTTGTCACATAGTTGGCTTATGCTAATGAGATTGTGTTCCAATCCTTCAACATAGGCTACATCCGAAAAGGATACATTACCGTTAGTATTCATACCGTAGCCTTTGGTAATTCCTCAGTCTGAACCTCCAAAGATGACCTTTGGTCCGTTCAACACAGGTGAAAAGTTCTGAAGTAGGCTCCTTGTCACGGTCATATGCCGAGAACATCCACTGTCCAAATACCAGATTTGTGTTTTAATGGCCTTTGGACATGCCTGCAATTACAATTGATAGAGAAAATCGTATTCTCCAATCTATACTCGATTAAGGCAAGTGTACCTATCGAAATATAGCAAAGGATATGAAAAATTTCAAGGTCGTCTAAAAACTCGGGGCAGGCAAGTACTATTACTCACAACGACTCTATTATCCTACCGAATGATTAATGATGTTTGAAAATTAAAATAAACTAAACTTAAAGAGAAATAAACTATTACGAGAAAAGAGTGCGCGATCGACGATTCACTTTGAAATAAAATAACGAAATAATTTAGTTTAACAATTATAAATCTATTAAGACCGTGACGGATCCGATATTAGGAAGTAATCTAGCTAGAGCATTAAATCCCCTAACTTATAGACGTTTTGACCGAAATCTCTTTACAAGTCAAAATGGCCTAAAGTCGCATTACCGAAGTGACCCGTGTAACACCCCAAAAATCTTAAAAGGTCGATTTGAGGTTCAGGTTGGGTGACACAGCCTTGGACACGGGCGTGTCCAAGGGCGTGTCTGGGTACACGGCCTGGCACACGGGCGTGTGCCAGGGCGTGTTCAGCCTGTTCGACACAGCCTGGTCGTCGAGCATAGAATACGGCCTGTGACACGGGCGTGTCACAGGGGCGTGTTTGGCACACGGCTAGGGACACGGGCGTGTGCCTTAGCCGTGTACCTCTCGGGTTGTTTTGGTGATAGCGGAAACCGTGTTACAGGGGTAACACGGCCGTGTACTGACTGACACGGGCGTATCAGGTGCGACACGGGCATGTCGATGCCCGTGTTCTTAGAGATTTTCAGTCGGTGCGTGTAACGCGTGTGCCACTTAAGGGTATACGGCCTGTGACACGGGCGTGTCACAGGCCGTGTCAGCCAAAAATTGGAATTTTGGGAAAATCGTGGTCGTTCCTTTTCTCTATTTGGATCCAAGGGCTCAGGTGATTCCTTGCTGGATTAAAACACCAGAGGCTTGATGAAGAGATCATTCTTCATTTGGCTAAGTGAAGAGAGAAAGAGAGAGGAGGAAGAAGAAGGAGGAGGAGATCAAACCACCGGCGGAACTCCCGTGTTCCGATTCGAGATCCGAGGCCAGCGCTGTGAAGGAAAAGCTGCTGCAGTTCTTTCTCACCGGCTAGATTTCGATGGCTCCCAAGAGATCGTCAAGGGTAACGATCTCCCTTCTTGGACATGTGAAGTCCTTCTTTTCTGCATTTTATAGGGAAAACCCTTCCCCGCGAGTGTGCGGTGGGTCGTGGCATCCCTTGGGGTAGATATGTGAAGTCCCCCTTGTTAGAGTCCGGAATTGGAGTACGGATCTAGGCATGCTGTGTGAAGCCCATCTGGACATGTTGGTCTGGATTGGTGATGCTTGTTTGCATATCAGAGAAGACTCCATGGTTATGGCTTGTTTGCCTTGTGCCTACCTGTTGCTTGGTGTAGCAGGAAGTACTAGATGAAGTCCAGGAAATGAAGAGGGTTGGATGCAACTCTTGTGGCCGTGCGTTGCCACTTTGTGTGCGGTTGAGCCGTTGGGCTGCAACTCGGTGAAAAGGCAGATTGCCGAACACGAAAGGTGAAACCGACCCGCGCCTATAAATTGACATGGATACTTCCGTATTCGAGGTGGCACGGCGACTTGAGCAATGGGGGTTGGCTGATCCGTACCTGCGTTATGTTCGTCCGACTTGGAAGCCTGGTTGTGGGTTTTTTTGGAGCGCATAATGAGTGTCTTAGGCCCGCGCGCCAAAAAGACTACAATGCTCAATACCGTGTAAACGATGGTGTTGACCCTGGTTTTCCGGTGCACCAAGAATGTGCCCTGAGTGCACGGACTGTCGGGCCGTATGGCCGACGGTTGTGATGGCTTGAATGTGCCTGCAGGCACATAGTTGATATTGTTGATACCATGCTGTGCATGGAAGTAATGCTACTGCCCCGAGAAAGGGGTAGAATTGTTATAATTGGGTCAGCTGAATGCTGACCGTTGCCGTGTTTGCCACCGTTTGGGTGGATTGTCCCTATGCAGGTGCTGGAGAGCCAAGTGGTAAATGAAGGGCTGAAGCCCCTACTGCTGTTGCTGCTGCTGCTGCAGCTAGCCCTTGAAGGCTATGCGAATGGTTTTGTTTGTTTTACTTTTACTCATGTATGGCCGGCCTGCGCGCCGATGTTTATAATCCTTGATGTGTGGAAAGAGGAACTGTAAGGCCTTAAGGCCAACCCTTCACCTTTGTTGTATATTCCGTGGCTGTATATATAACTGTGGTTTATATATTGGACATTCCTGGTTAGAGTTCAACTTATATCTCAAAGCTTCCGCTAGAATGCTCGGTGTTAGGATACGTTTATGGTTTGGTATTATTCTGTGACTTCACCGTCTGTTTGTGGCATATCGTGTGGGGCCCCGGCCAGACCTTCTACGATACGTCACGTAATGGATGGGGTCGTTACAACCCGCACTATTGGATTTGACTCCAATCCGGAGGATTTACGTCATCCTATCTCTAGGGGTGCGTTCAACTCCTTCCTTGAGTGATCTTTCATATTCACGAGCCTCTCGGCCACTCGAATATGAAAGATCACTCAAGGAAGGAAGGAGTTGAACGCACCCCTAGAGATAGGATGACGTAAATCCTCCGGATTGGAGTCAAATCCAATAGTGCGGGTCACTTCGGTAATGCGACTTTAGGCCATTTTGACTTGTAAAGAGATTTCGGTCAAAACGTCTATAAGTTAGGGGATTTAATGCTCTAGCGAGATTACTTCCTAATATCGGATCTGTCACGGTCTTAATAGATTTACAATTGTTAAACTAAATTATTTCGTTATTTTATTTCAAAGTGAATCGTCGATCGCGCACTCTTTTCTCGTAATAGTTTATTTCTCTTTAAGTTTAGTTTATTTTAATTTTTCAAACATCATTAATCGTTCGGTAGGATAATAGAGTCGTTGTGAGTAATAGTACTTGCCTGCCCCGAGTTTTTATACGACCTTGATATTTTTCATATCCTATGCTATATTTCGATAGGTACACTTGCCTTAATCGAGTATAGATTGGAGAATATGATTTTCTCTATCAAGTTTTTGGCGCCGTTGTCGGGGATTTTTTTTTGGCAATATTACGAAAGCACCGAGTTTATTACTTCTACTAAAAAAAAAATTTTATTATTATTATTATTATTATTATCCACCCACCTCATCTTATTTCTACCCAACCTAAAATCTCTCGAAAAGGGTAAGGGGCTTTAAGCGCCACCATTTTACCTAGTACCTTGCGAACCCTTCACCGGGTAGCCCTTGGGAAGTTCGAGAGCCAATCCACTAAAAAAAATCTATTTTCAAAAATTTATATCTAAAAAAAAAACAAATCAAAAAAAAAAAAATTTTGCTTTTCTTTTTCTTTTTGGTAAACAGTTAATTTTTCTTTATGGAATCATCTTATTTTTGCGCTTTTTGCGGGTCGTCCGACCACTTTTATTCTGAATGCCTTTCAGGAACCCCTCCCTCTTTTGATTTTAATTTTTCCGGGGAAGGTCAAAATGGCTAATTTGACCCTTACTCCAATTTTTATCGAACTTGGGAGATGGGAAACCCGTCTTATTTTTCGCATGATTTTACCCCGCAAAGTGCCGCGCCTCTAAATTTTTATTTTAATTATATCGATAATGGGTATCTTGAAGTGCAAACTTCTATTGATAATATTAGTTCGCATTTCAAGACCATTATGGATTGTCTTTATCGTGAGGCCGCATCTTTTTCTTCGTCTTCTTCTTCGTCACCTCCAATTTCTTAATGTATTGAGTCACCGGATATCCCGACTTGTATTGTTCCTCTCGAGGAGGATATCTATTCGGATATCCCGGATTGTTTCCTTCCTCCTTTGGAAGAGGCCTCTATGTATATTCCGGTGTGCTTCTTACCTGTTGAGGATGACGAGATGTCTCTTATTTCTCCATCTGAAGACATTGGTGATTCCATTATGATTTCAAATTCAACTGTTCCTAATTTTTCTCTTTTTATCGAATCTTCTTTTTCTTCTTCTTTTATTTTAGATAACTCTCCTTTAGTTCTTTCTTCCCTTTCTTCTCCCAAAATTTCACAAGACTCTCCTTCTCCTTGTGAAATTTCCTTTGATAAAAATTCTTTTTCTACTTCTTTTATTCCTCTTTCTATTTCTTCTTCTTTTTATTCTCCTTCATTTGACGACCCATTTTTTCCTATTTTACATATGGCGGAGTTCTTCTATAACTCCGTCCGTTCATTTTTGGGCGTCAATCCCTTGAAGATTCCACCGCATATCGGTGCGATTCTTCAATTTTTCTTTCTTTTAGTTTACTCTCCTAAGTGCATACTTAGGGAGTTACCACTTCATTTCAGTTTTTATTTTCCATTTATCTAACAAATAACGTCGGGCTCAGCCGACGTTAAACAGAGAGCGCTCTTGGGAGGCACCCCTTGCTTATCCTTTTTGTTTCTTTCTTTTTGTTTGTTTTGTTTTGCAGGAATAAAACCTCCGGTGGTTCGTTTGGCTTCATCATTTTCCTTTCTTCCTTAGGTCTGAGTCAGTGTCCAGCTCAAGCATGGGGGAGCGACATCTGCATTCGGCCTTATGACTCCGGGGAAGTCGTATTTTTTTTTACTTTATTGCATCCTCCCTCCCCTTTCTTCTTCCTTCTTCCTTCTTCTTTCTTGTTTTTTATTTTTCATTGAGGACAATGCAAAATTTAAGCATGGCGGAGGGTTTATTTATTTTATTTCTTTTTCTTTCTTTGCAAAAAATGTTTTAAATTTCTACAAAAAAATGTTTAGTATAGTTTTATTAAGTTTTTTTTTAGTAATACTTCTATTTATCCTTATCAAAAATCCAAAAAAATTAGAAAAATCAAATCCCAAAAAAAGATAATATCTCAAAACCCAAAAAAATGAAAAAATCTTAGAAAAATCAAAAAAATAATAAATCTCATGCTTAGCTTTTTGTTATTTTTAGAAGTTTAGTTTGAGTTAGTTTATAAGCATTTTTATTTGCTAATTTTTTATTTCATCATATTTAGTTAAAATTTAACTTTTAGTGATTTAGTTTTGAGGATAATCTTATGGTTTTAATTTGATTAGAGTAATTTATTTAGCACTTTTTCTCTTTTATTTTAAATAGTTGCAACTTTGTAGTAATTTTGCTAAACAATTTTGGATTCTAATTATTCTTACTTCATGCTTTTAGATTCTTAGGAAATCTCAATCTACTAGTAGTTGCTCTCTAGGATTTTAATTTATTTTCTAAAATTTTGTTTAACCCCATCATTTTTTCTTTTATTGTTAGATCATATGTCATGGGAATAAGAGGATAAAATTCATTATTCCTTGGTAAGCATATGCAACTCAAAATAAAATGAAGAGAGGAATTAAAAGTTCATATATATCGGGGGAAGTGATAGGATGTTAGTCTATCATTTTCTGGTATTACATATATTATTTAAAAAAACAAAAAAATGAGTGGGGTGAGAGGATAAAATTCATCACCTCAAATCAAAGACCTCTTCATGTTAATTTCCTCCATAAAACCCCCTTAGCCAATATCATTGTCTTAGTTTTTAAATTAAAATATGTGGAGAGCATAAGTAGTAGGTTGTCTTCTTCCTTAAGTTTCTTTTAAGTCATGGTTTTTATAATCTCAATCTAACTTTGTTTGCACTTTACTCAATTTTGAATGCTAGTTAATTTATTAGAGAATTTTTGGCTAAATTCTTCTCTCTTGTCACTTTAATTTCATAATTTAGGACTTGATTCTTAAATCCCTAAACATTATTTTTGGCTAGATGTTGGTGTTAATAAATTTTTAGTTCAATTGAAAATTTTATAATGTCTTATAAATATTTCTCTTCCTTTTGCTCTGGAATAGCAAAAGCTTAAGCATGGGGGTGTTTGATGACTAGCTTTAATCATCATTTTTGGGGTAATTTAGTAGCCTAAATGCCTAAGTTTATTTATAATTTATGCTTGTCATTTCATGTTTTAATGTCTTTTTATAAAATCCTATTTTTATTATAGTTATTTTTCAATATAATCTTATTATATGTATTATGCTACTATATGTACTAGATTATAATATAATTACAATTAGTTTTATGTTTAATTTTATGTTCTATGTTTAATTTTAAGTTTTATGTTTTAACTTGTGTTTTACTTTAATATCAATATTATCTAATGTTTTATGTTTGTTATGTTTGCTATTTAATAATTAATATAATCCAATTAATGTTTTATGTTTGTTGTTTAATTTTATGCTACTATATGCATGTTATTTTATTTAGCTAATGTTTTATTCCTTTTTTTTTTATTTGTAGGTCCTTAATTATAAGTGCAGCCCACAAGATTTGGAGCAGCCCAAGCAAGCTCCAAACCAAGCACCATGCAGCCCACAACCTCCAAACCGAGCCCATGCAGTCCAAGCAAGCAGCCCTTCAACATGGAGCAGCCCGGCCTACTTCCATGCATCCCTAGCCTATGTTGGAGCAGCCCAAACAACCCACAAGTCCTCTACCCGAGCCCTACTAAAGCCTACAAGCAGCCCACTTTATTCCCAAGTCCACCTTTTGCATGGCCAGCCACCTTTCAACCCATGCATGCACTTTGCTCTCTCTCTCCATTTAATATATTACATGCATGAACCATTCCCCTTGATGAGGCCGGCCACCTATTTCATTTTTTACTCTACATTCACCCCTTCTTCCCCACTCTCTCATGCTCATTTATTTCTCATTCATCTCCCCCTCTCTATTTTATATTTTCTTTATTATCATACATGAATCATCCCACTCTCTCTCCCTTCATTTAAAATAAAATGCATGAACCTTTCTCCCCCCATGAGGCCGGCCACCCCTTGGTCTCCCCCATCTAGAACCTTCCCCTTCATCTTGAAAAGGAGCCCCTCCCCTCTTATTGAAGTTAAGTAGTTTTTGGTAGAGAGTGTTATGGTAGAGAGTGTTAGTAGTTCTCTTCTCTTCTTTCCTTGTTGCTAAGTAGATTTCTTTCTTCATTGTTCTAATAGTCCTCTTATTAGTGCAATATTATCTTGTCTTTATTTTGTGTACTTCTCTTTATTTAAGCGATGAAAACACTTTCTTCTTCTATTATTTTTATGTTTTCTTTATTCACGAGCCTCTCGGCCACTCGAATATGAGATCGGGATCTACTACCGTATACTAGAAATACGGAGTCGATACGAGATATTTCAAGGAAGGATCAAAAATAGAAAACTACAAAGGAAAACATAAAAATAAAGATACGTTATTATATCGCAAAGATCATCGCGATCAGGCACAAAAATTATTTAGCTACGCATGATAAGAAAGAAAACCAAAATAAAAGAAGAAGAAAGTGATTTCATTGCTTAAATAAAGAGAAGTACACAAAATAAAGACAAGATAATATTGCACTAGTAAGAGGACTATTATAACAATGAAGAAAGAAATCTACTTAGCAACAAGGAAAGAAGAGAAGAGAACTACTAACACTCTCTACCATAACACTCTCTACCAAAAACTACTTAACTTCAACAAGAGGGGAGGGGCTCCTTTTATAGATGAAGGGGAAGGTTCTAGATGGGGGAGACCAAGGGGTGGCCGGCCTCATGGGGGGAGAAAGGTTCATGCATTTTATTTTAAATGAAGGGAGAGAGAGTGGGATGATTCATGTATGATAATAAAGAAAATAAAAAATAGAGAGGGGGAGATGAATGAGAAATAAATGAGCATGAGAGAGAGGGGAAGAAGGGGTGAATGTAGAGTAAAAAATGAAATAGGTGGCCGACCTCATCAAGGGGAATGGTTCATCCATGTAATATATTAAATGGAGATAGAGAGCAAAGTGCATGCATGGGTTGAAAGGTGGCCGGCCATGCAAAAGGTGGACTTGGGAATAAAGTGGGCTGCTTGTAGGCTTTAGTAGGGCTCGGGTAGAGGGCTTGTGGGCTGTTTGGGCTGCTCCAACATAGGCTAGGGATGCATGGAAGTAGGCCGGGCTGCTCCATGTTGAAGGGCTGCTTGCTTGGACTGCATGGGCTCGGTTTGGAGGTTGTGGGCTGCATGGTGCTTGGTTTGGAGCTTGCTTGGGCTGCTCCAAATCTTGTGGGCTGCACTTATATTTAAGGACCTATAAATAAAACAAAAAGAATAAAACATTAGCTAAATAAAATAACATGCATATAGTAGCATAAATTTAAACAACAAACATAAAACATTAATTGGATTATATTAATTATTAAATAGCAAACATAACAAACATAAAACATTAGATAATATTGATATTAAAGTAAAACACAAGTTAAAACATAAAACATAAAATTAAACATAGAACATAAAATTAAACATAACACTAATTGTAATAATATTATAATCTAGTACATATAGTAGCATAATACATATAATAAGATTATATTGAAAAATAACTATAATAAAAATAGGATTTTATAAAAAGACATTAAAACATGAAATGACAAGCATAAATTATAAATATACTTAGGCATTTAGGCCTAAATTACCCCAAAAATGATGACTAAAGCTAGTCATCAACAATCACTTAGCCTTAGGAACCAAAACACGTTTGGGTCCTTGGTCTCGAGTTAGAGTACTCCCCCTATGAGTATTAACCCCATGAGTGGTCATTCTCACGTTGCCAACTTGAGGAGTTGCAGCATTTCTAGGATTAAACCAACAATTTATGGCAAAGTGACAAACTCTACCACAACACAACCAGTCGAATCTGTTGTATCTTTGCCTTCCAAACTCCTTCTTGACCTTCTTCGGAAGAGTTCCAGTCGGGGTAGCATTCTTGGAGGAAGAAGCTTCATGATGATAGCAGCTACATGAAGTCTTCTCCTTAAGAGGCTTTTCAACAATAGGTTTTACCTTTGGTGTCTTCTTGATGTTATGACCATGAGCATATTGTCCATAGCTCTGAAGTTGAATCTCTTCATAAGGTTCCTTGAAGACACTTTCGCCAAAGTTACGGGGGCGGGTCCAACCTTGGTACCTTGACTTGGCCTTCTCCATGATCGGCCTAGAGAAGTAACCATAGGTGGACTCATAGTCGAATTTGTTCGTAGGAAAGATAACTTTCTTGAATGTTACTGGCTCCAAAGGAGCTTTTCCTTTTTTTCTCGGCTAAGTCCTTCTTAGCATTTTTATTCTTTCTCTTGGCCTTGTTTTTTCTAGAGGATTTACTAGGAGTACCTTTGTGGCCTAGACCAGTACCCTTGGCCTCAGCTGAGAATTCAGCAATCAGAGGAAGTACAGTCTTATGCTTAGAGAAACCTTCTACAAGTTTATTTTCCGCCGAGAGTTGTTCTTCCAACTCCTTGATGATTTTCTCCTTAAGGTCAAGGTGCTCAAGAGCCTTATTATATTATTCAATAGATTTATTGAAGTCTTGCTTGAGAGAGTCAGTCTTAGAGACTTCTTCTCTTAAGGTGCTCTCTGCAGCTTTTAGAGATTTTATATCTATAGCTTGAGTTTTCACGACTCGGCGACATTTGTCGTAATCCTTGAGTAACTCCTTATATTATCCTATAAGTTCAGATTCATCCTCAGAGGGATAGCCCTCTTACTCATTATCATCATCAGATTCTGAAAGAGGAGTGTGAGATTTTACCTCCCCAGTGAACTGGGGGACTTGTTCAACATCAGTTAGAGTCATTAGCCCAAAGTAGGCTTCTTCCTCTTCTGCACTCGACTCAGATGAATCGGAGTCACTGAGAGTTCTGCCCTTCTTGGCTAATAGGCTCTTTTCTGTCCTCTTTTTATTGTAGGACTTCTTCTCTTCTCTTTTTCCACCCTCTTTCTTCTGGTGGGGGCAATCCGCAATGACGTGACCTGGCTTTTTATAGTAATAGCAAACAATGTTAGTCGAATAATGTTTATTCGGTTTAGAACCATACCTGTCTTGGCTACTTGAGCCTTTTCTATGGCGATCACCATCATTGCGTGATCTTCTATAGGAGGCATCCTTGCCTTTCAATTGTTTCTTTTTGTTCAGGAATTTCTTTAACTGCCTTGAGAGTAGAGAGTACTCTCCATCAGATCGCTCTGAGCCAGAGGAGCTTGGCTTAGATAATTCTTCTTCGTCAGTTACAGGAGCTGGGGCAGGAGAGCTAGCCTTTGTCTTCCTTGAGCTATATGCCTTCAGAGTGACAGACTTCTCCTTGGATGCAGACCAACTCATCTCTTCTTCTGCTTTTCTTGAGTTGATTATAAGCTTGTAAGACATAAGCTTTCCGAACAGATTCTGCGGGTCCGTCTCGGCTAACCTTCCGAACTCCCGAATGACGCATACCTTATTATCCCATTCCTTGGTCAGGGATCTTAAGAATTTGTCATTCAGTTCCCCATTTGTGAAGACTCGGCCATAAACTCTTAAGCCATTGAATATCATGAAGAAGTTCTCAAAGGTATCAGCTATGGCTTCCTTGTGACCTTGCCTGAATGCTTCATACTTCTGATTTAGAAGGGATCTCCGATCATCCCTAACTTCTTCAGTGACTTCCATCAGAGTCAACAAGGATTGCCACATCTCCTTGGCAGACTGGAAATGAATTATATTTTGCAGCATCGAGTCATCGACTGCACTTGCTATAATGTTTTTAGCTTCCTAGTCTAGGGAGACAAGTGCAATCTCGTCCTTATCCAAATCCATCAACTTCTTTGGGATCTTTTTGGTTGGATCTATTGTGGATGCAGTCATAGGTACATACAGACCTTCTTCAAAAATCATGAAGATCCGAGGATCCACAGCTTCCATGAACAGTTTATCTCTTTCCTTCCACATAGGAAAATTATTCTTGGTGCATATAGGGAGCTTAGTAACTAGCATAAATAAGTAAGCAAGCAATCACACAGACGACAAGAGATTTATAGTGGTTCCGTGATCTTGGGTACGTCCACTTTCCTCACCGATCTAGCAAATCACTAGACTCGGCTACTCCACTATCTCGGATTGCAAACCAATCCTAAACCTCAGAACTACGTTCCTATAAAAATTGATCCCAAATGGATCTACACTCGGAAGATAGAACTTCCTACCACTCGGAGATGAAACTCCTACATGGAAAATTGTTTGAAGAAAAATACAAACAACAAATAGCACAGATCTGGACTTTGGCTTTGTCTTCTTCGTTGAGAGCTTTTGGCTTGGACAGAAATTGTTGAAGAAGACTTAACAGAAATCCACGGATCTGAAATCTTGAATCACCACGATCGAGTTGATATTTCAGAGATCGATGAAGCACGGAGTGATCAGATGATTCTTCTTGAGTCTAGATCGCTAGAAGGTTAGAGATCGGCAGCAACGACTGTGAGAACGACAATCCAAAATCTCTTTCCGAAACCAGTAATGGCGGCCGACGGAAAATTAGGTTTTCAGAATTTTCTTTCTTAAGACAAATAATCTCTGTATTCTTTTATGATTGTTGTTAAAAGGTGAAATCGGAATGGACCTATTTATAGGCGATCTACAACGGTCATAATAATCTTTAATGATGACACGTGGACCAATCAGAAAAGACTATTTCCAAAATACCCGTTGAAACTGGACTTAGAAATATTCCAGGAAATCTGAACCAGTATACTCGAGAGAAGAAATATACTCGAGTATAACAGATCTGCTACTCGATTAGATAAGAGAGGAATATACTCGAGTACAAAGAAATAAACTACTCGAGTATCTTAGAGGAACTACTCGAGTACAACAGAAGACCTACTCGAGTATGAGAGAATATACTCGAGTATAAGCACTTAGAAATATTTCTCAGAAAGAAACTTGAAGAACTACTCGAGTATAGGAATTGGAAATACTCGAGTGCAGAGAAGACTTACTCGAGTAAACACAAAGGATCCACTCGAGTACCTGAGCAACTACTCGAGTATAAGATAAATCTACTCGAGTCAAAAGACTTGGAAAATAAATCTGAGAGGAGAAACATAACAGAAGGACTCGAGTATGTAGACTTAGACAATTTCAGACTCGAGTATAAATATACTCGAGTACTAAGTCACTTACTCGAGTATATAAAAGAAGGACTCGAGTATGTAGACTTAGACAATTTCAGACTGATCACAAAAGGATCTACTCGAGTATAAAACATAACCTACTCGAGTGACTAACCATCTGCTCGAGTATGAGATATCGCTCACTCGAGTAAAAGAAAATCTACTCGAGTATAAGCTTACATACTCGAGTATACATAGTCTTCTCGAGTATGTTGAATGAACTACTCGAGTACTAAGTCACTTACTTGAGTATATGAGGGATATTACTCAAGTAGGTGGACTTAGAAAAAAATTCTTTTGAAATAATCTTCAATACTTCAGTCCATAAGTCCAAATGCATGTAGATGAAGTGTATCCCAATAGAGAGGCTATACATGAATCAACACCTTGGATCACACAATGAGGAATTACATTGTATGGTCCTGTGTTTGGTGAGCCATTATAGACTGATATTGGTCTACACTTGGCAATAGGATCCTGCATACATACAACTCAAACATAGTATCAAATACAACTTAATTCATCTTAATTCAAGGTCTGACTTTATACAAATCTGAGGTATTGTGGAGACAAATCCCAACAATAATTCTTTGTGTGTTTTCTGTGTTCTGTTTGCTTATTTGTGCAGGTTAGTTTAATTCCGCAAAAGACTGCAATACACCTATTCCCCCCCCCCCTATAGGTGGATTAGGTCGACACTAGATACTTTCAAGTGGTATTAGTGGGAGGTTACTCATCAATAAGGTTAACACCTTGAGTAAGATCCTGTGTCTAGTGTCAAGAAGAAAGAAGATCTCAGGAATGGACGGACTCAAGTATTCAGGAAAGATTCCAGTATGCAGCAAGCTTAATTTTCCCATCTGGAAGGAAAGGATCTGGTTCTACATGGAAGCAGTCGATCCCCGACTCTTCATGATAGAGGAGGAGGGCCCTTATATCCCCAATAAGACCTCCACCATTGATACGACCAATATGGTGCCCACGAAGCTCTCCGAAATGGATAAGGATGAGATGGTGCTTGTCGGACTAGACTAGAAAGCTCAAAACATCTTAGTAAGCGCCGTCGATGATTCCATGATGCAGAATTTCAGCAACTGCAGGACTGCCAAGGACATATGGCACTGCCTGATCATTCTGATGGAAGGCATAGATGAAGTAAGTGATGATCGAAGATCCCTTCTAAATCAGAAGTATGAGGCCTCCAGGCAAGGTCCCAAGGAAGAAATCAGAGTGACATTCGAGGACTTCCTGAAGATCGCCAATGCCCTGAAGGGTTATGGCAGAGTGTTCACCGATGGTGAACTAAATGACAAATTCCTTAGATCCCTTACTAAAGAATGGGACACCAAGATCTACGCCATCAGAGAATTTGGGAAGCTGGCAGAAACTGATCCCTAGATTCTATTTTGAAAGCTAATGTCCTATGAGCTTCAGCTGAACACCATAAAAGCTGAAGAAGAAGCCGATAAGGCTGCAACCAAAGAAAAGACTGTGGCCCTGAAAGCTAATCACTCAAGGAAAGGCAAGGGTGATGCCTCATCCCGCTCTTGGAGAAAGGCTGAGGAAGAAAACTTTGAGCCATGCTCATCCGGCTAAGAGCTATCTGAGGAAGAATTCTCCTTCATCACTCGAGAGTTCAAGAAGTTCCTCAAGTTGAGGAATAAGAGAAAAAAGGATGGATCCTTCTCAAGACATCAGAAGAAGAATTACTCTTCTGACAGGTATGACACTAAACAAAACAAACATCGTTCTACTAACATTATCTGCTTTTGATGCAATAAGGAAAGTCACGTCATTGCTGACTGCCACCAAAGCAAGAGAGATAAGGGGAAAGGGGAGGAGCACAAGTCCTCTAGAGATAAGAAGAAGGAGAGGAGCTACATTGCTAAAAAGCCAAAGACACTGAGTGAATCTGACTCTTCAGACTCCAGTGATGATGAGGAAGCCTACTTCGGGCTAATGGGTCGCTCCGACTCAGATAGAGACTGTCCCCCATTTACTGGGAAGGTAAAAGATCGCACCCCCCTATCTGACTCTGACTCTGACTCTGAGTCTCCTGAAGATGACCACGAGGACAGTCCATCTGCCCGTGAGGCTGAACTCCTCGAAAAGTATGAGCTTCTGCTCAATACTTTCGAAGAGTGCCAAAATAGGTTGAGCGCTGAGAAAAAGGAAGTAAAATTCCTTAAGGCTGAGGGTGTGTCCCTAAGAGAAAAGATCACTGGCTTAATTTCTCTCCGATAGGAACACCTGGACCTTACTTCTGAGCACTCAGATTCTCTAAGGCTCCTTTACAAAAAACAGGAAGAAATCAACAAGCTGGAAGAACAGCTTGCGGTAGAGAGGAAGATTTTCAAAAGCTTCTTTATGCCCAAGACCGTTCTTCCTCTGATTGATGAATTCTCTGCTCAGTCTAAGGGGGCTATCTTAGGGCATGTGGCTATGCCTGGTAAATCATCCTGGAGAAACAGAAATCGGAGGAAAAATAAGGCTACTAAGAAGGCCTCTGCTGTAGAAAAGGGAAAGGCCCCACTCGGTTCTGTTTCATTCAGAAAGCCTGGTTTTTTATGCAATGAGCAGGACTTTGAGTCAACCTATGGTAACTTCTTTCGGCCCTCGGTTGAAAAGCGCAAGTGCCGGTATGATGGTTGGACCTTCCCCCGCAACTAAGGTGAGAGTGTCTTCAAGGCACCTTATGAGGAAATTCAAGTGGAGAATTATGGACACTTCTCTAGCGGCCATAATAGGAAGCAGGCATCAAAGGCCAAGCCTGTTATATTGAAGGAACAGGAAGTGAAGAAGCCGTGTGACTGCTTTCATCATGATGCCTCCACCTCCAGATCCAAGGCCCCGGTTGGACCCACCGTTACAAGGGTGAAGCAGTAGCCTAGGAAATGGTACAATAGGTTTGACTGTTGGTGTTGTGGCAAAGTTTGTCACTTTGTCGTGGATTACTAGTTTAATCCAAGATACAATGAGACTCCCTTTGTTAGCAATGCGAGGCCAACCACTCGTAGGGTTAACCAACCGAGGGGGAGTGTGCTAATAATGAATCTAGGACCCAAGTTCGATTGGGTTCCTAAGGGAAACTAATTCTGTTTTGCAGGTATGTCCAAAGGCCACCAAAACGCCAATCTGGTACTTGGACAGTGGATGTTCCCGGCATATGACCGGGACAAGAAGCCTGTTGCGTGATTTCTCCCCAGTCCAAAATGGACCCAAAGTCATCTTTAGAGGATCAGATTGATATGGTATGATTTCCAACGGTGTATTCTCTATCACAGACGTGGCCTATGTTGAAGGGTTAAACCATAACCTGATCAGTGTAAGCCAATTGTGTGATAAAGGATACGACGTTAAGTTTTGTAAGCAAAAGTGCTTGATAATATCGTGTGCCTCTTCGGAGACGGTATTAACTTGCATTAGGAGTAGAAATATTTTTTGATTAGATTTTCTTAGCTTAAACTCTTCTACCCCCGTTTGCATAGTAGCGAAAGACAGTGCATCTCTCTGTGAACAATGGCACAAGAGATTGGCACATATTAATTTCAAAACTATTAGTATGTTGTTTTCTAAGAATTTAGTAAGGGATACCCCTACTATTAAGTGCATCAAAGATAGCCCCTGTCCAGCATGTTAGAAGGGCAAATAGACTTGGGCTACCTTTAAGGGCATTGCAGACAAAGACTCTTCCAGATGTCTTTATCTTCTGCACATGGATTTGTTCGGTCCAGTGCAAGTTCATAGCTTAGGAGGCAAATCCTATACGCTAGTGATTGTTGATGATCACTCTCGGTTTACGTGGGTGTTATTCTTGAAATGAAAGTCAGATAGGTTTTACATCTTCACTAATTTTATCAGGCAGATTCAGAACGAACTTAACTGTTCCGTAGTCAAAATCAGAAGTGACCATGGAACAGAATTCGAGTCTGGAGTTATGACAGAATTCTGTGAAGAACATGGTATCTTTCATGAGTTTTCCTCCCCGCGTACTCCTCAGCAAAATGGAGTTGTGGAGAGGAGGAATAGAACGCTCATTGAGGTATATACGACAATGTTGAATAACGCTTCTCCCCCAGAGTACTTCTGGGCAGAGGCTGTCAATACAACCTGTCACGTGCAAAGCAGAGCCTTGATCAACAAGAATCATCGTAAGACGCCTTATGAGCTATTTAAAGGCAGGAAACTGACCATGTCTTATCAAAGGATTTTTGGCTGCAGATGCTATGTACTCAATAATGGGAAATACCCACGTACAAAATCCGGAGAAAAATGCTTCGAAGGCATCTTCATGGTCTATAGTAGCCATAGTCGGGCATATAGGGTTTTCAATAAGAAAACCCTAGTGGTACAGGAGTCCATTAATGTTGTATTTGATGAAGGAAGCCTGCTTCATAGCAATTCTTCCAGTGGCATTCTTGAAGATGCAGGTGCAAGGCTTGAACAGCTACGTGTAGATGAGACTGCTAAAGATGAAACTCCCAAGTACGTCAAGGTCTCCACCTCAATGCCACATGGAGAAGATGATGGTCAGGATGGAGAAATTCTCCTAGAAGAGGGAGGAGCCCGAGAAGCTGTGTGAGATCTAGATTCCAGACTTTTAGAGATCAGACACGTGAGGGATCACCCAAGAGATCATATCATAGGAGATCCTCGGGACGGTGTCAGAACTCACAGAGATACAATTAAGGAGATTCTGTACCAAAGTTTTCTGTCACAGGTTGAGCCTAAGAAGTTCGACGAAGCGAACAAAGATGCGTCATGGATATTGGCAATGTAAGATAAACTGCATCAATTTGAATGATGCAACGTCTGGACGCTAGTTCCCAGACCAAAGAAAGGGAATGTGATCGGCACTAAGTGGATCTTCAGAAACAAACTGGATGAACACGGGGTCATCATCAAGAACAAGGCCAGACTGGTGGCTCAAGGTTACAGACAAGATGAGTGGATTGACTTCGACCAAACCTTTGCACCAGTTGCAAGGCTCGAAGCGATCAGATTGTTCCTGGCGTATGCCTCTCACAAAGGATTCACTTTCTATCAGATGGACGTGAAATCAGCTTTTCTCAATGGAAATTTAAAAGAGGAAGTATATGTCGCGCAACCCCCAGGTTTTGTTAATCCAGCATTCCCTAATCATGTTTACTTTCTTAATAAAGCATTAAATGGCTTAAAACAAGCTCCTCGAGCTTGGTATGAGACTCTGTCTAGTTTTCTTCTTGAGAACAAGTTCTCGAGAGGAAAAATAGATAAGACATTGTTTCTTAGGGAAGTCAAAGGCAAGATTTTGCATGTTCAAATCTATATCGATGACATAATATTCGGCTCAATGGAGAACAATCTTTGCAAGAAGTTTTTTAAACTTATGCAAGGAAAGTTTGAAATGAGCAGCATGGGAGAGCTAAAGTATTTCTTGGGACTTCAATTGAAACAGTCTGAGGATGGAATTTTCATTTCTCAGACGAAGTTCACAAATGAACTCCTCAAGAAATTCGGAATGGAGAGCGCAACCTCTATGAGGACTCTAATGGGATCCACTATGTCTCAGAACAAGGATGAGAAAGGGAAACCTTTTGATGAAACAAAATACAGAAGCATAATTGGATCCCTGCTCTACCTTACTACTAGTAGACCGGATATTATGTTTTCTACATGTGTTTGTGCAAGATATCAGGTGAACACTAGGGAATCTCATTATGTCGTTCAAAGCGGATTCTTAGATACCTTAAGGGTACACCAAATCTTGGCTTGTAGTACCCAAGAAACGATGATGTCGAGCTGATAGGCTTTTCAGATGCTGACTTTGCAGGAAGCAGGGATGATAGGAAAAGAACTTCCGGGACGTGCCAATTCCTAGGAAGAAGGCTTATATCATGGAACAGTAAAAAACAGAACTGTGTCGCAACCTCTACGGCTGAATCTTAGTACATATCAGCAGACAGCTATTGCGCACAACTTCTATGGATCAGAAATCAACTCGAAGATTATGACTTGCAGTTCAGAGAAGTTCCTATGTATTGCGACTCCTCGAGCGCAATTGCAATTGCGAACAATCCAGTATCGCACAGCGGAACAAAGCATATTGAAGTGCGCTACCACTTTATTCGGGAGCATGTGGAAAACAAAGATATATCTCTCTGTTATGTCCCCACGGATAAGCAGATTGCAGATATCTTCACAAAGCCCTTAGACGAGGCCAAGTTCAGTCTCTTAAAAACTGAACTCGGCATGCTGAACTATGAAGATTTAAGACTGAAGGGCTCAAGGCTCTTGGATCTAGGGGAAGCATCTGCTAGGAGCTCAAGATCGAGCACGGATGCAAGAACCGAGGGGGAGCATTTTGCTCCAAGTGAAGTCCCAGATTTGCAGAAGCCGAAAAGGGGGAGATTACCCTCTTAGCTAAGACTAAGGTGGGTGCCAATGCTAAGTAGGCCACAAAGGCTATGTTGCTCTCAGGAAAATGGTAATGAATTTCACTCTCAACTGAATTTTCAGTTTATTATTTTCATTCCCATATGTTCTATTAACCTTAGCTTGTAGGGTTTAGTCTTCTTCAAATAGGGGGAGATTGTTGGGTATTGCATCCACAATAGACCTGATTTGAAGAAGCCCCTGAACAAGCTAAGGTGAATTGAAAATTTATTTTACAATTCTATCAAGTTGTGCTTGCAGCTATTCAATGCTAAGTACACGCCAATGTCAGGGTGCAGTGGGTCAATATACACGGGTCTGCGCAACGTAATCCCTCGTTTCATAGATCAGTGTGTTGATTCACGTGTGCTCTCTCTATTGGACTGTAATTATTTTAAGGTAAAGGGTCAAGGTAGATCAAGAGCAGAAGAAGGAGCAAAGATGGGTCAAAGACCAAGTCATCAAAAGAAGGAAGAGTGAAAACTCTTCTAAGTCAAAATCGACGAGAATCGCTAAGTGATTCCCGCCGACTTCGACGGGAATCGCTAGTGATTCCCGCCGACATCGACGGTAATCGTTAGTGATTCCCGCCGATTCGACGAGAATCAATAAGCATTTCCCGCCATCTTCTTCCAGCTGACAGATGTCAAACAGGGATTCAGCCAAGGCAGAATCGACGAGAGTCGTGAGTGATTCTCGCCGACATCGACGGGAATCACCAACGACTCCCGCCGATTTTGCCTTAGGAGAATTTCCTCTGCTCGCTGGACCGAACCAACTTGCCATGCGCTATTTCGGCCGGGGCTAGGGCTACTCCTCGTGGGCCCCACAACGGTCATTAGGGTTGGCTCCTGGTATAAATATACACGTATTTTGAACCTCCAGACACGGTGATTAATGTATATATGAAAGAGGCTGAAAGAGACCTAGCCTATCGCGGAAATCGCCGAAGCTCGTCACCGCTCGCAAGATAGTCGTCGCCGTTAATATCTGTGCTTCTCTGATCTTCCGATGACAGTACCGAGGCAAGCAGCGCGTCTCACGTATCTCTCTCGAGATCTCTTGTCTTCTGATTCGTTGAACGAGACTTTTTCTCCATTCCGAATCGGTTGAGACGATTGATCTGACTGAGATCGTTCATAGACCTAGCTTGCTTTGTCAAGAAATTTGGATCAACAAAGCATCGCCGCCGCACTTACTTGTTTCCGCCGATCTTGACAAGATCCTTTCCAAGAGAGAAATCCGGTTGTGGATTCTTCGTAATTTTCAAGCAAGCTTCAACGAACGAAGAAGGACATCGGAATCTCCAAAAGCTTTGTTTGTATTTTCTTTTACATTCAATTTTGTTGTAAAGGAATTTTCATTCCTAGTTGTAAGGGTTAGGTGCAACCCGTTGTGGTGGAGTTGTGTCTCCACTTGTGGAAGGGTTCCTTCCATAGTTAGGGGAGTGTTGCTCCTAGTGTGAGGATTGAATTTCAATCCGGTTGAAGAAGTGACCGAGTCGTCCCTTGGTGGGAGATAGGTCGATGGGGGAAAGTGGACGTACCCAAATCGGGGAACTATTATAATTCTTTGTGTGTTTTTTGTGTTCTGTTTTCTTATTTGTGCAGGTTAGTTTAATTCCGCAAAAGACTGCAATACACCTATTCCATCCCCCCATAGGTGGATAAGGTCGACACTAGATACTTTCAGTTAGATTTAGAAAAAAATAAAACCGCTCCTGTTCATCTTCTTGAAACCAAACCCGCAGCGCCTGTTCGCAGAAAACGGAGAAACCGCCGAACCTGCTCCCCTTCGGGTGCCGATTCCGGGAGCATTTGTGGACGAAATTCATTTCCGAAAGCAGATTTTGATTGCTCTCGCCTAGACCTTCATTCCTACGGTAAGAAATAACTTTTTCGTGGTGTTTCTAGGGGTCTCAAAATTTCTTGGATTGTCCATTTCCGCTATTAAAGCTCTAGATTTCTAGTTTAGGTGTTGTTGCTACTGGTGCCAAGTGAGAGTAAGGGAGGCCGACCAAGCTTCGCTGGAAATCGAGACAAGTGGTATTCTTGCCCTTGCCTAGTAATTTTCTTCTGTTGTATATTTTTCTCTCTTTGTTCTCGCGGCCGTAGAAAGCTTTGTTTAGATTTTTGATATGTTAGTAAAGCCCTGTTAGCCCTAGGTTAGAAACCCAATTCTTTGCTTGAAATCGGGTATAAACTTCCTACTGTAAGCCTTCCTATACGATTTTTACCAAAAGCAGTCGGGGCACTATGTTTTCCTTTTACCGTTACAAATAAATCGTCTTGTTCTCGGGCTGAGAAATGAAGTAAAGGTTAGGGTTAATTTTTTTGTGTTGTAGCTGTAGCCTGGTAGGGATGAGAGGTTTTAAGTTGGCAATTGTTACTAAGTCCTAATCCTAACCCTAGATCATAGCCTATTAGAATAATGTTACTACAGTAATTTTTAAAATAGTAGTAAGATTGCTGGAATCGTGTTGGAGCAGAGCTAAGGTCAGGCGCTGAGTATGGAGCACACACTCAACGCCTAGCCTGTTTAGGCTTGGCATTGAGAGTGGTGCACACACTCAACGCCTAGTCTGTTAGGGCTTGGCGTTGAGTGTGGTACACACACTCAACGCCATAGTCTTAGGTTTTGTTCTTTTGCGGCTAAGTATTGTGGAGTTGAGTGAGTCGACCTCACTCAACGCCATGGTTATCTAGGCGTTGAGTGAGGTGGTATCACTCAATGCCGCAGCCAATCCACGCAGATATGTCGGATGGCGTTGAGTGAGTGGGCCTCAATCAACGCCAAAGCGGTTTAGGCATTGAGTGAGGTGGACTCACTCAACGCCGCAGCCCATCCTTGCGGAAAAGTATTTTGGCATTGAGTGAGTCGACCTCACTCAACGCCAAAACTATTTTGGCATTGAGAGAGGTGGACTCACTCAACGCCAAAGTTAGTTTTTGCGGCTATGTACTAAGGCGTTGAGTGAGTGAACCTTACTCAATGTCGTAGCTGTTTTGGCATTGAGTGAGGTTAGCTCACTCAACGCCATAGCCAGTGTTGCAAAAGGCATTTAGTGAGTGAACCTAACTCAATGTCGTAGCTAATTTGGTGTTGAGTGAGGTTAGCTCACTCAACGCCACATCCAGGGTTGCAGAAGATGTTGAGTGAGTGAACCTCACTCGACGCCATAACTATTCTTGCATTGAGTGAGGTTAACTCGCTCAATGCCACCGTCTGTTTAGGCATTGAGTGAGTGAGGCTCACTCAATGCCATGCCGTATTGAGCCATCTCAACGCTTTTCCCTTACCTTGTTTTTCTCTCCCGAGTGAATTCCTCTATTTTTGAGGTTCCTTGTCGGCTATATTTTTTCTAAAGGCCGAATCGTGGGTTGTGGTTAGTAGTGGTGGTTTGAAGCTCTTAATGGGGGTGGTGTTGTGTAATTTAGCCGTGGTCACCCTTTTCTTTTATCTTGCTCCAAGTACGGGTTGGGCAAGGGGGTGGAAGGTCCCTAGTGCCTTCGACCCGGATCCACGTTGCTTTTTTGCTACTGCCATCTCTCACAAATTAGGATGTAAGAAGTTTCTTCCTTTGTAAATTGCCACGTTTGGGGCACATGGTAGCCCTGTAAACTCTGCAGGATTTTTCTTGGGCAGGGTTGTTGCTATTTCCTCGCATATAGTGCTTTTCCTTTTTTTTCTTCCCTTGGACAGTGGTGCTTGTTACAGTTTACTTACTCTTCTTGCTTATCATTTAGATAAACATTTCCGTACAGCTTATTTTGTTTTTGCTTGCTGAGATATTCTTTTCTTCTTTGAATGCCTCAGGTTCTGGTTAGTAGCCGATTAGGTGGCTAGTTGTGCAGTGTTTTTGCTGGTGGTCTCTCGTTCTATAGAGATCAGTTCCTTGGACTTGTGAGGTAGTTTTGTGCTTCTTTCTTAAAGACATACATACTTGCTAGTGGGTTCGTGTCAGTTTGTTAGCGCCCACTGGTAGTTTTACCTTGATACTAGATATGTTATCTTTTTGCTGCTACCTTTTCTGAGGATAGTCTACTGGCTCTTGGGATGTTTTATGCTAGGTTGCTAGTTACGTTTAAACCTAAAAACACTATTATAAGTAAATCTCATGATCAGCATGTTTATAAAACTCATATACTACTTTCCAAACAACGTAAAAAGATCGTTTTCTTATATATAGTATAAATTAAATGTAGGGTCTTGCATAGTATAAGTTGTCCTCTGAGGACACTTATGCACTCTTTTAGGATGTCAAATGTGAATAAAGTATTTTTCGCTTCGTATAAGTATAGTTTTTCCTAAACTATGGACTAGACGATCCACTGAGCCGAGGGATACGGCCTTTAAAATATAACTGATTTTATATTCATTAAACGTATGAATTTTCATTGTCTAGTTAGATGGTGTTCGCCTGAGCGTCGACAGTTATCCCTTGCTCGACGTGGCATCACGATGTGTGTTTTCTCATACTCTGATACTTCTTAAATTTGGAGAAAATACTGGTTGTGACAGTTGTTATCAGAGGGAGGTTGCTTGACAAGTTAGTCGGGCATCTTTCCTTTTTAATTGCATTAGAAGTTTAGCATCATGTCATTCACCCACTGATATGTCATCAGCACGTCTTGGCAAAAGCACGAACACTACACTCATTACATAATATGAAGTATACGGGGCATATTATGTAGTATGGGATGAATAATATGTGTTCGTATATGGATCCACCATAGGGGAAACATGTGAGTGTTATGTAGTATGGGATGCATAACCTCACCACATGGCTGAGACTAGCTCGTTTTCTTTTCGTTGCATGAGAATGTTGTGTAGTATGGGATGCATAACATTTTCATGTGTACGCCGCTCATAATATGCATTAGGGCCTTTTTTAGAATGCATAGCACAAACATGCATAGCATAACATTGCATAAGCAAAACGTGCCAAGCTAAAGACTGGCAGGATGACATATGTACACACATAAGTTTTCGAGTCAAAAATAATATAAATTCATGCATTCCCGATCTAGGCACAAGAGTTAGTATGGTGGTGGTTAACCATCCTAGGTTAGGCATAACATCACTTTTGTAAAAACAAACTCCCAGAGCAAGTTTAGAAGCTTTAAGTTCATATTTATGTATGTATTGTCTGTACTTGTTGTTAGTTGTAGCCGTTGTACTAGGATCTGTCTAATGTTGTTATGATTTTAGGATGGCGAGACGCCCTTCGACTAGATCGACTCCCCTTTATGAGGGTGAGTCATCTGGAGCGTAGAATGATGCGGTGATCGAGAGCCTGCGACAGAGTGGCGTTTCCTTGAGCAAGTAGATGGCGGAGATGCAGGCCTAGATCCAGTCTCTGGTGGCAGTTGTGGCAGGATAGACTCAGGGAGTGCAAGGCCCTGCAGGGGGGTTAGCTGTTCTTCCTCCTCCTGTGCCCCTAAGACCTCCAGTGGTGATTCCAATAGAGATGGCATTTATCTCGCAGTTTAGGAGACTTAGCCCTCCTACTTATGATGAGAAGGCAGATTTCATGGTCATAGATGATTGGCTGATCTCCATGGAGGAGATGTTATCATACTCCGGTATTTCAGATGATCAAAGAGTGATGATAGCCGCCTATCAGCTTAAGGGTTTAGCTAAGAGTTGGTGGATTAGAGAAAAGGAGAGCTTGGTAGCTTGTTGCTCTTGGGAAGTATTCAAGAAAATGTTGCTAAGGAAGTTCTTACCTTCGGTCGAGCGTGACTGTATTATGAACGACTTTTTCCACCTGAAGCAAAGGCAACTCACGGTCGGTGAGTATGAGATAGAGTTCAGCAAGTTGAGTTGGTTTGCTCGTAGGTTGGTGAGTGGTTAGGCTGATCGAGTCAAGCGGTTTCTTGGTGGCTTAGGGAGCGAGGTTCAGTAATTGACTAGTTCTTATGGATCAGAGACTTATGCAGGGGTAGTGGAGGCTGCTCTTAAAGTTGAGGCAATCAAGACTGCAAGGAACAGAGGCCAGCAAATGAGGAAGGACAAGAGGAAGTCTGTTGAGGAGAAGAAACCCCAGGTACCCGGTGCTGCTTCGGGAAAGAAGAGCAAGGAAGTGTGTAGCTTCTTTGGCCGGTCAGGCAACCCTGTTGAGAGGTGTTTCAAGAAGGCAGCCACTCAGAAGAAGGAGCAAGTTCATGCTATTCAAGGTGCTCCTAGGAGGGATGTTTCCTATTCTGTTTGCAAGCGACCCAGGCATGATGCTTCCTAGTGCTAGTCCAAGGATAAAGTATGCTATCAGTGTGGACAGAAGGGTCATATCAAGACAAGGTGTCCTCAGGTCCAGCCTATTCTTCATGCAGTTCCACTTCAGGCATTACCTCCGCCTCAGCGTGTGGACAAGGGTAAGGGGAAGCTGAATGTGATATCTTTCGAGGAGGCTCAAGCTTCGACTCAGGTCATCTCAAGTTAGTTGTTTTTCCAGCCTGAAAGTTTTATTTACTAGAATGGTTATAGTTTTGTTTTGGTAGTTCCTTAGTTGTATATACTCCTATAGGGAAATTCAAGGTGAAGAACCGCTAGGCGCGTGTTCTATTCGACTCCGGCGCTACCCACTCATTTGTGGCTAGAGCCTTTGTGGAGCGACATCGATTGATTCTAGATCAAGTTCGTGATACCTTCCGCGTCAAGTTCCCTTCTAGTGAATCTTTGTTATCATATTTGGGCATTCTAGATTGCCCTGTTTTGTTGGGTGACTTTCTTGCGAAGACAAACTTGAAGATGATTGATCTAAAGGACTTCAATGTTATTCTAGGCATGGACTGGCTATCTATGTATGATGCGGTTATTCAGTGCAAAGGGAAGCGCTTGGACTTCATCAAGGACAACGGTCAGCCAGGAAGCATTTATGCTAATCCGTGCCAGGATTCTCCTGTCATTTTTGAGGTATGTGCTTAGAAGCTGTTTCTTTCTGATTGTTTTGCTTGTTTAGTCTCGGTGGTTTGCATTGCTTTTAGTGTACCGCGTTTGGAGGAGATTCCTGTTGTTCGTGGTTTCGCTGATGTCTTTCCTGATGACCTTCCTGGTCTTCCTCCCGATCAGGATGTTGAGTTTGTGATTGATTTGGAACTGGGTACGCATCCTATTATAAAGGCGTCGTACCGAATGGCCCCTCGTGAGTTATAGGAGTTGCAAGTCCAGTTGGATGAGTTATTGGCAAAAGGATTTATCAGGCGGAGTTCGTCTCCTTGGGGTGCTCCTGTTTTGTTTGTAAAGAAGAAGGATGGGTCGATGCGGCTTTGCATCGACTACAGGGAGTTGAACAAAGTCACTATTAAGAACAGGTACCCTCTGCCGAGGATCGACGACTTATTTGATCAGTTGTGTGATAGCACGGTGTTCTCCAAGTTTGATCTTCATTCTGGCTATCATCAGCTCAGGATCCGTGAGGCTGATATTCCACGGACTGCGTTTAGATCGAGTCATGGACATTTTGAGTTCTTGGTGATGTCTTTTGGTTTGACCAACACACCATCAGCCTTCATGGATATGATGAATCAGGTGTTCAAGGATTTTCTAGACAAGTTCGTTGTGATTTTCATCGATGATGTGTTGATCTATTCTCATAGCGCTGAGGAGCATCAGCAGCATCTGCACTTGGTTTTATCGGAGTTGAGGGATCACAAGTTATTCGCCAAGCTGAGCAAGTGAGAATTTTGGTTGCCTCAGGTCTCGTTTCTTGGCCACGTGGTGAACAAGGATGGGATCTCAGTCGACCCAGAAAAGATCGCAGCAGTGATGGATTGGAGCAGGTCGGGCATGCCCAAGGAGATCAAGAGCTTCCTAGGGTTGGCAAGCTACTACAGGAGGTTCGTGGATGGTTTCTCTTCCCTGGCTGCACCTTTGACCAGGTTGACTAAGAAGAACGCGGCCTTTGTTTTGAACGAGAAGTGCGAAGAAGCCTTCCTGGAGCTAAAGAACAGACTGTACACTGCTCCCGTTCTAGCCCTACCTACTGAGGGTGTGGAGTATTATGTGTATGTTAATGCTTCGCATGTTGGTCTTGGTTGCGTGTTGATGCAGGCTGGAAAAGTGATTACGTATGGGTCAAGGCAATTGAAGACTCATGAGAGGAATTACCCTACGCATGACCTTCAGTTTGCAGCGGTGATTTATGCGTTGAAGTTGTGGAGGCATCTACTTTATGGGGCTCAGTGTAAGATCTTCACTGATCATAAGAGCCTGAAGTATTTGTTTACACAGAAGGAGATGAATCTGCGCCAGCGGCGGTGGCTAGAGTGTGTGGCCAATTATGATATGGAGATCCAGTATCATCCAGGCAAGGCTAATGTGGTGGCCGACGCCCTGAGCCGGAAGATGGGGAAGATCTTTAATCTCTCCGCCGATCATTCAGTGAAAGAGTTCTTATTGATGGATATCTCCGTGGGATGCTGTGACTTTCAAAGAAGTTTGGCAGTGGCAGAGCCGTCTTGGATTTCACTTACTAGGTTGCACTAGAAGGATGATTCAGACCTTCTGCACTTATACCTCAGGACTGAGAGGGGGGAGTTTCCAGATTTTTCTATCGATGATGCAGGTACTTTGAAGTACCGCGGCAGATTTTGCATCCCTGCTGTTGGAGACATCAGGGTAATGATATGCAGAGAGGCTCATGGATCCAGTGTTGCCTACTATCCAGGATCTACAAAGATGTATCGTGATTTGAAGAAAGTTGCCTGGTGGTATGGGATGAAGAGATATATAGCCCGATTTGTTACTGAGTGCCACACTTGCAAGCGTGTGAAGGCCGATCATGGAAGGCCTGGTGGCAAGTTGACTCCGTTAAAGATCCCGACTTGGAAGTGGGAAAGTATTTCTATGGACTTCATTACAGGCATACCGAAATCTCCAAGGGGATTTGATTCTGTTTGGGTTATAGTGGATAGACTGACGAAGGGTGCTCACTTCGTACCGTATAAGATTGATTATCCGATGAAGAATATAGCAGAGTTGTACTTGAATTAGGTCATAAGATTGCACGGTGTGCCTGTTAGCATCATTTCTGATTGAGACTCTCGGTTTACATCTAGCTTTTGACAGAGACTGCAGGAGGGTTTGGGTACAGATCTGAGGTATTCTACTACTTATCACCCAGAGACCAATAGGTAGATAGAGCGGGTGAACCAGATAGTTGAGGATATGATCAGATGCTACATTCTAGACCACAGTGGAGCGTAGGGATGAGCGGTTGCGACTTATGGAGTTTGCATACAATAATAGTTATCAAGAGAGCTTACAAATGGCTCCGTTTAAAGCTTTGTATGGGAGGCACTGCAGAACTCCCCTGTTTTGGGCTGAGGCAGGTAAGAGACCCTTGTTGGGTCCGGATGCGCTCGAGGAGATGGTAGTCGTAGTGAAGCTTATTCGAGAATAGCTTCGTATAGCTAAGGAGAGATATGAGAAGAACGCCAATCGGCGCAGGTCTGACTTGGAGTTTTCTGTAGGGGACCTTGTGTTTCTTAAGGTTTCCCCGATGGTTGGTGTTAAGAAGTTTGGTAAGAACCGGAAATTGGACCTGAGGTATGTGGGCCCATTTAAGATTGTTGAACGGATTGATGTGTCAACATATAGGTTGGATTTGCCAGCAAACTTTCCAGGTGTTCATAACGTATTTCATGTAAGCCAATTACGGAAGTGTGTGCGTAGCGGTGGGCAAGTCTTGGATGTTGTACCCTAATTGGAGCCTCTCTTTTGTTGAAGTGCCGGTCCGTATTTTGGATACTCAAGATCGGGTGCTGCGGAGGAAGTCCATCCCGATGGTCAAAGTTCTATGGAAGAATCAGGATTTGGAAAGCGCGACTTGGGAGTTAGAGTCGGCTATGAGGAAGGCTCACCCTCAACTGTTCCCCTGATTTTCTTGGTACATTTTCTTTCTAGTAGCTCTTGTTTGCTACTTTCCTTCTATAAGTTGAAGTAGTGTATGTGAAGTTTCGGGACGAAACTTTCTTTTAGGGGGAGTGACTTTAACGCCCCCGATTTTTCTGTGATTATTTAATTCTCGTTTGGCGTTACGTCGACGGGTTCTCTTGGCTTGTTCCATCTGTGGAGTGTGGTCTTAAATCCTTAGAACTGAGTGGCCTATTTTGTAGTCTATTTGCAAGATATCCCTAGCAAGACGGGTCGTTTTGGGTGACCCGGTGTGGCCTCTCACGGGATGCTTGTGATTTGACTTCGGGTGGGCATAAATCGAGTTCTGTTTGTCTAAAGTTAATTTCGACTTCACCGTTGTGTTCGTAGCGTTGATATTTAGCTACGGTGCGAATTTCGTCGAATTCCGAGGATGTTCGGTTTTCGCGTCATTTTGTATTTTATGAAAAATAATATTATTTATTAAGTATTTTATTATCTAATACTTTAGAAGTGTTTGGCGGTTATACTATGTATTACTTTATATTATTTAATTGATTGGCTAATTAGGTTAGTCAGGTGCTATATATAGGATAGTTTAGATTTAGAAAAAAATAAAACCGCTCCTGTTCATCTTCCCGAAACCGAACCCGCAGCGCCTGTTCGCGGAAAACGGAGAAAATGCCGAACCTGGTCCCCTTCGAGCGCCAATTCCGGGAGCGTTTATGGACGAAATTCGATTCCGAAAGCGGATTTGGATTGCTCTCGCCTAGACCTTCATTCCTACGGTAAGAAATTCCTTTTTTGTGGTGTTTCTACGGGTCTCGAAATTTCTTAGGTTATCTGTTTCCGCCATTAAAGCTCTAGATTTCTGGTTTAGGTGTTGTTGCTGCTAGTGCCGAGTGAGAGTAAGGGAGGCCGACCAAGCTTCACTGGAAATCGAGGAAATTGATATTCTTTCCCTTGCCTAGTAATTTTCTTATGTTCTATATTTTTCTCTCTTTGTTCTCGCGGACGTAGAAAGCTTTGTTTAGATTTTTGATATGTTAGTAAAGCCATGTTAGACCTAGGTTAGAAACCCAATTCTTTGCTTGAAATCAGGTATAAACTTCCTACTGTAAGCCTTCATGTACGGTTTTTACCTAAAGCAGCTGGGGCACTATGTTTTCCTTTTACCGTTACAAATAAATCGTCTTGTTCTCGGGCTGAGAAATGAAGTAAAGGTTAGGGTTAATTTTCCTGTGCTGTAGCTGTAGCCTGGTAGGGATGAGAGGTTTTAAGTTGGCAATTGTTAGTAAGTCCTAATCCTAACCCTAGATCATAGCCTGTTAGAATAATGTTACTACATTAATTTTTAAAACAGTAGTAAGCTTGTTGGAATCGTGTTAGAGCAGAGCTAAGGTCAGGCGCTGAGTGTGGAGCACACACTCAATGCCTAGCCTATTCGGGCTTGGCGTTGAGAGTGGTGCACACACTCAATGCCTAGTCTGTTAGGGCTTGGTGTTGAATGTGGTACACACACTCAATGCCATAGTCTTAGGTTTTGATCTTTTGCGGCTAAGTATTGTGGCGTTGAGTGAGTCGACCTCACTCAACGCCATGGCATTCTAGGCGTTGAGTGAGGCGGTCTCACTCAACACCGTAGCCAATCCGTGCAGTTATGTCGGATGGCGTTGTTTGAGTGGGCCTCACTCAACGCCAAGGCAGTTTAGGCGTTGAGTGAGTTGGAATCACTCAACGCTGCAGCCCATCCTTTTGGCTAAGTATTTTGGCGTTGAGTGAGTCGACCTCACTCAATTCCAAAACTATTTTGGCATTGAGAGAGGTGGACTCACTCAACGCTACAGTTAGTTTTTGCGGCTATGTGCTAAGGCGTTGAGTGAGTGAACTTCACTCAACGCCGTAGCTATTTTGGCGTTGAGTGAGGTTAGCTCACTAAACTCCACAGCCAGTGTTGTAGAAGGCGTTGAGTTAGTGAACCTCACTCAACTCCGTAGCTGATTTGGCATTGAGTGAGGTTAGCTCACTCAATACCACAGCCAGGGTTGCAGAAGGCGTTGAGTGAGTGGACCTCACTCAACACCGTAGCTATTCTGGCATTGAGTGAGGTTAACTCACTCAACGCCACCGTCTGTTTAGGCGTTGAGTGAGTGGGGCTCACTCAACGCCATGCCGTGTTGAGCCATCTCAACGCTTTTCCCTTACCTTGATTTTCTCTCTCGAGTGAATTCCTTGATTTTTGAGGTTCCTTGTCGGCTATATTTTTTCCAAAGGCTGAATCGTGGGTTATGGTTAGTAGTGGTGGTTTGAAGCTCTTAATGGTGGTGGTGTTGTGTAATTTAGCCGTGGTCACCCTTTTCTTTTATCTTGCTCAAGGTATGGGTTAGGCATGGGGGTGGAAGGTCCCTAGTGCTTTCACATATAGACCCTTGAGCTTTGTTTCTTAGAAATGGTGGTTGGGGGATTGAGTTTGCCTCTCACCCGAATCCGCTTTGTTTTTTTGCTACTGCCATCTCTCACAAATTAGGATGTTAAGCGTTTCTTCCTTTGTAAATTACCACGTTTGGGGCACATGGTAGCCTTGTAAACTCTGCAGGATTTTTCTTGGGCAGGGTTGTTGCTGTTTCCTCGCACATAGTGCTTTTCCTTTTTGTCTTGCCTTGCACAGTGGTGCTTGTTATGGTTTACTTACTTTTCTTGCTTATCATTTAGATTAACATTTCCTTACAGCTTATTTTGTTTTTGCTTGCTGAGGTATTCTTTTCTTCTTTGACTGCCTTAGGTTCTGGTTTATAGCCGATTAGACGGCTAGTTGTGCTGTGCTGTTGCTGGTGGTCTCATGTTCTATAGAGATCAGTTCCTTGGACTTGTGAGGTAGTTTTGTGCTTCTTTCTTACATACATACATACTTGCCAGTGGGTTCGTGTCAGTTTGTCGGCGCCCACTACTAGTTTTACCTTGATACTAGATATGTTATATTTTTGCTGCTACATTTTCTAGAGATAGTATACTTACTCTTGGGATGATTTATGCTAAGTTGCTAGTTACTTTTAAACCTAAAAACACTATTATAAGTAAATATCATGATCTGCTTGTTTATAAAACTCATATACTACATTCCAAATAACGTAAAAAGATCATTTTCTTATATATAGTATAAATTAAATATAGGGGCTTGCATAGTATAAGTTGTCCTCTGAGGACACTTATGCACTCTTTTAGGATGTTAAATGTGAATAAAGTCTTTATTCGCTGCGTATAAGTATAGTTTTTTCCTAAACTGTGGACTAGATTATCCACTGAGCCGAGAGATACGGCCTTTAAAATATAACTGATTTTCTATTCATTAAACTTATGAATTTTCATAGTCTAGTTAGATGGTGTTCGCCTGAGCGTCGACAGTTATCCCTTGCTCGACGTGGCATCACGATGCGTGTTTTCTCATACTCTGATACTTCTTAAATTTGAAGAAAATGCGGGTTGTGATAGCAACCCATGTGGGGGGCATTAGGAGCCAAACAACCGGCTTGGCTGGAGGCAGCCAAAGTGGCAAGAACGAGACTAGCGGACAAGTTTCCACTGAGGAGACAACCGCAAGAGGGGTCATGGTCAGTTCAACCCTCAAGGATGGAGGCAGGGCCAGAGGCCTCCTCTCTCTGATCAGCATCAAGCTATGAAAATAGCCATGTAGAGGCGGAGAGGTCAGCAGAGGAGGAGAAGGGAGGTCCGGGTGGAGCTGTCTTACTACGAATTCCACCGGTAGGAGGTGAATGCTACGGCCACGTTCCTGGAGTTCCTCGAGGTGAGATGAAACAGGGAGCAGCAACAGCAGCAATAACGAGACCGCCAGGAGGTGCAAATCGAGGAAGTGCTGCCTCGGGCCGAGGAGGACCGATGTGAGGACCGAGATTATGTCGGGGCCCGAGGCGGTATCGGAGTGATCCATAGGGGGGCGGGGGTGGGAGTTGAGTCTTCTTAGAAGGCAAGCCTCCACACCATATACCGAAGGATCGTTTGCTCAACATCCCAGACCCCATCCCCGGAGAAGAAGATATTGTAAGACCCCCTTATTTTTTCTTAAACACCGGGGTCTTAGCCCAGAACTGCCGCTTTGCGGTGGCACCGACTCACGTTAAGGCCGCCACTACAAAACGCCAATTCTGCCGGCCCTTTTCGATCGCAGAATAGTAGCATAAAGAAGTAAATGCAAGTCCACAATAATCACATGTATATAAATAAATCTCCACGAAGGGAGTGTCCACAATAATAATATATCAGAGTACAAAAGGAGGGCTTATGCCCGGTACATCATATCCTCACTACAAGTCACTCACTGAAGCAAAACTAAAACTAAGCGTCACCGTAACTGTCACTGAACCGAGGGCACCCAAGCTAGGCTGGCCCATCTCCACCGACTCCGTACTCCGCTGGTACTGCATCTCTGGGTGCTTCTTCCTTTTCGGCCTGCCGTCGCCACCTCGCAATTCATGTCTGCGTCTACGTCTTCGGCCACCTGGCTGCTGAGCTGGTGGGATCCCACCCATCAAGGGGCATTTAACCCGTGTATGTCCCGGTTGATGACAATGGTAACATGGTCGTGGGGTCAACTCTGACAGAAACTGCAACACCCGTGACCCATCTATATGGTACACCTAAAATGTTGTGGTTCGAAAACCGTTAGTAATAAAGACTAAGCCCTATCATCCCCTACCCCTTCCCCTATGGCTCCTAAGTACCGAGGGGAGAGGAAGAAAGGAAAGGATATGTAGGTGGAGAATAAGTCAAAAGCAGGTGACAGCGGACCTATGCTAGTAAGTGTATAGTAAATACGATAGAAGCAGAAAGTAGGAAATATAACCTTAACTTATGCGCGGAAGCTCATAAGCCAAGGGATCTTTTGCAGGGCTCCCATCGTATAAAGTGTCCCATACCACTTATACGTTGGGGTGTCGGTTGTCAAACAGTTAAGAGTAGCAAGTAAGCACAAGTTATATAACCATTGATTTATAGGGATTACCCCTAAAGACCAAGGGGTCGTTTTGCAGGGCCTATCGTATAAAACGTTCCATACCATCTAATACGATAGGTGGCAATGTTTATGTTATGACACTCAAATATGCTATGAAATGCACAAGCAAGTGCAACACACCCACCAAATCTATGAGCACAGACCTTTAGTTCCCCCTGTTCGGGCGGCTAGCTTCACCCCCAGGAACCTCCGTTGTGGCAAACGGAGACAGTGAGTCGGGCTCCCCACTCCTATATGGGTAACCACACTACCAGGCCTAGCCCTTCCGTACGCCCCTAGAAGAACACAACCTAGAGTATCCGCGTACTAGTGCTGGCTATACCCACCAGGCTTTCTTTGGCTAAGTGTCCCACACCGCCGAGTCAACGTACCGCTGTCGGTGTGATCGATCGCCCAGTACCGATGACCCACCACTTTTATGCACATGCAATCTTGACAATTATATTTGAACAAGTTCTCATGTTACCGAGCCTCCAGCTCTCTAGGCTACCAAGCATATACCAAGTCCCCGAGCATCCCGCTCCCTGGACTTCCCAATTACAAACCTACCACTATCAATACTAGTAGGCCCTTAGACCACGGACCTACTCTACCCATTCCATGCCAATTCTTCTTCCTAAGTGTACAAGTGTAGGTGTGAGGTAGAACTATTATTAGGGTTACTCTTGATTATTTTATTCCTAAGAGTTAAGGTTAACCTTGGACTTCCCGAGGTTTACCCGGTGAAGGGCTCGCAGCAGTACTAGGAGCTATGATGGGGTGAATCCCAAAACTCCCTTTCCAAGGCACTTATTATAATTGATTGGTTCCCTTAACCTATTCCCTTTTTATATTACAGTGGGCTAATCCTAGGGTGACTTTGACTCATCCTCTTCTCGGGGAGGACGGTCTTCCGTCGAACCCGAACACTACTTATCGCAAGTCAATCTCACACCCTACCCATCCTGACTTCCAATAATGAACTTGATTTAACTCACACTATCCAAATCAGCAAACTACCAAAATCCCATCTCCCAAGTTCATTACCCACTCTAGTTCAGCTTCTGTAGTTTTACTAAACGCAGACCATCCTAAGCTTTAGGAGGTATGCAAGGGGTGGTACTTAAAACTATCTTCTGAATCTCATATAATATTTACTGGAGGTCTACCATGACCTAATTAGTCTAAAATCCAGAAAATAATGATTTTCCTATTTATCGGGCATTTAATTTATTTATTCTAAGATTATAAATGCCTTAGTATGAACATGAAGTGCACTAATGCGCCAACAATAAATCATCGTAAAATCAGTAAAAATCCTATAAGACATTTAAACAGTAATTCCAAATTTTGAGAAATTCCAGAGGTGTTTAGGCCTATATTTCCTAATTTACCATTTTAGGCCACTTTTACTATATTATGAAGGAAGTACTGTAAATATATATCCAAAAATCCCAAGAAAATTATAGAAGCTATATAGTGACCTAAAACCATCATAAACCAAGTACCATAATTTTTCTCCAACAATTGAACTCTGAATTTATTTTAATGCAAGATACTAATTTTCCTAACTTAATGAAGGAGGTACTGTTTTTGTCCATATAAAATTCCATAGAAAATTACAGGGTGACTATCATAATTTGAAACTCCCATTGACCAAATTTCATAATTTTCCAAATAATAAATGGGCATCATTTGTATTTTTGACTACATATCATAATTAGTACATTAAAGTATAAAGTACCCAAAATAATCAGATAATATTTCCAAGAAAATTACAGAAGGAACATCATGCTATAATATGCACTAATCCAAGATTTCATAACATTCCAGTGCATAGAAATACCAAAATCATCAAGATAAATATCTAAGGCACAATTAGAGTTGTAAATGAAGTACTGTATAAATTAGCCCAAAAAAATCTCAACAAAATTATATTATGTCTACTTGGACCATAAAATCACTCTACCTAAATTTTACTTGATTTGTAGTTCAGTTGATAGCTTAATAATTCAAATTAAAGTTGGTGACCTAAACTAGGGATAGGATTTTAGGTGGCCTATCTGTCTCCAAATACCCTAAACTTTTGTCTAGAGAACTATACTGGCCCTATGGTGCTCTCCACCAAATTTTAAGTCAGTCCAAGGTCATTTGAACCCATGACCTTCACAACTCCAAAAACCACCATTAAGGGATTTTCCCTAGGGTTCTAGAGCTACCCTACGCCAAACCACTCCAAACACCCTTGGAGGGTGAGTCATGCCCTAAAAAGCCAGTGACCAAAATATCAGCCCCTGTTGAGTCGATATAGCCACTCAAATATCAAGGGGGTGTTTGATCCTAAATTATCCTATAAGGATCATCCTTTGGTTGAACACAACCCTATTCAAAACATCTCCAAATGAGATGAAATTTTTACCAAAACCTTATGATAAACCCAGGGACCACTCACCAAAATTTGGGAGGGTTTGGAAGTCATTTAGCCATTTAATTAAATTATGCTAGGATTATTAAATTTTTCTAAAAACTATGGAAACATATTTCCCAAAAATTCTAATTTTTGGACAGCATCTAGATATAGATAATATTAGGCCACACCCCAAATTTCGAGTCATTTTGATGACTTGATTGGAGTGAGGAATTTTTCTAAGGTCAAGACAGCCCTATGGATAGATCTCACCAAAAAGTGTGATGTGGTCTAACCAGGACTCCAAATCGAGTGAAATTAATTTTGAATTAAACTAGACTTCAAGGGCTACATTTTCTATGTTGAACACTTTTTATGTTTCAGCCCCTACGGGCAATAATTTTCAGTTTAAACCTAGTGCACAGTAAAGAGAATTAATTTCTAATTATACAATATATAATATGATAAAAATAACACTGTTCATCTTCTTCTTTACCCGAACCCGAACAGAACCAGAAAAACAGCTATTCCTGTAGCTTTTCTAAAGCTATTTCCCGGCCACCCAGCCGTCTCCCTGGCCAGCCACCACCACCATCACCTCTGTTTAGGTGAGGGCTACCGTCGGGCGGCGGCACGGCCGCTGGAGAGGCGGTTTCCGGCGAACCCGCCACCATGAAATTTTTGGAAAGCCATGAAAACGCTCACCCGATCTGGCTCTTTTGAGCCCGATATCTCTCCTAATGATTTCTAAGATCTATCCACAGGAGAAGAGGGAGGGGAGGACCTTGTTCGCGGTTTGAAGGCGAGATGGACGTCGGACTGTCATGGCGCGGTGGTGGCGTCGCCGGAAATTCTTCAACAGCAAGGGGAGGAATCTGAATCCGTTTGATCGAACGTGTAACCTTCTCCTCTTGCTCCAAGGGGGCTTTTATAGATTTCCCAATGGGGAGGGGAAAGGATGAAACATTCATGGCCATGAATGTTTCTTCTTAATAACATTTCGGTTATGATGCAGGGAAGAGAAAAAGGTGGAAGATGAATTGGCTGATCCAGGTGGCGATTTCCTATTGGACCTCACTCTCTCATTTTATTAAATAATTAGGGACAGAAACGGCCCATAAATATTCCTGCTGTACATTCCATAATCAGAATTTATTAAGACGTCGGTTACCGAAATTTAAAATCTGACTGACGTTTCGGCCTTGGTCACGGGCGTGACACATAGGTCACGGGCATGACAGGCCCGGGTGGCAAATTCTGGGATCGACGATCGTCGAACTGGGATCGACGATCGTCGAAGGGTGGTCACGCCCTAGGTCACGGGCGTGACACATGGGTCACGGGCGTGACAGGCCCGGGTGACCAAATTCTGGGTTCGACGACCGTCGAACTGAGGTCGACGATCGTCGAAGGGTGGTCACGCCCTAGGTCACGGGCGTGACACATGGGTCACGGGCGTGACAGGGTCATGAGGCATATTCCGCGCTCAGCGATCGTCGTGCTGAGATCGACGATCGCCGAAGGAGTCACGCCCTAGGTCACGGGCGTGACACCTGGGTCACGGGCGTGACAGGGCCGGGTTGAAAATTCTGCGCCCGACGATCATCTCCCTGAGATCGACGATCATCGAAGGAGTCACGCCCTAGGTCACGGGCGTGACGGGTCGATCACGGGCGTGACCAACCCCTGACCCGAAATCTTGGTCTATTTATTTCAATTTTTTGGCTTCCTAGGGTTCTGTCACAACCAACCGACTCCTAGGGGTCTAGCCGGAAATGGGATGTAACAAATCCCAATAAACAAAACATAGATTTCGTCCCCGAAATCAAGGTTAAGCCTACGGGACTCTAATCGGGAAAAGAAGCTTATAACATCCCATGAGAATTGAAAGATTACATCTCTACGTTAGGTTTGCTGTGTGCAGTTTTGATTCCAAAACCAGTTTGTCCAATTGATATGGTGTATATCCCAATAAACAAAGGATTAGCCCCTATTCTTGAAATTTCAGACTTATTGGTTTAAAAAATAGGAACGCAAATTGATTGTCCAGAGGGGTTGTGAGGTATACCTGACCGAAAAGTGGAGTGCTCTGGTGGCAATCTCCAACCTATAAGCTAGGGCCCCGATTCGCTCCAGGATCCTGTAAGGGCCCATATACCTAGGACTGAGCTTCTTGCTCCGACCACGCACCCCGTCGTATCGAACAATCTGCTCCACAAATCTCCGCACTAGTGCCCCCCACAGAGTCATCCTTATTGATCAGAATGAATCTGACCACCTTCGTCAACTGATCGACGATGACCCAAGTCGAGTCGTTTCCCGTCCGTGATCGGGGAAGTCCATGAATAAAATCCATCGCGATGTCCTCAAATTTCCATTTCGGGGGTACATGATCTGAGATACATCATCCTTCTGATGATACAACCTAGCGATAAAATCTTTGCCTTCTCAGATATCCCGAATCTTGTTACCCGTCACCTAATTTCATGTGGTAATAGTTAATTCTCGTAATTATTCCGTCTTATTACCATTTCATTATCTTGGTAACACTACGGGTCATCATTCCAACCATGTTTGTTACGCCACTTTCCCTAAACTAGGTCCAATGGGAACCCAAGCCAATACTAGTTTGCCCAATAAACAAAAGTTTAGCCCCCAATAAACAAAAAATCAGCCCCTACCTATCTTGGGCTAAGTATCTTGACATTACCATGTTACATCTGTCCTAGCTGGGTGCACAATCCCTAGGGCATCAATCTTCGACTTGGGGTTCCACCCTAAAAATCGTTAATATACTCCATACTTTAAACTCTCTGAGTCACATCTATGACAACCTTATCCAGGTCAAAATGTTCCCAATCCCAAATGGGTATCTTCCGAACTCGAATTCCTATCCGACCCTCAGTGTTGGTCTCGGTGGTTGCCTCCAGGTAATTTTATTATCGGTATTGAGGGTTAAGACTACTTGTCTTTTACCATTCTGCTAATGTATTATTGGTCTCAATTCTCTTTAAAGTAGTCTACCGCTTTGAATAATCCTTGATTGGGATAGTTGGGACACCTGAGTTTACGTCTTAGGTAGTCATTCTCGTGCTAAAATCCTCCTTTATTCTCATTAGGTATCTCCGCACCTTAACCAAGTTCATACCCAAGGTCTATTATGGACTAGGACATACTAAAAGTCGTCATGGTTAGTAGTGAGTCCTAGTGGGCTGGGTCTAACTCGTAGACTAGAGAATTATGTGAAATATTCTTTGCAGCCGGAGGTGTTCCCTGCTGGGGGCAGGGTAGGTCACAGGCAACAAAGAAGGATTCCAATTAATGATGAAGTTGACTTTTACATGTGATTTCCCTTATGGGCACACCACTGCTTCCGCTGCTTAGTTTGTCCCCAAACTAAACTCGAGCGGGGGTGACCCAGGGTTAGTGGACTGCTACTTTTCCGATCGAGGTTTCCTCTGATACCACTTGTTAGACCCCCTTTTTTTTCTTAAATACTGGGGTCTTAGCCCAGAACTGCCGCTTTGCGGTGGCACCGACTCACGGGAAGGCCGCCACTACAAAACGCCAATTCTGCCGGCCCTTTTCGATCGCAGAACAGTAGCATAAAGAAGTAAAAGCAAGTCCACAATAATCACAGGTATATAAATAAATCTCCACGAAGGGAGTGTCCACAATAATAATATATCAGAGTACAAAAGGAAGGCTTATGCCCGGTACATCATATCCTCAGTACAAGTCCCTCGCGGAAGCAAAACTAAAACTAAGTGTCACCATAACTGTCACTGAACCGAGCGCACCCAAGCTAGGCTGGCCCATCTCCACCGACTCCGTACTCCGCTGGTACTGCATCTCTGGGTGCTTCTTCCTTTTCGGCTTGCAGTCGCCGCCTCGCAATCCACGTCTGCATCTATGTCTTCGGCCTCCTGGCTGCTGAGCTAGTGGGATCCCACCCATCAAGGGGAATTTAACCCGTGTATGTCCCGGCTGATGACAATGGTAACATGGTCGCGGGGTCAACACTGATAGAAACTGCAACACCCGTGACACTTCCATATGGTACACCTAAAATGTTGTGGTTCGAAAACCGTTAGTCATAAATACTAAGCCCTATCATCCCCTACCCCTTCCCCCATGGCTCCTAGGTACCGAGGGGAGAGGAAGAAAGGAAAGGATATGTAGGTGGAGAATAAGTCAAAAGCAGGTGACAGCGGACCTATGCTAGCAAGTGCATAGTAAATACGAAAGAAGCATAAAGTAGGAAATGTAACCTTAACTTATGTGTAGAAGCTCATAAGCCAAGGGATCTTTTGCAGGGCTCCCATCGTATAAAGTGTCCCATACCACTTATATGTTGGGGTGTCGGTTGTCAAACAGTTAAGAGTAGCAAGTAAGCACAAGAAATATAACCATTGATTTATAGGGATTACCCCTATAGACCAAGGGGTCATTTTGTAGGGCCTATCGTATAAAACGTCCCAAACCATCTTATACGATAGGTGGCAATGTTTATGCTATGACACGCAAATATGCTATGAAATGCACAAGCAAGTGCAACACACCCACCGACTCTATGCGCACAGACCTTTAGTTCCCCCTGTTCGGGCGGCTAGCTTCACCCCCAGGAACCTCCGTTGTGGCAAACGGAGACAGTGAGTCGGGCCCCCCACTCCTAGGCGGGTAACCACACAACCAGGCCTAGCCCTTCCGTACGCCCCTAGAAGAACACAACCTAGAGTATCCACATACTAGTGCTGGATGTACCCACCAGGCTTTCTTTGACTAAGTGTCCCACACCGCCGAGTCAACGTACCGCTGTCGGTGTGATCGATCGCCCAGTAGCGATGACCCACCACTTTTATGCACTTGCAATCATGACAATTATATTTGAGCAAGTTCTCATAATACCGAGCCTCCAGCTCTCTAGGCTACCAAGCATATACCAAGTCCCCGAGCATCCCACTCCCTGGACTTCCCAATTACAAACCTACCACTATCAATACTAGTAGGCCCTTAGACCACGGACCTACTCTACCCATTCCATGCCAATTCTTCTTCCTAAGTGTACAAGTGTAGGTGTGAGGTAGAACTATTATTAGGGTTACTCTTGATTATTTTATTCCTAAGAGTTAAGGTTAACCTTGGACTTCCCGATGTTTACCCGGTGAAGGGCTCGTAGCGGTACTAGGAGCTATGATGGGGTGAATCCCAAAACTCCCTTTCCAAGGCACTTATTATAATTGATTGGTTCCCTTAACCCATTCCCTTTTTAAATTACAGTGGGCTAATCCTAGGGTGACTTTGACTCTTTCTCTTCTCAGGGAGGACGGTCTTCCATCGAACCCGAACACTACTTATCGCAAGTCAATCTCACACCCTACCCATCCTGACTTCCAATAATGAACTTGATTTAACTCACACTATCCAAACTAGCAAACTACCAAAATCCCATCTCCCAAGTTCATTACCCACTCTAGTTCAGCTTCTGCAATTTTTACTAAACGCAGACCATCCTAAGCTTTAGGAGGTATGCAAGGGGTGGTACTCCAAACTGTCTTCCGAATCTCATATAATATTTACTGGAGGTCTACCATGACCTAATTAGTCTAAAATCCAGAAAATAATGATTTTCCTATTTATCGGGCATTTAATTTATTTATTCTAAGATTGCAAATGCCCTAGTATGAACATGAAGTGCACTAATGAGCCAACAATAAATCCTCGTAAAATCATTAAAAATCCTATAAGGCATTTAAACAGTAATTCCAAATTTTGAGAAACTCCAGAGGTGTTTAGGCCTATATTTCCTAATTTACCATTTTAGGCCACTTTTACTATATTATGAAGGAAGTACTGTAAATATATATCCAAAAATCCCAAGAAAATTATAGAAGCTATATAGTGACCAAAAACCATCATAAACCAAGTACCATAATTTTTCTCCAAAAATTGAACTCTGAATTTATTTTAATGCAAGATACTAATTTTCCTAACTTAATGAAGGAGGTACTGTTTTTATCCATCTAAAATTCCATAGAAAATTACAGGGTGACTATCATAATTTGGAACTCCCACTGACCAAATTTCATAATTTTCCAAATAATAAATGGGCATCATTTGTATTTTTGACTACATATCATAATTAGTACATTAAAGTATAAAGTACCCAAAATAATCAGATAATATTTCCAAGAAAATTACAGAAGGAACATCATGCTATAATATGCACTAATCCAAGATTTCATAACATTCCAGTGCATAGAAATACCAAAATCATCAAGATAAATATCTAGGGCACAATTAGAGTTGTAAATGAAGTACTGTATAAATTAGCCCAAAAAAATCTCAACAAAATTATATTATGTCTACTTGGATCATAAAATCACTTTACCTAAATTTTACTTGATTTGTAGTTTAGTTGATAGCTTAATAATTCAAATTAAAGTTGGTGACCTAAACTAGAGTTAGGATTTTAGGTGGCCTAGCTATCTCCAAATACCCTAAACTTTTGTCCAGAGAACTATACTGGCCCTATGGTTCTCTCCACCAAATTTTAAGTCAGCCCAAGGTCATTTGACCCCGTGACCTTCACAACTCCAAAAACCACCATTAAGGGATTTTCCCTAGGGTTCTACAGCTACCCTACACCAAACCACTCCAAACTCCCTTGGAGGGTGAGTCATGCCCTAAAAAGTCAGTGACCAAAATATCAGCCCCTATTGAGGCGATATGGCCACTCAAATACCAAGGGGGTGTTTGATCCTAAATTATCCTATAAGGAACATCCTTGGGTTGAATACAACCCTATTCAAAACATCTCCAAATGAGATGACATTTTTACCAAAACCTTATGATAAACCCAGGGACCACTCACCAAAATTTGGGAGGGTTTGGAAGTCATTTAGCCATATAATTAAATTATGCTAGGATTATTAAATTTTTCTAAAAACTATAGAAATATATTTCCCAAAAATCCTAATTTTTGTACAGCATCTAGATATAGATAATATTAGGCCACACCCCAAATTTCGAGTCATTTTGATGACTGAATTGGAGTGAGGAATTTTTCTAAGGTCAAGACAGCCCTATGGATAGATCTCACCAAAAAGTGCGCTGTGGTCTAACCAGGACTCCAAATCGAGTGGAATCAATTTTGAATTAAACTAGACTTCAAGGGCTATATTTTCTATGTTTACCACTTTTTATGTTTCAGCCCCTACGGGCAATAATTTTCAGTTTAAACCTAGTGCACAGTAAAGAGAATTAATTTCTAATTATATAATATATAATATGATAAAAATAACACTGTTCATCTTCTTCTTTACCCGAACCCGAACAGAACCAGAAAAACAGCTATTCCTGTAGCTTTTCTAAAGCTATTTCCCGGCCACCCAGCCGTCTCCCTGGCCGGCCACCACCACCATCACCTCTGTTGAGGTGAGGGCTACTGTCGGGCGGCGGCACGGCCGCCAGAGAGGCGGTTTCCGGCGAACCTGCCACCATGAAATTTTCAGAAAACCATGAAAACGCTCACCCGATCTGGCTCTTTTGAGCCCGATATCTCTCCTAACGATTTCTAAGATCTATTCGCAGGAGAAGAGGGAGGGGAGGACCTTGTTCGCGGTTTGAAGGCGAGATGGACGTCGGACTGTCATGGCGCGGTGGTGGCGTCGCCGGAAATTCTTCAACAACATGGGGAGGAATCTGAATCCGTTTGATCGAACGTGTAACCTTCTCCTCTTGCTCCAAGGGGGATTTTATAGATTTCCCAATGGGGAGGGGAAAGTATGAAACATTCATGGCCATGAATGTTTCTTCTTAATAACGTTTCGGTTATGATGCAGGGAAGAGGAAAAGGTGGAAGATGAATTGGCTGATCCAGGTGGCGATTTCCTATTGGACCTCACTCTCTCATTTTATTAAATAATTAGGGACGGAAACGGCCCATAAATATTCCTGCTGTACATTCCATAATCAGAATTGATTAAGACGTCGGTTACCGAAATTTAAAATCTGGCTGACGTTTCGGCCTTGGTCACGGGCGTGATACATAGGTCACGGGCGTGAGAGGCCCGGGTGGCAAATTCTGGGATCGACGATCGTCGAACTGAGATCGACGATCGTCGAAGGGTGGTCACGCCCTAGGTTACGGGTGTGACACATGGGTCATGGGCGTGACAGGCCCGGGTGACCAAATTTTGGGTTCGACGACCGTCGAACTGAGGTGGACGATCGTCGAAGGGTGGTCACGCCCTAGGTCACGGGCGTGACACATGGGTCACGGGCGTGACACATGGGTCACGGGCGTGACAGGGTCATGAGGCAATTCCACGCTCGGCGATCGTCGTGCTAAGATCGACGATCGCCGAAGGAGTCACGCCCTAGGTTAAGTTCGTGACACCTGGGTCACGGGCGTGACAGTGCCGGGTTGAAAATTCTGTGCCCGACGATCGTCTCCCTAAGATCGACGATCATCGAAGGAGTCACGCCCTAGGTCATGGGTGTGATGGGTCGATCACGGGCGTGACCAACCCGTGACCCGAAATCTTGGTCAATTTATTTCAATTTTTGGGCTTCCTAGGGTTCTGTCACAACCAACCGACTTCTAGGGGTCTAGCCGGAAATGGGATGTTAAAGATAACCTTCTCAAGGAATGAAATGCCATATCATGAGGATCCCTTCTGCGACACGTTGGTCATCCAGACCGCGGTCGAGAACTTCACCGTCTCCCGGATCCTCATCGACAACGGGAGCTCAGTCAACAACATCTTCAAGAAGGCATTTAAGCAATGAAAGTGGAGTCTAAGAGGGTGATTGCCTCGCACGGACCATTGTTTGGGTTATCCATGGAAAGGATGGAGGTGTAAGGAGGAGTGGGGCTCTATATCACTCTGGGGGTGGGGCAGTCCCGAAACTACAGGTTTGTGATCGTGGATGCCCCCAATAGCTACAACGCCATCTTCGAACGGCCCCTCATCTGCGTCTTCCGCTGTGTCCCCACATCCTTCTACTAATAATTGAAGTTCAATGCCGAGGGGATCCAGGTCCGGGTTCGAGGATACCCCAAGGTGGTGAGGGAGTGCGTCCCCTCATGGAGTCGGCGTCTGGAGTAGTTAAAGTATACACCCATTCTCTAATATTATTCATTGCTATCTTAATCCTGTAGTCATGAAGTTCTTCAACTACTGATTCTCAAATAACTGCAGAATATCCAAGAATATCTGATCCGAGTGTTGAAAAGATTCAAAATAAATATCAAAACCTGTGTCGAATTTCATTCAAGAAAGAGAACTCGCTGGAATTTCCATTGTTTTCCTACAAAATAAAAACAAAGATCAAGTGCAATGGAACAGAAAGCATGGGATGGAGCTCAAAGAAAACCTAGTTATAAGGTTTTCAGAATACGAAGCGGCAGACTCCATCATGCGAGATAAACGAGATTCTTCGATCTGAGTTCGATGAAATATTTTATTAACAAAAGAGTTCGTCGATCTCATTATGAAGAAGGGAAAAGTTTTCGTCATTCTCAGGTCGACGAAAATTTTCTGAAGAAATATCGTTGATCTCCGTTTGACGTATAAGACTTCACAAAGATAGTTCGTCGATCTCAGGTCGACAAATTTCTCAAGAACTGTCCTCAGATCGTCGATCTCCATTCGACTAACTGTGACCAATTCTTCGACCGCAGGCAGAAAAATTAAATTAAAGCTTCTTCATTGATCATACCTAGCTGATTCAGAAAGAACAGATTGTTCTTCCCATCCAAGGGTTTGGTGAAGATGTTTGCTCTTTGCAAATCAGTGTACATGTAGAGAAGCTTAATTTTTTTTTGTCCACACAATCTCTAATGAAATGATGTTTTATTTCTATATGCTTAGTTCAACTATGATGCACTAGATTCTGTGTAATGGAAATTGCAGTTGTATTATCACATAGTAAGGTTTAATTAATTAAGTTGAAACCATAATCTAGGGTTGGTTCTTAATCCATAGTATCTGTGAACAATAATTTAAAGCTGCTATGTATTCAGCTTCTGCAGTTAAAGTAGACACAGATGTCTGCTTTTGCAAAAGTAGGACACAAGTCTAGCACCAAGGAACTGGCGTGTCCTTGAGGTGCTTTTTCTATCACTCTACATCCAGCAATGTCAGCATCTGAGTATCCAGTCAACTCAAACACTGACACAGTTGGATACCAGAGTCCTAGACTAGGACAACCCTTTATATATCTTAAAATCCTTTTTAGAAAAATAAGGTGAGATTCTTTAGGGTTCACCTAGAACCTAGCACAAAGGCATGTAACAAACATTATGTCTGGCCTACTTCCTGTGAGATATAACAGGGACCCAATAATGCCCCTATATAATTTTTGATCAACAGGCTTGCCATGTTCATTAGAGTCAATCACAGCATTTGTAGCGATGGGTGTTTTATTTGATAAGGCATCAGCCATCTTAAACCATTTTATTTGCTCCTTAACATATTTGGATTGGAATATGAAGATGCCATCAGGCAATTGCTTCACTTGGAGACCAAGGAAGTAGAAAAGTTCACCCATACTACTCATTTAAAACATGGAATGCATAAGGTCAGAGAACCTTTTGCATAGTTTGGAATCAGTTGAGCCAAAGATAATATCATCTACATATATTTGTACTAATAAAATTTTATCCTTATGATGCCTAATGAATAAAGTCCAATCGATAATACCTCTAGTAAAATTATGCTCTAGGAGAAAGCTAGCTAAGGTCTCATATAGAGCTCTTGGAGCTTGCTTTAGGCCATAGAGAGCCTTATGAAATTTAAAAACATAAGAGGGATGAGTTGGAGAGATAAAACCTGGTGGTTGTTCCCATAAACCTCTTCTTTAAGTTAACCATTGAGGAATGCACTCTTTACATCCATTTGGTATACAGTGAACTTTTTGTAAACATCATAAGCAAGGAAGATTCTGATTGCCTCAAGCCTTGCAACATGAGCAAATGTTTGATCATAGTGAATGCCTTCCTCTTGTCTATTATAACGCCCCTATCCGTCGCATGGTATATAGCAGTAGGTCCGGCCGGGGCCCGACACAATATACTACAGACAGACCGAAGGGTTACAGAATGAAACCATTCTCCGTAGAAAACGTCCTACACAGAGTAGCTAGCGAAAGCTTTTAAATAGTTGAAAGAACCCAATATCATTAAACATGTATCATGAATGTCCACTAACCACATTAGTAAAGAAATACCAAAATACATAAAAGTACTTGGCCTTATGGCCTAACAAATGTTCACTTAACAATATAGTGTTTTACAAACATTGGCTCGCAGGCCGGCCACACATGATAGAAATAAAATAACAGTTAACTTTGGCCTTCGAGGGCAAGCACAGCAGCTTGGGCTTCAGCCCGCTATTTGGTACTTGGTTCCGCCGCTCCTGCAAGCAACATTCCACCAAATGGTGGCAAATAAAGCAACGGTCAGCTAAAGCTGACCAAATTATAATGACCCCGCCCCTTATTCGGGACGGCGGTGCTCCTTCCCTGTATTTCATTAGCCCAGCTAAACAATTAGGTGCATAAGTATATTTCGCCGCAGGTGTAGGCTCGCTCGACTAAACACCCCGTGCACTCAGGGCACATTCTTAGTGAATCCGGTCAATTCTGTGGCTTCACTACAATCCAAAAATCCTAGTGAAAGTACAACCTAGCACAATTCACCACAGGTGGAGGCACGCACGGCTGCCCACCCCATTCACTCAGGGCACATTGACGGTGTACCGGACTTCCCGGATACCCAATCCGTTCAGAGGTCCTTGACTTAATGAATTACTTTGTGCATTTCAGTCTTTACGACCCCTGGCCTGAGACTCTGATTATGCCACCGACGAAAGCTAATTTCCGCTACTCTCATGTCATAGTCCACATAATGCAGGTACAGCTCCACCATTTCTCATTGCTTAAGTCACCCTACCGTCTCCAAATACCGTAGTACTCATGGCCAAACCTGCAGGGCGCGGGTCGGTTTTGCCTTTCCAGTTCGGCTCCCTGGCCTAAAATAAAGAACCCAATGGGCTCACCGTTTCCAAAGAAAGACCCTAAATGTCTCCTAGAGGCTGGCCTCGAACATACAATCCCAATTATACAAGGTTGGCCCCAGACCACCTAGTTGGCAGGAATGCATTTCCGCCCAGTTTTCCGTGTGCACCTTAGAGTTAATCCCCAAGGCTCCCTATTGCAATCTACCGTATAGAAAACCCGAAAAACAACACAATACGGAGTATTCTCCGATAATTAATGCACAATGCAACATCACCAATCCAGACAAACATGTCCGGGTAGGCTTCACACACAATGCCTATGCCCATACTTCGATTCCGGACTCTAAACAAGGGGGACTTAACATATCTACCCCAAGGAACACGGCGTACTCACCGCACACTCACGGGAGCGGGTTTCCCATACAGAAAGGAAGAGGACTTCACATGTCCAAGGTCAGAATCGTTACCCTTGAGGTCCATTTTGGCGCCATGAAAAACTAGCCGGATGGAAAGCTTCGCAACGAGAATGCCTCCGCGGATCCGGTCTCGGTTCTCAGATTGGTGCTCTGATGCTCCGGCGGCGGCCGGATTCCTCCCTTCCTTCTTCCTTGCTCTCTTCTCTCTCTAACTTCTTAGAAAGAGGGAGTTAAAGATGAAATGAGGAATTAAACCTCTAATCCCGGACTAAACACAAACAGGAACTCATCTGGTCCATTAGATCTTATTTAAAGAAAATGAACGGCTCAGATTATCCTGAAATTCCTTAATCCTAGGCCGAACACGGCTTTGCACACGGCCGTGTCTCAGGCCGTGTGCCTCGATCCAGCCACGAAAAATCAAGCACAGAAAAGGACATGGGTTAGGACACGCTTGTGTCCTAACCTGACACGCCCGTGTCGGGTCCTCGACACGCCTGTGACCAGGCGCGTGTCATACATAACCGACACGCCAACCGTAACGTCGCTTGGTGGATATGAGTGGTGACATGCCAGTGTCAAACGTGACACGCCCATGTCAACCAGTACACGCCCGTGTTCGGGGCCGTGTCCTCCAGTAAACATTGGACAAACTCTACCGAAGAGTACACGCCCGTGTCATACGCCGTGTTCGAGCACTCGACGCTCGTCGACCTCAACTCGACCACCCGAGCACGACACAGCCATGTGACACGCTCGTGTCACATGCCGTGTTCACCCTACCAAGGCACAAACTTGGTTCGAACACCGCCCGTTTTGTTTTTAAGTTTCGGGGCATTACAATTCTCCCCCCTTTAAAGAATTTCGTCCACGAAATTATGTAAAGATACATAACCCAAGTTTTACCCAAACGAAACAAATCAGGGTATTCCTCCAACATAATCTTCTCTCGATCCCATGAAAGCTCTCCACGACAGTAATTATTTCAACGGACTTTTAAACCATTCCAAAACTTCTTATTGCGGCGTTGTGTGACTTCAAAGTCTTCAATACATATAGGTGTGACCTTCGTCGTCACCCCACAATCAACCGGCACCTGATCGACCGCAACCATATGCAAAGTCTCTAGCACCGCCTTCCGCAACCCCGATAAGTAGAGCACATCATGTATCCCACTCAAGTCCACAGACAGCTTCAGCCAATACCCTTCTTCACCACTCCGCTCCAGGAGCTCAAACGGTCCAAGGTACCTCGGACTCAGCCTCCTCAGGCATCAAGCTCGCGAGACCCCATTGAACGGCTTGATTTTCAACTATGCCCAATTGGCAACAACGAACTCCACGATCCTATACTTTGGAGTTATAGTATTCTTCCTGTCTGTCGTGATTGATCTAAAACCATACATGAACTGTATGTACTGTTGAAGTGGAGTCTTCCATTGTCTGATGTTTGTACAACATCGACTCACCCATCTCCAACCAAGACGATGACGTGCGACCTTTTTCTCCCTTATAAGGTCTCGACAGGCGTCATTTTTTTTCTCGCCTGGTAGCGATTGTTATATGCAAACTCCACCATGTACATGTGATCTTTCCACTGTCTTCAATAATCCAAGAAGCACATGTGAAGTATGTCATCCATCGTTTGCTGGCCCATTCGCTCCGAACACCCGTATGCGAATGGAAGACCGTACTGAAGCTTAGCTTAGTTCCCAACAATTTATGCACCAGCCTGGTATCGTTAGACGTGAAGCATTCATCTCAGTCACTTATAATACTACAGGATGCACCATACAATCGAACAATGTTATCCATGTAGAGTTTGGCTAACTTTTCCATCGGATCATCATTTTTTTTCCAGTCCTGGGCACCAGAACAACTTATTCAAACCTCTAAACATTTTGTGCACTCGGGGTTAATTGAGTACTTGGTATGTTGAGCCTCATACATCAACTCCTGCCGCTGACTCTCCACACATGGGGCGCAAAGATGACTGTCCTTCCATAATAGTCTGTCTTGAAAACAATATTGGGGATTTGACCTATCAAAAGCTTCATCTGTGATCTGCTTGTCCACGCAAGAGATTTCCAATATCTCCAAAACTTGCTCCAAAATGTATGTCGAAGGTATTGTTCCCCAATAAATCCATCCACCTCCGCTTCCACAAGTTTAAATCCTTTTTATCCAATAAGTACTTCAGGCTCCTGAGATCGATTTACGTACCGACCCTCCCACCGTTTAGGTAGCACCTTTATAGCTTCAGGGCGAATATCACGGCCACTAACTCCAAGTCATGGACCGGATAAATCCTCTCGCGTACCTCCAATTAACACGAGATAAATGTTATTACACTCCCACGCTAGAGCAGAACACCATACAAGTCACTGCCCAAAGCATCGCTGTAAATCTCAACTTCTTCAGTCCTACTCGGTGAACATGGAATAGTTTCTGAGGTCAACCGACTTTTCAGCTCTTCGAAAGCTTGTGTGCACTACAGCGACTACACAAACCTTTGATCTTTATTCGCCAAAGTCGTGAGGGATAATGTTATCCACTAGAGGTTCTCTATGAAGCGTCTGTACTAGCCAGCCAGTCTTATAGACTTCGGACTTTTCGCCAACGCGGATAATACAAGCAACTCACGTATCACAAATATCTATAACGGGTCCACCACGATAATTTCTCTACTCAAGACGTGATCAAGAAAGGCTACTGAGGGTAACCAAAGCTCGCACTTGGATAATTTGGCATACATCTGATTTCTCCTTAACATCTCTAATACCGAATCCAAATGCTTGGAATGATCACCCTCATACTGAAAGTATACCAGTGTGTCATCGATAAAGGTTATCACGAACTAGTTCAGGTACTCACTGAATGCCCTATACCTAAAATCCAAAACACGGACTACACAATTGTCAGCACAAGCGGCATAACGATGAACTCATGATGCCCATATCGTGTGCTGGATGCCGTTTTTGGAATATCACTTTCCCGTAGCGACAAATAATAGTATCCAGACTTCCGATTCAACTTGAGTACACACTTGACCCATTGAGTTGATCGAATAGATAATCACTCCTTGGGTTGGATACTTAATCTTTTCTCGTTAACTTAATTAACTTCTAGTAACCATTACAGAGTTGTAAGCTTCCATTCTTTTTTTTAAACAAGAGGACCGATGTGCTCCAAGGCAATAAACTTGGACACACATAACCCTATTCTACCAGCTCTTGAAGTAACACTTCAGTTCTGACATCTCACAACCATTGCTAGTACAACACTGACCACCTTACATTTGAAATTAATGTACGCATGCTGCTCCGAGAGCCAATCAATCCAAAGATTGCATCGAACTGTGCAGACAGCAGTAGCGACGCTTACAAGTCAAAACTCTTGACTCCCTAACCGTAACTTCAAACAGCAGGCTCTAAGAGGGTGTAAAGAGTACCTATTAGGCAGTAGTACTCTCGATTTGTCTCTTGCCATCGAAGAAGGGACTCCGATGCACGATACACGTCCTTCGGACAAAAGGGATTGGAAGTTCCCATAACGAATAGTGTTTTCGTTGAACACTAAGAAAATCAATACAAATCCTATCATAACCAAACATAGGCTAATATGCGTAAGGCAACAAGTATCTAAAACCGACATACCAAAAATTGAACCATACCTGTCACCATGTCAGCATATTTCATAACCTCCTGATGGCCAAAGTTGTATCCTCTAGGTTGCGATGGAGCATACTGAGGTGTAGCAGTCTCCAACCCCTTGGCCTTCTCTTCGTTAGTCGCTCTTGGCATCTTCTCGGACTCCAGATGTCCGCTTCAACACTCTCGGGCAAAGTGTCCCAGCTTTCCACGGCAAAAGCATGCGTCCGGGTCTCGGCCAATAATTGTTCAAGACAGACCAAAAGAAGGAACTAGACCCGACCTCCTTGCCTTCTTACACCATCTACAGAAACCGGACTTCGAGGTGGGTAGAGCCGTGAACTCTATCTTCTTAGCACTGGAGTCTTTCTTCTCTTGGACTCCCTTCAAAGCTTTCTCTGTCCCCCGATCGTATTTACGATAATCTCAAGCAAAGTTACAAAAACTTCCACATTTATAACAGTAATATGGAGTTTGACTAGAAGATACGTCAGTCCTCACTTTACTCCACTTTTGGTGTACACGCTTTGCGGGACCTGGGGAGTTTGGTAACCTGCACCCTAACATCTGGTTGATTCTGGCCAGATCTGCTTCAAAAGTTCTAGCTGCCTCCACTAACGCTCGGAATCCAAGTAACTTTGGTCCTACGAGTAGCCATCGTAATTCATCATGCAGACCATTGTAGAATCTATTAACTATAGTCTGCTCGTTCTCAGGATCAAACCCTGGGTAGCGCCTTATAATAAGAAATGCCCGTAAATACTCCTCAACTGAGTGCGTCCCCTGCACCAAAAGCATGTTCAACTACTGATCCAAAGGTTTTATACATGCTAGTTGTTCCATCACACCACTCGGTGTTGATGTCACCCCATGGATAGGGGGGCTGCACTTGCCCTCCAAGTTGTGCTTTAGTCACAGTGAACACCACTTCAACTATCCTTCTTATGGTTTCAACAGAAAGCAGGGTCTTAGACATGGTGTTAAGTGCACTACTATCCGTGGAGTGATGACCTTACGACTGCCCCGCACTACTCGTAGTCCCTTATAAAGCATAAATATCGATTAGGCGACAAACAAGTTGCTAAAAGCAATCATTGGAACAATCAGGTTCCTCAAAAACCAGTGTATTTTCATTCTTAAGTGGAAATTCATGGGTTCTTTTTATGTTATAACGATGACGCACATACATGTGCTCACCACCCCTTAAAAGAATTCGTCCATGAATTCCAATAAGCAAGACCGGAACTGGAAGTCTGATACCAAATTATAACACCCCTATCCGTCGCATGGTATATAGCAGTAGGTCCGGCCAGGGCCCAACGCCATATACTACAGACAAACCGAAGGGTTACAGAATGAAACCATTCTCCCGTAGAAAACGTCCTATACAGAGCAACTAGCAGAAGCATTTAGATAGTTGAAAGAACCACATATCATAAAACATGTATCATGAATGTCCACTAACCACATTAGGAAAGAAATACCACAATACATAAAAGTAATTGGCCTTATGGCCTTACAAATGTTCACTTAACAACATAGTGTTTTATATACATTGGCTCACAGGCCGGCCACACATGATAGAAATAAAATAACAGTTCACTTTGGCCTTCGAGGGCTAGCATAGCATCTTGGGCTTCAGCCCGCTATTTGGTACTTTGTTCCGCCGCTCCTGCAAGCAACATTCCACCATTCGGTGGAAAACAAAGCAACGGTCAGCTAAAGCTGACCAAATTATAACGGCCCCGCCCCTTATTCGGGACGGCGGTGCTCCTTCCCTGCATTTCATTAGCCCAGCTAAACAATTAAGTGCATAAGTATATTTCGCCACAGGTGTAGGCTCACTCGGCCAAACACCCCTTGCAATCAGGGCACATTCTTAGTGAATCAAGTCAATTCCATGGCTTCACTACCATCCAAAAATCCTAGTGAAAGTACAACCTAGCACAGTTCACCATAAGTGGAGGCATGCACGACTGCCCACCCCATGCACTCAGGGCACATTGACGGTGTACCGGACTTACCGGATACCCCCTCCGTTCAGACGTCCTTGACTTAACGGATTACTTTGAGCATTTCAGTCTTTATGGCCCCTTGCCTGTGTAAGACCACCATTTTTTTCTTTTAAAACACCGGGGTCTTAGGCCCAGAACCGCCGCTTTGCGGTGACACCTTCGCACCCGGGAAGGTCATCACTACAAAACGCTGATCCTGCTGGCCAAATCGATCACAACTGTAGCAATATAATAAAGCAATTCCACAGAAATCACATATAAATAATTAATCTCCACGAAGGGAGTGTCCACAGATATAACACAACTAAATCTTGGGCTTATGCCTTGTACATCAAGTACTCACTACATATCTCTCATTACAAAAGCAAACTAAAATAACTGCTAGCAATCAGGACTCATAGTCCCTGCCGTCTAAATTCCGGTACTAGACTGCCCGTTCTCCAAGCATGCCGACCTCCGGGGCTGCTCCTCCATGCTGGGCTCCGTGGTCTCCTAAAATGATGTGGTTCGAAAATCGTTAGTCTAAAAGACTAAGCCCTATCATCCCCTGCCCCTTCCCCCATGGCTCCTAGGCACCAAGTAGAGAGATGGAAAGGGAAGGACATGATAGTGTAGAATAAAAATTAAGCAGATGGCAGCGGAACTAATCTTAAAGGTATGAAAACTAAATAAGAAGGTAACCTTATCTTATGTGAAAATACATAAGCTAAGGGATTTCTTACAGGGCTACTATTGTATAAAAAGTCCAATACCAATTTATACGATAGGGTGTCGGTTTTACTAGCAAGCATAATTATGTAATACTGAATAAGAACCTTAACTTATAAGCATGCTCGCACGAACTTATAAACCAAGGGGTCATTTTGCAAGGCCTAATGTTTAAAGCATCCCATACCACTTATACATTAGGTGTCGGGTTATATGTAATGATTATGCTATGAAATACAATTATGCCATGATGTGATCATGTAAGTGCAACTCACCCACTCGACTCTATGTACACAGACCTTTAGTTCCCCCTTTTTGGAGCCAAACCTCCCAAGATACCTCTGTAGTGGCAAACGGAAGCGGTGGGTTGGGGCTCGCCCACCTGTAAACCAGTAATAGTACTACCAGTCAGACCTATCGTATGCCTCAATGCTGGTGCTATAAGCGGAGCTCCTGTGTACTCTTGCTGGCTGGCGCACCGGACTTATTTGGCCAAGTGTTAAAACACACTTGTCGAGTCAACGTGTTGGCGTCGGTGCATCGACCCTCTAATACCAAAGACCCACCACCTTATTCTTTATGCACATGCAACCTTATATATCAGCTACTGAGCACAAGCTCCCCGGACCATCCCATCCGTCAAAAACAACAACCGAGACTAAGCTCGTTGGGCCATCCTGCCTGTCACAAACCATCACCAAGCCAAAGCTCGTCGGGCTAACCTGCCCATCGCCAAAACTACTGGGCTTACTGCCCGAGTGACCCAACCTATCTACCTGAGACATCGAGGTGTGAGAAAGTGAAACCCTAGATTTACTAATTACTCTTGCATTCCAGTTTTGCCTATGATTTTGGTTTAGCCCAGGACTGCCAAAGGTATTCCCCGTGAAGGGCTCTCAGGGCACTAGGAGCTACGATGGGCTGAAGCCCAAGGATCCCTTTCGCAAGGCACTTATTCTTATTGGTTAATACCAAATTCCATGTCCCTTAACTATGCATTGGATCTAACCCTAGTATTTTGAGACTTCCTCTCTACGGGTTAGACGATCTTTTGTCGATCCCGAGCACCATCTAACATTTAGTCAAATCCAACCCTCCACTCATCCGACTTCTAATGATGAACTCATTTTTATTTATCAAACCAGCAAACCACTAATCCCGACTCATGTGCCAAAATTTATGTTCCATCATAGTTTCTGCAGTTTTTACTATATGCAGACCACTTAAGCTATATGACCCATAAAATGGGAGGTGCACTAAATAATCAACCAGTACTCCTATAATAATTATTGGAGGTCCATTATGACCCTTGAGGCCTAAATCCAGAGATTAACAATTTTCCTATTTATCTGATAATTTATTTAATTATTATAGTATCCAAAAATTCCAAGATTGAACATGAAGTTCCAAATTCAGACAAGATAACATTCCACCAAATTTATATTATATGAAAAATAAATAATCAACTTAATCTTCAAAATATCCCAATTTTTCAGCAAGGTTTTGGCCCCAAATTTTTATTTCCATTATATCCAATAATAATTCATTTAAAGAAACAAGTAGGACAATATTACTTCCAAAAATTCAGAGAAAATTCAAGAATGATTTTAAGGGCATATAGATGCTTTAGGTCAAGCTTCATAATTTATTAACTAGTAAAGAGCCTTGAACAAATTGTTGAACAATTTTCCAATTTACTAAGCTTGTGAAGTAGCTACTACAAAAATGTATCCAAAAGTTCTCATAAAATTCATACATGACTAGGAAGGTTTAAAACTCACTTTGCCAAATTTTTATGACCTCTAAATGGGCAGAGGGACCAAAATGATCAAATGAGTAATTAGGGCAATCTCATGTGTTACAAAGGAAGTGCTAAAATTATTGTCCCAAAATTCCCAATTAAATTACCAGAGATTCATTATATCCTTATGACCACTCTACCAAAATTTCATCATAGTTGAAAGAGTTTTACTAACCTATTCTAGCACTACAATATTTGTGCCCTAAACTAGGGTTAGGGGTTTGTGGGGCTCACCCTTTAAAAAATCCCTTAATATTTTCACCAGAGGGTTTTATTTATCCTAGCACCCTCCCTACAAAATTTCAAGACCATTCAAAGTGTTTTGGGCTTATGCCCTTCACAGGGTACAAAAGCCCTTCCTTAGGGTTTGACCTTAGATCTTAGGCCAAATCAATTCCAATCTACCCCATCTTTCATGGGGAGGTGAAAAATGTCATTCCAAGTTAGTGGCCCCAATTTTAACCTTTGTTGAGGTGATTTGGCCACACAAAGCCCTAGTGCACTTTTAGACCAAAATACCCTTTTTAAAGCATGGCTAGAGTTTGCAAGATTTCAATTCATACCACCTCCAAATGTAATAAACTTTTAACCATAGCTTTATAATGACTCTATGCATCATCCACCAAAATTTGGATCAGTTTGGAGTTCATTTGACCCCTAAACTTTTTTACCATAGAGACTAAAGATGAAGTGTGGACACTCAGTTTAATATCTACCTAGCCATATGCATAGACCTCACCAAAATGAGTGCTCTGGTCAAACCAGGCACCAAATTTTATTCAAACCAATTTTGTATGAAAGTAGACCCACAAGGCTGCATTTAATGTGTTGACCATTTCCTCTGAAAAGGCCTCTAGGTATTTTTAAAAATTAAAAACATTAAATACAAAATCTGTGACAGAAATGAAATAAATATACTCTTGGCCTATAGTTTAAAATCTGTAATAGCACAAATCTTGGCGCATATTAGACGACATCTGGTTGTCTTCTACCTCCAGGCAATGGCCCAGATTCATCCTGCCAGGTCCATCTTCTAGCGGCTGCCGCCGGCCATCCAGCCACCTCCCCGGCCGGCCACTGCCACAAACACCTTCGTGGAGATGGTGTCTACCTCCAGGCGGCGGTACAGCCGCCGGAGAGCACTATTCCGGCGAACCCAATAAGATGAAAAACTCGAAAAAACCATGAAAATTTTAACTTGGATCGGGCTCAATTGAGCCCGAACCTTGGCTCTAATGATTCCTACAAACTACCCATGGGAAAAGAAGTGGAGGAGGACCTGTGGGGGTGGCTGAAGCCTTGCTGATCGTCAGATTGGCATGGTGGTGGCTGGTGGTGGTCGGCCTCTTATAAAAGTGCAGTGGAACTGCTTGGCTCCTACAGGTAAGTTGTGGGAAATCATCCTTGGAGTCTAGGGAAGCTTTTAAAAGGGAGAGATTGGGTGTTAGGTGGTTGTAGACTCCATTGCCATTTTTGGAGAAAGTCAAGGTTGTCGGCCATGGTCGGTAGGGGGTGAAACATGGCTCTAACCAGTCAAGGACTGGCTGGTTAAATTGGGGCTGCATTCCTTGTCCTAGTGGAATGAATGGAGGGGGTTGGGAAGGGGGAGGATGAGCCCAAAGTCTTCCCACTTTATCTTTCTTCTCTTTCTCTCTCCTTTATAGGTGGTTTTATCTCTCTCCTACACACCAAGCTGAATTTTGGCTCTTACCTAACCCAATGGCAGCCCACATGTTCATTTAATCCATCAAGGCAAGCTTAGCCCAAGTGAAATGGGCTTGAGCTTGAGTTAGCCCATTTGGGCTAGCTTGACCTAAACCTTGACTAGGGTTAACCTTGGTCAATTTGGTCTTTTATGTTGACCCTAATGGATCCTTGGTGACCCATTGGCCTCCCCTAAGGTCTAGATGGGGTTGGATTGGCCCTTAGAGGTCATTTGACCCCTTAACTAGGGCACTTTGACCACTTTAGGGCTAGAGTTGACTTTGGTCAACTTAGCCTTTTTGATTGGTCCCAATGGGTCCTTAGTGACCCATTGACCCCTCACTAGGGTTATTAAGGTATGTGTGGGGTCCACTTGGCTAAGGGACTTTAATTGGCCCTTGGGCAGGTCATTTTGACCCATTTAGGGTTAGAGTTGACTTTGGTCAACTTAACCAAATTGGCTACCCTCCTTGGGTCCTTAGTGACCCATTGACCCAACTTTAGGTCTAGGAAGGCCTTGGTAGGGTTATTTGTGCTTTACTAGGGCACACTTCCCTTAGTTAGGGCACCTTGCCCAATTTAGGCCTAGAGTGGTTTTAGGTCAACTTGGCCACCCTATACCAATCCAATGGACCCCTGGGGCTCTAATGGTCCTTACAATGGGTTGATGAAACCATGGGGGAGATCTTGAAGTCTTGGTGAAGCGCCATGGTCATCTTAAACTAGGGTTCAAAAATTTACTGTTTGCAGACCACAGTGGTCTCACATACATTCCTAGGTTCACTTGGCTTTCTTGGGTTTACTAGGGTTTTGTAATAACCTTATCATGACAAAACTACTCTTAGGGGTCTAATTGTTTGAGGGATGTTACAAATCCCAATATATAAACAAAAAATTTCATCCTCGAAATTCTAGTTAGGCCCACGGGGTTTCGAACATGGAGAGTAAATTGTAACATCCCGAGAGGTTGTGAGTAATACCTGACCAAAAAGCTCCGGGTACCTCTGTCGCATCAAGTCCTGAGGCTCCCATGTGTGCTCCTCTTGCCCATGGTTTCTCCACAGAACTTTGATTAGCGGAACCTTCTTATGTCGCAAGACACGTACTATTGTGGCATCGATCCTAATTGGCTCTACGCCGACTGATCGATCCGAGGCCATTGGACCGTCTACTGTGGAAACCAGCTGCTCAGGGCGTAGTAGAGCCCTTCGTAGTGAGGATTCATGGAAGACTTCGTGCAATCCTGCTAACTCTGGCGGTAGCTGATGCGTGGAAAATACGGCAAGCGCACCGGTCGCACAAGTAATAAAGTTTGGGAATAAATCCCCGAGTGTCGGTCTCTTGAGGAACACAGTAAGGGATGAGTTAATGTCGAGGAGGACTTGAGATTGAAGTCCTCAGGTCGGCTCAAAAAGGGGTGTTTAGATGGTTGCGGAAAATAAAGTAAAAATCTACAAGCTACTCCTATGCAACGCCGCTATGCGATGCTTCGCCAGGCGGGATGGAAACTACACGGGCCGCTATGCACCGAATCGCTAGGCGGATGGAAGAGTAGGCTAGCGGATGAGGTGGTTAGAATGGCGGAATGAGGGTCGTAAGCACCTCTTCGCAACGCACGCCACTAGCAATTGCTAGTGCGGCAAGGGTGGATGGATGGTGGAGTAATAAGGCGCACCTCAAGCAATAATAATGAAATCACACAAATCACATAGACATGAAAAAGTGCAAGATCGTTAACTAAAATAAAATGTACTTCATCTATACAAAGAGTTAAGCTAAGCTATCAAATACAAGAGGAAGAGGTGTGCGAATCGACCGAATCCGAAGCCTTGTTGAGGGTTCACGGTTGGAATCCCGGGTTGTCAATCCGAGTCCAAGCTCGGTCCTCAACTGCGTCCGGGGTAGAGGAGGCTGTCACTCACTCCCAATGGACCCGTCTTCTTCGTTGAAATGACCCGTAGATTGCGGCTCCAGCTCCTCCTAACTTGATGGAGAAAGCTAGGTCAAAACTCCGCTTGAAGCTCTAAAATGAAGGAGGAGGCCGAGAGGATGCTCCGGCGTTGATTTGGCGTTGAAAGCTTGCCCGGAGACCCTCCCTAAGGTGGAGGATGAAGGGGGACGGAGGAAACCCTCGTCCGAGACGAAGAACGGCGGAAAAATCGTGGATCTGGCCGATTCTCTCAAAATAGGGCGGAACCTGCGTATTTATAGAAAGCAGAATAAACAGCGCGCACGATCACAGGCGCACGACCAGTGGTCGTGCACGATATGGTCAGTGATCGTGCGATATGGAGGCATAAAAGTGGAAAAAAGATGTCATGACTGCGCACGACCGGCAGCGCATGAGCAGTGATCGTGCGCGGTATGGCTGGTGATCGTGCGATATGCTGGGACAGAACTTTCACAGGAGAGGTCATGACTGCGCACGACCGAAGATCGTGCGCCAAAGAGGTCGATGGTCGTGCGTGGGCAAACACGCACGACCATTGACTCCTTTGCCAAAAATGGTGAAAGTCCTACCCCGGACGCACACACAATCCCCGAACCTGCAGGAAAACTGGACGGGATGTCGACATGGCAGTCACAGACATAAATATAATGCACAGCAAAAGGGAAATACACACACGCACAGAAATAGGCTAATAAAGTGCACAAGACGTGGAAAACCGTAGCGAACCAAAAGGAGTGCAAATGATGCTAAACGGCGTGCAAAGACAAGAAAATAAGCCTAGATGAGTCCGAAAATAGGTATATAAAGAGGACTCATCACACCCCCAGACTTAACCGTTTGCGCGTCCCGAGCAAACAAAACCTAAGCAGACAGGGAAAATGAACTAGCTAACAAAGAAATTGCAAAACGGAGTACCATGCGAAGTCGCATGCTCGCGTGCATAAAAATAAAGTAGAGGAAATTCTTATGTATACAAAATATTTTATATTTTCCACAATGCGTATCAAAAATTTATTATTACTCAAAAGTAGAATCACGGTGAATCATCCGGTCCTACGCAGGGAGAAAGTAGACAGGCCACTAAGGTGAGCATTGCCGAAGACCGGGGCTCAAGATTACCCCCAAAGGAATCCACCAATGTCGGAAACCATAAGCTTGCCCATTCGCACTCTCTCCACGGCACTAGTCAACTCAAGCGCAAGTCCGTAGGACTTCGGGTAATAATGGGGCTTGGGTTACGGTGAGGAAAACAAGGATAAACATGAATGGTATGCACCTAACCCAAATGAGCTAACGTACAAAACTAGTACCCGCTGCCCACAAAATAGACACGGGTGCACCACACCCCCAGACTTAACTTTTACAAAATGGGTGTGTGCACCGCCTACTCCAAATCCAAATCATCTCAAATAAAGATTTTCAATCAAACTTTTTCTTTTCACTTTTCATTTTCACTTTTTCTCCTTTTTCAAATATTTTTCTTTTAAATATTTTCTTTTTCTTTTTACAAAATCAGCACATTTTTCTTTTGGGCACAACCACATATCACAAATACGAATCACCCCATCACAACCCAACATGAAAATACAAACTCTAAGCTCGACTTGGGTGTGCGACTAGGATTGGCTATGAGGCTTTGGCGAATATAGTGGAGCTGAATCAAAAGAAGGGTAGGCACAAAGGGGCTAGCAAGGGCGATGTTAGGAATGGGTACAAAGCTCAACCGGGCCAAAAGGTGGCCTACATCACTCTCACGCTATACTAACCGTGTACCAATGCTTCAAGAATAGCTTGGGGCAAGTTCTTAGCAACCGAGGAAGATAATCCTTCCTCCCGACTCAAGCAATACGAGTCTAGTGGCGGCTACACACATTCCTACACTACCGTTTGATTCACACCGGATTCACCCACTTTTGAGTAGAATAAGAAATATGTACGCAAATAGAAAAATATAGAACTATAAGCATACGAAAAAATTAAATCTACACAAATTCCTATACAAAACGAGAGCAGTTGACTAGAAACACAGCAAGGCCAACATTTTACTCCGTTGCACAATCCTAAACTAGCACAGAAATTTTCCAAATCTAACAAAGATACAAGTTCAACTCGTGGCACGCTAACAGCTAAGCACGCGCTCAGGTGGGTGCAGTGGTGTGCAAGAAATGAACTAAACAAAACAATAACTATAAAAGCTTCTAGTATGCACATGAAGGGTGCGCGTGCAAAAGGTAAACATGCCCTCCCCCAAACATAAACTAAACAACACATCAAATGATAGAGAAGTTAAAATCAGAATGAGCTAAGGGAAGAGGTTACCCAATGCTCAGCTAGTGAGCATACCAGAAGACGCGTGGAAAGTAGCAGCAGGCCCGCCATACGAAGAATCACAACCCCGCCAATGCGTAGTTTCCATGAATACCTGCAGGGGTGAGCTCCGCAAAAACAAAAGAAAAATATACAAAAAGAAATACTAAACTAAGCTAGACATAAAAAAAAAGAAAAATGCAGAAAATGAAAGATAAGCACTGGGGTTATTGTCATCCCAGCACGACTTATTCAGCAAAAGAAAAGTTCTAGCTAATGGGCCTATGAAAAGAAAGGTGCACAGGCAACTGTTCCATTATCCGTTGCGGTAGCAAGTACCGATACGGAGAAAGAGCAGTTACCCCTCTACCTGAGTAATAATACCTGCGACGCACAGGTAGAGGAAATAGGAAGTAAGATGAGGAGGAGCACTGGTCCTCACTCATCTCACCACAAAAAAAATCCTTGCCTAGCAAGGTATCGCCCACCACAAGCTCGTTGGGGGCGAAGGTGAAGGTAGAGGCTTCAACTGCAAAAGGAGTAGGAAACTCCTCATGCAAGCTGAGGCACTCGCCGACAACCTGAGCGCAAGGCTCAATGTCAACCCAACTCACCTGTAGGGAGTCAACCCGCACAGGCGCAGAAGGAGAAGGGGGGGTCAAGGAATAAAGGAGAAGAAAAACTAAAAGAAGCGGAAATAGGGAGATAATATGCGCAGGTTCCTCCGGGGGTGAATCAAAAATAGGGGAAGAAGGTATAGAGGGCGACGGTACCGCAATGTCGTCGCACTGACTAGTGGAAGGTCTGATGGGTGTATCCACAGCAGTCCCCCATAAACAAGGTGGTACTGCGGATACATCATCAGAATCAGAAGGAGCGGCCATTTGAGAGGTGGATGAGACGATCCGGATATCGGTTCATCATCCGCCTCCATCTGGCGCTGAAATTCTGCGCAATCTTTCAACACATGGTTGGTGCTATGACAACACAAACACCGTTTTCCATTACCCCTCGGTCCAGAAGGGACCGGGGAGGAATATGAAAAAGGTGGAGGCGGAGACGAGTAGTGACCATAAGACTGTGGTACGGTGTATGAAGTACCATAAGACAACGGTGCTCCATACACTGAACCACGAGAATTATGCTCCCATTCTTCAGCGGGGCACTCATCACTGCTATGCCTATAATCCCCGCACCAACGGCAACGGATATTCGCATAAGAATACATGGTGCAGAAAGAAATAATTTACCACGAGAATTTTCTAAGACAAAAATTAACTACTCGCAAGCAAATAAAGAGTGGAACAGCCTGCTATAGCAAAATAAAAACTAGAAAGGGAATAAAATAAAAAAAACAACAACAACTAAAAACCAAAACAAAAATAAAACATGAAACATACAAATGGAAAGGGCAACTATCTCAAATCTTCCTCTCCAAAAACTCAAACGACTGTGTTCCCCGGCAACGGCGCCAAAAACTTGATGCGTGGAAAATACGGCAAGCGCACCGGTCGCACAAGTAATAAAGTTTGGGAAAAAATCCCTGAGTGTCGGTCTCTTGAGGAACACAGTAAGGGATGAGTTAATGTCGAGGAGGACTTGAGATTGAAGTCCTCAGGTCGGCTCAAAAAGGGGGGTTTAGATGGTTGCGGAAAATAAAGTAAAAATCTACAAGCTACTCCTATGCAACGCCGCTATGCGATGCTTCGCCAGGCGGGATGGAAACTACACGGGCCGCTATGCACCGAATCGCTAGGCGGATGGAAGAGTAGGCTAGCGGATGAGGTGGTTAGAATGGCGGAATGAGGGTCGTAAGCACCTCCTCGCAACGCACGCCACTAGCAATTGCTAGTGCGGCAAGGGTGGATGGATGGTGGAGTAATAAGGCGCACCTCAAGCAATAATAATGAAATCACACAAATCACATAGACATGAAAAAGTACAAGATCGTTAACTACAATAAAATGTACTTCATCTATACAAAGAGTTAAGCTAAGCTATCAAATACAAGAGGAAGAGGTGTGCGAATCGACCGAATCCGAAGCCTTGTTGAGGGTTCACGGTTGGAATCCCGGGTTGTCAATCCGAGTCCAAGCTCGGTCCTCAACTGCGTCCGGGGTAGAGGAGGCTGTCACTCACTCCCAATGGACCCGTCTTCTTCGTTGAAATGACCCGTAGATTGCGGCTCCAGCTCCTCCTAACTTGATGGAGAAAGCTAGGTCAAAACTCCGCTTGAAGCTCTAGGATGAAGGAGGAGGCCGAGAGGATGCTCCGGCGTTGATTTGGCGTTGAAAGCTTGCCCGGAGACCCTCCCTAAGGTGGAGGATGAAGGGGGGCGGAGGAAACCCTCGTCCGAGACGAAGAACGGCGGAAAAATCGCGGATCTGGCCGATTCTCTCAAAATAGGGCGGAACTTGCGTATTTATAGAAAGCAGAATAAACAGCGCGCACGATCACAGGCGCACGACCAGTGGTCGTGCGCGATATGGTCAGTGATCGTGCGATATGGAGGCAGAAAAGTGGAAAAAAGATGTCATGACTGCGCACGACCGGCAGCGCACGAGCACTGATCGTGCGCGGTATGGCTGGTGATCGTGCGATATGCTGGGACAGAACTTTCACAGGAGAGGTCATGACTGCGCACGACCGAAGATCGTGCGCCAAAGAGGTCGATGGTCGTGCGTGGGCAAAAACGCACGACCATTGACTCCTTTGCCAAAAATGGTGAAAGTCCTACCCCGGACGCCCACACAATCCCCGAACCTGCAGGAAAACTGGACGGGATGTCGACATGGCAGTCACAGACATAAATATAATGCACAGCAAAAGGGAAATACACACACGCACAGAAATAGGCTAATAAAGTGCACAAGACGTGGAAAACCGTAGCGAACCAAAAGGAGTGCAAATGACGCTAAACGGCGTGCAAAGACAAGAAAATAAGCCTAGATGAGTCCGAAAATAGGTATATAAAGAGGACTCATCAGTAGCTCTAGTCTATAAGCAAAGGGGTCGATCCGCTCCAGGATCCTGTAAGGCCCTATATATCTCAGACTGAGCTTCTTCCGCCCGCGAACACGCGAGACCACATGCATCAGCCGTATCTTCAAGAAAACCCGGTCTCCCACCTAGAACTCCACCCGACGATGCCTTGCATTGTAGTATTTGGCCTGCTTGCTCTTGGCTTCCAACATCCTATCTCGGATCAATCTAACCTGAGCATAGGTATCCTCCACAAACTCTGAGCCAAGTGCCTGCGGATCCTCATCCTGAATCCATGATAGTGGGGTCCTACACCTCCGTCCGTATAATGCCTCGTAAGGGGCCATGCCTATGCTGGACTTATGGCTATTGTTGTACGAAAACTCAATCAGCGGCAATAACTTCTCCCAAGGCTCATCGCGGTCCAAAATACATAGGTGTAGAAGATCCTCCAATGTACGATTAGTGCGCTCCGTATGTCCATCTATCTGAGGGTGAAAAGCCCTGATGAACATCAACAGATAGCCCAGGTAGGCCTGAACCGACCTCCATTCTGTGGACGTAAACCATCCATCCCGATCTGAAACGATCGTCCTGGGCACTCCATGATTGCGAACAAACTGCTCGACGAACCTCATCACAAGAACTCTTCTCGGAGTATCCTTTGCAACTGGAATAAATCAGGCTACTTTTGTCAGTCAGTCGGCGATTACCCATATTGACTAATTCCCCGCACGAGACCGGGGTAGCCCATGTATTAAATCCATGGCTATATCCTGGAAAATCCATTCCGGCACTAGAAGTGGCTGTAGTAATCCGGATGGATTCTTGCACTCCGCCTTTACGAGTTGGCAAGCCTCGCAATGCGTCACAAAATATGTAATGTCTTTCTTCATGCCTGGCCAGTACATCATTCTCTTCAAGTCCGTTGTCATCTTGGTGATCCCCGGATGTACTGAGTATCAACTATAGTGAGCCTCTGCCATTATGTTCTCCCGAATCTGGCCTCCTGCCGGTATATAAACCCTGCCTCGAAAAAATAGTAGTCCGTCTCTCAACGAGTAATCCCCTGTTGTGCCTTCCTCCAAGGCTCTAAATATCAGTTCTGTCCTAGCATCCAGCCTCTGCACGTACCTAATTCTATCCCGAATATCATCGGTGGCAACCATCGATGATAGGTACTCCCGGTATAGCTCAGGGTGATCCTCGGACACAAGGATATTTACATCTTTTCAAACATCTGGACCAATTCCAAGGCCATCAACTGCGTTCCTGCTCAAGGGTTTGCGGGTTTGCGGCCTTTCGGCTCAGACCATCTGGCACCAAATTCACCTTCCCTGGGTGGTAGTGCATCTCATATTGGTAGTCTTCTAGAAACTCCACCCATCGTCTATCCCTGATGTTAAGCTCTTTCTGCGTGTCCACATACCTCAAATTTTTGTGATCGAAGTATATGTCGTAGTGGACACCATACAGATAGTGCTGCCAGAATTTCAGAGCAAATATGACAGCTCCCATTTCTAAGTCATGTACTGGGTAGTTCTGCTCATGCTTCTTCAGTTGCCGAGAAGCGTATGCTATCACATGACCATTCTGCATCAGCACTACACCCATGCCCTGGTAGGAAGCGTCGATGTAGACCTGGAATCCTTCTTTCCCTGAAGGGAGGGCAAGTATAGGAGCCGAGGTGAGCTGACCCTTCAGCTCCTGAAAAGCCACCTCATATTGTGTGGTCCAGACAAAGGGCACCTCCTTCCTTGTCAGGGATGTGAGTGGAAGGGCAATACAAGAAAATCCCTCAACAAACTTCTGGTTATAACCGGCAAGTCCTAGGAAACTCCGCACATCTGTGGCCGACTTCAGCTGCGGCCAATCCTAAACTGCTTGAATCTTGGCCAGGTCCACAGCCAACCCAGCACCACTGCTGATATGGCCTAGAAAAGCCACCTCCCTCAACTAGAACTGATATTTGCTGATCTTTGCATAAAGCTGGTGATCTCGCAGTCTCTCCAGGGTCACCGTCAGATGTCGTGTGTGCTCCTCCTTTATCCTCGAGTAAATGAGGATGTCATCAATAAACACGATGACGAACACATCCAAATATACCTCGAAAACCCGATTCATGAGGCTCATGAATGCTGACAGTGCATTCGTGAGCCCGAATGGCATCACGGTAAACTCGAAAAGCCCGTATCTGCTACTGAAAGCAGTCTTCGGTATGTCCTCCTCCTGTATCTCCAGCTGATAGTTCCCCGACCTCAAATCCAATTTTGAAAAGAAATGTGCGCCTTCCAGCTTGTCAAACAGCTCATCTATCCTTGGTAGTGGATAGGTATTTCGGGCTGTCAGTCGGTTTAGTGCTCGGTGGTCGATGCATAATCTAAGTGTCCCGTCCTTCTTTTTGACGAACAAGGCCGGGGCTCCCCATGGTGAAGAGCTTGCCCGGACAAATCCGGCCTCCACTAGTTCCTGGAGCTGGCTTCGAAACTTTGTCAGCTCCTTCAGGGCCATCCGGTAAGGGGCTCTAGGTGTCGGCTTAGCCCCCAGCACTAGCTGTATTCGGAAATCCTGCTCCCAGTGCGGGGGTAGCCCTGCCAGCTTCTCTGGGAATATGTCGGCAAAATCTCGCACCACCGGGATATTCAAGATGGAACCCTATGCCTCCGTTATTTCAAACAGCACCTCATAGACTTCCTCCCCCTGTAAGTGGGCCTTGACGTCCTGCACGGATGACAGCAAGAGAGGGGGAATAGATCTAATACCTTCGATGACGATGTAGGAATCCCCATGCCTCACAATAATTCTCTTGGACATGCAGTCAATCTGGGCATGGTTCCAGTGCAACCATGTCATTCCCATGATCAAATTAAAGACTGCCATCTTAATAATTGTCGCTGGTGCATCAAATATCTTTCCGCCGATCTCCGCCTCCATGTTGTAGTGGGCAGAGGTGAACAACTCCGATCCGTCGGGTAATCGTATCCTCATCATTAAACCCGTGAATCGCTCCACGCCTTCCAACCCTTCTACGAAGGCCTCCGATATGAATGAGTGCGAAGCACCCGTATCGAACAGCGTATAAGCGGGCTTGCCGCTGATGAAAACTATGCCTGGGGGAAGTTAAATGTCTTATAATCTAGTTATGGTTTTCTTTCCTAGATTATTAATTCTATATCCATAAATTTAAGTGTTCAGGAATGAAAAACTTAAAACTTTATGGCGTGCCTGTGATCACTTGCTCCGGGTTCCGGGGTTGAGCCAGATCCAGTGCATAAACTTTCTCCCTCTCCTGCCTGTGATCTCCAACCTGGTATCCACGTCCTCGACCACATCCCCGACCTCCAAACTGCTGACCATGCGGGACAGCCTGTGGTGCTGGTAGAGGTGCACCCCTCATGGGGCAGTGTCTCAAGATGTGCCCTGTCTGATGGAAGTTGTAGCACTCTAGCGGGGGAAATGCCATACCCCCGGGTCTCAGTGCCGCCCGCATCTGAAGAGGCTGAGGAGCCACTAACACCGGCTCCGTCGGTTCCTGTCTCACCTCCTGATGAGGCTTGTCCTCTATTCTTCTTCCCTCTCTCCCATCAGTGATGCTGCCCCGCCGCTGATCATTCCTGGCTCCCCGACCCATGTCCTCCGTCTGCCTCTTCTTACCCCGAGTCGTTTGCCAATCATCCTCAATCATCTTGGCCATCTCTAACATCTGAGGTATTCGCCTGCCAGATACGAACAAAAAGGCCTCCCTCAACTCCTCCAACAGGCCCTTATAGAACCTCTTGTTGTATACTGCCTCATCAAGCTAATAGGAGTCCGCAAACCGGGCTAAATGGTTGAACTCCCAGTGGTATTCTACAACTATCTTGTTTCCCTGCTTCAATTGCAGGAATCTATCCTCTAGCTCATCCCTAGCCGATTGTGGAACAAAATTCTCCAGTAATACGGCCCTGAACTCCACCCAAGTAATTTCTGCAACCTCCATATCAGCAAAAGTTGTATCCAATGATGTCTTCCACCATCTCTTGGCATAAGACTCCAAGTAAGAGACCACCAATGACACCCTCTCCTCCCAGGGGCACCGTATCCCGGTCAACCTCTCGTATATAATGTCCAACAACTCCTCCGTACGAACAGCTGACTCTATCCCTATGTAGGATGGGGGGAGAGTCCTCGGAAGATGCTCAGCCATTTGGCCCCCGGGTTTGTCTGCGGAGCCGGAACCTGTTGGGACCTAAAAGCTTCCAGAATAGCTATCAGAGTCTGCCCCATCTCCGACTATAGGAATGGAGTGGGGACTGGGGGAGGTGGTGAAACATTCGGAGTCTGCTGGACTCCCCCCTGTGGTGTAGGCTGCGCTGGGGGCTGCGTAACAAAAGCCAATTATAATTAATTGCTCCAAACTAACTAAAAGTGGACAATTTCATGTGATCCCCCATATTGGCCCACCACTACTTCCGCTGCTTAGTTTGTCCCCAAACTAAACTCGTGCGGGGGTGACCCGGGGATTGTTGACTGCTACTTTGCGATCGAGGTTTTACTCTGATACCACTTGTAAGACCCCCATTTTTTTTCTTTTAAAATACCGGGGTCTTAGCCCCAGAACTACCACTTTGCGGTGATACCTTCACACCCGGGAAGGTCATCACTACAAAACGCCGATCCCGCCAGCCAAATCGATCATAACTGTAGTAATATAATAAAGCAAGTCCACAGAAATCACATATAAATAATTAATCTCAACGAAGGGAGTGTCTCGAGATATAACACATAAATGAATCTTGGGCTTATGACCTGTACATCAAGTCCTCACTACATATATCTCAGTACGAAAGCAAACTAAAATAACTACTAGCGATCAGGACGCACAGTCCTTGTCATCTGAACTCCGGTATTAGACTGCCCGATCTCCATGCGTGCCGACCTCCGTGGCTGCTCCTCCATGCTGGGTTCCATGGTCTCCTAAAATGATGTAGTTCGAAAACCGTTAGTCTAAAAGACTAAGTCCTATCATCCCCTGTCCCTTCCCTCATGGCTCCTAGGCACCGAGCGGAGAGAAGGAAAGGAAAGGAAATGATAGTATAGAATAAAAATTAAATAGATGGCAGTGGAACTAATCTAGCAGTGTTAAGGTATATAAGATGGTAATAAAGGTATGGAAACTGAATAAGAAGGTAACCTTATCTTATGTAAAAATACATAAGCTAAGGGATCTCTTACAATGCTCCTATTGTATAAAAAGTCCCATACCGATTTATACGATAGGGTGTCGGTTTTACTAGCAAGCATAAATATGTAATACTGAATAAGAACCTTAACTTATAAGCACGCTCGCACGAACTTATAAACCAAGGGGTCGTTTTGCAAGGCCTAATGTATAAAGCGTCCCATACAACTTATACATTAGGTGTCGAGTTATATGCAAGGATTATGCTATGAAATACAATTATGCCATGATGTGATCATGCCAGTGCAACTCACCCACTCGACTCTATGTATACATGAAAGTCACACTAGTGCCAACTAACTTCACCTGGGGGGGGGATAGGTGATGCACAGTCTTTTTGCGGAATTAAAATTTTACCTGCACAATAAAAGAAAACAAACAAAGCACAGAATGACACAGACAGTTATAGTGGTTCCCCGACTTGGGTACGTCCACTTTCCCCCTTCGACCTATCTCCCAACTAGGGATGACTCGGTCACTTCACCAACCGGATTGAAATCCAATCCTCACACTAATGGAAGGAACCCTTCCAACCGAAGGAGTCACCTCTCCTCCACCACGGGTTGTACCCAACCCTTACAATGAGGAACCAACATTCCTTTACAACAAAAGTAAATATGGAATGTTTAAAATACAAACTACTTTTGGAGCGCTAGGTGTCCCTCTTCGTTCGATGACGTGTTCTTGAAGAAGACGAAGAATCTACGACCTTAGCTCTCACTTGGAAAGGGTCTCCTCGAGATCGGCGGTGGCAAAGATTGCGGCGGCGATTCTTTCGAGATCCAACCTTCGTAGCAAAGATAGCAAGGTCTACCAACGGTCTTACTTGGATCGATTGTCTCAATCGATTCGGAAGGTGATTGTATTCCCGTTCAACAAATCAAGAGACAAATGATCTCAAGATAGACATATGAGACGCGGTACTTGGCTAAGCTATTGTCGCCGGGAGATCAGGAAGAATCCACGATCAGCGGTGGCGACTACCTTCACGAGCGGCGACGGTGGCGGAAGAAATATCGCGATTGATTAGGTCACGCGAGGCGGCCGGTCCTTTTCTTGGTGTTCGCTGCAGCTTACTTTTCAAAATATACGAATATATATACTGTAGGTTATCATTTATGACCATTGTGGGCCCCACCAAAAGTAGCCCAAAATTCGGTTCAAAACAACGCCTGTACATTTGGTCCGGTCCAGCGCGCCAACTAAAATTGCCTAAGTCAAATTCGGCGGGAATCATTGGTGATTCTCGACGAATCGACGAGAATCACTAATGATTCCTGTCGAATTCTACTTAGAGGATTTCTAGCTGAAAACCAAGCCATCCGGAGTGAATCGGCGAGAATCATCATCCATTCTCGACGAATCGTCGAGAATGCAGAGTCATTCTCGACGATTCTGACTTGGCAGATTACTTGAAGGCGTTGAATCAGCCAGGTGATTCTCGCCGATTCTGACTTGGCAGAATCCTTGAAGGCGTTGAAAGCGTTGAGTCAGCCGGATGCAGTCGGCGAGAATTGGTGAGTGATTCTCGACGAATCGGCGAGAATCACTTAGTGATTCTCATCGATTCGGCGAGAATCACTTAGTGATTCTCGTCGAATCTAACTTAGACGATTTCTCATCTTTCTTACTGTGAGTTGCTTTGACCCATCCTTGCTCCTTGTCCGCTCTTGATCTGTCTCAGCCCTATACTTGAAAATAAGTACACTCCAATAGAGAGAGTATACGTAAGCCAACACACTGATCTGCTCAACGAGGGATTACGTTGCGCAGACCCGTGTATATTGACCTACTGCACCCTGACATTGGTGTGTACTTAGAGTGGAGTAACTGCAAGCACAACTTTAAGATATATCAACAAATACATTGTGAATTCATCTTAGCTTGACAGGTGGCTTCCTCAAATCCAGGTAATTGTGGATACAATACCCAACAATCTCCTCCTATTTGACGAAGCCAAAATCCTACTAGCTAAGATGAATACCACCATCCAGAGAATTTACACAGCATATTAACAGAGATAAGACACAAAGAAATAAAGGCAATCAGAACAATACTTGAGTAAATTATAAAATCATATATATGTATATCCATAAGAATTGTTCAAATGATTAACATGAGCGGACAAATAAGCAACAAAAAGTAGATAAGCCCAAGTCCTAAGTCTTTTTTTCCTTAGCGATTTCATCCTTCAATTGCTGCGCCAAGTGCTTCCTGCTCTGTCTCTCAAAGTATTCTTTGGGCTTTGGATAGTATCTGGGAGGAGGAGCTTTATTTGCCACGATGTTGGACCTGAAAAAGATATTCCTTTTAGCTTCATATGTCTTGTGCAGCTCCCACTCATACTGACTGTATACATCATTCCGATTGATTTCCTACTTTTGCTGTAGCATAAAAGTATCCAAAATAATACTCCTTAAAACAGGACTCCATCTTTCATTTCTCACTTCATCCTCCTTCAATCTTACTTTCTTTTCGGTTGGAGTTTCTTTGGATGTCCCTTCTTGGAGTTTCCTCTTTCCTTTTGCTTTTGCTAAGGCTATTTGGTCAAACATGGCACTGAGTGTAGATTTGGCAGCAGCCTTAGCAGCCTCTTTAGTCTCAGCCTCACTAAGTGGAACTTCTTCAACACTTACTTCTTCGTCAGCAGCAGTATAAACCTCCTCCGGAGGGGCAACTAGAACGTGAATGCCTGAAGCCTGCTGTACTAACCAATGACAACTCTCAAAAACATACTTATTGGATCGATCAAAGTTGTCAATGATTATCTGTTGAAGCCCTGCCATCTTAGCTTTATAATCTTCCTCCCCCTTTTTGGCTTCGAGGGCAATTGAGTTTGCATAAGTGTGCAGTGACTCATCGATGTGAATTACAGTCTTTGGAAACTCATTCAGTAGGGTTTGTTGATTTGCGTTCAGAGTCACCATGATGGCAACGAATTTCTAGATGGTATTAACCACAACATGCGCATTCTGATTAACCACTGCCAGGTCATCCGTGTTCTTTTTGAGTCCTTGCATGAGAAGAGTAACAGCAGTGCCAGCCTGTATATACTTGGCCTCGAACTTCTTTTCCTTCACATCCAGCCTGTGATTAATTTCGACGACGTTCTTGAGTATTAGATCCTCAGATTTCTTAATCATTTTCAACACTTTGTTCCGTGCTTGCTCAAAAGACAGTTTGAGCTCATCCACTATGCCTTGAATGACGTTCACTGTGTGATTTGCTAGATTAGATCGAAGTGGATGTCCCGGAGGCAAGCCTTGGTCTGACTCTTCAGCAGATTCACTAGGGGAGCTTTATACATGCACTGTCTCCACTGGGGGGATAGGGGCAGCCTCTATAGATTACTCAGGAATGCTCATCAGTCTCTGCTGAGAGGACTCCCCCTCCATTGGTGCACTAGATTTCTCACGATCTATCACTGGAGCTTGCTCTTCAGATGGAACTTCAGCATCATCCTGAGGCTCCATCATCTCCACCCTCTCCCTCAGGGATGTTTCATCTTCAACTTCATCACTCTCTTCTTCAACAGACACATCTTCCATATCCTCATTCTCAACTGCAGCATCGTCCAAATCCTCCTGGTCTTCCTCCTCATTACCTAGATCAGTGGCCAGTGTGTCAACTGCATCTTTGGCTATCTGTGAGATATTAGAAACAACATCAGCAGGTACTGAGAGATCTGTCCTGTGAGTTCCAGAAGAAGGGGTAGAGACTCCCCCTCGGTTCCTTCAGCAAGCAGATCAGGAACTTCACTGGGTTCAGCCACGGAATCTGCTAGAGTTCTGTTGTCCTCATCCCCATGCGACTCATTCGGGGATTCATCATGTTCTTCGGCAACGGCTGCTTGACCAATTCTTTTTTCCCATCGATCAAAGACACCCGAATCCATTTTCTTCAGATAATGCAGAGGAACTCCTTTGCTCATATCGAACCTATCTCCATCCAACTGATTGAGATATAGGCTGATGATTCTTCCAAAACTTGGAGTTCTGAGAGTATCCTTAATCTTCTCAAATACTATAGCCCCCCAGTTGAATCTCTTTCGGAAGACTATAGCCACTAGAATCTTGAATATGTCAGCTGAGATGTGGTCGTGGGAGCCTGGTTTGCATACAAGTACTTTCCCTATGATGTCTGACAAGAGCTTCCCTTCCTCATTCATTTCCTTCCTCTTGATAGATTTGGTTCCTCTAGCTAGTCCACAGAATAGAAGGGTCCTAGCTCGATCCTGTTCTTCCAGATAATCCTCTTGATCAGAGCTGGAGAGCTGCAGATATCTTGACAGTTTTCCTGCTGTCATCTTGATCCGATCTCCGACAATCTTACTCTTGATTATTGTGTCCTCATGACGTAGCTTTGCAGTAGAAAAGAATTCAAACACCTCCTTGTCCAGAATTTTGCAAGGATGCTCCAGGATGAAAGTGAGTTCGGCCTCTTCAATCATGAGGATTATATTCCTGAATTCATCCGAGGCATGAGAGAAGCCTGTTCGAACCAGTTCGCATCCAGTGACAAGGCCTGCTGTGGTTCTTGGAGCCATTTCAAACCTAAGTAGGAAGTACCCAAGTGTCTAAACCTTATTAGTCATTCTAGTATAGAAGCTACACTTCAGACAAGCCATTTCAAGGAGGAGGAAACGTTACCCTAACACCGAATTGTTGGTGGGACGACGGAGACGGGATCGACGGGATCGACAGGATCGCCTGACGGGAAGAAGTCGACGGAGAAGGAGTCTGAAGCTCATGCATCCTTGGGGCTTTGTCGACAGAAACACAGAGGTCGAAGCCGCGATCGACGGGAAACTTGGAAGAGCTCGGGAAGAAGTCGGGATGCGAATCGTCGCCGGGATTCGTCGCCGAGATCGTTGGGATGCTTGCGATTCCGGGAAATCGACAGAACTATGTGAGAAGCAGGGATGCGAATCGTCGGGATGTGAAGGGTCAGCGGGATTTAAGCTATTTGTATCATTACTAACCGGGGGGAAAGTCGGTGGGATTAGGCGGGATTTTCCAATTGCTTCTTTTGCGCGGCTAAGGAGAAATCAGACGGCGATTTTCCTGAATATGAAGAGTCATGAGGGATTTTATGCTATTTTCCTTAGCCAACTATTGTTTGCTAATGAGAATACGACGTTTCTATGCAAGCTAACTGAGGCACGTTAATTTCACGCCTTTTCCCCCATTTTGATTCTTGATCACGAACCCTCGATCGAGTGGAGCAGTACACCAGCCATATACATAATTACAGTGTAACACTAGGTGAAGAATTGGAGTATTCTGTTACACCCACGGGCAGACATTTCTTTATTTCAATTTGACTAATTTACAACCATTGAGGTTCATTATCAATTACATAAATATGTAATTACAAGGAATTCTTCAAAATGTACTTACGTGTCATTTAGCAGTTGCATTCGTTCATCAGGCGTGTATACATATATGTGTATGTATTTCTATGTCTATATGAACATTTGCTTTTAGAGTATGAAATGACATATTCGTGTGGATATACGTATATAAACATATATAAGCATCAATATAATATAACTCAAGTATTGAAACTGTAGCGTGTACCTGGGATCATAAGATAGATCATGCAGATCCTCTATTTGAAATACACCAGATGTCCAATTTGAGTATGCCATTGTAGTTAGCACTACTCTTATTCTAAAAACTTGTTCCATGTCATTCTTGGAACATCACATGTCTAGTTCCCATCATATTTACGGGAACCTAGACTATCCTGTGAAAAAGAATTACCATACCTTAGGAACCCAATATGTATTGGGTCCTAGGTTCTTGTATGCATAAAATATCGTATGCCTTCCTACAGGAATCCTGTCAGGAAGGCTAGCTATGCCTAGAGGAAGTGGACATACCCTAGACCTTAGCATAGAGGGATTGTGCTAACAATCTATGGCAAAGTGACCCACCTTACCACAACACCAACACTCGTAAATGTTGTATCGCCATTTCTGACCTGATCTGTTAACTGAGGTAGTTATGATCTTAGGTCTAAATGGGATAGAGCCGGTTTTGCTCACACATTTGCCTTTTCCACCGTGACACGTGGGAGAGTGGAAAGAATGCATGAGGTGAGTGTCATGAGGCCTGGGAGGTGGTGTCTTCCTTTTAGTCAGCACACTTCAAGAGGCCCCATGGGTACTTTCCACATGTTTCCTGACCCCCCTTTCCTATGTCCTAGGGTGGAAAGAGATGCAGTGAGAGCTGGTTCCTACAGATTCATGATGAGTTTGGGCTGAGGCAGAGAATACGAAGTGTTCAGGATGAGCCTTGGGTATTCTCTCATGGGTGGCCATGTCAGCTCTTACACTGTGGGTATTTCCACCTGAGGGCTGATCATTCTTGCAGTGACCATGTTTGTTCTTGTGGTCATACCTTAAAGCATGATGAGTGCCCTTCCTACTCGGGGTGGGGGGTCTGAACACAGTTTCCCCATTTCTCCATGAAGTAATAATTCTAGAGATCCACCCATTTTCTGCTTTTCTCTTGATAGCATCTATCTTGGAAAAGTTAGAAACTATCCTCTTCTCGGTCTCTATGCGACTCTCTAGATCCGAGATCTTTGAGTCCTTTACCTTGATGGATTCCAGTTGGAGATTCATTAAGATCTTCAGCTGAGCAATCTCCTTAGCTTGTTCCTCAACAAGTAAGTTGCTCGTCTGAAGGGCACTCGCAAGGGAATAAAGATTTTCAATCTTTTGATTGAAGCTATCCATATCCCTTGCATCACTAGAGGGAAAACCCTCTGAACTATTCCTGTCTTCATGAATATCAAGAGGAGAGGGGCAAGATGAAGAAGTTACCTGCTCTTGGATTTGCTGTTCAGGGTTACCGTCAAGATCGGCAGAGACTGTTGAGTCAGCTTCATCAGAACTGCTTTCCTCAACTTCTTCTTCAGTCTCTGACAAGGACACAAGAGCCCTGATACAGACAGATTGATCATGCCCTTCATCTTCAGAAATAAGGACCCCCACATAGGCTTCATCCTCTTGCTGACAACTGGTCCCTGCTTTCTCTGATCCCTCTATGAGGTCTGAGATGGTTTCCCACATGGACTTGGCCGTCCTACACTTGTCCACTCTTGAACGAGATATACAGGACCAGACGTCAGTGATGATCTGACAAATCAACTTGTCCAAGTTGAACAGTTAGAGCTCGGTCTCAGACATCTCTTCGGGACTCTTGGGGATTTGGAAATTGTTTCCTGGGGTGGAAGCCTTCATGGGAATGAAGGGACCCTCTTCCAAAATGAGTGATGCGTGAGGGTCACTGGCATCCAGATGAAACATAACTCTCATCTTCCAGATGGGGTAATACTCCGTTGTGCAAGTAGGGAGTCTCAGAGGAGGGACATCAAATTCCAGCTCAATGCTTGAGTCTCGTCTTCTTCTTGACACTAGAACCGGGATCTTACTCAAGGTGTTAACCTTATTGCTGAGCAACCTCCCTCTGATACCACTTGAAAGTCACAGTAGTGCCAACTAACTTCACCTAGGGGGGGATAGGTGATGCACTGTCTTTTTGCGGAATTAAAATTTTACCTGCACAATAAAAGAAAACAAACAAAGCACAGAAAGACACAGACAGTTATAGTGGTTCCCCGACTTTGGTACGTCCACTTTCTCCCTTCGACCTATCTCCCAACCAGGGATGACTCGGTCACTTCACCAACCGGATTGAAATCCAATCCTCACACAAATGGAAGGAACCCTTCCAACCGAAGGAGTCACCACTCCTCCACCACGGGTTGCACCCAACCCTTACAATAAGGAACCAACGTTCCTTTACAACAAAATTAAATATGGAATGTATAAAATACAAACTACTTTTGGAGCGCTAGGTGTCCCTCTTCGTTCGATGACGCGTTCTTGAAGAAGACGAAGAGTCCACAACCCTAGATCTCACTTGGAAAGGATCTCCTCGAGATCGGCGGCGACAAAGATTGCGGCGGCGATTCTTTCGAGATCCAACCTTCGTAGCAAAGCTAGCAAGGTCTACCAACGGTCATACTTCGATCGATCGTCTCAATCGATTCGGAAGGTGATGGTATTCACGTTCAACAAATCAAGAGACAAAGGATCTCAAGATAGACACGTGAGACGCATTGCTTGGCTAAGCTTCTATCGCTGGGAGATCAGGAGGAATCCACGATCAGCGGCGGCGACTACCTTCACGAGCGGCGACGGCGGCGGAAGAAATACCGCGATTGATTAGGTCACGCGAGGCGGCCGATCCTTTTCTTGGTGTTCGCTGCTGTTTACTGTTCAAAATATACGAATATATATACTGTAGGTCATCCTTTATGACCGTTGTGGGCCCCACAAAAAGTAGCCCAAAATCTGGTTAAAAATAGCGCCTGTACATTTGGTTCGGTCCAGCGTGCCAACGAAAATCGCCTAAGGCAAATTCGGCGGGAATCATTGGTGATTCTCGACGAATCGACGAGAATCACTAATGATTCCCGTCAAATTCTACTTAGAGGATTTCTAGCTGAAAAGCAAGCCATCCGGAGTGAATCGGAGAGAATCATCATCCATTCTCGACGAATCATCGAGAATGTGTAGTCATTCTCGATGATTCTGATTTGGCAGATTCCTTGAAGGCGTTGAATCAGCAAGGTGATTCTCGCCGATTCTGACTTGGCAGAATCCTTGAAGGCATTGAAAGCGTTGAGTCAGTCGGATGTAGTCGGCGAGAATCGGTGAGTGATTCTCGACGAATCGGCGAGAATCTCGTCGATTCGGCGAGAATCACTTAGTGATTCTCGTCAAATCTAACTTAGACGATTTCTCGTCTTTCTTCCCGTGAGTTGCTTTGACCCATCCTTGCTCCTTGTCTGCTCTTGATCTGTCTCAGCCCTGTACTTGGAAATAAGTACACTCCAATAGAGAGAGTACACGTAAGCCAACAGACTGATCTGCTAAGGGATTACGTTACGCAGACCCGTGTATATTGACCTACTGCACCCTGACATTGGTGTGTACTTAGAGTGGAGTAACTGCAAGCACAACTTAAGATATATCATCAAATACATTGTGAATTCATCTTAGCTTGATAGGTGGCTTCCTCAAATCCAGGTAATTGTGGATACAATACCCAACAACACAGACCTTTAGTTCCCCCTTTCTTGAGCCGAACCTCCCAGGATATCTCCGTAGTGGCAAACGGAAGTGGTGGGTTGGGCCTCGCCCACCTCTAAACCAGTAATAACACTACCAGTCAGACCTATCGTACACCTCAACGCTGGTGCACTAAGCAGCCGGCTGGCGCACCGGACATATTTGGCCAAGTGTTAAAACACACTTGTCGAGTCAACCTGTTGGTGTCGGTGCATCGACCCTCTAAAAACGAAGACTCACCACCTTATTCTTTATGCACATGCAACCTTATGTATCAGCTACCGAGACAAAGCTCCCCAGACCATCCCGTCCATCATAAACAACAACTGAGACTAAGCTCGTCGGACCATCCTTCCTGTCACAAACCATCACTAAGCCAAACTCGCCGGGCTAACCTGCCCATCCCCAAAACCACTAGGCTTACTGACCGAGTGACCAACCTATCTCCCTGATGGTTAAAACGGCGGCTCTTATTTATGTGGATGAGTGGAGGTTTTTATTTATAAAAAGAAGAGCGTTTTGTTTTGTTAGAAACTGAGTTTTAACGAGAGGGAGGCAAGTGCACCTATCGCGTGTAGTACAGGATATTCCGGTGTGGAATATCGGGGTCGTATTGTTCTCGGGGCCGGCTTAGCTATATCTACTCTTTCCCTGAAAGCCTATTATTCTACCGATAATATTTTAGGTTTTATATAAAAAAGGAAAATGACGAACATAAAAATAAAAATAATACAGAAAATGAAAGCAGGAAATAAAGTGCAGAAGGCCGACGAAGAACTCGGCGCGATGATATCAAAAGAGAATTTGAACTAAAATAACTTTTAATAAAAAGAGATCCTGATTTTCAAATTAATTAAGGCGGAGACTCGGCCGTGGAGGTTCCATAAGAATGAGCTCACTTATCTCTAGGACTATCGCTCACCTGAACGCTAAGACTATTCGACCGATCGCTAGACCGACGAAGGATTCCTCTTAATGCCCGCATTACGCTGAGAACCCCACTATTGGGTGGGGAACCCAATCGGGTAGAGTCGCGCGCCTCCTCTCTCGAGGGTTAGCGCGGAGCTCTCTTTACCCAAGGGCGATCGGTCCATACGTGCGGCCTCTCGGCATTGCGTATGGATAACGGAAATAGAGCCCGCACATCAATATGCGGTCCTACGCGTCGTTAACCCGGGGCAAACCTTAAGAAATTTAATTAAATAGAAAACATGACCTTTAATTATTTAAAGCTGCTTTATCTGTCCCAATGCTCTTCGATATTGAGGGCTAAGGGCGGTTAGCCACTCATCGGAATGGGGACACTTACGCTAGAAAGCAATAAAGAAAGCAGTAAGAAAGCAGTAAAGAAAGCTGAAAATTGCAAGTCCTACTCAAACGAGTAGGACTGAAGAAAGCAGTAAATGCGAATCCCGGCTCAAATGAGTGGGCGGGGGTAAATTAATCTCATACATGCACACACTCTACAGGAAAGTAAAATCACACACACGCACTCTACAGAAATGAAAACACACACACTCGCACAAAGTTTTCCTACTCAAGTGAGTAGGAAGAAAATGAAAGCGATAAAATGACAAGTCCCACTCAATCGAGTGGGCGGAAAATGAAAGCAGAGCGCCATTTAACTCTTAACGAGTAGGCGGAAATAAATGCATACGCACACACTCTACAGAAATTGAAATAAAGCAATAAGGTCTAACTCATACACGCACGCACACTTGCAAAAATAAGAAAAATAAAGTGACTGAAAAATTAAAACAACTGCATTTCTACCGCTAGAATGCGGTAGAAATGCATAAAAAGATGAAATAAAATTATAACGGAGCGAAAAGTTTTGAAAATAAAAAGCTAAAATGAAGTTGACGAAAAATTATAACAACGACTTTTTCATTCTTAAGTTTTTATAAAAGCTCCTAAAAAGTGAAAATAAAACAAAAAAAGACGAAAAGGTTTACAATCCTAAAGAGCCTAAGTTAAATAAAATCAAAATAAACACTTTTTAGGTATTGTTATAAACCCTTAAGAATGAAAATAGTGAAAAGAAGAAAAAGCTAAATCTAAAAAGTGCGGAAAATGAAAAATAAAACGGGCATTACAACGGCTAGAAAGTGCGATAAAATCCTAAACTAAACGAGTTATAAAAGCTATAAAAAGATGAAAACATAAAAAACACGAAAAAGATGAACAAAAAATTACTTAAGTTCGGGCTTCCAAATGAGATTCATGCCTTGCAAAGAGGGAAAAATTACATATTTTATTGAAATAAAAGAGATTACAACAAAGCTAAAATGAGAAAGCTAATACAAACTAAGAGAGAGAGGGGGAGAAATCCTCCTTACATAAGCATGAGAAACCATTTGGGAAGCACCTAGCCTAAGGAATTTGGACCAAAAAGTGGACAGAAATCTCATACAGCAGCTGCCATTTTATAGGCAAAATTTCGGGTCGGTCACGCCCTAGGTCACGGGCGTGACAGGGGGGCGTGAAAGTACTGTTCATGAGCTTATCGGGTGATTTGACTGGAGCTTTGACTTTGGCTGAAAACGTGGCGGTCTCGCCCCAGGTCACGGGCGTGACAGGTGTCAACCACGGGCGTGACTAGGGCGTGACGGGGAGCTGGCTATGGGGATTTGACTGCGCGCTTTGACTTCGGGGCGGTCCACGTGGCGGTCACGGGCGTGACAGGATTGTCACGGGCGTGACAGGTGGGCGTGACCCGGACAGCTGGAGCTCGATGTCGGCAACGTTGACTGTTTGACTAAGCGTTGAGTGTCGACATGGTCACGGGCGTGACTAATCTTGGACACGGGCGTGACTAGGGCGTGTCGGGACGGCGTTGAGTGTTGAACAGTGAAATCGTTGAGTGTTAACTGGCTGATGGCGTTGAGTGCCTGACACGCCCGTGTCGGGCATGGTCACGGGCGTGACTAGGCCAAAATTCAATTTTTATGAAAAATTTCAGAAAACAAAAATAAATTAAGTTACTATAAAATTTACAAAAACGAAGCATTTTATTAAAGAAAATAAACTAAAAAAGACAAAAATAAAGTAAAATGACATAATTAAAATACAAAAATATAGGTATATTTACAACTCATCAAATACCCCCATACTTAAGCTTTTGCTATTCCAGAGCAAAAGTTGGAGATGAATCTATAAGGAATAAAAAAGAATCCTAAATTTAACTAACGCTTAAGTTAATTGTACGAAAGATCGAAATGAATTTCCGTGGTTTCGGAATTAAATCCTAAATTATGAAAGTGTTAAAAATAGAGGAACTGTTTCAAAAAATACTTCTAAATAGAAAAAAAGAAAGCGAAAATTATTTTTGTTAGTTTAACAAAAATGGATTGGAATTATCGAAAAAACTTTAGCTAAAAAGAAATTGATAGGAAATAATTCAATTTAAAAATTATGCTCTCAAAAAGTTTTAAATTAATTCTAGAATCATGAAAACTATATAAGTGGATTGGCAGATATGAAGAAGGCTTGGATTTTTGAGGCGAGGTAATTTTTCTCGAACCTCCATAATAATAATTTTTGAATAATTAGGAAAATAAAATCTTATTTTCCTAACTTATAATTTTTTTCTTTCTTTCTTCATAAAAAATAATAAACCCAATGCATATGTATAGGAGTAATGAATTTTATCCTCTTACTCCTAACATACAATCTTTTTAAACTATTGGGTGTAAGACCCCCTTTTTTTTCTTTTTCAACCACCGGGGTCTTAGCCTAGAATTGCCGCTTTGCGGTGGCACCGACTCACGGGAAGGCAACCACTACAAAACGCCAATTCTGCCGGCCCTTTTCGATCACAAAAGAGAGAAGCATTTATACAAAAGTGTAAGTAAATCCACAAAAACATGTAAATAAAAGTGAATCATATCCAGTCCATCAATAAATAGGAAAATAGATAAATGGGCTCGAGCCCAGTACATCAGAGTCCTCACTACAAGTCACTCATCGTAGAAGCTAAGAAAATACTAATCACTCACGGAGCTGGTCGCAGGTGCACCGGTACTAGACTGTCCCACCTCCATGCGCACCGTACTCCGCTGGTGCTGGTCCCTGTCTCCCATCCGGAGCTCCTGTAATGTTTGGTTCGAAAACTATTAGTCATAAAGACTAAGCCCTATCATCCCCTACCCCTCCCACCACGGCTCCTAAGCACCGGGCGGAGAGGAGGAAAGGGAAGCTACAAAGTGGAGTATCGTCAAGCAGGTGACGGTAGACCTAACTAGTAAGTTATATCAGGTGAACAGTATAAATGTTGTAATAGGTAGAACAATTAATAAATAGCAAATTGTATAAAAGGCAGCTAGAGAATAGTAAGTAAGCAACAAGTAGTAAGAATGTAACCTTAACTTATATGAATTCCCATACAAACTTATAAGTTAAGGGATCTTCTGCAAAGCTCCCATCGTATAAAAAGTCCCATACCAATTTATACGTTGGGGTGTCGGTTGTATGCAAATATGAGTGTAGTGATATGCTATGCCATGATTCATGCAAGTGCAACTCACGCACACGACTCTATGCGCACAGACCTTTAGTTCCCCCTGTTCGGGAGGCTAGCTTCACCCCCAGGAACCTCCGTTGTGGCAAACGGAGACAGTGAGTCGGGCCCCCCACTCCTAGGCGGGTAACCACACTACCAGGCCTAGCCCTTCCGTACGCCCCTAGAAGAACACAACCTAGAGTATCCGCGTACTGCTACTGGATGTACCCTCCAGACTTTTCGCCGAGTCATCGTACCGCTGTCGGTGTGATCGATCGCCTAGTACCGATGACCCACCACTTTTATTCTGTACTCCAACCCTCGAGCCCGCGGCCCCCCGGACAGTCCGTCCATGCATCTACCTTCAGAGCTACTGTCTGAATGGCAACAAGTCCTATTATCCTACTTTCCTAGCTATCGGGGAGTGAGTGTGTGCAACCCTAGTTACACTAGTTGCTCTTTTAATTTATTATCCCTATGGTTTACGTTAGCCCAGGACTGCCCCCGGTATACCCCGTGAAGGGCTCTCAAGGGGCACTAGGAACCAAGACGGCGGCATTACGGCCCGAAGTTCCCTTTCGCAAGGCACTTATTATTATTGGTTGATGTCCCTTATCCCGATCCTCCTTTAGTTACTTTAGTTCTAACCCTAGAGTATTAAGACTCTTCCTCTTATTCCCGGGATGGACGATCTTTCGTCGTTCCCGTACTCCCTTATCCTAACCAGTCCCACTCCAACTTATCCTGACTTCTAATGATGAACTCAATCTTAACTTACCCTACCAATCTTCAATTATCAAAATTCCGTGGTTTTACTATATGCAGACCATCCTAAGCTATATGAGGTACACAAGGGGAGGTACACCGAATTATCTTCCAAATCTCCTATAAAATTTAATGGAGGTCTACCATGACATAATTAGCTTAAATCCAGAAATTTATAATTTTCCTATTTAATCTGATATTTATTTAATTTTCCCCAAAGATTGGCCATGGGTAATTTTAAACATGAACTTCATGATATTCTTAAGTAATTGCCACCCAAAAATTATGTTCATTAAATAACAGCAAGATAACCTCAAATACAAATTCTCAGAATTTTATAGAAAGTATTTAACCTCTAAATAATTTAGTCAGTATAATCACGTTAATCCTACTTAATGAAGGAAGTACAGAAATTATTCATCTAAAAATTATAGAAAAATCACTAGTTAGTAGTATGATATATAAAAGATCTTTGTGCAGAGAATCATAATTTTACTAGCTTGCTAAACACCACTAAAGATTTAATCAAATAATCAAGGTAAAACATACTTAAAGAAGCAAGCCTTAGAATTAATCTTCCAAAAGTCCCATAAAAATTCACAGAGATTTAAAATCATAATAGACGTTCTCTGCTTAAATTTCATCACTTTCCAGAGAGTGTGTATTCCCTAATAAATTTTCAAAGCAATCATACTACTACTACATCATTAAAGGAAGTATCCAAAATAATGAACATAAAATTCATAGAAAAATATCCAGAGCTTGTACCATCCCTATAATTCACTCTACCCAATTCTTATCACTTTTCAATGGGATTTTGTGTCATTTCCTATCTCTATAAGTTTTGCGCCCTAAACTAGGGTTAGACTTTCAGGTATCTCAACGGTCTCCAAATTTACTAAGATTTCATCCAGAGAACTATATTGACCCTATGGTTCTCTTCACCCAATTTCGGGTCAATCCAAGGTCATTTGACCACATGACCTTCACAAACCACCAAGATCCATCCTTAGGGTTTGGCCTTGGTCCTTAGGGTAAACTCACCCCGATGCACCTCAAACTCCATGAGAGGGTGCTAGAGAATATTACTAGCCAGTGGTAAAAATCTCAGCCTCTGTTGAGGTAATCTCACCACTCAAACTTCAAAAGTGCACTTTTAACCTAAGACCCCTTATTAGGGCAAAACTTAGGGTTGATCATTTCTAGTCCAAACCATCTACAAATGAGATGGAAAATTATACAGAACCTTATGGTGACCCCAGGGACCACTCACCAGAATTTGGGAGGGTTTGGAAATTATTTATTTATCTAATTAAATTCGGCTAAGATTATTGAATTTTTCTAAAAACTATAGAAAAATATTCTCCAAAAATTCTCATTTTTGGATAGCACCTAGATATGTGTAAGATTAAACCACACCCCAAATTTCAAGTCATTTTTATGACTGGTTTAGAGTGGGGAATTTTTCTAAGTCCAGAGGCCCTCTGGATAGACCTCACCAAAAAGGGTGCTGTGGTCTAACCAGGATTCCAAATTGAGTGAAATTAATTTTGAATATAACTAGACTTCAAGGGCTACAGTTTCTATGTTGACTACTTTTCCCGTAGGAGCCTCTAGGTATTTTTCCCAAATTATTTAACATGACAGATAAATTCATTCAGAAATTATTTTAAAAATAGAATCAACTTTTCATGGCACTGTTCATCTTCTTCAGAGCCCGAACCAGAGGCCTAAAAACCTAATTTTCCTGTAGCTTTTCCAAGCTATTTCCTGGCCATCCAGCCATCTCCCTGGCCGGCCACCACCACCACCACCTCCGTTGAGGCGAGGGCTATCGTCGGGCGGCGGCACGGCCGCCGGAGAGGCGGTTTCCGGCGAACCCGCCACCATGAAATTTTCGGAAAACCACGAATACGCTCACCCGATCTGGCTCTTTTGAGCCCGATATCTCTCCTAACGATTCCTAAGATCTATCCGCAGAAGAAGAGGGAGGGGAGGACCTTGTTCGCGGGTTGGAGGCGTGCAGAGCGTCGGGAAGCCATTTGCGCGGTGGTGGCGTCGCCGGAAACTTCTTCAACAGCAAGGCGGAGGTCTGAAACAGTTTGAGGGAGTGTAACCTTTTCCTCTTGCTCTTAGGAGTCTTTTATAGATCGGCAAATGGGGAGGGGAAAAGATGAAACGTTGGAGATGAAACGTTGGCGGCCATTACTAACACCCTTATGACGTTTCGGTTATGACGAATGGCAGTTGAAAAGTTGGAGGTGAAGAGGTGTTTGCCAGGTGGCAATTTCCTATTGGACCCATTTTTCCTTAATTATTAACATAATTAAAGTAGGAACGACCCATAAATACTCTTGATTTTCATTCCCGTGGTCAGAATTTATTATGGCGTCGGTTACCGAAATTTCCAACCTGGCTGTCATTTCGGCCTTGGTCACGGGCGTGACACATGGGTCACGGGCGTGACAGGCCCGGTTAGCCAATTCTGGGTTCGACGATCGTCGAACTGAGATCGATGATCGTCAAAGGGTGGTCACGGGCGTGACACCTGGGTCACGGGCGTGACTGGCCCGTGTGGCCAAATTCTGGGTTGACGGCGTCGAATTGGAATCGACGATTGTCGAGCGTGTCACGCCCTATGTCACGGGCGTGACATAGCGGGTCACGGGCGTGACATGCCCGTGGGCCCATTTTGGGTCGACGACCGTCGACCTGGAACCGACGATCATGGTCACGCCCTATGTCACGGGCGTGTCATGGCGGGTCACGGGCGTGACTGGCCCGTGTGGCCAAATTCTGGTTCGACGGCATCGAACTGGAATCGACGATCGTCGAGCTTGTCATGCCCTATATCACGGGCGTGACATAGCGGGTCACGGGCATGACATGCCCGTGGGCCCATTTTGGGTCGACGACCGTCGACCTGGAACCGACGATCATGGTCACGCCCTATATCACGAGGCGTGACATGGCGGGTCACGGGCGTGACCGACCCGTGACCCGATTTCTTGGTCGATTTATTTCAAGTTTTGGGCTCCCTGGGATTCTACCACAACCATCCGACTCCTAGGGGTCTAGCCGGAAATGGGATGTTACAAATCCCAATAAACAAAACAAAGATTTCGTCCCCGAAATCAAGGTTAAGCCTACGGGACTCAAATCGGGAAAATAAGCTTGTAACATCCCATGAGAATTAAAGAAATTACATCCATATGTTATGTTCGCTTTATGCGGTTTCAAGTCTAAGGTTAATTCGTCCACTTAACTAGATATATACACCCCAATAAACAAAAGATTAGCCCCTATTTTTGAAGTTTCAGTTCCTTGATTTAAAACAGGAAGGCAAATTAATTGTCCAGAGGGGTTGTGAGGTATACCTGACGAAAAAGTTCCGGGTATTTTTGCCGCATCAAGTCCTGTGGCTCCCATGTATGCTCCTCCTGCCCATGATTGTTCCACAGAACCTTGACTAACGGGACCTTCTTCCGTCGCAAGACCCGCACTGCTGTATCGTCAATCCTGATAGGCTCCAAATCGACTGACCGATCCGAGGCCACTGGGCCATCTGCCGTGGAAATCAGCTGCTCAGGGCGTAGCAGAGCCTTCCGAAGTGAGGAGACGTGGAAGACGTCATGCAATCCCGTTAACTCCGGCGGTAGCTCCAGTCTATAGGCTAAGGGGCCGATCCACTCCAGGATCCTATAGGGCCCCATATATCTCGGACTGAGCTTCTTCCGCCCGCGAACCCGCGAGACTCCGTGCATCGGCCGTATCTTCAAGAAAACCCGGTCTCCTACCTGGAACTCCACTTGGCGATGCCTCGCATCGTAGTATTTCGCCTGTCTGCTCTGGGCTTCCAACATCCTGTCTCGGATCAATCTAATCTGAGCATCTGTATCGCCCACAAACTCCGAGCCTAGTGCCTGCGGATCCTCATCCTGAACCCCTGATAGTGGGGTTCTACACCTCCTTCCATACAACGCTTCGTATGGAGCCATGCCTATGCTGGACTGATGAGCATTGTTGTACGAAAACTCGACCAGTGGCAGCAATCTCTCCCAAGGCTCGCTACGGTCCAAAATACATAGTCGCAACAGATCCTCCAGTGTACGGTTGGTGCGCTCTGTCTGCCCGTCGGTCTGGGGGTGAAAAGCTGTGCTGAATGTCAACGGGAACCCAGATGGGCCTGGACTGACCTCCACTCCCTGGATGTAAACCGCCCATCCCGATCCGAAACGATAGTCTTGGGCACCCCATGATAACGCACAAACTGCTCAATGAACCTCCGTACTAATACGCTGACTGGTGCCCCCTTTGCTACTGGAATGAATCTGGCCACCTTTGTCAGCCTGTCCACTATCACCCAGATCGAGTCGTTCCCCGCACGGGATCTAGGTAGCCCATGTATGAAGTCCATGGCTATATCCTCAAACTTCCACTCCGGCACTGGAAGCGGTTGCAGCAAGCCTGCCGGGTTCCTACACTCTGCCTTCACGAGCTGGCAGGCCTCGCAATGCGTCACAAAATACGTAATATCTTTCTTCATACCCGGCCAATACATCGTCCTCTTTAAATCCTTTACCATCTTGGTGATCCCCGGGTGTACCGAATATCGGCTGCAATGAGCTTCCGTCAAAATATCCTCCCGAATCCGTCCTCCTGCTGGTATGTAGACTCTGCCTCGGAAACACAGGAGCCCATCCCTCAAAGAGTAATCTCCCGTCGTGCCTTCCTCCAAGGCTCGGAATATCGGCTCAGCTCTCTCATCCAGCATCTGCCCATCTCTGATGCGGTCCCGAATGTCATCAGTAGTAGCCATTGACCCCAAGTACTCCATGTACAGCTCCGGGTCATCCTCAGACACTAGCGAAATCTGCATCTCCTCGAATGATCTAATCAACTCCAAGGCCATCAGCTGCGGGCCTACTCCTGTCGTACTCGCTCTCCGACTCAGAGCATCTGCGACCACGTTCGCCTTCCCAGGATGGTAGTGCATGGTATACTGGTAGTCCGACAGAAACTCCACCCAGCGTCTCTGTCTGATGTTCAACTCCTTCTGGGTGTCGACGTACTTCAGATTCTTGTGGTCGGAGAAGATATCACAATGTACTCCGTAGAGATAGTGTCGCCAGATCTTAAGAGCAAAAATGACTGCCCCCATTCTAAATCGTGCACGGGGTAGTTCTGCTCGTGCTGCTTCAACTGACGGGAGGCGTAGGCTATTACGTGCTCGTTCTGCATCAGAACGGCACCCATCCCCTGATAGGAAGCATCTGTATACACCTGGAATCCCTCCTTCCCTGATGGAAGAGCAAGGATGGGAGCCGAAGGTGAGACGATCCTTTAGCTCCTGGAAGGCAGATTCGCATCGAGGCGTCCATAAAAAAAGGACTCCTTCTTCGTCAGAGACGTGAGAGGGAGGGCAATCTGGGAGAACCCCTCGACGAACTTCCGGTAGTAACCGGCCAGTCCCAAGAAACTTCGAACATCCGTGGCCGACTTTAGCGTTGGCCAATCCCGCACTGCCTGGATCTTTGCAGGATCCACTGCCAGACCTGCTCCACTGATGACATGGCCCAGAAAGGCCACCTCCTTTAGCCAGAACTGGCATTTGCTGTACTTGGCATACATCTCATGCTCACGCAGCTTTCCCCAAGGTCAAGGCCAGATGCCTCGCGTGCTCCTCCTCCGTCCTTGAATAGATGAGAATGTCGTCGATGAATACAATGACAAAGACGTCCAGATACTCCTCGAACACCCGATTCATCGAAAGTCATGAATGCGGAGGGTGCATTCGTGAGCCCGAACGGCATCACGGTAAACTCGTACAAACCGTATCTGCTGCTGAAGGCCGTCTTCGGGATGTCCTCCTCCCGAATACGAAGCTGGTAGTACCCTGACCTCAGATCCAGCTTTGAGAACCAATGGGCTCCCTCCAGCTGGTCAAAAAGCTCGTCTATCCGTGGTAAGGGATACGTGTTCCGGACTGTCAACCTGTTCAGAGCCCGGTAATCTATGCACAATCGAAGGGTCCCGTCCTTCTTCTTAACGAACAGCACCGGAGCTCCCCACGGTGATGAGCTAGGCCGAACGAACCCGGCCTCCACTAACTCCTGAAGCTGGCTTCGGAATTCCACCAACTCCTTTGGGGCCATTCGATATGGAGCTCTGGATACCGGCTTAGCCCCCGGTACGAGCTGAATCTGAAAGTCCTTCTCTCGGTGCATGGGTAACCCTGGTAGCTTCTCCGGAAACACGTCGGCGAAGTCCCGCACTACTGGAATATCTGCAATGGAGTCCTTGGCTACGTCCGCCTCAAAGAGGACCTGATAAACCTCTTCCCCCTGCAGGTGGGCCTTAACGACCTGCACAGACGATAGCAAGGTACGGGGTGCTGGTATAATACCTTCGATAATAATGAAGGAGTCGTCGTGCCTCACGGTGATCCTCTTCGCCACGCAATCGATCTGGGCATGGTTCCAATAGAGCCAAGTCATGCCCAGGATCAGATCATAATCTGGCATCTTCAGAACCGTCGCTGGTGCCTCAAACGCCTTTCTGCCGATTCTTGCTTCCATATTACAATGAGCAGAGGTCAATATCTCTGACCCGTCGGGTAGGCGCACCCTCATCATCTCTTCCCGGTGAATGGCTCCACTCCTGCCAGTCCTTTCACGAAATCCTCCGACACGAAGGATTGCGACGCACCAGTGTCGAAGAGGGTGTGAGCGGGCTTGCCGCTCACGAACACTATGCCTGGGGTAATTAAATGTCTTAGTATTCTTATTGTAGTTTATCTTCTCTTAATTTCTAACCAGGTTATGTTTAAAATAGTAGTTTATATGAAGAAAATCTGAAAAGTACTTCCATACCTGTGATAACCTGCTCCGGGTTCCGGGGCTGTGTCAGGTCTAGAGCATACACCTGCTCTCTCTCTGGCCTACGACCTCGATCCTGGAATCCCCGTCCTCGGTCCTGTCCTCGTCCGCCAAACTGTCGGGGAGGTGGAGCGCCCTGATGTGCTGGTGGGGGTGCTCGCCCCACAGGGCAGTTCCGCTTGATATGCCCTGGCTGGTTGCACTGATAGCATACCGGTGGCTGCCCTGCCGTCCTTGGCATTTCCAGCATCTGTATAGGCTGGGGAGCCAATACCCCCTGAGTCCTCTGCTCCTGCCCAAACTCCTGACGAGGCTGATCCCCTTCCTTCTCTCCCCGATAACCTGGCCCCGAGGACGGTCTCTACGACCTCCAATCACTGAATCATCAGCCGGTCTCTTCCGATTCTTCACTGTAAGCTGATCCGCCTCTCTCTTCTTAGCCATCTCCAGAATCCTGGCCAGACTCCCCTCTGAAACGAAAAGGAGGGCCTGCCTCATGTCATCCTGCAGCCCCTTATAAAACCTCCGGGCGTAGCCAGCATCGTCTAACTGGTAAGCGTCCGCATAACGGGCCAGGTGAGTGAACTCCTGATAGTACTCCACCACAGTCCTGTTCCCCTGCCTCAACCATAGGAACCTATCCTCCAGGTCATCTCTCGCCGACCGAGGCACAAAATGTCCCAAGAGCGCTGCCCTAAACTCCTCCCAAGCAATATCAGCACAGTCCATCCCTGCGAAGGTGGTGTCCAGCTGAGATTTCCACCATCTCTTTCCATGTGACTCTAAGCAGGAGACTGCCAAAGCGACTGCCTCCTCCGTGGGGCATCGAATCCCTGCCAGCATCTCGTAAATAGTGTCCAACCACTCCTCCGTACGTACTGCAGACTCCGTCCCCTTGTAGGATGGAGGGGAAAGTCCCCGGAAGACAGTCATTCAATTGGCCCCGAGGTTTGGCTGTGGGGCCGGGGCTTGCTGAGCTCTAAAGGCCTCCAGGATGGCCGTCAATGTTTGCCCCATCTCCTTCTACTGGAACGGAACGGGTGCTGGCGGAGTCGTGACCACATTCGGAGCCTGAGGTGTCCCCTGCTGTGATGTAGGGTTCGTCGCAGGCTACAAGCAAAAATTCCATTTGTTAGAGAGCGAATGAATGGAATTTAAGAAGAGTTATGATGGACTTTCACATGTGATTTCCTTATGGGCACACCACTGCTTCCGCTGCTAGTTTGTCCACAAACTAAGCTCGCACGAGGGTGGCCCAAGGTCTTTGTGGACTACTTCTCTTCGATCGAGGTTTCCTCTGATACCACTTGTAAGACCCCCCCTTTTTTTTTTCTTTTTCAACCACCGGGGTCTTAGCCCAGAATTGCCGCTTTGCGGTGGCACCGACTCACGGGAAGGCAACCACTACAAAACGCCAATTCTGCCGGCCCTTTTCGATCACAAGAGAGAGAAGCATTTATACAAAAGTGTAAACAAGTCCACAAAAACATGTAAATAAAAGTGAATCATATCCAGTCCATCAATAAATAGGAAAATAGATAAATGGGCTCGAGCCCAGTACATCAGAGTCCTCACTACAAGTCACTCATCGCAGAAGCTAAGAAAATACTAATCACTCACGGAGCTGGTCGCAGGTGCACCGGTGCTAGACTGTCCCACCTCCATGCGCACCGTACTCCGCTGGTGCTGGTCCCTGTCTCCCATCCGGAGCTCCTGTAATGTTTGGTTCGAAAACCATTAGTCATAAAGACTAAGCCCTATCATCCCCTACCCCTCCCACCCCGGCTCCTAAGCACCGGGCGGAGAGGAGGAAAGGGAAGCTACAAAGTGGAGAATCGTCAAGCAGGTGACGGTAGACCTAACTAGCAAGTTATATCAGGTGAACAGTATAAATGTTGTAATAGGTAGAACAATTAATAAATAGCAAATTGTATAAAAGGCAGCTAGAGAATAGTAAGTAAGCAACAAGTAGTAAGAATGTAACCTTAACTTATATGAATGCCCATACAAACTTATAAGTTAAGGGATCTTCTGCAAAGCTCCCATCGTATAAAAAGTCCCATACCAATTTATACGTTGGGGTGTCGGTTGTATGCAAATATGAGTGTAGTGATATGCTATGCCATGATTCATGCAAGTGCAACTCACGCACATGACTCTATGCGCACAGACCTTTAGTTCCCCCTATTCGGGAGGCTAGCTTCACCCCCAGGAACCTCCGTTGTGGCAAATGGAGACAGTGAGTCGGGCCCCCCACTCTTAGGTGGGTAACCACACTACCAGGCCTAGCCCTTCCGTACGCCCCTAGAAGAACACAACCTAGAGTATCCGCGTACTGCTACTGGATGTACCCTCCAGACTTTTCGCCGAGTCATCGTACCGCTGTCGGTGTGATCGATCGCCTAGTACCGATGACCCACCACTTTTATTCTATACTCCAACCCTCGAGCCCGCGGCCCCCCGGACAGTCCCGTCCGTGCATCTACCTTCAGAGCTACTGTCTGAATGGCAACAAGTCCTATTATCCTACTTTCCTAGCTATCGGGGAGTGAGTGTGTGCAACCCTAGTTACACTAGTTGCTCTTTTAATTTATTATCCCTATGGTTTACGTTAGCCCAGGACTGCCCCCGGTATACCCCGTGAAGGGCTCTCAAGGGGCACTAGGAACCAAGACGGCGGCATTACGGCCCGAAGTTCCCTTTCGCAAGGCACTTATTATTATTGGTTGATGTCCCTTATCCCGATCCTCCTTTAGTTACGTTAGTTCTAACCCTAGAGTATTAAGACTCTTCCTCTTCTTCCCGGGATGGACAATCTTTCGTCGTTCCCGTACTCCCTTATCCTAACCAGTCCCACTCCCAACTTATCCTGACTTCTAATGATGAACTCAATCTTAAATTACCTTACCAATCTTCAATTATCAAAAATTCCGTGGTTTTACTATATGCAGACCATCCTAAGCTATATGAGGTACATAAGGGGAGGTACACCGAATTATCTTCCAAATCTCCTATAAAATTTAATGGAGGTCTATCATGACATAATTAGCTTAAATCCAGAAATTTATAATTTTCCTATTTAATCTGATATTTATTTAATTTTCCCAAAGATTGGCCATGGGTAATTTTAAACATGAACTTCATGATATTCTTAAGTAATTGCCACCCAAAAATTATGTTCATTAAATAACAGCAAGATAACCTGAAATACAAATTCTCAGAATTTTATAGAAAGTATTTAACCTCTAAATAATTTATTCAGTATAATCACGTTAATCCTACTTAATGAAGGAAGTATAGAAATTATTCATCTAAAAATTATAGAAAAATCACTAGTCAGTAGTATGATATATAAATGGTCTTTGTGCAGAGAATCATAATTTTACTAGCTTGTTAAACACCACTAAAGATTTAATCAAATAATCAAGGTAAAACATACTTAAAGAAGCAAGCCTTAGAATTAATCTTCCAAAAGTCCCATAAAAATTCACAGAGATTTAAAATCATAATAGACGTTCTCTGCTTAAATTTCATCACTTTCCAGAGAGTGTGTATTCCCTAATAAATTTTCTAAGCAATCATACTACTACTACATCATTAAAGGAAGTATCGAAAATAATGAACATAAAATTCATAGAAAAATATCCAGAGCTTGTACCATCCCTATAATTCACTCTACCCAATTCTTATCACTTTTCAATGGTATTTTGTGTCATTTCCTATCTCTATAAGTTTTGCGCCCTAAACTAGGGTTAGACTTTCAGGTATCTCAACGGTCTCCAAATTTACTAAGATTTCATCCAGAGAACTATATTGACCCTATGGTTCTCTTCACCCAATTTCGGGTCAATCCAAGGTCATTTGACCACATGACCTTCACAAACCACCAAGATCCATCCTTAGGGTTTGGCCTTGGTCCTTAGGGTAAACTCACCCCGATCCACCTCAAACTCCATGAGGGGGTGCTAGAGAATATTACTAGCCAGTGGTAAAAATCTCAGCCTCTGTTGAGGTGATCTCACCACTCAAACTTCAAAAGTGCACTTTTAACCTAAGACCCCTTATTAGGGCAAAACTTAGGGTTGATCATTTCTAGTCCAAACCATCTACAAATGAGATGGAAAATTATACAGAACCTTATGGTGACCACAGGGACCACTCACCAGAATTTGGGAGGGTTTGGAAATTATTTATTTATCTAATTAAATTCGGCTAAGATTATTGAATTTTTCTAAAACCTATAGAAAAATATTCTCCAAAAATTCTCATTTTTGGATAGCACCTAGATATGTGTAAGATTAGACCACACCCCAAATTTCAAGTCATTTTGATGACTGGTTTAGAGTGGGGAATTTTTCTAAGGTCCAGACGGCCCTCTGGATAGACCTCACCAAAAAGGGTGCTGTGCTCTAACCAGGATTCCAAATTGAGTGAAATTAATTTTGAATAAAATTAGACTTCAAGGGCTACAGTTTCTATGTTGACCACTGTTCCGGTAGGAGCCTCTAGGTATTTTTCCCAAATTATTTAACATGACAGATAAATTCATTCAGAAATTATTTTAAAAATAGAATCCACTTTTCATGGCACTGTTCATCTTCTTCAGAGCCCGAACCAGAGGCCTAAAAACCTAATTTTCCTGTAGCTTTTCCAAGCTATTTCCCGGCCATCCAGCCATCTCCCTGGCAGGCCACCACCACCACCACCTCCGTTGAGGCGAGGGCTATCGTCGGGCGGCGGCACGGCCGCCGGAGAGGCGATTTCCGGCGAACCCGCCACCATGAAATTTTCGGAAAACCACGAATACGCTCACCCGATCTAGCTCTTTTGAGCCCGATATCTCTCCTAACGATTCCTAAGATCTATCCGCAGAAGAAGAGGGAGGGGAGGACCTTGTTCGCGGGTTGGAGGCGTGCAGAGCGTCGGGAAGCCATTTGCGCGGTGGTGGCGTCGCCGGAAACTCTTCAACAGCAAGGCGGAGGTCTGAAACAGTTTGAGGGAGTGTAACCTTTTCCTCTTGCTCTTAGGAGTCTTTTATAGATCAGCAAATGGGGAGGGGAAAAGATGAAATGTTGGAGATGAAACGTTGGCGGCCATTACTAACACCCTTATGACGTTTCGGTTATGACGAATGGCAGTTGAAAAGTTGGAGGTGAAGAGGTGTTTGCCAGGTGGCAATTTCCTATTGGACCCATTTTTCCTTAATTATTAACATAATTAAAGTAGGGAACGACCCATAAATACTCTTGATTTTCATTCCCGTGGTCAGAATTTATTATGGCGTCGGTTACCGAAATTTCCAACCTGGCTGTCGTTTCGGCCTTGGTCACGGGCGTGACATATGGGTCACGGGCGTGACAGGCCCGGTTAGCCAATTCTGGGTTCGACGATCGTCGAACTGAGATCGACGATCGTCGAAGGGGGTCACGGGCGTGACACCTGGGTCACGGGCGTGACTGGCCCGTGTGGCCAAATTCTGGGTCGACGGCGTCGAACTGGAATCGACGATCGTCGAGCGTGTCACGCCCTATATCACGGGCGTGACATAGCGGGTCACGGGCGTGACATGCCCGTGGGCCCATTTTGGGTCGACGACCGTCGACCTGGAACCGACGATCATGGTCACGCCCTATGTCACGGGCGTGTTATGGCGGGTCACGGGCGTGACTGGCCCGTGTGGCCAAATTCTGGTTCGACGGCGTCGAACTGGAATCGACGATCGTCGAGCTTGTCACGCCCTATATCACGGGCGTGACATAGCGGGTCACGGGCGTGACATGCCCGTGGGCCCATTTTGGGTCGACGACCGTCGACCTGGAACCGACGATCATGGTCACGCCCTATGTCACGGGCGTGACATGGCGGGTCACGGGCGTGACCGACCCGTGACCCGATTTCTTGGTCGAATTATTTCAAGTTTTGGGCTCCCTGGGATTCTACCACAACCATCCGACTCCTAGGGGTCTAGCCGGAAATGGGATGTTACATTGGGTGCCTATGTTTGCGGGACGAAATCTTATCCCCATTGACATAAGATCTTTTAAGGGTGAGTGTGGAATCATACTGATTAAGGCATGAAAAAAAAAGGTGGATGGTTTAGTTCTAAAAGAAAGCTAGAGTTTAATAAAAAATTTCGAGAGCAACCTTTTTAATTTGAACGTTCCTACGTTTCTAAAAGCATAAGGGGAAATAATGTAAAATCCATAAATGTTATTTTCTAACATAAAAATGTGCTTTTATTCAAAAAATCAGAAGTGAAAATGAGAAAGACAAGTTCCCTATAATAAGAAAAAGCCATAAAAAATTCTTTAAAATCTTAACCCCAGAAATCTAAGTCTATCGAGCTACAATTAATATACGAAAAGTAAATAAAGAATTATATAAAATTCGCTTATAAATAAACTCGAAACGATTATTTTGGAGAGCAAAGAGGTTAAGAATTAAGGGATTCGAATTATTTAATTCAAGAATTTTTTTTTTTGATTTTTATGAGTATTTCTATATTTTTTTTATATTTTGGGGTTATTTTCATTTTTTGGATTTTTTTTAAAGGTTATGCAAATTTTTTTTGTTGAGTTATTTTTTTGAGTTATAAATTTTTTTGAATTTTTAGATTTACAGAAATATTTACAAGAAAAGAGAGAGAATTTTTACAAGATAGGAAAGAGAAGTGGAAAGAGACGAGAATATTTACAAAATTTTTACAAAGAAGAAAAAGAATCGCCCGCGAACAGACTCTTATCTGTGGTTGGTGCGATGAGTCGAACGTCGCGGAGCGATGTTTCATTTTTTTTGAAATTTTGAAATTTTATTATTATTATTATTATGATTATTAAAGCATGAAAATATTTTTTTTGAAGTTTTTAATTTTTGCAAAATTTTTTTTATTAAGTGCAGGAAATAAAAAAACATAAAATAGGAAACACCCCCATACTTAAGTCCAACATTGTCCCCAATGTTGCACTAAGTATGAGGAACAGGATATATATAAAAATCTAAGCAGTATGTACAAAATTTAAAATTAAAAACAGGGGTTTAGAAATCTTCCCTAAGTCGCGTTCGGGAAGCCCGTTAAGAATAACCCTGCAAAAGTTAAAAGAAATAGCAAAAATATAATATGAAAAACGAAAAAGAAAAAAAAATCGGCGAAAAAGGTGCGGGTGATAGGGGGCGACAAGTGGGTGTGACTCGGAAGCTAAGGCCTTAGCTAAGAGCGAGCGACCGATATGCGATCCCCTAGCGCTCACAATTGTGAAGCGCGCCGAAACGACAAAATAAATACCTAATTTAATTTTTTTTAGTTTTTTTTTTTAGTTTTTTTTTTTTTGAAAATAAAAATAAAATGAAAAAAAAGAAAATAAGATAAAAGCAAAATAAAACAAAGAAGAAAAATATATTATTTTTTTGAAAATATAAAATTTTTTTTTTTTTGATGAAAAGGAAAAAAAATTTCATCAACATTATTTATTTAATTTAATTTTTTTTTTAAGTTTTAAATTTTAAATTTTTATAAGTTTTTAAGTTTTTTATTTTTTTAATTTTTTTAAGTTTTTGAATTTTTTTAGTTTTAAATTTTTCTGATTTTTTTTTTTGTTTTAAAGTTTTTTTTAAATATATTTTTTTTTTTTGATTTTTTTTTTAAAGTATTTATTATTAATATTAATATTGATATTATTATTATTATAAATATAATTTTTTGGTGGCCATTTTGTTGATTTTTTTTTATATAGAAATAAAGGGTAAAATTAATAGGGTTCAGGAATTCAAAATAGTAAGACGATAATTTCCCCGGCAACGGCGCCAAAAACTTGATGGTTAAAACGGCGGCTCTTATTTATGTGGATGAGTGGAGGTTTTTATTTATAAAAAGAAGAGCGTTTTGTTTTGTTAGAACCGAGTTTTAACGAGAGGGAGACAAGTGCACCTATCGCGTGTAGTACAGGATATTCCGGTGTGGAATATCGGGGTCGTATTGTTCTCGGGCCGGCTTAGCTATATCTACTCTTTCCCTGAAAGCCTATTATTCTACCGATAATATTTTAGGTTTTATATAAAAAAGGAAAATGACGAACATAAAAATAAAAATAATATAGAAAATGAAAGCAGGAAATAAAGTGCAGAAGGCGACGAAGAACTCGGCGCGACGATATCAAAAGAAAATTTGAACTAAAATAACTTTTAATAAAAAAGAGATCCTGATTTTCAAATTAATTAAGGCGGAGACTCGGCCGTGGAGGTTCCATAAGAATGAGCTCACTTATCTCTAGGACTATCGCTCACCTGAACGCTAAGACTATTCGACCGATCGCTAGACCGACGAAGGATTCCTCTTAATGCCCGCATTACGCTGAGAACCCCGCTATTGGGTGGGGAATCCAATCCGGTAGAGTCGCGCGCCTCCTCTCTCGAGGGTTAGCGCGGAGCTCTCTTTACCCAAGGGCGATCGGTCCATACATGCGGCCTCTCGGCGTTGCGTATGGATACGGAAATAGAGCCCGCACATCGATATGCGGTCCTACGCGTCGTTAACCCGGGGCAAACCTTAAGAAATTTAATTAAATAAAAAACAGGACCTTTAATTATTTAAAGCTGCTTTATCTGTCCCAATGCTCTTCGATATTGAGGGCTAAGGGCGGTTAGCCACTCATCGGAATGGGGACACTTACGCTAGAAAGCAATAAAGAAAGCAGTAAGAAAGCAGTAAAGAAAGCTGAAAATTGCAAGTCCTACTCAAACGAGTAGGACTGAAGAAAGCAGTAAATGCGAATCCCGGCTCAAATGAGTGGGCGGGGGTAAATTAATCTCATACACGCACACACTCTACAGGAAAGTAAATCACACACACGCACTCTACAGAAATGAAAACACACACACTCGCACAAAGTTTTCCTACTCAAGTGAGTAGGAAGAAAATGAAAGCGATAAAATGACAAGTCCCACTCAAACGAGTGGGCGGAAAATGAACGCAGAGCGCCATTTAACTCTTAACGAGTAGTCGGAAATAAATGTATACGCACACACTCTACAGAAATTGAAATAAAGCAATAAGGTCTAACTCATACACGCACGCACACTTGCAAAAATAAGAAAAACAAAGTGACTGAAAAATTAAAACAACTGCATTTCTACCGCTAGAATGCGATAGAAATGCATAAAAAGATGAAATAAAATTCGCCTAGCAAAAGAAAATATACAGAGCGCACGATCAGTGACGCACGATCAGTGGTCGTGCGCACTCATCGGCTGATGATCGTGCGAAGCGAACCTGGAAAACCTGACAAAAAACCTAGCAACTGCGCACGATCAGTGTCGCACGACCACTGGTCGTGCGTACTGCTGCCACCTCTGTTATACGTGCACGAACAGAGGCACACGATCAGTGGTCGTGCGCCCTAACGGTTAACGACCGTGCGCGGCTAACCTGTGCCGTTTGGAATTTCCCGAACGACACCGGAACGCGCACACGACTCACGCCACTGCAGTAGCAGCAGGAAACTACCAACGTCGCGCACCACTACTATACAAACTATGCCTAATCATTCGAGTAATACCTTAACGAAAATCGGCAACTACACCCCCTCCTAACTCTCCCTCTTGGCTACACCCGAACCAGAGCAACAATCAGAGTAAAGGAAAACAATGGCTTTACGCCGACAATTTGGATTCCAATCATCACGAAATAGGGGGGTTTCAGTAGGAAGAACTAAGCCCTATAGTTAGCAAGAAATGAGAACAACAAGGCCTCTAACCTGGGCTAACCGGGATTTCAATTTCAGCAAGTAGAATCAAAAAGAAAACTTGGCAAGGGCAAGAATACCACTTGCCTCAATTCACAGCGAAGCTTTGGACTGCTTTCCTCCTCTTCGCACTGATCAAAACGGCCGCAACACCTAAAACAACACTCGGCCATTAATGGCGGAAAACTTCCAAAACCGAAAATTCCAATCCTCCCAAAACTCCACGAAAATCGAATTTCTTACCGTAGGAATGAAGGTCTTGACGAGAGCAATCCGAATCCACTCTTGGAATCGAATTCCGTCCACAAACGCTCCGGGAATCGGCGTCCGAAGGGAAGGGTAGTCCGGCGGTTTTCTTTCTCTCGTACAGGCGGCGGTTTCCAAATTTTGGAGAAGATGAGCGGCTCTTTTCATTCTATATATATATATATATATATATATATAATTATATAATTATATAATTAATTACAAAATTACATAAAGCACCTAAACGACGCGAAAACCGAACTTCCTCGGAATTCGACGAAATTCGCACCGTAGCTAAATACCCACGCTACGAACACAACGGCGAAGTCGAAATTACTTTTCGACGAACAGAACTCGAGTTATACCCAAATAAAGCCAAACACCAACATCCCCCCGAGAGGCCACACCGGGTCCCCCAAAACGACTCGGCTTGCTAGGGAGATCTTGCCAACAGGCTACAGAATAGGGCACTCAGTTCTAAGGAGCTAAACCACACTCCACAAATGGCACAAGCCACGGAAACGCGTCATCGTAACGCCAAACGAGAATAAAAATAATCGCTAAAAAAATTGGGGCGTTACAGTCACTCCCCCTAAAAGAAAGTTTCGTCCCGAAACTTTACGCACAACCTTCCTACTAAAGAAGGAAAAGTAACAAACAGAAGTTACAAAGGGAAACATTCCGATCAAATCAGCGAAACAGGTGAGGGTACGCCCTCCTCATGGCCGACTCTAGCTCCCAAGTCGCGCTCTCCAAATCCTGATTTTTCCATAGAACTTTCACCATCGGTAATGGACTTCTTTCGCAGCACACTCTCCTGAGTATCCAAAATACGAACTGGCACCTCAACAAAAGAGAGGTTGGGCTCCAACTGGGGCACAACATCCAAGAGTTGTCCACTGCTGCGCACACACTTCCGCAACTGGCTAACATGAAAAACATTATGAACACCAGGGAAGTTCGCTGGCAAATCCAATCTATAAGCAGACACACCAATCCGCTCCAAAATCTCGAACGGGTCCACATACCTTGGGTCCAATTTCCGATTTTTACCAAATCTCTTCACACCAACCATTGGAGAAACCTTGAGGTATACATGATCCCCTACTAAAAACTCCAAAGCAGACCTACGCCGATTGGCGTTCTTTTCATACCTCTCCTGAGCTAAACGAAGCTTTTCACGAATAAGCTTCATGGAGACTTCCATCTCTTCCAGAGCATCTGGACCCAACAACGGCCTCTCACCAGCCTCGGCCCAAAACAACGGAGTCCTACAGCGCCTCCCATACAAAGCTTCGAACGGAGCCATCTGCAAGCTTTCCTGATAACTGTTATTATAAGCAAATTCCATGAGTCACAGACGTTCATCCCAGGCTCCACCATGGTCTAAAATATAGCACCGGATCATATCCTCAACAATCTGATTGACCCGCTCCGTCTGCCCATTGGTCTGAGGGTGGTACGCAGTAGAATACCTCAGATCCGTACCCAAACCCTCCTGCAGACTCTGCCAAAAACGAGAAGTAAACTGGGAGTCTCGATCAGAAATGATGCTAACCGGCACACCGTGGAGTCGAATGACTTCATTCAAGTACAACTCCGCTATCTTCCTCATCGGGTAATCAATCTTATAAGGCACGAAGTGAGCACACTTCGTCAATCTATCCACTATAACCCAAATAGAATCAAATCCTCTCGGGGATTTTGGCACACCCGTAATGAAGTCCAAAGATATACTCTCCCACTTCCAGGTCGGGATCTCTAGCGAAGTCAACTTACCACCAGGCCTTCCATGATCGGCCTTCACACGCTTGCAAGTGTGACACTCAGTAACATAACGGGCTATATCTCCTTTCATACCATACCACCAGGCAATTTGCCTTAAGTCACGGTACATCTTCGTAGATCCTGGATGGTAGGCAACACTGGAACCATGAGCCTCACTGCAAATCATACCTTTAATGTCCCCAACAGCGGGAACGCAAAACCTGCCGCGGTACTTCAAAGTACCCGCATCATCAATAGTAAAATCTGGCAACTCTCCCTTCTCTGTCCTGTTAAAAAGGTGCAACAGATCCGGATCGTCCTTCTGATGCAGTCTAGTCAAAGAAATCCAGGACAGCTCTGCCACTGACAAACTATTCTGCAAACCACATCATCCCACTGAAATATCCATAAGGAGGAACTCCTCAACTAACCGATCGGCGGAGAGGTTAAAGATCTTTCCCGTCTTTCGGCTCAGGGCGTCGGCACCACATTGGCCTTGCCCAGATGATACTGGATTTCTACGTCATAATCCGCCACATACTCAAGCCACCGCCGCTGACGCAGATTCAACTCCTTCTGCGTGAACACGTACTTCAGGCTCTTATGGTCAGTAAAAATCTTGCACTGAGCCCCATAAAGTAAGTGCCTCCACAACTTCAACGCATAGATAACCGCTGCAAACTCAAGGTCATGCGTAGGATAATTCCTCTCATGAGTCTTCAGCTGCCTTGACCCATAAGCAATTACTTTTCCATCCTGCATTAATACGCATCCCAGACCTACAAGCGAAGCATCCACATACACATCATAATCCACGCCCTCAGTAGGAAGGGTCAGAACGGGAGCAGTACACAATCTCCTCTTTAACTCCTGAAAAGCTTCTTCGCACTTCTCGCTCCAAACAAAAGCCACATTCTTCTGAGTCAGCTTGGTCAAAGGTGCGGCTAGAGAAGAGAAACCCTCCACGAATCTCCTGTAATAGCCAGCCAACCCTAAGAAACTTCTGATCTCCTTAGGAGTACTTCGGCCTACTCCAATCCATCACTGCTGCAATCTTTTCTGGGTCAACCGAGATCCCATCCTTGTTCACCACGTGGCCTAGAAAAGAAACCTGAGGCAACCAAAATTCGCACTTGCTCAACTTGGCGAATAACTTGTGGTTCCTCAATTCTGATAGTACCAAACGCAGATGCTGCTCATGCTCCTCAGCACTGCGAGAATAAACCAACACGTCATCAATGAAGACCACAACGAACTTGTCTAGGAAATCCTTGAATACCCGATTCATCATGTCCATGAAAGCTGATGGTGCGTTGGTCAAACAAACGACATCACCAAAAACTCAAAGTGTCCATGCCTCGACCTAAACGCAGTCCGTGGAATATCTGCCTCACGGATCCTGAGCTGATGATAGCCCGAATGAAGATCGATCTTGGAGAACACCGTGCTACCACGCAACTGGTCAAATAAATCATCGATCCTCGGTAGAGGGTACCTGTCTTGATAGTGACCTTGTTCAACTCTCTATAGTCGATGCAAAGCCGCATCGACCCATCTTTCTTCGTTACGAACAAGACAGGAGCACCCCAAGGCGATGATCTCTGCCTGATAAAACCTTTAGCCAATAACTCATCTAACTGAATTCGCAACTCATCTAACTCACGAGGGGCCATCCGGTACGGCGCCTTAGCAATAGGACGCGTACCCAGCTCCAAATCAATAACAAACTCCACATCCCGCTCAGGAGGGATACCAGGAAGATCATCAGGAAAAACATCGGCGAAACCACGAACAATAGGAATCTCCTCCAAGCGTGGCACACTAACAACGATTCCAACCGCCGAGACTAAACAAACACAATAATCAGAAAGAAACAATCTCTGAACACATACTGCAGAGAGAACAGGAGAATCCTGACACGGATCAGCATACACGCTGCCGGGCTGACCGTCGTCCCTGATGAATTCCAAGCGCTTTCCTTTGCACTGAATGACCGCATCATACCGAGAGAGCCAGTCCATGCCCAAAATGACATCGAAGTCCTCTAGATCAATCATCTTCAGGTCCGCCTTCGCAAGAAAATCCCCCAACAAAACCGGGCAATCCAAAATACCCAAATCTGACAACACAGATTCACCAGAGGGAAACTTGACACGGAAGGAATCCCGAACACGATCTAGAGACAACCGATGACTCTCCACAAAGGCTCTAGCCACGAACGAGTGGGTAGCGCCGGAGTCAAACAGAACACGCGCCCAGCGGTTCTTCACCTTAAATTTCCCTATAGGAACGCACAAAGCTAAGGAACTAGCACAACAGTACCGCAAATAATCTAGTAACTAAACTACCAGGCTAGAAAGAAAAACAACAAACAACTAACCTGAGATCACCTGGGTCGAAATCTGAGCCTCCTCGGAAGAAATCACGTTCAGCTTCCCCTTTCCCTTGTCCACACGTTGAGGTGGAGGTAAAGCCTGTAACGGAACTGTAGGAAGAGCTGGCTGAAACAGAGGACACCTCGACTTGATGTGTCCCTTCTGCCCACACTGAAAGCAGACTTTATCCTTGGTCCAACACTGGGCCGCATCATGGCCGAATCGCTTGCAAACGGAACAGGAGACATCTCTCCTAGGAGCACCCTGAATCGCATGAACCTGCTCCTTCTTCTGAGCTGCCGCCTTCTTGAAACACCTCTCGACAGGATGGCCTGACCGGCCACAAAAACTGCACACCACCCTGCTCCTCTTTCCCGGAACAGCATCGGGTACCAGGGGTTTCTTCTCCTCTACCAACTTCCTCTTATCCTTCTTCAACTGCTGGCCTCTGCTCTTCGCCGTCTCAATGGCCTCGACCTTAAGAGCAGCCTCTACAATCCCATCATAAGTCACTGACCCATAAGCACTGGCCAACTGCTGCACCTCACTCCTCAAACCACCGAGGAATCGCTTAACTCGATCAGCCTCAACGCTGACCAATCCAGGGGCAAAACGGCTCAACTTGCTGAACTCTATCTCATACTCACCCACCGTGAGTTGCCTTTGCTTCAGATAGAGGAAGTCGTTCATGAGGCGGTCACGCTCGACCGAGGGTAAGAACTTCCTCAACAGCATCTCCTTGAACACTTCCCAAGAGCATCCGGCTACCAATCTCTCCTTCTCTCTCAGCCACCAACTCTTAGCCAAACCTTTGAGCTGATAGGCGGCTATCATCACCCTCTGATCATCTGCAATCCCTGAGTACGAGAACATCTCCTCCATGGAGATCAGCCAGTCGTCTATCACCATGAAATCTGCCTTCCCATCATAAGTGGGAGGGCTCAGCCTCTGAAACTGTGAGATGAAGGCCATCTCTGCTGGCACCACCACTGGAGGTCTCAAGGGTGCAGGAAGAGGAGGAACAGCTAACCCCCTAGCAGGAACTTGCGCACCCTGAGCCTGCCCTGCCACAACTGCCACCAAAGACTGAATCTGGGCTTGCACCTCCTCCAACTGCCTGCCCATGGCTTTGCTACTCAGACGCAGACTCTCGATCACCGCATCGTTCTGAGCTCCAGAAGATTCACCCTCAGACAGGGGAGTCGATCGAGTCGCAGGACGCCTAGCCATCCTAAAAAATCATTACAACGCATATCAGATCCAAATCCCACGACTAGAACCGATTACCAGTACAGACAATACATATGTAGATATAGACTTAAAGCTGCTAAACTTGCTCTGAGAGTTTATCTTCTTCACAAAAATTAGATGATATGCCCTAACCTAGGATGGTTAACCACCACCTTACTAACTCTTGTGCCTAGATCGGATGCATGAACTTATGTTAATTTGAAAACTCATGTGTGTACTTATGTCATCCTGCAAATCTTTAGCTCGGCGCGTTGTGCTTATGCAATGATATGATATGCATGATTGTGCTATGCATTCTAAAAAAAGGCCCTAATGCATGTTATGAGCGGCGTACGCATGAAAATGTTATGCATCCCATACTACATAACATTTCCATGCAACGAAAAAGAAACGTGCTAGTCGCAGTCATGTGGTGAGGTTATGCATCCCATACTACATAACCCTCACATGTAGCCCCTATGGTGGATCCATATACGAACACATATTATGCATCCCATACTACATAATATGCCCCGTATACTTCATGTTATGCTATGAGTGTAGTGTTCGTGCTTTTGCCAAGACATGCTGATGACATATCGGTGTGTGAATGACATGATGCTGAACTACTAATAAGCGAACAAAGGAAGGTTGCTCAACTAACTTGTCAAGCAACCTCCCTCTGATACCAACTATCACAACCCGCATTTTCTCCGAATTAAGAATTATCAGAGTAAGAGAAAACACGCATCGTGATGCCACGTCAAGCAGGGGATAACTGCTGGCGCTCAGGCAAAACCAACTACAATCTTTATGCAAGAAAATCATGTGCTTAATGAATAGAAAATCAGTTATGATTAGAGTCCGTATCTCTCGGCTCAGTGGATCATCTAGTCCACAAAAGAAAAACTATATTAATACGCTGCGGAAAAATACTTTATTTAGGTTTAACATCCTAAGGAGCGCATAAGGGTTCCACGAGAACCACTCATGCTATCCAAGACCCTACATTTAATTTATATAATAAATAAGAAAGCGGTCTTTTTTGTACGTGATTGGAAAATAGTGATTAAGTTTATAAAAACATGTTGATCATGAGCTTCATTTATAATAGTATTTATGGTTTGAAAATACCTAGCAACCTAGCATAAACCTTCTCAAAGCAAGTAGACTATCTCCAGAAAAATGGTAGCAGCAATAGTATATATCTAGTACAAGGTAAAAACTACCAGTGGGCGCCAACAACCTGACACGAACCCACTGGCACAAATATATGTCTGTAAGATAGTACTGAAAACAACCTCACTAACAAGGTAAACGGAACTCCAAAGTCCGGAAGTCCACCAACAACACCACCTCCAACTAGCCACCAGACTGGCTACAGCTCAGAACCTGGGGTATTCCAAAAGAAAACAGAATACCTCAGCAAGCTAAACAAAGAAAAACTGCATGAAAGAGTAAACCAAAGGACAAAGTAACAGAAAAACATGCAGTAGAAAGAGTAACAACTGTCCAAAACAGGACTACAAGAAATGCACAACGTGCAAAGAAACATCAATGACCCAGCCCAGGAACCACATCCTGCAGGGCCTACTAGGCTGCCAAGAGCCAGAATGCTGCAACCTACCAAAGAAGAAACTTCTAACACCCTAAACTGTGGGAAGTGATAGTAGTAAAAACAACAACGAGGAACCGGATCGAAGGCAAACGCAGTCCCCCAATCCACCATGTCCAAGTCAAAAGCTCAAGGGTCAACACGTGAAAACACAAGGGACCTTCCACCCGACTTGCCCAGCCCGTACCTGGAGCAAGAAAAAAAACATGGGTGTCCTTGGCTATATCACACAACTCCACCCCCATAAAGAGCTACAACCACCACTACTAACCACGACCCACGATTCGGCCTTTAGGAAAATAAAGAAAACGGCCGACAAGGAAAACCCAGAAATACAACTGGAAATCCACTCGGAAACGAAAGACAAGGTAAATAAAGAGTGTTGAAATAAACCAACACGACTAGGCGTTGAGTGAAACCCACTCAGTGCCTACCTAAACTTTGGCGTTGAGTGAGCTAGCCTCACTCGCCGCCAAAATAATGCCACTACCCACAAACCCACTAAAGAATACGGAGCTCGACGACAGTCGAACGACCAAGGCAGAAGATCCAGAACTCGAGTAGTTGCCTGCCACTTGAGTATCTAAACTACCGCACTCGAAACCAGCTAAATTCGCCTAGCAAAAGAAAATATACAGAGCGCACGATCAGTGACGCACGATCAGTGGTCGTGCGCACTCATCGGCTGATGATCGTGCGAAGCGAACCTGGAAAACCTGACAGAAAACCTAGCAACTGCGCACGATCAGTGTCGCACGACCACTGGTCGTGCGCACTACTGCCAGCGCTCGTGCGATTCTCCGAGACAGAACTTTGGAAACTGAAAGTTATACGCGCACGAACAGAGGCACACGATCAGTGGTCGTGCGCCCTAACGGTTAACGACCGTGCGCGGCTAACCTGTGCCATTTGGAATTTCCCGAACGACACCGGAACGCGCACACGACTCACGCCACTGCAGTAGCAGCAGGAAACTACCAACGTCGCGCACTACTACTATACAAACTATGCCTAATCATTCGAGTAATACCTTAACGAAAATCGGCAACTACACCCCCTCCTAACTCTCCCTCTTGGCTACACCCGAACCAGAGCAACAATCAGAGTAAAGGAAAACAACGGCTTTATGCCGACAATTTGGATTCCAATCATCACAAAATAGGGGGGTTTTAGTAGGAAGAACTAAGCCCTATAGTTAGCAAGAAATGAGAACAACAAGGCCTCTAACCTGGGCTAACCGGGATTTCAATTTCAGCAAGTAGAATCAAAAAGAAAACTTGGCAAGGGCAAGAATACCACTTGCCTCAATTCACAGCGAAGCTTTGGAGTGCTTTCCTCCTCTTCGCACGGATCAAAACGGCCGCAACACCTAAAACAACACTCGGCCATTAATGGCGGAAAACTTCCAAAACCGAAAATTCCAATCCTCCCAAAACTCCACGAAAATCGAATTTCTTATCGTAGGAATGAAGGTCTTGACGAGAGCAATCCGAATCCACTCTCGGAATCGAATTCTGTCCACAAACGCTCCGGGAATCGGCGTCCGAAGGGAAGGGTAGTCCGGCGGTTTTCTTTCTCTCGTACAGGCGGCGATTTCCAAATTTTGGAGAAGATGTGCGGCTCTTTTCATTCTATATATATATATATATATAATTATATAATTATATAATTAATTACAAAATTACATAAAGCACCTAAACGACGCGAAAACCGAACTACCTCGGAATTCGACGAAATTCGCACCGTAGCTAAATACCCACGCTACGAACACAACGGCGAAGTCGAAATTACTTTTCGACGAACAGAACTCGAGTTATACCCAAATAAAGCCAAACACCAACATCCCCCCGAGAGGCCACACCGGGTCACCCAAAACGACTCGGCTTGCTAGGGAGATCTTGCCAACAGGCTACAGAATAGGGCACTCAGTTCTAAGGAGCTAAACCACACTCCACAAATGGCACAAGCCACGGAAACACGTCATCGTAACGCCAAATGAGAATAAAAATAATCGCTAAAAAAAAAACGGGGTGTTACAAGGATGAGCCCAAAGTCTTCCCCCCTTTTCTTTCTTCTCTTTCTCTCTCCTCCATAGATGGTTTTATCTCTCTCCTACACACCAAGCTGAATTTTGGCTCTTACCTAACCCAATGGCAGCCCACATGTTCATTTCATCCATCAAGGCAAGCTTAGCCCAAGTGAAATGGGCTTGAGCTTGAGTTAGCCCATTTGGGCTAGCTTGACCTAAACCTTGACTAGGGTTAACCTTGGTCAATTTGGTCTTTGATGTTGCCCCTAATGGATCCTTGGTGACCCATTGGCCTCCCCTAAGGTCTAGGTGGGGTTGGATTTGCCCTTGGAAGTCACTTGACCCTTAACTAGGGCACTTTGACCACTTTAGGGCTAGAGTTGACTTTGGTCAACTTAGCCTTTTTGATTGGTCCCAATGGGTCCTTAGTGACCCATTGACCCCTCACTAGGGTTATGAAGGTATGTGTGGGGTCCACTTGGCTAAGGGACTTCAATTGGCCCTTATGCAGGTCAGTTTGACCCATTTAGCGTTAGAGTTGACTTTGCTCAACTTAACCATATTGACTACCCTCCTTGGGTCCTTAGTGACTCATTGACCCCACTTTAGGTCTAGGAAGGCCTTGGTTGGGTTATTTGTGCTTTACTAGGGCACACTGCCCTTAGTTAGGGCACCTTGCCCAATTTAGGCCTAGAGTGGTTCTAGGTCAACTTGGCCACCCTATACCAATCCATTGGACCCCTAGGTCTCTAATGGTCCTTACAATGGGTTGATAAAACCATGGTGGGGGGGGTCTTGAAGTCTTGGTGAAGCCCCATGGTCATCTTAAAGTAGGGTTCAAAAATTTACTGTTTACAGACCACAGTGGTCTCACCTACATTCCTAGGTTCACTTGGCTTTCTTGGGTTTCCTAGGGTTTTGTCATGACCTAGTCATGACAAAACTACTCATAGGGGTCTAATTGTTTGAGGGATATTATAGCATGAGACTCTCATTATGCCACCAACGAGAGCAAATTTCCACTACTCTCATGTCATAGTCCACATAACGCAGGTACAGCTCCACCATTTCCCGTTGCTCAACTCGCCCTACCGTCTTCGAATACCATAGTACTCATAGCCAAACCTGAAGGGAGCGTGTAGGTTTTACCTTTCCTGTTCGGCTCCCTGGCCTAAAATTCTAAACCCCATGGGCACACCGTTTCCAAAGAAAGACCCTACATGTCTCCTAGAGACAGACCTCGCACATACAATCCCAATTATACAAGGTTGGCCCCAGACCACCTAGTTGGCAGGAATGCGTTTTCGCCCAGTTTTTCGGGTGCACCTTAGAGTTAATCCGCAAGTCTCCCTGTTGCAATCTACCGTGTAGAAAACCCGAAAACAACACAATACGGAGTCTTCTCCGACAATTAATGCACAATGCAACATCACCGATCCAGACAAACACGTCCAGGTAGGCTTCACACACAATGCCTATGCCCGTACTTTGATTCCGGACTCTAAACAAGGGGGACTTCACATATCTATCCCAAGGAACACCGCGCACTCACCGCACACTCGCGGGAGTGGGTTTCCCATGCAGAAATGAAGAGGACTTCACATGTCCAAGTTGAGAATCGTTACCCTTGAAGTCCATTTTGGCGCCATGAAAAGCTAGCCGGATGGAAAGCTTCGCAATGAGAATGCCTCGCGGATCCGGTCTCGGTTCTCAGATTGGTTCTCCGATGCTCCATCGGCGGCCGGATTCCTCCCTTCCTTCTTCCTTGCTCTCTTCTCTCTCTAACTTCTTAGAAAGAGGGAGTTAAAGATGAAATGAGGAATTAAACCTCTAATCCTGGACTAAACACAAGCAGGAACTCATCTTGGGCCATTAGATCTTATTTAAAGAAAACGAACGGCTCAAATTAACCAGAAATTCCTTAATCCTTGGCCTAACACGGCTTTGCATACGACTGTGTCTCAGGCCGTGTGCCTCGATCCAGCCACGAAAAACGAGCATAGAAAAGGATACGGGTTAGGACACGCCCGTGTCCCAACCTGACACGCCCGTGTCAGGTCCTCGACACGCCCGTGACCAGGGGCGTGTCACACATAACCGACATACCAACCGTCATGTCACTTGGTGGACATGGGTGGCGACACGCCCATGTCGAATGTGACACGCCCGTGTCAACTAATACATGCCTGTGTTCGGGGCCGTGTCCTCCAGTCGATACAGGACAAACTCTCCCGAAGAGTACACGGCCATGTGACACGCCCGTGTCACATGCCGTGTGTATGACACGCCTTATGACACGCCCGTATCACAGGCCATATTCGAGCACTCGACGCTCATCGACCTCAACTTGACCACCCGAGCCACGACACAGCCATGTGACACGCATGTGTCACACGCCGTGTTCACCCTACCAAGGCCCAAACTTGGTTCGAACACTGCCTGTTTTGTTTTTAAGTTTCGGGGCATTACATCTATAGCCTTGAGCAACTAGCCTTGCCTTGTTCCTGATGATAATACCTTGAGCATCTAGAGGGTTACCCAATAATAGCTTGTTCCTCTGATACTAATTGAAAGATAGGGGATACACCCGATTTACTCTAGAGGGGGAGGAGGGGGCGGTGAATATAGTAACTTAAAACTTTTGGATGTTTTTAAATTATATAAGAGAAATTAGTGATAATAATAGTAGTATAGAAATGAAATAAAAACTAGGCTAAGCTACATTATCACATCACAACAAAACAAATAAAGAATGATTATATAGACAACACAAGAATTTTATAGTGGTTCCCCAAATCTGGGTACATCCACTCTTCTACCACCCTGGTAGGAATCCACTATAAGGTCTTTGGTCAGGTGACTGCCACAATAGGTTTTTGCTTAGGCGCCCTATCACCACAAGATCTATTTATAGGGAGATCTCGCACCCCTTTAGGCTTTTTATCAGGTTCCCAAAAACCAACACAAGAACTTTTGAAGGGAGTTAATAAACCCTTTTTATAGTGAGGAAGGAAGGTGATGTTGTCTTCTCTTTTCTCTATACAACAAAGAAGATTAGTGGATTACTGTTTTCAAAGCTCCCCTTGAAATGTTGAATGGTTCAAGAAGACAGGTGCTTTGCTAAGGGTGTAGGTCTTCAGCCTTGTCTTGATGAGATCCAGGAACTAGCAGACTGATCTAAGAGTTGTTGTCATTGAAGATTCTTAGTGTAAAAGTTGAAGAAGACTTTTGATATATGATTGATGTTCTTCTTCAGTCTTCTGTAAGATCAAAGCAAAACTGATTGTTTTCTACACAAAGAAGAAGCAGATATTCTTCTGTATATTTCTGTTTCTCTTCTCTGTAATTCTTCTTGTGTTCTCTGTATTATTTCTTGTGTGTACTCTTGTATGTCGAGCCGTCTGAAAAATTCTCTTTTATATCCTGCTGTCTAAATCTCTTTTGAATTTTGAATTGCAAGTATTAATTACAGATTGGATTCTGGAGAATAAAACGGATGGAATATGATCTTTAATGAGTTTCCCCAACTATCCCAATTAAATAAGAAAGCAATTAACTCTGATGAAATCCATAATTAATGCTGCCATGAATGGCTATATTCTTGATAATATGAGCATTAATTACTCAGAGAATTATTTCCAGAGAATAGAATGAATAGAGGGACAGATATGGAAAAACTTATCATTTTGACTCGGGATAGAGTTCGTCGACCTCTGGGCAGATTTCATCGACTGGAGTTCCAAGTTCATCGAGCTGAGAAATCCTGTTCGTCGACCTGAGCTCAGTTAACCTCAATCTGTAAATATCTTGAGAAATCTGCGCTCCAAGATCATCGATCAGAGAATCTGTCTAGAGGAAGAAATCGTCGACCGGAGCTCGAATATTATTGGGCTCAACTCATAGAAATAACTCTGAGTTCTTTGATCTGAGATCGACGATCATCGAGTTGAGTTCGAAGAACTTCGAACTAATAATATGAACTGTGAATTCTTCTATGTCTTGAGTCACTTGAAGTCCACAGTAGGCTGGTACATGTAGATTGATTCTAATGACTAGCGTAAATTCTAGGACTAACAGACTTGACCCTAACTATACAATGTGGGTTAAACATCCTAATTAGTTAACCTAGCACAAATCCAAACTAAGGATCCAACACCCTGTCATATTAATTAGAGAGTGAATGAAACTGTAAGTGAACTCGAGGATAGTGGCTGCAGACTGGATATTGTATACACGTAGTTTGTAGGTTGACCGAGTTGTGTTGTACAGGTTGTGTGGATAACGCTGGAAAGCTAGGACTTGGTTCTAATTACGGTCAGGGACAGTGCGGACTCTGCGGTTAGCAACAGGCGGTAAGAAGCATGTCGCGGATAGTGACAAGGAGGTCTTCTCTTCTGTAACTAGTTACCCAATTCAAAAAGCTATCCGCTTTAGGTGGCCTGATCAGTTCGGCAGCAGCATATCGTGCGGTCATACGATTAGGCGACCTTGCGGTTGGGCGGCTTGCTGATCGGCGAGTAGATTTCCTTCTTGCATTAGAATAACGGGAAGTATACGCGGCTTGGTTGCGGTCTGGTGACTAGGCGATTAGGGCGGACTCCGTAGTGAAGAAGTAGAGCCGGCGGTAAACTCTTAAGTACGCGTGGTTTGGTTTTGCCTTGTATTATTTCTGCTTTTTGCCTTTGATTACATTGGCGAATCATGTCTTGCCATGTATGTCTCGCCTTGTAAAGACTATTTAATATAAGATTCTTACTCTTCTGGTTTGCATCTGCTTTATTTGGGCTTGGATTTGTTGAGCGTTCCTGCGTATGGTTTCCCATCTTCCTCTATATCAAATTTTAACATAGTATCAGAGGGAACAGAGGCTTGTGCAGTGGATCAACCAGCAGTTTGCTTCAGTGCTTCTGTGAGTCAAGGTGAACCAGGGTTAAGTGCAATGGAAGGTGATTTTGCAAGGGATCTTTGAATGGAGCTCCTTATATGGACTAACTTAGGAAAGTAGAAGTCATGTATGGAAAGCTATCTTCTTGGCGAGGACCTTTTAGAGGTGGTTTGTGGAGTAGAAAGGTAAGAGGTTACTACTGGAAATGCTGAAGTGATGAGAGCTTGGAAGGAGAGAAACACAAAAGTGGAGTCTATTCTCAAGCAGGTTTTCTCATCAGAACTCTTGGAGAACATCGACGGATGTCGGCCAACTACAGAGTTTTGGAATTCCCTCGATGGGTTGTTCAACAAGGAGGTGAAGTTGGCTGCTGAGGTTGGTCCCTCTACTTCTGATCAGCAAGAGAGGAGTGTTTCTCCTAGGCGTGATGGGAAGAGGAAGGAAGGACCAAGGTGCTATAGATACGAGCAACCTAGTCACCTCAAGGAGTGTAAGGTTGGCTTGCTCTCACTGAACGTTGCTAATGTTTGGAGTAAATAGAAGAACTTGGTTGGTCATCAACAAGTTCTAATGCTGATCGATTGAAGGCTAGTGATAGTTCAGCTATTTGGCATGAAAGACTTGGGCACGTGGGGATGGATAAGCTGAAAGCAATGTTGGTGAGAAGCCTTATGAGAGGCTTTCCTAGGATGTCATCCTTCGGTGACGTTCAAGCTTGCACAGGATGTCAACATGGTGAAGCTTATCGCTTTATGTTTGATATGTTGTAGTCCAGGTGTAAGGAACCATTGGAGTGTGTCCATGGTGATCTAGTGGGGCCGACCATCACCACCTGTCTTGGAGGAAGCAGGTACATGCTGATATTGGTTGATGACTACTCGAGGTATACTTAGGTGTACTTCATGAAGGAGAAGTTGAACGCGTTCCGTTTGTTCTTGGAGTTCAAGAAGGTTGTAAAGGGATAGCTTGGCCTGCTGATCTAAAAGTTAAGAACGGGGAACAGAGGTGAGTTCAGCTTAACCATGTTCTCTAACTTCTGTAGGAAGCATGGAATCCGAAGGGAGCTCTCTTGTGGACATACTCTAAAACAAAGTGGAGTAACAGATCGAAAGATCCGTCTTTTGACGAAGACCTGCAAGTTTTGGCTTCAATGTAAAGGAATTCCTAAGGCCTTTTGGGAAAAAGGGATGGCTTGCGTGACACATGTCATCAATCAGATGCCTCTGAGTCTGATCAACTTGAAGGCTCTGTATGAGCTAATGTTCAGGATAAAACCAAGCGTGAAGCACCTTTGGTGTTGGGTATTGCATCCACAATAACCCAGATTTGCATGAAGTCACCCTTGAACTAAGATGAATTAAGTTGTATTTGATCCTCTATTTTAGTTATGTGTTTGCAGGACTTTATTGCTAAGTGTAGACCAATGTCAGTCTGTAGTGGGTCATAAATACAGGACCATACAATGTAATTCTTCATTGTGTGATCCAAGGTGTTGACTCATGTGTAGCCTCTCTATTGGGATACACTTCATTTTCAAGTACTTGGATCAAGAGATGAGATGTAGGTGTTGAGCTTAGTCAGAAGAAAAGTTTTCTGAAAAATAGAAATTCTCTAAGTCCTTTTCTCGAGTAGTCCTTTAGTTCTCGAAAAATAGAAGTTTAGTTCTCGAGTAGTATATTTGAAAGTTATCGAGTAGTCAGTAACATTATTCGAGTATTATCCTTAGTTCTCGAGTAGTGCTAACTTAGTTCTCGAGAAACTAAGTTTAGTTCTCGAGTAGACTCCTTCTCTACTACTCGAGTACTGATTTGTTATATCAGAAAATTTTATAAGTGTAGTTCTCGAGAACAACTCTTAGTTCTCGAGAAATGCTATTCCTAGTTCTCGAGAAACTTTCCTTCTCTCTATAAATCAATTCTCGTTCTCGAGTAATCTATTTCTTTATTCTCGGGAAATTCAGACAGTACTCAAGTACTCAACAATAAAAACGTTTAGAGCGTTGAGTGCTTAGACCTGACTAAACGTCATTGGCTGTCTTTTCTCAAGAAGTAATTCTTAGTTCTCGAGTAGCATTCTTCTTTCTCGAGAACTGAAGATTCCATTTAGCAGAAATGTTGTCTCGAGTAATCCTCTGTCTTCTTCTCGAGTAATAAACATTACTTCTCGATAAATATAATTCTTCTCGAGAAACATAAGTCATTTTCTTCAAAAATGTCTGTTAAGTCCAGAATGATGGGATTTTCAAATCACTTGATGTGACTGGTCCACGTGTACGTCATTAAGACTAATTATGACTGTTAGAGAGATCCTATATAAAGTCATGTTAATCGACTAACCCTAATACCATGAAAGAAGGATCTACACGCTGTCGTACATTTCTCTTAAATTGCTGAATCCTCTCTCTCTGTCTTTCCAAAACGAGACCCGCCGCCGCCGCCGATCTTCATCGTGCAAGAGTCAGGGTTTCCGATTGAAAGGATTCAGACAAAGATTTATTTCCTGATTGTGATAGTTTCTCTTTCTCCATCAACGTTCCGATCGGGTGAAGTCAAAAGAAAATCTTCAGATCTAGTTCTAGCCGTGAGTTCTTCTTCAACAAATCGGAAAAAGCCGAAACTCTTAAAGAAGAAGATCCAGCCAGAACATCTCAAGATTCGAAGATCATTTGTTTGTATATTCAATTTTTGATTATCAATTCTTGTAGGAGATTTTTCTCCGAGTTATAGGAAGTTTTATTTTCCGAGTGTAGATCCATTTGGATCGAGATTGTAAGAACTTGGTTCCGAGATGTTGGATTGGTTTTCAATCCGAGATAGTGGAGTAGCCGAGTCTCGTGGTTTACTAGATCGGTGAGGGAAAGTGGACGTACCCAAGGTTGGGGAACCACTATAAATCTTTTGTCGTCTGTGATTGCTTGGTTGATTTGTGTGCAAGATCGAAATTTTTTAATTCTGCAAATAGATGCACAACTCACCTATTCACCCCCCTCTAGGTGATTTAGGTAGACAATTGAACTCTTTCAATTGGTATTAGAGGGGGGTTGGTCATTAAAAGGTTTACACCTTGATCAATTTCCTCTTCAGTTGTCTCCTGAGAATTTGCCAAGCATGGACAAGGGTAAAGATTTTGCTAAGCTTTCTCTGTGCAACAAGAACAACTTTCCCATGTTGAAAGAAAGGATTAAATTTTTCATGGAAGTTGTAGATCCCTGGATCTTCATGATTGTTGAAGAAGGTCCTCACGTTCCCATGAACATCTCCACTACAGATCCAACTAAGCAAGTACCTAAGAAATTAATGGATCTAGACAAGGACGAGAGTGCACTTGTCTCACTGGATAAGAAAGCTAAAAATATAATAGCAAGTGCATTTGATGACTCAATACTATAGAACCTGATTCATTGCCAATCTGCTAAGGAAATGTGGCAGTCTCTTGTCACCTTAATGGAAGGAACAGAAGAGGTAAGGGATGATAGAAGGTCCCGCCTGAATCAGAAGTAAGAAGCCTTCCGGCAAGGGCCAAAAGATACCATTGCAGATACTTTTGAAAATTTCTTCAAGATAGTCAATGGCCTAAGAGTTTATGGCCGGGTCTTCACTAATGGGGAGCCGAATGATAAGTTTCTGAGGTCTCTCACAAAGGAATGGTATAACAAAGTCTGTGCCATCTGGGAGTTTGGGAAACTAGCTGAGACAGACTCACAGAATCTCTTTGGCAAGCTAATGTCCTATGAGCTGCAGATCAACTCCAGAGAGGCTGAAGAAGAGAAAATTCATTTCTCGTCAAAAGAAAATTCGGTTGCATTAAAGGCAGACAGTTCAAGAAAGGGCAAAGCTTCCTCACTTGCACCTGCTCCAGAAGAGAGTGAAGTGGAATCATCTGAGCCAAGCTCTTCAGGATCAGAGCTATCTGAAGGACAGTTCTCTCTACTCTCAAGACAGTTCAAGAAATTCTTGAACAAGAAGAAGCAATGGAAAGGCAAGGATGCTTCTCACAGAAGATCACGACATGACGGTGATCGATACAGAAAAGGCTCAAGCAGCCATGATAGGTATGGTTCTAAACAGAACAAACATATTTTGACTGACATAATGTATTATTATTGTAACAAGCCAGGTCACGTCATTGCTGATGGCCCCCACAAGAAGAAGGAGGGTGACAAGAGAGAAGAAAAGAAGTCCTCCTACAACAAGAACAGGACATAGAAGAGCCTCATAGCCAAGTAGGGCAAGAATCTTAGTGACTCCGACTCATCTGAGTCGAGTGAAGAGGAGGAAGCCTACTTTGGTCTTATGGCTCAGACAGACGATGAAGAAGAGCCCCAGTTCACTTGGAAGGTAAATTATCATACCTCACTTTCTGAATCTTAAGTTTCTGAACATGGTAATGAGGACAACACTTCTGACGATGAGTCTGAGCTCATGGCAAAATACAAAGAGTTAATCATGGCTTACGACAAATGTCAACGAGTCGTGAAAACTCAGCTAAAGAGATAAAGTCTTTAAGAGCTAAAGAGAGCACCTTGAGAGAGGAAGTCGCTAAGACTGACTTACTATAGGAGAACTTCAATAACACTATTGAAGAATATAATAAGGCTTTAGAGCACCTCGACCTGAATGAGAAAAAAGAGTTGGTAGAACAACTCGGTGCTGAAAAGAAACTTGTTGAAAGTTTCTCAAAGCCTAAGACTATCCTTCCTCTCGTTGCTGAATTCTCAGCTAAGTCCAAGGGTGCTGGGCTAGGCCATCTGGAACCTCCTAGTAAATCTTCTAGGAGAAATAAGGCCCAGAGAAAGAATAAGGCTGCCAAGATGGCCTTGGCCTAAATAAAGGGAAGGCCCCTCAAGATCAGACTATCTTTAATAAAGTCATATTTCCAACTAATGAGTTTGATCTTGACTCATACTACGGCCACTTGACTAGGCCTACTTATATAGAGCCAAAGTCTCGTTACCAAGGATGGACTCGCCCTAGAAACTTTGGTGAGAGTGTCTTTAAGGCACCTTATGAAGAAGTCATTCTTCAGGATTATGGTCCTTATGATCACGGTCATAACTTTAAGAAAGCACCAAAGGTAAACCCAATGTGGAAAAGCCTGCGAAGGAGAAGAAATCATGTGATTGCCATCATCATGAAGCCTCCTCCTCCAAGACAGTAATTCCTGCTAGAACACTATCCCAGAAGGTCAAGCAGGAGTACCTAAGGCAAAGATACAATATTTTCGACTGTTGGTGCTGTGGAAAAATTGGTCATTTTGACATCGATTGTTGGTTTAATCCGAGAAATGTTGCAACTCCTCAGGTTGGCAACATAAGAGTGACGACTCATAATGCTAATCCTTCTAGGGGGAGTGTTCTAATATGAGACCAAGGAACCAAACATGTTTGGGTTCCTAAGGCAAACTGATTATGATTGCAGGGATGTTTAAAGATCACTAAAACGCCTATCTGGTATTTGGACAGTGGATGCTCTCGGCACATGATTGGGACAAAAAGCCTACTTCAGAACTTCTCTCCTGTATTGAACGGACCAAAGGTTATCTTTGGAGGTTTAGACCGAGGAATCACTAAAGGCTACGGTATGATCAATAACGGTAGTGTATCCTTTTCGTATGTATCTTTTGTCGAGGGATTGGAACACAATCTCATAAGCATAAGCCGACTATGCTATAAAGGGTACATAGTTGAGTTGCATGCTGACAAGTACTTGATAAAGTCCGTGGACAATATGGAAACGATTCTATCCGGCACTCGAAGTAGGAATATATTTTGTTTAAATTTCATTTATATATATTCTTCTACACCAGTGTGTTTTTTTAGCAAAAGATAGTGCGTCTCTTATTGACCAATGACACAAGAGATTAGCACATATTAATTTTAAAACTATTAACAAATTATTTTCACTAATCCTGGTACGTGATGCCCCAAAGGTCAAGCATGTCAAAGATAGACCTTGTCATGCTTGTGTGAAAGGCAAGCAAATGAGAGCTTCTTTTAAAAGCATTATCGACAAATATTTAAATAGATGTCTACATTTAATTCATATGGAACTTGTTCGGTTCACTGCAAATTAGAAGTTTGGGAGGCAAGGAATATACATTTGTTATTGTTGATGACTACTTGCGCTTTTTGTGGGTGTTCTTTCTGAAACACAAGTAAGATACCTTTGATGTCTTTATGAATTTTGTTAGGCAGATTCAAAATGAATACAATTGTTCCGTATTCAAGATCATAAGTGACAATGGAACTGAATTCAAGTCTGGGGCCATGACAGAATTTTGTGGAAGCCTCGGTATCTTTCATGAGTTTTCCTCTCCTCGTACTCCACAGCAAAATAGAGTAGCTGAGAGAAGGAACAAAACACTCATAGAGGCCTGCAGGACTATGTTGAGTGATGATTCACTACCGGAGTACTTCTGGGAAGATGCCGTCAACACTGCATGCCACGTGCAAAATCGAGCACTCATAAATAAGAATCATAATAAGACACCTTACGAACTTTTAAAGGGAAGGAAACCAATTGTCTCATATTTTAGAAATTTTTTTTGTAAATGCTTCGTGCTTAACAATGGTATGTATCACACTACCAAGTTTAGTGAGAAGAGTTTTGAAGGTATTTTTGTTGGATATAACAGCCATAGTAAGGCATATATGATATTTAATAGGAAAACTCTTGTTGTAGAGGAATCAATAAATGTTGTATTTGATGAGACAAGCTTGCTGCAAAGCAACTATTCTAGTGTTGTTATTGAAGATGCAGGTGCAAAGTTGAAAGAAATTAGCTTGGATGAAACAAACAAAGACGAAGGTGAAAAATTCAGTAAGATCACCACTCCAACCCCTATTGGAGAGGTATATGATCAAGATGAAGAAGTAGTCCAAGTTGATGAAGTCACACCTGTGGTTGAAGTTCCAAATACAAGGACCCTAGAGATCAGACATCAGAAGGATCACCAAATGGACCAAATCATAGTAGATCCCCTGTATGGTGTCAGAACTCGTAGAGGTACAATAAATGAGAATTTATGTTTATGTTTCCTCTCACAGGTTGAACCAAAGAAGTTCGAGAAAGTAAGCTCGGATGCATCATGAATCTTGGCCATGGAAGAGAAACTAAACCAGTTCAAGCGCTGCAAAGTCTGAAAAACTTGTTCCCCGACCCAAAGATAAGAATGTCATCAGGACAAAGTGGGTATACAGGATCAAGATGGATTAAAATGGAACGATCATAAAGAACAAATCCAGACTCGTCGCCAAAGGATATCGTCAAGAAGAAGGAATCGACTTTGACCAGACATATGCTCTAGTGGCTAGGCTGGAGGCAATCCGGTTGTTCTTAGCGTATGCTGCACTAAAGGGATTCACTGTCTATCAAATGGAGTGAAGTCCGCCTTCCTTAATGGTGACATAAAGGAAGAAGTGTACATAGAACAACCCTAAGGTTTTGTTGATTCTAACCTACCTGATTATGTTTATCTATTATCTAAAGCGCTGTATGGTTTGAAACAAGCTCCTTGAGCTTGGTATAAAACGCTATCTAGTTTTCTCCTTGAGAACAGGTTCACAAGGGGAAAGATAGATAAGACATTATTTCTTAGGGAAATAAAAGGCAAGATTTTGCTGGTGCAAATCTATGTCGACGACATTATATTTGGCTCTACTGACGACAACCTCTACAATAAGGTCTCAAAACTTATGCAAGGGAAGTTTGAAATGAGCAGTATGGGAGAGATGAAGTATTTCTTAGGGCTTCAGGTGAAACAATCTGAAGATGGAATTTTCATCTCCTAGACAAAGTTCACCAGAGAGCTAATTAAGAAATTCGCAATGGAGAACACAACCTCTATAAGAACTCCAATGGGTTCTGCCATTTCTATGGACAAGGATGAGAAAGGGAAACCTTTTGATGAAACCAAGTACAGAAGCATAGTTGGATCTTTGCTCTACTTTACTGCTAGTAGACCAGACATAATGTTCTCTACGTGTGTCTGTGCCAGATTCAAAGTGAACAATAAGGAATCTCACTACGCTGCTGCGAAGCAGATTTTGAGATACCTTAAAGGTACACCAAATCATGTCTTATGGTACCCAAGAAGTAATGACAGCAAGCTGATTGGTTTTTCAGATGCTGACTTTGCATGCAGTAAAGATGACAGAAAAAGCACTTCCGGGACATGTCAATTGTAACGACCCTAGCCGATACAACATGACGATGTCACGGCTCCACTCTAGGCGACGCTACTGGCTGCAGCACAAGCACCCCATCCCCTCTCCAGTCTATTGGCGGGTTGTTGGTGGCCACAGCCTCCCTTCGATGAGGTAAACTCGATAGTCAAGCACGCACCACGGGGACTTCCCAGGAGGTCACCCATCCCAGTACTACTCCAGCCCGAGCACGCTTAACTATGGAGTTCTTTCACTTCTCATCACAAATTGAGCTGTAGCTAAACTGGTGATGATAAGTGAAAGAACTCCATAGTTAAGCGTGCTCGGGCTGGAGTAGTACGGGGATGGGTGACCTCCTAGGAAGTCCCCGTGATGCGCGCTTGATTATCGAGTTTACCTCATCGAAGGGAGGCTGTGGCCACCAACAATCCGCCAGTGGACTCGAGAGGGGTTGGGGTGCTTGGGCTACAGCCCGGTAGCATCGCCTAGAGCGGAGCCGTGACATCGTCACATTGTATCGGCTAGGGTCGTTACATAAAAAGTGCACTTTTTGTTGTAATGACTCGGGATTTGGCCCATATCCCCCCACGACATCGCTACCGGGCTGCAGCCCAAGCACCCCAACCCCTCTCCAGCCCACTGGCGGGTTGTTGGTGGCCACAACCTCCCTTTGATGAGCGAACTCGACACTGAAGTTGGGCCGTACGGGGACTTCCCAGGAGGTCAACCATCCCAGTACTAATCTCGCTCATGCACGCTTAACTATGGAGTTCCTTCACTTCTCATCCCCAGTTGAGCTGCAGCTCAACTGGTGATGAGAAGTGAAGGAACTCCATAGTTAAGCGTGCATGAGCAAGAGTAGTACTGGGATGGGTGACCTCCTGGGAAGTCCCCGTGATGCGTGCTTGACAATCAAGTTTGAATCATCAAAGGGAGGTTGTGGCCACCAACAACCCGCATGTGGAGGGAGAGAGGTTGGGGTGATTGGGCTGCAGCCCGGTAGTGACGCCTAGAGCGAAACCGTGACATTGTCATGCTTTATTGGCTAGGGTCGTTACATCAATTCCTTGGAAGAAGACTTATTTCAAGGAGTAGCAAAAAGAAAAACTGTGTCGCAATCTCAATGGCCGAGTCAGAATACATTTCTGCTGGCAGTTGTTGTGCACAGTTGCTTTGGCTGAAGAATCAGCTGGAAGACTATAACATGAAGGTCAAAGACATTCCAATGTTTTGCGACTCCTCCAGCACGATAGCAATTGCCAACAACCTAGTCTCGCACAGCCGGACAAAGCACATTGAGCTAAGATATCACTTCATCCGGGAGCATGTGTAGCAAGGGGATATGGATCTGCAATATGTTCCTATAGACAGGTAAGTTGCAGATATTTTCACGAAGCCGTTGGATGAGGCCAAGTTCAACTTCTTCAAAACTGAACTTGGCATGCTAAACGAGGAAGAATAGACAAGGTAGAATCATTTCAAGGCTCAGAAATCAAGGATAAGCCAAAAAGGTTAGAAGTTTCTCTAAGTGGACATGATTTCTCGGGAAACAGGATGACATCTCAGGAAGTGCACAATAATTACTCGAGCACTTTTCTTCTTCTCGAGAAACAGAAGTTTCTCACTCGAGTATCATTACTCGAGTAATAACTTTGTTGTCGAGTAGTAAAATCATCACTCGAGAAATAAGTTCTGACTTCTCGAGAAGCAGTCATTCATTTCTCGAGAAATAGGTCTCCACTCGAGAAATGACTCTTCAATTTTCGAAATTTTCTGAATTCTTTTGTTTCACTCTAAGCCTGCTTTCCACCCTAATCTAAGCCTTAATTTAGACCTAATCATCATTACTAGACTTATATAAATAGAGAACTTTAGATTTCATTAAACCTACACGATTTCAAAATCCATTTCTCGATAAATCGTTTCGTCTTCCGCCACTGAACCAGGGTTTTCGTCGCCGTCGTCTTCCCTCTGCTGCTCATCTTTTTCTTAAAGAATCCATGGCGCCACAATCTAAGATTAGTGTTGGAAGTGAGTTAGTTATTGCTGGGATCGCAGAACTGTCAGACGACTTCAAAAATTTTGCTAATACTTCTCGACAGCGCAGGTTTGTCATTTGTTCTTCAAGAACCCTGCAAAATACTATTTCCAGAAGTTGAAGAATTCTTTAAGAATATCAAAGTAAGGAGAAATGGCCAAGTCCTGAAATCTAAGGTTAAAGGTATTAAGATCAAGTTGAATAAGACCATTGTCCCTCAACTTTTAAGAATACCAGTTGTAGATGAAGAAGATGATTTAGCTATCGAAGAAAATGTCGGGGCTTGTAGTTACTGTGGAATCTCTACTGAAGCCAATTCTATTAGAAGACCAGATTTAAATGTCGAGAGCAAACTGCTAGTAGACATCATTGGAAAAATCCTCTGGTGCAAGACAGGTTCTATAGGATTTATATCTAATGACTTGTTTACAGTTCTCACAGCCATAGTGTGCAGGAAGAAATTTCAATTTGGAATGATGATTCTTGATAAAATATGGGAGAGCATTAAGGCTCCAAATTTTTTAAAGATAATATCTCTAATGCTTCATGAGATAAATCCTCAAGTTTTTGACACCTCAAAGGGTACTCCCATCCACTATATGAAGAAAATTTGTATTGCTTCCATTCAAAGATGGGATGTCAGATTACAGAATCCATCTCAGGCTGCTAAGATTTCAGAAGCCCCTGCCTCAGAGGATAGGAACCCATCTCCCTCTCATCTAGAGATTGCTCATACTGATGGTGTAGTAATTGAGGGGGATCCTGTCTCTTCTGCTCCTACTGTCAGAATTCCTTCCTCGTCTCCAGTCAGATCTCCTCATCCAGACATTTCTACAGCACTTCATACAGATAAACAAGTTCAGGGTACACTCTTATCCACATCAGAAGATATTGATAGAATGATAGAGGAACTTATTGAAAAGGAGCCACCTCAGGTCCAAAATCCAGATAAAACTCCATCTCCAGCCCCTGCTGCTTCACCAGTACAGTCTTCAAAGTCACCTCCTGCTGCCTCATAACCTGCTGATCAAGACAAGCAAGACACTATCCTCCTCTCTGATGATGACCAACATTCTCCAGAACCAGTTGAAATAGCTTTGAGGAACTTAACTTTCTCTCTTCCTATCTTTACTGATGAATAAGAAGAAACTGTCCCTGATCACTTCAAGAGAGCTCTATGCTCTGTGGTAATTGAAGAAATTTCTCCATGGAAAGTTCCTGCTCCTGCTCCTGCTACCACTACTACTGCTACTGGTACTGCTTCTATTTCTACCAGCTCTTCTGATATTTTAAGTAAAATTGAACAGATGTTGGCTGACCAAAGAAAGCATTTTGATGATTCCTTGCTATCAGTGCAAACTCAAGTCACTGCTCTTGAAAAGGAGATTAGCAGAGTATTTGTAGAAATTCACAATAACACTGATCAACTAAAACATCTATTTAAGATTGGTGGAAAAGACTTAGACCACACTATTACAAGTGTTGGTGAAATGATGAATCAATGCATAACTCTAGCAAACAATCAGATTTTTCTTGAGAAGAAAGGCCAAGAAAATGTTATGAAGGTATGTGAGAAAGTTGGCACCTTTAAAGATGACACAATAAGCTCTCTCTGTGCAGAAATCAGAAAGGGGGAGACTCTAGTAAAGAACATGTAACCAAACTTATAGATGAAGTCACTAAAAATGCTCATGCTCTTCGGACTGAAAAGTTAATAGGAATTAACAAGGATGTTCTTGCCCAAATCTAGTCTGTAAAATTTCATACATATGATACAGCAGTCTGGATGCACAATCAGATATTTCCAGAGTTTCAAGAAGATCCAAATATTATTCCTCATCATCTCAATCCTCTTATTGAAACTCAGTCTTCTCAATCTGCTCAGATGCCTGTTCCTGCTCCTATGCCTACATTATCTCCTTGACCTTATGATGAGACTATTCCTCCAGATTCTTACACTCAAGTCTGGGATGAAATTATTCCCCAGGACTTACCTGAAGTTCACATTCCTAAGAAAAGAAAATATGGTGAAGGTCCCTCTACCTCTAAATCAGTTCCTAATCCAGAGACAGAGAAGAGGAAAGCCCAAGAATATGCTAAAATCTGGAGCCCCACTTCCAAGACTTTGATTTTAGATACTTTGAAACAGGTAATGGATTACCATTAAAGCAGATCTACCCATTATAGTTCTACTAAATGGGACCTCCAAGAGAAATCCATGATAAAGAGTATGGTAGAAATAATCCCAAGGCACCCCCAAGACCACCTAAGTACTACCCAAAGAAATTCAGCTATTTCAGAAGGCAACAAAAGAAGTCTGAAAAGATACATCATCAACACCATTAGAGCTAGGACTGTATTTTTGGATGTTGAGAACATGGATTGAATGAATGTAGACTTAAAATCTGAAACTATTCTGATTATATAAACTCTAGTTTTGATAATTATGTGTCTATCTTTATTTCTTGCATTTCTTTGTATTCTTAACTTTTCATCTCCAGTTCTTTTTCTTATGATATAATTCACCTTAGTGTAGAGGGTTCTGACTTCTACAAATAGGGGGAGATTGTTGGGTATTGCATCCACAATAACCAAGATTTGCATGAAGTCACCCTTGAACAAAGATGAAATAAGTTGTATTTGATCCTCTATTTTAGTTGTGTTTGCACGACTTTATTGTTAAGTGTAGACCAATGTCAGTCTGCAGTGGGTCATAAACACAGGACCATATAATATAATTCCTCATTATGTGATCCAAGATGTTCACTCATGTGTAGCCTATCTATTGGGATACACTTCATTTTCAAGCACTTGGATCAAGAGATGAGATGTTGTTGTTGAGCTTAGTCAGGAGAAATGTTTTCTGAAAAACAAAAATTCTCTAAGTCCATTTCTCGAGTAGTCCTTTAGTTCTCGAGAAATAGAAGTTTAGTTCTCGATTAGTATATTTGAAATTTCTCGAGTAGTCAGTAACATTATTCGAGTATTATAACGGTCAAGGCCCGCCAACCCTGTGGGACCCACCTGGAACCGCCGGCCTACCAGAAGTCCAGACCCGGGCCCACTACTGGTAGTCAGCCTATCAAATCAAGCCTACAGGCCATGCACCCCAACCCCTCTCCGCGCCTGTTTTTCAGCAGCGGTAGGTTGTTGCCACTGGGGATCGAACCCAGGACCTAGATAAGAGACTCTTTACCACAGCTCTCATCACCAACTGAGCTGCACCTCAGTTGGTGATGAGAGCTGTGGTAAAGGGTCTCTTATCTAGGTCCTGGGTTCGATCCCCAGTGGCAACAACCTACTGCTGCTGAAAAACAGGCGCGAAGACGGGTTGGGGTAAATGGCCTGCAGGCTTTATGTGATAGGCTGACTACCAGTAGTGGGCCCAGGTCTGGACTTCTGGAAGGCCGGCGGTGCCATGTGGGTCCCGCAGGGTTGGCGGGCCTGGACCGTGATAAAAAGTGCACTTTTTTATAACGGTCCAGGCTCGCCAACCCTGCGGGACCCACCTGGCACCGCCGGTCTACCAAGAGTCAAGACCCGGGCCCACTACTGGTAGTCAGCCTATCACATCAAGCCTGCAGGCCATGCACCCCAACCCCTCTCCGCGCATGTTTTTCAGCAGCGGTAGGTTGTTGGAAATGGGGATCGAATCCAGGACCTAGATAAGAGACTCTTTACCACAACTCTCATCACCAACTTAGACAACTCAGTTGGTGATGAGAGCTGTGGTAAAGAGTCTCTTATCTAGGTCCTGGGTTCGATCCCTAGTGGCAACAACCTACCACTGCTGAAAAACAGGTGCGGAGAGGGGTTGGGGTGCATGGCCTGCAGGCTTGATGTGATAGGCTGACTACCAGTAGTGGGCCTGGGTCTGGACTTCTGATAGGCCTGTAGTTCCAGGTGGGTCCCGCAGGGTTGGCGGGCCTGGACCGTTAAAAAAGACCTATATAAGAGACTCTTTACCACAGCTCTCATCCCCAACTGAGCTGCAACTCAGTTGGTGATGAGAGCTGTGGTAAAGAGTCTACTATTAAGGTCCTGGGTTCGATCTCCAGTGGCAACAACCTACTACTGCTGAAAAACAGGCGCGGAGAGGGGTTGGGGTGCATGGCCTGCAGGCTTGATGTGATAGGCTGACTACTAGTAGTGGGCCCGGGTCTGGACTTCTGGTAGGCCGACAGTGCCAGGTGGGTCCCACAGGGTTGGCGGGCCTTGACCGTTATAAAAGGACCTAGATAAGAGACTCTTTACCACAGCTCTCATCACCAACTGAGCTGAAGCTCAGTTGGTGATGAGAGCTGTGGTAAAGAGTCTCTTATCTAGGTCCTTTTATAACGGTCCAGGCCCGCAAACCCTGCGGGACCCACCTAGCACTGCCGTCCTACCAGAAGTCCAGACCCGGGCCATGATTCATGCAAGTGCACATACCAATTTATACGTTGGGGTGTCGGTTGTATGCAAATATGAGTGTAGTGATATGCTATACCATGATTCATGCAAGTGCAACTCACGCACACGACTCTATGCGCACAGACCTTTTGTTCCCCCTGTTCGGGCAGCTAGCTTCACTCCCAGGAACCTCCACTCCTAGGCGGGTATCCACACTACCGGGCCTAGCCCTTCCGTACGCCCCTAGAAGAACACAACCTAGAGTATCCGCGTACTACTGTTGGCTACATCCACTAGAGTTTCTTTGCCTAAGTGTCCCACACCGCCGAGTCAACGTACCGATGTTGGTGTGAACGATAATCAGATATCGAAGACCCACCACCTTTATTCTGTACTCCAACCCTCGAGCCCTCGGCTCTCCGGACTGTCCCGTTCGTGCATCTACCTTCAGAGCTACCGTCTGAATGGCGACCAAACCAATTATTCTACCTTCCTAGCTATCGGGGTGTATGTATATGCAACCCTAATTATACTAGTTGCTCTTTAGATTATTATCTCTACAGTTTACGTTAGCCTAGGACATCCCCCGGTATTCCCTGTGAAGGGCTCTCAAATGGCACTAGGAACTATGATGGTAGTTGAAGCCCACCGTTCCCTTTCGCAAGGCACTTATTGTTATTGGTTGATACCCATTACCCGATCCCTTTTTAAGTTACTTTAGATCTAGCCCTAGCGTATTAAGACTCTTCCACTACTACCTGGGGTGGACGATCTTTCGTCGTTCCCGTACGCCACTTATCCTTAACCAGTCTCACACTCTACTTATCCTGACCTCCAACAATGAACTTAACATAGCTTGCCCTAACCAACCAGCAACTACCAAAAATTCCATCTCCCAAGGTTCATTATCCGCTCTAGTTCAGTTTCCGTGGTTTTACTATATGCAGACCATCCTAAGATACGTGAGGAGTATGAGGGGAGGTACTCCAAATTGTCTTCCGAATCTCCTATAATATTTACTGGAGGTCTATCATGACATAAAATAGCTAAAACCAATATTTCCAAATTTTCCTATTTATCGGACATTTAATTTATTTATTCTAAGATTTCAAATGCCCTAGTATGAACATGAAGTGCACTAAGGAGCCAAAAATAAATCATCATAAAATCATTAAAAATCCTATGAGACATTTAAACAGTAATTCCAAGTTTTGAGAAATTCCAGAGCTGGTTAGGCATATATTTCCTAATTTACCATTTTAGGTCATTTCTACTATATTATGAAGGAAGTACTGTAAATATGTAACAAAAAATCCCAAGAAAATTGTAGAAGCTTTTTGGTGACCTAAAACCTTCAGAAACCAAGTCCCATAATTTTTATCTAACATTTGGGCTCTGAATCTATTTTAATGTAAAATACTGATTTTCCCAGCTTAGAGAAGGAGATACTATTTTTAATCATCTAAAATTCCATATAAAATTACAAAGTGACTAACATAATTTAAAAACACCCACTGACCAAATTTCATAATTTTTCAGACATTAATTGGACATTATTTGTATTTTTGACTCCATGTCACAACTAGTACGTTAAAGAAATATGTACCCAAAATAATCAGATAAAACTTCCAAGAAAAATAAAAAAGGTATAACATGCTATAAGATGCCCTAATCCAAGATTTCATAACATTCCAGTGAACAGAAATTCCAGAATCATCAAAATAAATATCTAGGGCACAACTAGGGTTGTAAATGAAGTACTGTATAAATTAACCCAAAAATCTCAACAAAATTAAAACATGGCCATTTAGATTAGAAAATCACTTTGCCCAAACTTTACTTTATTTGAAGTTCATTTGATAGCTTAATAATTCGAATTAAGGTTGGTGACCTAAACTATGGTTAGGGTTTTAAGTGGCGTAGCTGTCTCCAAATACCCTAAAATTTTGTCCAGAGAACTATACTGGCCCTATGGTTATCTCCACCAAATTTTAAGTCAGTCTAATGTCATTTGACCCCATGACCTTCACAACCCCAAAAACCACCATTAAGGGATTTTCCCTAGGGTTCTAGGGCTACCCTACACCAAACCACCCCAAACTCCCTTGGAGGGTGTGTCATGCCCTACAAAGCCAGTGACCAAAATATCAGCCTCTGTTGATGTGATATGACCACCCAAATACCAAGGGGGGTGTTTGATCCTAAATTATCCTATAAGGATCAACCTAGGGTTGGACACAAACCTAATCAAAACATCTCCAAATGAGATGAAATTTTTACCAGAACTTTATGATAAACCCAGGGACCACTCACCAAAATTTGGGAGGGTTTGGAAGTCATTTAGCCATCTAATTAAATTATGCTAGGATTATTGAATTATTCTAAAAACTATAGAAAAAGTGGTCTTCTGCAAGGCTCCCATCGTATAAAAAGTCCCATATCGATTTATATGTTGGGGTGTCGGTTGTATGCAAATATGAGTGTAGTGATATGCTATGCCATGATTCATGCAAGTGCAACTCACACACATGACTCTATGCGCACAGACCTTTAGTTCCCCCTGTTCGGGCAGCTAGCTTCACTCCCAGGAACCTCCATAGTGGAAAACAGAGATAGTGGGTCAGGCCCCCCACTCCTAGGCGGGTATCCACACTACCGGGACTAGCCCTTCCGTACGCACCTAGAAGAACACAACCTAGAGTATCCGCGTACTACTGCTGGCTATATCCACCAGAATTTCTTTGGCTAAGTGTCCCACACCGCCGAGTCAACGTACCGATGTCAGTTTTAATGACAATTAGATATCGAAGACCCACCACCTTTATTCTGTACTCTAACCCTCGAGCCCTCGGCTCCCCGGACTGTCCCGTCCGTGCATCTACCTTCAGAGCTACCGTCTGAATGGCAACCAAACCAATTATTATACCTTCCTAGCTATCGGGGTGTATGTGTGTGCAACCCTAATTATACTAGTATCTCTTTAGATTATTATCTCTACTGTTTACGTTAGCCCAAGACTGCCCCCGGTATTCCCCGTGAAGGGCTCTCAAAGGGCACTAGGAACTATGATGGTAGCTGAAGCCCACCGTTCCCTTTCGCAAGGCACTTATTGATATTTGTTGATACCCATTACCCGATCCCTTTTTAAGTTACTTTAGATCTAGCCCTAGCGTATTAAGACTCCTCCACTACTACCCGGGGTGGACGATCTTTCGTCGTTCCTGTACGCCACTTATCCTTAACCAGTCTCACACTCTACTTATCCTGACCTCCAACAATGAACTTAACTTAGCTTGCCCTAACCAACCAGCAACTACCAAAAATTCCATCTCCCAAGGTTCATTATCCGCTCTAGTTCAGTTTCTGTGGTTTTACTATATGCAGACTGTAACATCCCATTTCCGGCTAGACCCCTAGGAGTCAGATTTGTCGTGACGGAACCCTAGGAAGCCCAAAAATTGGAAATAAAGCGACCAGTATTGCGGGTCACGGGTTGGTCACGCCCGTGACCGGCCCGTCACGCCCGTGACCTGGGCGTGTCTACTTCGACGACCGTCGATCTCCACGAGACGATCGTCGAACGCGCTGTCTGGGCATGTCACGCCCGTGACCAAGATGTCACGCCCGTGACTTGGGCGTGACTACTTCGACGGTCGTCGATCTCCACGAGACGATCGTCGATCGTGCTGACGGGGCATGTCACGCCCGTGACCAAGGTGTCACGCCCGTGACTAGGGGCGTGACCCCATCGACGATCGTCGATCGCCGTGAGACCATCGTCGAGCTTGCGCCCCGGGCATGTCACGCCCGTGACATGAGTGTCACGCCCGTGACCTAGGGCGTGACCCCATCGACGATCGTCGATCTCAATTCGACGATCGTCGACCTCGAAATCTGCTGTTCGGGCCTGTCACGCCCGTGACCCAAGATGTCACGCCCGTGACCATCCATCGACGATCGTCGATCTCAGTTCGACGATCGTAGAACCCAGAATGGGCTACCCGGGCCTGTCACGCCCGTGACCTATGTGTCACGCCCGTGACATTGGCCGAAACGACAGTTCAGGCCCGAAATAATTCTAACGCGCGTGGAAATAAATGTTGGCTTGGGAAGTTACACCAGGTGTAATTTCAGGCCGTTTTCCTTCTGTAAATAAATAATAAATAAGGAAAGGGTGGTCCAATAGAAAACCGCCAGCTGGATACACCGGTTCAGTTTTCCACCGTTTCTTATCCCTTCACCGTAACCGAAACGTTAAGACATAATGGCGGTTACCATTTCATCTTCCCACTTCCTGAGTTATAAAAGCCCACTTAGGGAAAGAGGAGAGGTTTACACGCTCAAGCAAACGAAGCAGATCCTTGTTCTTGCTGTAAAGAGGAGTTCAGCAAAGCCACCACCGCGCCATGGCACCTCGTCGCTCTTCTCGCCTCCAAACCGCGAACAAGGTCCTCCTCTGCTCCTTCTCTTTCATGGGTAGATCTTAGGATTCTTAGGAAGGGGATTCGCGCTCAACAGAGCCGGATCCATCTCTCGTTTTCATGGAAAAACCATGAAAAAGATATTTCGAGTTCGCCGGAAACCGCCACCTCCGGCGGCCAAACCACCGCCGACCGCTAGCCATCGCCTCAACGGAGGTGGTGGTGGTGGTGGCTGGCCAGGGAAGTGACCGGACGGCCGGCAACGGATCACGGAATGCTTACAGGAAAAATGATTTTTCCTGTGTCTGGTTTTCGGGTTCATGAAGAAGATGAACAGTGGAATTAATATTTTAATACATAGATTATTATATATTACAATGGAAAAATATGTTATTTTGAATGTATTTTTGAGGCTGCAAAACGAAGCACTTAGAGGCCGATTTAGGAAAAATGACCAGACACAAAAGTTGTAACCCTCGGGGTCTACTTTAATTTAAAATTGATTTTATTCAATTTGGGTGAGTGGTTTGAACACAGCACTCATTTTGGTGGGATCAAGACCTAGGTTAACCAGAAATTAAAATGGTTGCCCACGGTTCATAACACGTCCAAAGGACTTGAAATTTGGACTGGAGGTCTATAATATGTATATCGAGAGGCTGTCCAAAAATGAGAATTTTTGGAGAACTTTTGTCTAAAGTTTTTGTAAAAATTTAATAAACAATATAAAATTAATTAGGAGATGAAATTAAGCCCAAACTCCTCCAAATTTTGGGTGGTGGTCCCTGGCATCAATATTAAGATCTGTACAAAATTTCAACTCGATTGGTCGAGTTTTGAATAGGGAAGTATCAAGTCCTAGATAGGTCTTGGCGAGGGGTACTTTGGGGAAAAGTACGATTGGGGATGGAGTGGACAAATCTCCTCAAAAGAGGCTGATGTTGTTGGCCACTGATTTGTTGGGACTATGTCTACCCTCTTGGGTAACATGGTGTGGCTTAGGGTGGATTTTACCCTAAGAGATTGGCTCAACTCCAACGGGTGGGAGTTTGAGGTTTGTGAAGGACATAGGAGCAAAAGCTCTTGTATGCCCTTGAAATTTGGAGGAGAGGGGGATGATATGATGAAAACCCTCTGGTTGAAATAGTGATGGATTTGGAGATAGTTAGGTACCTCAAAAGTTGAGATGTAGGATTAGGATGGAAAGGTAATTTAGTTATTTTAAGCACTAAAGCTAATCCAAAAATTGTGAAACTCGGGAGGAGGGGGTTTTAGGATGTTTTAGACTCATGGTAATTTTTCTGGAATTTTATGATTAATATATATTATACTTCATGTGTTAAAGGATTATTAGCCCAATTTGTTGTTTTAATTAATTTGAGGCTTTACATTAATTATAATCAGTTAAAATTCTGGATTTAGATCTTGACTTGTAGAACATTGATCCCTGAATTTTTATAGAATTTTATGTTGAGTAAATCTAGTACTTTATTCACAAATGATAGGAAGGGCTTTTATGTTTAAAAAATTATTATGGATCAAATGCTCGCTGGAAAATTATGAAACTTAGCCAGTGCAAATTTTAGGCCTTATTCATCATGTCATAAATTATCTAGAATTTTTGGAAGAATATTTTCTGTACTTGATTCATAAACTATAGAAATTAGAGATTATTCCCAAAATAGTTTTCATGTCATTTTGATGATAGAAAAATTGTGATACTGAGGATTTAGCCTTCTGAGATAACCTATTAATTATCATAAATTTGCTGGACATCTTGCATGAATAGTTAGGGTAGTTCATGTTCAAACGGTAGTCCTTGGATTTTTGAGGAATTTAATTAAATGCCAAATAAATTAGGAAAATTTCCATTTTCTGGATTTAGGTTATTTATACCAAGATAAGTCTCCAGTAAATAGTTTAGGGCATTTGGATGAGTAATGGATCATTGCATAACCGGTTCGACATGTAGCCTAGGTCGGTCTGCATATAGCAGGTTGTGAGAAGCAATAGGACACGATCTGAGAAAGTCTTTGAGGTTTAAACATTTTGTCTGGGTGAACAATTGTGGAAGAAATTACATTAGGAAGATATAAAGAGTAGTGAGTAGTGGTGATAGCTAGAGTTAAGAGGTGCTCGGGCTCGACGAAAGATCGTCTTCCCCGAGGAGTGGAAGGTTTAAAAATCACCCTAGGATAGTCTATCGTAATATGAGAAGGGAATCGGGCTAAGGGAAAACAACCAATAACAATAAGTGCCTTGCGAAAGGGAACTTCGGGCCGTAATGCACCGTCTTGGTTCCTAGTGCCCCTTGAGAGCCCTTCACGGGGTATACCGGGGGCAGTCCTGGGCTAACGTAAACTGTAAGAACAAACCGACAAGAATAACTTAGTAACTAGGGCTGCACACTTCACAACACTGTTGGCACAGGAAGGTTGATGAGAGCTTCGGCTCGGTTGATTTGGAAACGGACGGGATGGTCCGGGGAGCTTCGGCTCGGTTGGTTTGGAGACGGACGTTTTGGTCCGGGGAGCTTCGGCTCGGTTTTGTGTGCTTACGATTTAACTTGCATGTGCATAAAATAGGAAAAGTTAAGGTGGTGGGTCTTTCGATATCGGGGAGTTCGATTGCACCGACACCGATATCGTTGACTCGGCGGGGTGATTAGCACTCCGCCAACAGAAGTCCGGTGCGCCAGCCGGCAAGAGTACGCAGGCGTCCGCTTTGTGCACCAAGCGTTGAGGCGTACGATAGGTCAGACCAGTGTGCTTTACTGGTTTTGGAGGTGGGCGAGGCCCAACCCACCGCTTCCGTTTGCCACTACGGAGGTATCCTGGGAGGTAACGGCTCCGAAAGGGGGAACTAAAGGTCTATGTGCACAGAGTCGGGTGTGTGAGTTGCACTGCATGACATAACATACCCACCATATAGTTGCATTTCATAATCATTCATAACAACCTTGACACCTAAAGTATAAGTGGAATGGGACGCTTATACATTAGGACCTGCAAAACGACCCCTTGGTCTATAAGCTTGTGTGGGCAAGTTTATAAATCAAAGGTTATTTTCAATATATAATAACCCCTGCTGTTTGATAACCGACACCCCAAGGTATAAGTGGTATGGGACACTTATACGATGGGAGCCTTGTAAAAGATCCCTTTGCTTATGTGTTCTCGCATAAGTGAAGGTTTAAATTCATTTAATTACTTTTCTTACTGCTAGACCTATTACAACAACTTATTAACTGCTCACCTAATACAACTTGCTAGATTAGTCTCCGCTGCCATCTGTTTTCATATTAATCTCCACCTTCATGTCCTTCCCTTTCTTCCTCTCCGCTCGGTTCCTAGGAGCCATGGGGGAAGGGGTAGGGGATGATAGGGCTTAGTCTTTATGACTAACGGTTTTCGAACCGCATCATTTAGGGGATCGTGGAGCCCAGCATGGAGGAGCAGCCCCAGAGATCGGTGCGCCTGGAGATGGGGCAGTCTAGCTCCGGAGTTCACACAGCCGGGACCGTGAGTCTCGATCCTTGAGTAGTTTACTGTTTCGCTTCCGCATGAGAGACTTGTAGTGAGGATATTTTGTACCGGGCATAAGCCCGTATTTATAGTACTCTGATGTTTCTGTGGACACTCCCTTCGTGGAGCTTACTTATTTATATATGTGGTTTTGTTATTGTGGACTGTTTACTATTACTTCAATAATTGTGCTACTTTTTGTGATCGATTTGGCCGGCAGAATCGGCGCCTTGTGGTGATGACCCTTCAGGACGTGAAGGTGTCACCGCAAAGCGGCGGTTCTGGGCCTAAGACCCCGGTGGATGAAAAAGAAAAAAAAAGGGGGTCTTACAAGTGGTATCAGAGGCAAACATCGATCAGAAGGAAGTGGCAGTCCACAAACCCTCGGTCACCCCCGCTCGAGTTTAGTTTGGGGACAAACTAAGCAGCGGAAGCAGTGGTGTGCCCATATGGGGAGCACATATAATTTGTCCACCTTTATGTAGTATTTGAACGTTTTCTCAGCGTGTGTTTTTGTTACGCAGCCTCCAGCACGGACTACGCCTCAGGGTGGAGTTCCACAGGCTCAGGATGTTGCACCACCCCCACCGGCCCCCACTCCTTTCCTTCAGTCAGATATGGGACAGACCCTGACTGCCATTCTGGAGGCCTTCAGGGCCCAGCAGGTTCCGGTCCCGCAGCCCAATCTGGGGGCCAACTGGCTCAGCATCTTCCGGGGTCTCTCTCCCCCGTCCTATCTGGGGACAGAGTCGGCTGTTCGGACGGAGGAATGGCTGGATATCATGTACGAGATGCTGACCGGGATTCGGTGTCCATGGGAGGAGAAGGTGGCTCTGGTTGTCTCCTGCCTGGAGTCCCATGCAAAGAGGTGGTGGAAGACGCTGTTGGACACGACATTTGCTGATAGGGAGGTTGCGGAAGATCACTTGGGAGGAGTTCAGGGCCGCACTGCTGGAGCATTTCGTTCCGCAGTCGGCTAGGGATGATTTGGAGGAGCGGTTCTTACAGCTGAAGCAGGGTACTCGGACCGTGGTGGAGTACCATCGAGAGTTTGACCACCTGGCTCGATACGCAGATTCCTACCAGCTGGACGAGGCAGGGTATATCAGGAGGTTCTACAAGGGCCTACGTGAGGACTTGAGGGAGGCCCTCTTGTTTGTATCTGACGGGCCCATCTCCCGGATTTTGGAGATGGCCAAAAGGATTGAGGCAGATTGGCACACCACCCGGGGCCGGAAACGGCCAGCAGAGGATCAGGGACGAAGAGGAAGGAATGACCAGCGGCGAGGTGCTGTACCAGAGGGGAGGAGGACAGAGGACCAGCCTCGTCAGGACGTGAGGCCGGAGCCGAGGGAACAGGTGGTATTGGCCCCTCCACCCCTTCGGATGCAGGAGATGCCGAGACCCGGGGGAATGGCGTATCCCCCAGAGTGCTACTTTTGTCATCAGATTGGGCACATTCGGAGGAACTGCCCCATGAGGGGGGCACCACCTCCAGCACATCAGGGCGGCCCACCAGCTCAGCATTACGGAGGCCGAGGACGCGGCCGCGGTCGAGGATACCAGGGGGAAGATCGTAGACAGGGAAGAGAGCAGGTATATGCCTTGGACCTTGCACAGCCGCGGAATCCGGAGCAGGTCATCGCAGGTATGCCGAAATGCTTCTTTGTTTTCATAGAATTTCCCCTTTAAGTTGTTAGAACTTTGAATCGCACTAGTTTGATAGCAAGGAAAGTAAAACTCATTATAGAACCCTAAGATATCTAATCACCACAGGTATAGTCTTCATCAGCGGCAAGCCTGCCCGCACGCTGTTCGATACTGGAGCTACTCACTCCTTTGTCTCGGAGTCGTTCGTGGAAGGACTGGAAGGTGTGGAGCGGTTCACAGGCTCGAGGATGAGGGTACGACTACCGGATGGATCTGAGCTCCTTACCACGGATCACTGCAATATGGAGGCAGAGATTGGTGGAAAAGCGTTCGAGGCTCCAGCGACGATTTTGAAGCTGACGGACTACGACCTGATCCTGGGCATGGTATGGCTGCACTGGAACTATGCCCAGATTGACTGCCAGGCAAAGAGGATCACCGTGAGACACGGGGACTCTTTCATTACCATTGAAGGTATAAGACCTGTCTCTCGTATACTCTTATCTTCGGTACAGGCCGTCAAGGCCCATCTGCAGGGAGAGGAGGTCTATCAGATTCTATTTGAGATGGCGGAGGTTAAGGAGTCGGTGACAGACATCCCGGTGGTGCGAGATTTCGCTGACATCTTTCCGGAGAAACTGCCAGGACTACCACCACACCGAGAGCAGGATTTTCAGATTCAGCTTGTGCCGGGGGCCAAGCCGGCGTCTAGGGCCCCTTATCGCATGGCCCCAAAGGAGTTGGCAGAGTTTCGGACTCAGTTGCAGGAATTAGTTGAGGCAGGTTTTGTTAGACCGAGTTCCTCGCCATGGGGAGCTCCGGTCCTGTTCGTGAAGAAGAAGGATGGGACACTCCGCCTGTGCATCGATTATCGAGCACTAAACAGGCTGACCGTCCGGAATACCTATCCGCTCCCACGGATAGACGAATTATTCGACCAGCTGGAGGGGGCCCATTATTTCTCGAAGCTGGACTTGAGATCAGGATACTACCAGCTGCGGATCCAAGAGGAGGATATCCCGAAGACGGCCTTTAGTAGCAGATATGGCCTGTATGAATTCACCGTGATGCCCTTTGGGCTCACGAATGCTCCGTCGGCGTTCATGAGTCTCATGAACCGGGTTTTCGAGGCCTACTTGGATGTGTTCGTCATAGTGTTCATAGACGACATCCTGATCTACTCTAGGACGGAGGAGGAGCACACTCGGCATCTGGCACTGACCTTGGAGAGGTTGCGGGAGCATCGCCTTTACGCCAAATTCAGCAAGTGTCAGTTCTGGTTGAAGGAGGTGGCCTTCCTAGGCCACATCATCAGCGGAGCCGGGTTATCAGTAGATCCAGCAAAGATTCGGGCAGTTCGCGATTGGCCGCAGCTGAGGACAGCCACTGATGTACGCAGTTTCTTGGGACTTGCCGGTTATTACCGGAAGTTCGTGGAGGGGTTCTCTCGGATTGCCCTCCCCCTCACATCTTTGACAAAGAAGGAGGCACCTTTTGTTTGGACCCCGCAGTGCCAGGCGGCTTTCCAGGAGCTGAAGGACCGACTCATCTCGGCCCCTATCCTGGCCCTTCCATCCGGAAGGGAGGGATTCCAGGTGTATACCGACGCATCATACCAAGGGATGGGAGCGGTGCTGATGCAGAACGGACATGTCATAGCATATGCCTCCCGCCAGCTGAAGACCCATGAGAGGAACTACCCGGTGCACGACCTCGAGATGGGAGCGGTCGTTTTTGCTCTAAAGGTCTGGCGTCATTACCTTTATGGAGTCCACTGCGATATCTTCTCCGATCACAAGAACTTGAAATACGTGGACACTCAGAAGGAGCTGAATATCAGGCAGAGGCGTTGGGTGGAGTTCTTAGCAGATTATCAGTATGAGATGCACTACCACCCAGGGAAGGCAAACGTGGTGGCCGACGCGTTAAGTCGGAGAGCGGCCACTTCCGAAGCCGGGCCCCAGGTTATGTCTATGGAGCTGGTCCAGTCATTCAGAGACATGCAGATATCCCTAGTGTCCGAGGATGACCCAGATCTGTATAGGGAGTATCTGGCATCGATAGTGGCCATAGACGATATCCGGGATCGCATTCGGGACGGACAGAGGACAGATGCGTGGGCGGAGCCGATGTTCCGAGCTTTGGAGGAAGGTTCGACAGGAGATTATTCCCTGAGAGATGGTTTGCTCCACTTCAGAGGCAGAGTATATATACCTGCAGGAGGCCAGATCCGAGAGGATATTTTGACGGAGGCGCATTGCAGCCGGTACTCCGTGCACCCGGGGATCACAAAGATGACCGCTGATTTGAAGAGGACGATGTTTTGGCCGGGCATGAAGAAGGACATTACGTACTTCGTGACCCATTGCGAGGCGTGTCAGTTGGTGAAGGCGGAATGCAGGAACCCCGCAGGACTGTTGCAGCCACTCCCGGTGCCGGAGTGGAAGTTTGACGACATAGCGATGGATTTTATACATGGTCTTCCCCGGTCTCGGACAGGGAACGACTCGATTTGGGTGATTGTCGATCGTTTGACGAAGGTGGCCCGCTTTATACCGATCAGGAAGGATGACTCGGTGGGAGTGCTGGTACGGAAGTTTGTGGAGCAGTATGTCCGATATCATGGCGTGCCCTGGACGATAGTGTCGGACCGCGATGGACGGTTTACATCCAGGGAGTGGCGGTCAGTGCAGGCATATTTGGGCACCCGGTTGACTTTTAGCACGGCCTTCCACCCTCAGACGGACGGGCAGACAGAGCGCACCAACAGGACGTTGGAGGATCTACTACGGCTGTGTATACTGGACCGAGGGGAGCCGTGGGAGAAGATGTTACCGTTGGTCGAGTTCTCCTACAATAATAGCTACCAGTCCAGCATCAGGATGGCGCCTTATGAGGCCTTGTATGGAAGGAAATGTAGGACCCCGCTTTCTTGGGTTCAAGACGAGGATCCGAAGCTGTTGGGATCGGATTTTGTGGAAGATACAGAGGCCCAGGTGAGACTGATCAGAGATAGGATGCTGGAGGCGCAGAGCAGACAAGCAAAATACTATGACGCTCGGCATCGTCAGGTGGAGTTCCGGGTAGGAGATCGAGTGTTCTTGAAGATCCGGCCCATGCACGGAGTCTCACGGGTGCGCGGTCGGAGGAAGAAACTCAGCCCTAGGTACATGGGCCCTTACCGGATCCTGGAGCGGATCGGACCCTTAGCCTACAGGCTAGAGTTGCCACCAGAGCTGGCAGCTCTACACGTCGTCTTCCATATCTCTTCGCTAAGAAGGGCTCTACTACGCCCGGAGCAGCGAATTTTGACCACAGAAGGGCCGGTAGCTTCAGACCGATCTGTTCACTTGGAGCCGGTTCGGATCGATGACAAAGGAGTGCGGATCTTGCGCCGCAAGAAGATTCCCTTAGTCAAGGTTTTGTGGAGAAATCACGGCCAGGAGGAGCACACCTGGGAACCGCAGGATCTGATGAGGCAAAGATACCCGGAGTTGTTCAGTCAGGTACATCTCACCACCTCTCGGTATACTATAAACTGCCTTCTTGTTTTGGAATGTTAAGACTAGACAAGGGAAATCTAGGACCTAGGTATGCACACTTAATCAGAATGGTAGGGGCTAATCTTTTGTTTATTGGGGAGATTGTCTTCGTTATCAAACGAACGATCGCCTGAACCCAATAGAAAGATCGAATGGGATGTTACAAGATTAATTCGTTCCGATAGAAATCCCCGTAGGCTCAACCTCAATTTCGGGGACGAAATTTTTGTTTTGTTTATTGGGATTTGTAACATCCCATTTCCGGCTAGACCCCTAGGAGTCAGATTTGTCGTGACGGAACCCTAGGAAGCCCAAAAATTGGAAATAAAGCGACCAGTATTGCGGGTCACGGGTTGGTCACGCCCGTGACCGGCCCGTCACGCCCGTGACCTGGGCGTGTCTACTTCGACGACCGTCGATCTCCACGAGACGATCGTCGAACGCGCTGTCTGGGCATGTCACGCCCGTGACCAAGATGTCACGCCCGTGACTTGGGCGTGACTACTTCGACGGTCGTCGATCTCCACGAGACGATCGTCGATCGTGCTGACGGGGCATGTCACGCCCGTGACCAAGGTGTCACGCCCGTGACTAGGGGCGTGACCCCATCGACGATCGTCGATCGCCGTGAGACGATCGTCGAGCTTGCGCCCCGGGCATGTCACGCCCGTGATATGAGTGTCACGCCCGTGACCTAGGGCGTGACCCCATCGACGATCGTCGATCTCAATTCGACGATCGTCGACCTCGAAATCTGCTGTTCGGGCCTGTCACGCCCGTGACCCAAGATGTCACGCCCGTGACCATCCATCGACGATCGTCGATCTCAGTTCGACGATCGTCGAACCCAGAATGGGCTACCCGGGCCTGTCACGCCCGTGACCTATGTGTCACGCCCGTGACATTGGCCGAAACGACAGTTCAGGCCCGAAATAATTCTAACGCGCGTGGAAATAAATGTTGGCTTGGGAAGTTACACCAGGTGTAATTTCAGGCCGTTTTCCTTCTGTAAATAAATAATAAATAAGGAAAGGGTGGTCCAATAGAAAACCGCCAGCTGGATACACCGGTTCAGTTTTCCACCGTTTCTTATCCCTTCACCGTAACCGAAACGTTAAGACATAATGGCGGTTACCATTTCATCTTCCCACTTCCTGAGTTATAAAAGCCCACTTAGGGAAAGAGGAGAGGTTTACACGCTCAAGCAAACGAAGCAGATCCTTGTTCTTGCTGTAAAGAGGAGTTCAGCAACGCCACCACCGCGCCATGGCACCTCGTCGCTCTTCTCGCCTCCAAACCGCGAACAAGGTCCTCCTCTACTCCTTCTCTTTCATGGGTAGATCTTAGGATTCTTAGGAAGGGGATTCACGCTCAACAGAGCCGGATCCATCTCTCGTTTTCATGGAAAAACCATGAAAAAGATATTTCGAGTTCGCCGGAAACCGCCACCTCCGGCGGCCAAACCACCGCCGACCGCTAGCCATCGCCTCAACGGAGGTGGTGGTGGTGGTGGCTGGCCAGGGAAGTGACCGGACGGCCGGCAACGGATCACGGAATGCTTACAGGAAAAATGATTTTTCCTGTGTCTGGTTTTCGGGTTCATGAAGAAGATGAACAGTGGAATTAATATTTTAATACATAGATTATTATATATTACAATGGAAAAATATGTTATTTTGAATGTATTTTTGAGGCTGCAAAACGAAGCACTTAGAGGCCGATTTAGGAAAAATGATCAGACACAAAAGTTGTAACCCTCGGGGTCTACTTTAATTTAAAATTGATTTTATTCAATTTGGGTGAGTGGTTTGAACACAGCACTCATTTTGGTGGGATCAAGACCTAGGTTAACCAGAAATTAAAATGGTTGCCCACGGTTCATAACACGTCCAAAGGACTTGAAATTTGGACTGGAGGTCTATAATATGTATATCGAGAGGCTGTCCAAAAATGAGAATTTTTGGAGAACTTTTGTCTAAAGTTTTTGTAAAAATTTAATAAACAATATAAAATTAATTAGGAGATGAAATTAAGCCCAAACTCCCCCAAATTTTGGGTGGTGGTCCCTGGCATCAATATTAAGATCTGTACAAAATTTCAACTCGATTGGTCGAGTTTTGAATAGGGAAGTATCAAGTCCTAGATAGGTCTTGGCGAGGGGTACTTTGGGGAAAAGTACGATTGGGGATGGAGTGGACAAATCTCCTCAAAAGAGGCTGATGTTGTTGGCCACTGATTTGTTGGGACTATGTCTACCCTCTTGGGTAACATGGTGTGGCTTAGGGTGGATTTTACCCTAAGAGATTGGCTCAACTCCAACGGGTGGGAGTTTGAGGTTTGTGAAGGACATAGGAGCAAAAGCTCTTGTATGCCCTTGAAATTTGGAGGAGAGGGGGATGATATGATGAAAACCCTCTGGTTGAAATAGTGATGGATTTGGAGATAGTTAGGTACCTCAAAAGTTGAGATGTAGGATTAGGATGGAAACGTAATTTAGTTATTTTAAGCACTAAAGCTAATCCAAAAATTGTGAAACTCGGGAGGAGGGGGTTTTAGGATGTTTTAGACTCATGGTAATTTTTCTGGAATTTTATGATTAATATATATTATACTTCATGTGTTAAAGGATTATTAGCCCAATTTGTTGTTTTAATTAATTTGAGGCTTTACATTAATTATAATCAGTTAAAATTCTGGATTTAGATCTTGACTTGTAGAACATTGATCCCTGAATTTTTATAGAATTTTATGTTGAGTAAATCTAGTACTTTATTCACAAATGATAGAAAGGGCTTTTATGTTTAAAAAATTATTATGGATCAAATGCTCGCTGGAAAATTATGAAACTTAGCCAGTGCAAATTTTAGGCCTTATTCATCATGTCATAAATTATCTAGAATTTTTGGAAGAATATTTTCTGTACTTGATTCATAAACTATAGAAATTAGAGATTATTCCCAAAATAGTTTTCATGTCATTTTGATGATAGAAAAATTGTGATACTGAGGATTTAGCCTTCTGAGATAACCTATTAATTATCATAAATTTGCTGGACATCTTGCATGAATAGTTAGGGTAGTTCATGTTCAAACCGGTAGTCCTTGGATTTTTGAGGAATTTAATTAAATGCCAAATAAATTAGGAAAATTTCCATTTTCTGGATTTAGGTTATTTATACCAAGATAAGTCTCCAGTAAATAGTTTAGGGCATTTGGATGAGTAATGGATCATTGCATAACCGGTTCGACATGTAGCCTAGGTCGGTCTGCATATAGCAGGTTGTGAGAAGCAATAGGACACGATCTGAGAAAGTCTTTGAGGTTTAAACATTTTGTCTGGGTGAACAATTGTGGAAGAAATTACATTAGGAAGATATAAAGAGTAGTGAGTAGTGGTGATAGCTAGAGTTAAGAGGTGCTCGGGCTCGACGAAAGATCGTCTTCCCCGAGGAGTGGAAGGTTTAAAAATCACCCTAGGATAGTCTATCGTAATATGAGAAGGGAATCGGGCTAAGGGAAAACAACCAATAACAATAAGTGCCTTGCGAAAGGGAACTTCGGGCCGTAATGCACCGTCTTGGTTCCTAGTGCCCCTTGAGAGCCCTTCACGGGGTATACCGGGGGCAGTCCTGGGCTAACGTAAACTGTAAGAACAAACCGACAAGAATAACTTAGTAACTAGGGCTGCACACTTCACAACACTGTTGGCACAGGAAGGTTGATGAGAGCTTCGGCTCGGTTGATTTGGAAACGGACGGGATGGTCCGGGAGCTTCGGCTCGGTTGGTTTGGAGACGGACGTTTTGGTCCGGGGAGCTTCGGCTCGGTTTTGTGTGCTTACGATTTAACTTGCATGTGCATAAAATAGGAAAAGTTAAGGTGGTGGGTCTTTCGATATCGGGGAGTTCGATTGCACCGACACCGATATCGTTGACTCGGCGGGGTGATTAGCACTCCGCCAACAGAAGTCCGGTGCGCCAGCCGGCAAGAGTACGCAGGCGTCCGCTTTGTGCACCAAGCGTTGAGGCGTACGATAGGTCAGACCAGTGTGCTTTACTGGTTTTGGAGGTGGGCGAGGCCCAACCCACCGCTTCCGTTTGCCACTACGGAGGTATCCTGGGAGGTAACGGCTCCGAAAGGGGGAACTAAAGGTCTGTGTGCACAGAGTCGGGTGTGTGAGTTGCACTGCATGACATAACATACCCACCATATAGTTGCATTTCATAATCATTCATAACAACCTTGACACCTAAAGTATAAGTGGAATGGGACGCTTATACATTAGGACCTGCAAAACGACCCCTTGGTCTATAAGCTTGTGTGGGCAAGTTTATAAATCAAAGGTTATTTTCAATATATAATAACCCCTGCTGTTTGATAACCGACACCCCAAGGTATAAGTGGTATGGGACACTTATACGATGGGAGCCTTGTAAAAGATCCCTTTGCTTATGTGTTCTCGCATAAGTGAAGGTTTAAATTCATTTAATTACTTTTCTTACTGCTAGACCTATTACAACAACTTATTAACTGCTCACCTAATACAACTTGCTAGATTAGTCTCCGCTGCCATCTGTTTTCATATTAATCTCCACCTTCATGTCCTTCCCTTTCTTCCTCTCCGCTCGGTTCCTAGGAGCCATGGGGGAAGCGGTAGGGGATGATAGGGCTTAGTCTTTATGACTAACGGTTTTCGAACCGCATCATTTAGGGGATCGTGGAGCCCAGCATGGAGGAGCAGCCCCAGAGATCGGTGCGCCTGGAGATGGGGCAGTCTAGCTCCGGAGTTCACACAGCCGGGACCGTGAGTCTCGATCCTTGAGTAGTTTACTGTTTCGCTTCCGCATGAGAGACTTGTAGTGAGGATATTTTGTACCGGGCATAAGCCCGTATTTATAGTACTCTGATGTTTCTGTGGACACTCCCTTCGTGGAGCTTACTTATTTATATATGTGGTTTTGTTATTGTGGACTGTTTACTATTACTTCAATAATTGTGCTACTTTTTGTGATCGATTTGGCCGGCAGAATCGGCGCCTTGTGGTGATGACCCTTCAGGACGTGAAGGTGTCACCGCAAAGCGGCGGTTCTGGGCCTAAGACCCCGGTGGATGAAAAAGAAAAAAAAAGGGGGTCTTACACAGACCATCCTATGATACGTGAGGAGTATGAGGGGAGGTACTCCAAATTGTCTTCCGAATCTCCTATAATATTTAATGGAGGTCTATCTTGACATAAAATAGCTAAAACCAAGATTTCCAAATTTTCCTATTTATCGGACATTTAATTTATTTATTCTAAGATTCCAAATGCCCTAGTATGAACATGAAATGCACTAATGAGCCAACAATAAATCATCATAAAATCAGTAAAAATCCTATGAGACATTTAAACAGTAATTCCAAGTTTTGAGAAATTCCATAGGTGTTTAGGCCTATTTTTCCTAATTTATCATTTTAGGCCATTTCTACTATATTATGAAGGAAGTACTATAAATATGTAACCAAAAATCCCAAGAAAATTGTAAAAGCTTTATGGTGACCTAAAACCATCCGAAACCAAGTCCCATAATTTTTATCTAAAATTTGGTCTCTAAATCTATTTTAATGTAAAATACTGATTTTCCCAGCTTAGAGAAGGAGATACTATTTTTAATTATCTAAAATTCCATAGAAAATTATAGGGTGACTAACATAATTTAAAAACACCCACTGACCATATTTTATAATTTTTCAGACAGTAATTGGACATTATTTGTATTTTTGACTCCATGTCACAACTAGTATGTTAAAGAAATATGTACCCAAAATAATCAGATAAAACTTCCAAGAAAAATATAGAAGATATAATATGCTATAAGATGCCCTAATCCAAGATTTCATAACATTCTAATGAACAGAAATTCCAGAATCGTCAAAATAAATATCTAGGGCACACCTAGGGTTGTAAATGAAGTACTGTATAAATTAACCCAAAAATCTCAACAAAATTAAAACATGGCCATTTAGATCAAAAAATCATTTTGCCAAAACTTAACTTGATTTGAAATTCATTTGATAGCTTAATAATTCAAAATAAGGTTGGTGACCTAAACAAGGGTTAGGGTTTTAGGTGGCCTAGCTGTCTCCAAATACCCTAAAATTTCTTCCAGACAACTATACTGTCCCTATGGTTCTCTCCACCAAATTTTAAGTCAGTCCAAGGTCATTTGACCCCATGACCTTCACAACCCCAAAAACCACCATTAAGGGATTTTCCCTAGGGTTCTAGGGCTACCCTACACCAAACCACCCCAAACTCCCTTTTTATAACGGTCCAGGCCCTAGTCGATAGGATAACCACTTTTTATAACGGTCCAGGCCTGCCAACCCTGCGGGACACACCTGGCACCGCCAGCCTACCAGAAGTCCAGACCCGAGCCCACTACTGGTAGTCAGCCTATCACATCAAGCCTGCAGGCCATGCACCCCAATCCCTCTCCGCGCCTGTTTTTTAGCAGCTCAATTGGTGAAGAGAGCTGTGGTAAAGAGTCTCTTATCTAGGTCCTGGGTTCGATCCCCAGTGGCAACAACTTACCGCTGCTGAAAAACAGGCGCGGAGATGAGTTGGGGTGCATGGCCTGCAGGCTTGATGTGATAGGCTGACTACCAGTACTGGGCTCGGGTCTTGACTTCTGGTAGGCCGGCGGTGCCAGGTGGGTCCCGCAGGGTTGGTGGGCCCGGACCGTTATAAGTATTATCCTTTGTTCTCTAGTAGTGCTAACTTAGTTCTCGAGAAACTAAGTTTAGTTCTCGAGTAGACTCCTTCTATACTACTTGAGTACTGATTTGTTATATCAAAAAAATTCAAAGTGTAGTTCTCGAGAACAACTCTTACTTCTCGAGAAATGCTATTCCTAATTCTTGAGAAACTTTCGTTCTCTCGATAAATCAATTCTCGTTCTCGAGTTATCCGTTTCATTGTTCTCATGAAATTCAGACAGTACTCAAGTACTCAACAGTAAAAGCGTTGAGTGCGTTGAGTGCTAAGACCCGGCTAAACGCCATTGGATTCCTTTTCTCGAGAAGAAATTCTTAGTTCTCGAGTAGTATTCTTATTTCTCGAGAACTGAAGATTCCGTTTAGCAGAAATATTGTCTCGAGTAATCCTCTGTCTTCTTCTCGAGTAATAAACATTACTTCTCGAGAAATATCATTCTTCTCGAGAAACGTAAGTCATTTTCTGCAAAATGTCTGTTAAGTCCAGAATGACGGGATTTTCAAATCACTTGATGTGACTGGTCCACGTGTATACCATTATGACTAATTATGACTGTTAGAGAGATCCTATATAAAGTCATGTCAATCGACAAACCCTTATACCAAGAAAGAAGGATCTACACGTCGTCGTACATTTCTCTCAAGTTGATGAATCCTCTCTCTCTCTATCTTTCCAAAACGAGACCCGCCGCCGCCGCCGATCTTCATCGTGTAAGAGTCAGGGTTTCCGATTCAAAGGATTCAAACAAAGATTGATTTCCTGATCGTGATAGTTTATCTTTCTCCATCAACGTTCCGATCGGGTGAAGTCAAAAGAAAATCTTCAGATCTAGTTCTAGCCGTGAGTTCTTCTTCAACAAATCTGATAAAGCCGCAACTCTCAAAGAAGAAGATCCAACAAGAACATCTCAAGATTCGAAGATCATTTGTTTGTATTTTCAATTTTTGATTATCAATTCTTGTAGGAGATTTTTCTCCGAGTTGTCGGAAGTTTAATCTTCCGAGTGTAAATCCATTTTGATCGATATTGTATGAACTTGGTTCCGAGATGTAGAATTGGTTTTCAATCCGAGATAGTGGAGTAGCCGAGTCTAGTTGTTTACTAGATCGGTGAGAGAAAGTGGACGTACCCAAGGTTTGGGAACCACTATACATTTTTTATCGTCTGTGATGGCTTGGTTGATTTGTGTGCAAGATGGCAATTTTTCTTATTCCGCAAATAGACGCACAACTCACCTATTCACCCCCTCAAGGTGATTTAGGTAGAAAATTGAACTCTTTCATTTGGGTATTGGGATCTACTTGTTATGTACACACTTCGGATGCTCTTAAGACGAAGCTTTTTTTCATTGGGTATGATGAGGAGAAGAGGAGATGGAGGTGTATGGATCCTATGATGAAGAAGTTCATCGTGTCGAGATACATTGTCTTCGATGAGCTGACGTCGTATTGGGGTAGCTCATGTATGGAGCTAAAGGAGAGCAGGTCAGATGATGGGCAGTAGGAGGCTGCCGCAAAGGTTCATATAGATCTACCTGTGTCACCAAGAGGTTCAGGTTGTTCTAGCTCCGGGGCAGAGGCGTCTGGGTCAGGAAGCAGGGGGAGCGATGCTCCAGGTGCTTATTGCTCGAAGACAGTTTCTTCTAGTTCAGGAAGCAGGGGGAGCATTCTCCAGGTGCTTCTTATTTAGGTAGTAAGGGGAGTGATGTTCCAGGCAGTTCTTGTTCAAGAGAGGAGGCTTCTGGTTTAGGTAGTGGGAGCATTGCTCCAGGTGTTTCTGGTTCCAGTTGGGTGGCTTCTTGTTCATGAAGCAAGGGGAGCATTGTTCCATGTTTGCCCAGGAATTGATCTTGTTAAGAAGGAGCAGCGGAGGTGGTTAACCGTGATCAGGTTCGTCGTAGGTCGAATAGGGTCACCAACCCACCAGCTTAATATAACGAAAGAAACACGGTGAGCTTGGTCTCATGTTTCCTTACAGGCCCTCAGATCGATTTAGTACCTTCTAGCTTTGATGAAACCTCTGGAGTCAATGAGGTGAATGATGCCAAGGTTGAGGAGGTGACTACCCTTATAGGAAATGAGGCTTGGGACCTTGTTCCCAAGATCGTTTATAAAACTCTTGTGATGCACAAGTGGAGGTCGAAGCTGAAGAATAAGGCAAAGGGAAGCATGGATCCTTTCAGGAAATGCTGGAGGGATCCCTATTGGTCCAAGATATGCGGGGCCGGGAATATGACTCAGACATCTTCTCTAAGGCACTATCAGAGGGACCAGGTGCAAGGTTATGAGAACTGCTGGGGTTGTTCACCACTTCTCACTTAAAGGGGGAGTGTTGAAAATGTTGAAGTGAAAGTGGGGGATTGGGCAACCTAGGCAACTTGTCCGGGAGGTCTATGCAGACCAGACTGGAGGTTAGCTAGGTTAGCAGAGTTGTTGCAGACAGCTTGTTCTTTGGCAGACTAGGCTGTCTATTCGTACGGTCTGTGTAGATAGAGGTGGCAGCCAGCCAGGCCGGCTTATGCTCAGCAGGAAATTGGATCCCATAAGGTAACCAAGCGAATAGCTTCTCTATCCACGGAGTCTGGCAATATGCGGACTGGGCTGGTGCTCGACAGACTAGCATGGCAGATGCCTTGGTCTAACTCTGGTGGTGCGGTGGGTGGAAGCTACAGGGTTCGCCGATTAGTGCGAACTGGTGCTGGAGTTCGCTAGGATTGGCGAACATATGCCTGTTTCCGCTAGTAAGCACGGACTGGCACTTGTGGCCAGTGGTATGGACATGGTTGGTTTTGAATAAATTTCATGTTGGCTCAGTCTGTGAGATAGCACGGTTAAAGCGTTGACTGCTTCTCAGCCTGCCAAGCTTGGCAGCAATTGCCGTGTGCCTTAGTTGCGAGCTTGGAGAATGTGGACTAGAGTTGAGACTGCAAGGCGTGCAGACTGGTATAGTGTCCGCCATGTTCGACAGTTGGCTGTTGTGCCTTGGTTTCAAACATAGGGGTGCGGACTTTTACAGTGTCCACCGGGCGTGCGGACTGGAACAGTGTCCGCTGATATGCGGACAGGGTGTTGCTATAGAGTTCTGTGGGTGGCTATCTAAAGTCTGGGTTGGCCTCTGGCGACAAGGCAGATAGAGGTTTCTATCCGGTCTTGGTGATACTACTTGGAGGGCTGGCTATCCTGCACAGTTTGCGGAAGACTGGCTGTGTATCCGCGACATACGGATTCTTGGTGATCGTCATAGGATGGGATGGTTATTCTATCTAATAGGGCGTTGACCATACTCCTCATCGTGCCTATAAGTTGGACCCCCAGTCATATCAATTAGAGAGCGAATGAACAGTAAGTGAACTCGCGATAGTTATTGTGGACTGGATATTTTATCTGCGCGGTTTGAAGGTTTACCGGGTTGTGCTGTGTAGGTTGCGCGGATAGCGGTGGAAAGCTAGGACTTGTTTTCGAACTACGGTCAGGGACAGTGCAGACTCTATGGTTAGCAATAAGCGGTAAGAAGTAGGTCGCGGATAGCGACTAGGAGGTCTTCTCTTTGGAAACTAGTTTCCCAATTCAACAAGCTGTCCGCTTAAGGTGGCCTGTTCAGTTCGACAGTAGCTTATAGTGCGGTCAGGCGGCTAGGCGACCTTGCGGTTAGGCGGCATGCTGATCGGCGAGTAGAGTTCCTTATTGTACTGGAATAACGGGCAGTCCACACGCCTTAGTTGAGGTCTAGAGACTAGGCGGGTAGGGCGGACTTCGTAGTGTAGTAGTAGAGCCGGCAGTTAACTCTTGAGTCCGCGCGGTTTGGTTTTGCATTGTATTATTTTTGCTTTTTCCTTTGAGTACATTAGCAAATCATGTCTCTCCATGTATGTCTCGCCTTATAAAAATTGTTTAGTACAATATTCTTGCTCTTCTGGTTTGCATCTAGTTTATTTGGGCTCAGATTGGTTGAGTGTTCCTGCGCCTTGTTTCCCATCTTACGCTATATCAAATTTTATCAGGTGCTTCAGGAAGGCATTCCTTTGGGGTGGGGGTGATCTTGGAGAGCCCCCAGGGAATAAGGATCGAGCAAACGGTGGTGGTGCACGTTCCCATCACTAACAACCAGGCCGAGTACGAGGCTGTGATAGTAGGATTGTGACTAGCCAGGGAGCTGGGGGTGCATGATGTGGAGGTTCTCACCGACTCCATGGTGGTGGCCTCCTAGATCAATGGGGAGTTTGAGGTAAGGGAACCTACTCTCCAGTTATACTTGGCAAAGGTGAAGGGGGTCATCGGTATGTTCCTGACCTTCCCCATCCGACATGTGCCGCGGGAAGAGAATGAGCAGGTTGATCAGCTAGCCAAGCATTGTCCCCGGGTGGGGGGGGGGGGGGTACCATCACTGACATGTTTTTTCCATCCATCTAAGAGGGGGAGCTGATGGAGGTGTACCAACACTCCTCTTGGATGTATCCATTTGCAACATTCCTATCCATAGGGGAGTTCTCGGAAGGGACGTATAAGAAGATGTTCAAGCACAAATCAGCATATTACCTTATGTGTTATGGGCAAATGTATAGGAAGACTCTTTCAATGATAATGGCACATTGCGTGGCCAAGAGGGAAGTCCAGAGGATTCTGGAGGAGGTACATTCATGGGGAGTGTGGAAGACACTCAGGGAGAAGAACCTTTGAGGGGAGGATAGTTTAATAGGGGTATTTCTGGCTGACTATGGTCCATAATGCCACTGTGTTTGCAAAGAAGTTCCACATGTGCCTGCTGATTGCCACCCTCCAACTATAACCAGCTCTGCGGCTTAGGAGTATCATGGCCCCCTGGCCCTTCGCCATTTGGGGAATGGATTTGGTAGGACCTTTCCCCTAGGCCAGCCGATAGACGAGGTTCCTGCTGGTGATGATAAATTATTTTTCAAAGTGGTTGGATGTGAAGGCGCTGGACAAGGCTACCTCCCAGGTAATCAAGAATTTTGTTTGGGGGGAGATCATTGTCAGTCACGGACTTCCCATAGGCCATAGTCATGGACGATGGGCCTCAGTTTGGCAGCGCCGAGTTCATCAACTTCTGCGGGCATCTCGGGATCGATCTCAAGTTCGCCTCGATCCACCATCCCAGGAGCGACAGGCAGGTGGAGGAGGCGAATAAAATCATCATCAATCTCCTCAAGAAGAAAGTGGAGAATTTGAAGGGTGGCTAGGTGGAGCAGTTTCCTTCAGTTCTCTATGCCCAGAGAACCACTCCCAACATGGCCATAGGGGAGACACCCTCAAGCTCTCCCACGGCTATATGGCTGTACTTCCAATAGAGTTCGATGTCCGGATGCCTCAGGTGGTCGAGGCGGAAGAAGGAAGGGAAGAATGGCAGGCTGAGAACGAGGAGGAGCTACAGCTCTCCCTAGACATAGTGGAGGAGCTACGTGACCTGCCTGTCATCAGGCAGGTAGAGACCATGCGAAGAATGGCTAAGTACTTCAATAAGCATGTAAGGGTCAAATAGTTCATAGAAGTGGACTTGGTCCTGAAGAAGGTGGATGTGGTAGGAAGGTCAGCCGCAGTGGGGAAGCTCAACCCCCACTAGGAAAGCCCATACATTGTCAGGGAGGCTCTATGGTCAAGAGGGTACCCTCTCCGGAATGTGGAGGGCAATACCGTAAGTCACACCTAGAGAGAAGATGACTTGAAATGTTTCTACCCATGAAAGAAAATGTGTACGTCCATTCCTTTAATGAATAAGAAATCCTTTGATGCTTCAACTCTTTTGCAGATCAAGTTTTTGGCAAGTCGCATTTAGCAAGCTAAATCCTGAAATACCCTCGTTTATAGGCTTACACCTAGCTGGCAGGGGCCAGAGATAGGACAAAGGAAAGTATTATCGTTCTAGGGTTAGGTCCTGAGACGCTCCCGCAGCCAAGCTTCCACCTAGCTGGAAGGATCGGGATCCTCGGGTGACTTCATTATGAACCTGAAGGGCTGAGCCCAGTTGATGCTCAATACCTGCCGTCAGGCTCTCACCTAGCTGATTGGGCCAATGGAAGTGCCCGAAGGTTGGACAAAGGAAAGTATTCTCACTCTAGGGTTAGGTACCGAGACGCTCCCGCTACTAGGCTTCCACCTAGTTGGCGTGGCCGGGATCCTCGATTGACATCGTTATGACCCAGGAGGGCTGAGCCTGGATGATACTCAACACTCGTCGTTAGGCCCTCACCTAGCTGATTGGGCCGGTGGTCGCGTCTGGGGGTTTGACAAAGGAAAGTATTCTTGCTTTGGGGTTAGGTCCCGAGACACTCCCGCTGCCAGGCTTCCACCTAACTTGCACGACCGGGATCCTCGAGTGACAATGTTATGACCCTGGAGGGCTGAGCCCGGTTGATTCTCAACATCCACCGTTAGGCTCCCACTTAGCTGATTGGGATGGTGGTAGCGCCCGAAGGATGGACAAGGGAAAGTATTCTCACTCTGGGGTTAGGTCCCGACATGCTACTGCTTCATGGATTCTACCTAGTTGGCAGGGAAGGGATCCTCGAGTGACGTCATTATGACCCTGAATGGATGAGCCCGGTTGATACTCAACACCCGTCGTTAGGTCTCCCATAGCTGATTGGTCCGGTGGTAGCGCCCGGATGTTGGATAAAGGAAAGTATTCTCTCTCTAGGGTTAGGTCCCGAGACGATCCCGTTGCCAGGCATCCATCTAGCTAGCAGAGCAAGGATCCTCGAGTGACGTCGTTATGACCATGGAGGGCTGAGCCTGTTTGATTCTTAGCACCCGCCGTCAGGAACTCACCTAGCTGATTGGGCCGATGGTAGCGCCCAGGGGTTGGAAAAAGTAAAGTATTCTCGTTCTAGGGTTAGGTCCCGAGACGCTCCAGCTGTCTGGCTTCCACCTAGCTGGCAGGGCCAGGATCCTTGAGTGATGTCATTATTGTAACGTCCCGATTCGCGCTAGGACCATTGTGCGCGCTTTTGAGTCAAGAGAGCTGATTTAGGCTCAGAGAGTGCAGGAGATCAGGCGCACACTCGTGGGGAAAAGAGAAGTTGGGCCTGTGTAGGATACGGGTAGATATACGAGCATGTCCCTACCTGTGTGCATCTGCCAGAACTCAAATGGTACGTGGTGGTCTTGAGAATGGCGTTGAGTGCCTATTTTGAGTATGATACGGGTAGAGACATGGGCGTGTCCCTACCCATGTGTCATGGTGTTGAGTGGCATGGTGTTGAGTCATAAGCAGGATTGTCCAGAGAAGGACATGGGTAGAGACACGAGCATGTCCTTACCTGTGTGTCGTGGCATTGAGTGACATGATGTTGAGCGATGAGCAGAGAAGGACACGGGTAGTGACATGGGCGTGTCCCTACCCGTGTGCGTCGAGGAAAGATCGACGAAGTGTGTCCCGAGTAGGATACAGGTATAGACACAGTTTGAACCATCGCTGTGTCACCTGGACACGGGTACAGACACGGGCGTGTTAGTACCCGTGTATGTGTACAAAGCGGCAATCAAACCGTTGATGCTGTTTCGCCCGAGTAGGACACGGGTAAGGATACGGGCATGTCCCTACCCGTGTCACTTCTGAATAAAAAGGAAAAATGAAACCCTAGCCGTTTTCATTCACTCCCAAGCTGCATCTTCTAGAGAAAACTTTTGGAGGAGGGAAGAACTTGCTGGAGCCAACCAAACTCCGTGAGGAATCGCCACCGCCGCCAAGGAAAAAGGGATGTCGACGAGGAGAATGACAAGATCCATGGCCGGAAATGGTGGAACTGCAGGAAATGAGGTGAGATTCCTCCCCTCTCCCTTGGTACTAGATCTGTAGTTATCATTAGGCGAGATATTGAATCAAATGATTCTAGATGTGTGAGATGAAGATTCCTACGGAGGCCATGCTAGATCTTGTGATCTAAGGTTTATTCATCTTTAACCTCCCCTTCCTTCAAAGTGATGATGGGTGGGGGTTGTTTCGTGAATAGAAATGACCTTATGAGGGTGAATAAGGGTGGAGGAACTTCTAGCTATGATTTGGGAGGATCGGATTGAGGAGGAAGATGAACCGATGCCGTTCATTCCGCCTCAAGATGCGTGCAGAAATCTGCGTTCTGCACGCAATGACCTTCTTGGCTATTTTCAGGCAAGATATGGCCAGATTTGGGCTTTTGACTAAACAAGAAAGTCGTAGCCCTTGGGATTACCTTTCCAACGAATAGTTACACGCCTTCAGCTGATGTCTATAGCCACCGGAATTACTGATCGAAGTAGAGGGCTGTCAGACTAAGCGTGCAGAAATTGTATTCTATACGCAGCAGGCTTTGGAGCCAATTGCATGTGTGTTACAGTCTGATTTGGGTTGCAGACTGAACATGAAAGTTGTAGAACATAGAAATACCTTTCCATCGAGGGGTTACACGCACTCACCGGAGTCCTGTAGCCACGGTAATCTCTAGTTGAATTTGCTGTCCAGCAGGTGTTCTGCACCTGAAATTCCTGGGTTAGTGTATAGTTGGGTTTGGACTCGGAAGAGGTTTTGTAACAATCCTTTGTTGAGTTGTAGGCGAATCATAATATGCCTAATTGTGATAAGTCAACGCATGATGAACTTGTTGGATAGAACCCACGTAAACAAATGGTGAAGTGGTATGTGGTTGAACGAGATGACTTGGTGGGGGTCAGTGAACTAATGGTATTTAGTCGTTTAATAATAAAATTTACTAGAACTTATGTAATTGTTCAGTGTTCATGTCCCGAGGCTCCATCCGTGCCAAGTGGATGGTTGGGCTTGGTCCTCGTGCTCATTTTCGAGGCTCTTTCCGTGCAATGATGTGGTTATATTGCATGCGGTGTGAGTCGACACACGGTATCATAATCTCGTGTTAAGGATAGTGTGGCAGGTCTACGGGCTCGACAATCGTCACACCGATGGGGGTTGATAGATAGGCCTGGGGCGATTGGGCTTGGTCCTCGGTGTTCACGTCTCGAGGCTCCTTCCGTGCCAAGTGAACGGTTGGGCTTGGTCCTCGTGCTCATTTCCGAGGCTCCTTCCGTGTCACACCATAGGCCAATTTGGGGCTAGGATCTCGGTGCATATCTACCCGAGACACCCGCTGATCCGTAGTATGCATGTGAGCCCCGCTTTTGTGTTCTTAGCATTGAGGCGTACGGAGGCCTAGGCCAGGTAGTGTGGATACCAGCCTAGTAGCGGAGATGCCCGCTCCACTATCACCGTCTGGCCACGACGGATGACGCCTGAGAGGTTAGCTACCTGCTCGAAAAGTGGGATCTACAAGTCTGTGTCGACATAGCGATTGCATGTGCGTGATCATGGGTGAGTCATTGCGTTGCATACATGTCATTACACTTCATGTCATATATAAGATCCTCATCGTATAAGTTTGTATGGGCATTCCTATATGATTAGTTACTTACTGTTGAACGATCCTCAACTTATATTCTTGTATGGGCATTCATATAAGTTGTGTTACTTTCTGTTATATCATTATACTCTCATGCTGCTGTAGGTGGTAGAATTGCTAGAATAATATGTTGCTCATTTGTTACACTCTTTATATACTTAATGATATTCAGTCTATACCACATGCTTGTACCTATGTTTCATATATATTGTACCCTGTTCCTTTCTCCACCCGGTGCCGAGGAGTCTCCGGGGGAGTGGATGTGAAGCCACTTAGTCTTTATGACTAACGGTTACTATGTCTTCCTTTTTAGGAGGAAACCCCACAGGTGGAGCAGCAGGTTATGCATCCGGACAGCCAGGCCAGGACGACAGGTCCAGAGGGGACTGTACCGTCGCAACCGTCTGTTACAGATATGAGTGTGAGAGGTTTTTGTTGTACCCCTTTTGGGGAAAACTGTTTACGAACTCTAATATTAGAAGCTTGTTGTAGCTTCTTTATTTTTGTATTCATAGACTTTTATACTTTGCGTGGATTTGACTTCTATGTTATATTTTGGTTGGGTTGGCAATATATGATATTTGTTATAGCCGGCAGAATAGGCGTCTTGTGGTACGGGCTATAACGAGTGCTAGTGCTACCGCAAGGAGGCTATTCTGGACATAAGACCCCTCTCGTGCTGTGTTTTGTGTTCCGGGGGGGGGGTCATACAAATGGTATCAGATTGCTACGATCCTAAACTGAGGAAGTCATTCAACAATGGTACCAACCTCGTTCATTTAGTCAGTTTGCGGACAAACTGACTTAGCGGAAGCAGTGGTGTGCCCTTTTGTAATTCACTGAAGTGTCGACACAGCAATTTCCAAGTGTCGACACAATCTTACTGAAGTGTCGACATAGCTTCCTCAGGTGTCGACACATGGACTTGGAAATTTTTCTTTGCATTTCAGAACATTCTTAACCTGCACATATAAACTTAAAACAACATCAAATACACCTTGATGTATATCATTGAGCTAAGTTTGGCTTGTCCAAATCAGGTACACATTTTCCAATGTACCCAACAATCTCCCCCTATTTAGAGAAGTCATAACCTTTTAGCCAATGATATACACCACTTAGAAACTAAACATGATGATGTACATAAGCATTATATTACAGGGTACTTTATAAACAAAACACATATCATAGTTACATCACAGAATAAAGATGTAAAAGAAAAATGATCACAGAATAATGTTTTGTATATTAACTCAAAAATGTTTGTTACAAGTTGTTTACATTGATTTCTTTAACAAACAAATAATTACATAGTTCTTGGACAAAAAAACTAGTAAAACTTAGACTAAGGCTGGGCTGGCTCCTTGATGACTATTCCTTTTCCAGATTCAATATTAGCATGCACAGGAGGTTCTGTATCTCCCATGGGCTTCTTTCCTTTCAAATCAGCTTTCTTTTGAGCTTCAGCCTTGATCCTTTGCCTTTCAAATTAATGAAAAGGCTTGGGGAAATACTTGATAGGCTCCTGAGCATCAGGAGGTAGATTCCCACTCTTAGCCTTTCTCCTGTGTTGAAGTATGGCCTTCTGCCTGGCTTCATACTTTTGCCATTCTTGCTAATTATACCATTTACCCCTTTCATGTACTTGATCTTTTATAGCTTTCTAGGTAGTTAATATGATATTCCTTGAAGTAGAGCTCCACTGCTCAAAGTCTAGCTTTAGCTATGCTTGCTCTCTGAATCTCTTCTTTGATAACTGAGCATCTTGCTGAGCTTTTATAACAGTATCTGGCATATCAACCTTTTCTATAATCACATTAGTAACTGGTGGTGGAGGGCTGTACATTGACTGAACTTGTTGATGTATCATTTCAAGATCTGTAGGGGGGTAAATAACTTGGGTAACCTACGGTTGATCACCTTCAAGTAGTGTTGGTTGCACCCCTGAATCAGCCATATTATCATCATCACACAAGGGTGGATATCCCAGAGTGGATCTAATGTTGTTGGTTACCCATTTGGCATGTTCAGAGCCAGCATATACTAACACCCTCTCCCCCTTTATGACTTCTCTAGCCACATGTTCTCTCAAATCATCTTTCTGAAATCTGATTTGCCTATCCAGGTAATTGAAACCATCTTTAAAGAATGGCTTTAACTTTTGAAGCTTGTCAGCAATTAACTTCTCAGATGAAGTAATGAAAGTTTGAACTGAATCTAGGGTAGCCTGTAGCTTCTTATCATATTCTTCTTTCTCCTTATTTCTTGCCTCAGTAATTATAATAATAGTATTTTTAAACTCAGTGACTATCAGATTATGAGATTCTGTCAGATTGTTATTCATCCTTATTTGATTTTCAAGGACATAGCCTTGTTTAATAGCAATCTCATCCACTTGCTTCTTTATTTCTGCTTCTTATTTTTCAAGAAATACCACAGCATTGCCCCCCTTGTGGAAACAATCTGTCATCTCTTTCTTGTGCTGATTAACTTCAAATCTGATAGATTCTGTCTTGTACCAGATCAAATTGAAGAGCCTTATGGCTTTTATCCGCATATTTTTCAAGAGCCAATCTATGATCATCCATTTTGACTTGTAAATCTACCAAAAATTTGTTGTAATCAATTGTAGGAGCTAGTTGTTGGGAAGTAGTAGCTTGTAAAGCCTGCTTATAGCTCTGGCTTTTTCTCTTAAAGACCATTAGTTTTCTTTTCTTGGCCTCCCTGACTTCTACATGCTCAGACTCTGAAGAACTTTCAATATTAACTCTCTCTTGAGGAGTGGAAGAAATTTCTTTCTAGGCTTCATGTTGCTCCTCCTCAATATTAACCTGCTCCCCCTCAATCCTTACTTGCTCCCCCTCAAATCTTTGGGTCTCCATTTTATCTGCTGCTCCTTCAAGATCAGGAAACAACTCTTCAAGAGTGAATTCTTGTTGAGTGTGATCAGGAAACAACTCTTCAAGTGTGAGCAATTCCAGAAATATCAAGATTAGTTTGAGAAACAATGTCCTCTATTAAATTGATTCTTTCTTCCTCTTGCACATGTTCAGAATGGGGCTCCCCCTGCAACTGTGCAGTAATTGGCTCCCCCTGCACCTGTGTAGATATAGTCTCTTCCTGGACTTGTGGATCTTCATTACCATGCTCAGAAATGTAATGTGCTGGTGATTTTTCTGTTATCTCTTACCTGTCCATATCAGGCATCTCCATTGAAAGAACTCTATCCCATCTTGAGAATAACCTTATGTCCATTCTCCCCATGTGATTTATCTTTGATCCAGGAATCTGTTGCATCACCTCTGGAATTATTCCAGCCAGGTACAGACTAAGGATCCTAGCCAAATTTGGCTTCTTGATTCCTTCTTTTATCTTATCAAACAGTACTGCAGACCAATTGGTTTGAATCTTAAAGATTACCCTTCTCATCAGGCTGAACATATAGGCGGATATCCTATCATGGTCACCTAGTTTACATAAGATCACTTTTCCTACTATTTCAGACAGGAATTTTCCTTGATGATTCATGCCTTTTCTGTTGATGGCTGATCCTATCTTTAAGATTGGATCCAATCCACACCATTGAAGCGCCTCCCTGGTCCTTGAGGCTGGGACCTCTTCCTCGTCATGTATTCTAGGAAGATGGAGAATCTTGCTCAACCTTTTTTGAGAGAGCTTGACTTTTTCTCCATGAACAGTGGATTTGATCTTTAATCCAGTTTAGTCCATTGATGTAGTAGTATAGAACTCGAATACTTCTTTCTTCCATATCTTTGTAGGTTCAGAGACAAGATATTCTAATCCGTTGTCTGCAATAAGATAAATGACCTGTTTGATCTCCGATTCGGCATCATTGAATGCATGCCTAACCAACTCATATCGTTCACTGATGTTGTCTTCAACCTTGGGTGCCATTGGAATGAAGAGAAAGCTTTGTTGGAGAGAAGAGAGATTGTTGACACAAGGTTTTTGTCTCGAAACCCTTGTGAGCGTGTCGACAGAATATGTTCTTTACCTATTTATATCCTTCTAATCAAAGAAGGTCAAAAGGCAGGCAAAAACTGTCTAAAAGTGTCGACACTGTTGATTAGTGTCGACACAAACTTATAATGTCTCGACCACGGCACTAACTACTATGTGTCGACAACAATTGATGATATGTCGACACTGGAGATACTTAATAGTTCATCAGAAATTCTGTGTCGACTCTTCGTACACGTGTCGACAAAAAATCTGTAAGTGCCGACACCATTATTCTGGTTGTGTCAACACTATATTTCTGGATGTGTCGACTCTTTCTCCCTTAGGTGTCGACACATTTACTCCGTGTCGACACAATTTCCCTGAATTGTCGACATAACTTCTCTGTGTCGACACTTTATTACTGAATGTGTCGAAACCATTTTACTTAGCCAATTTTTGGTAAACTAACCTTTGGTCAGCATTCCTAATTCAATTTTAAATCTATTGAATTTAGTTTCATCTAGAGGCTTAGTAAATACATCTGCAATTTGATAATCAGTTTAAACAAATTCTAATGAGATGTCTTCTTTTTCTACATGTTCTCTAAGAAAATGGTATTTTATCTCTATATGCTTAGTCCTACTATGTGAAACAGGTTTGTTTGCAATAGAAATGGCACTTTTAGAATCACACAATAAAGGTGTTCTACTTACTTGAATACCATAGTCCGTTAGCTGATGCTGAATCCACAACAGCTGTGCACAGCAACTTCCTGCTGTAACATATTCAGACTCAACTGTGGATATTGCCACACTAGTCTGCTTCTTACTTCTCCAGGATATCAACCTTCCTCCCAAGAATTGGCATGTACCTGTAGTACTTTTTCTATCTTCTTTACCGCCTGCAAAATCTGCATCTGAATAACCTGTTAGTAGAAAATCTCCATTCCTAGGGTACCAAAGGCCTAGATTAGGTGTTCCCTTTAGATATCTCAAAATCCTCTTGACTACATTATAATGTGATTCTTTAGGGCATGCTTGGTACCTTGCACAGACACATGTAGCATACATAATGTCTGGTCTACTAGCAGTGAGATATAATAGAGAGCCAATTATTCCTCTATACAAAGACTCATCTACAGGATTACCTGCATCATCTTTGCATATAGGCATACTTGTTCCCATAGCAATTCTCATGGTGGAGGATGATTCCATACCACACTTCTTAATTAACTCATTGGTGAACTTGGACTGCGATATGGACAAGCCATCATCAGTCTGTCTTACTTGGATTCCAAATAAGAACTTAAGTTCCCTCATACTGCTCAAGTCAAACTTCCCTTGCATAAGTTTGGCAAACTTCTTGCAAAGGTTGTTCTCTTTAGACCCAAAAATTATGTCATCTACATAGATCTGAACTAAGATTATCTTTCCTTTAGATTCCCTTAGGAATAGAGTTTTGTCTATTTTACCTCTTGAGAATTTGTTCTCAATAAGGAAAGTAGACAGGGTTTCATACCAAGCCCTTGGGGCTTGCTTTAACCCATACAATGCTTTCCTATGTCTATAGACATAACCAGGTTTAAGAGAATCTATAAAACCTGATGGCTACTCTACATAGACTTCTTGTTTTAGATCACCATTCAGGAATGCTGATTTCACATCCATTTGATATACTTTGAAGCCTTGATATACTGCATAGGCAAGGAACATTCTGATTGCTTCCAGTCATGCTACTGGGGCAAATGTTTGATCAAAGTCTATTCCCTCTTCCTGCCTGTATCCTTTTGCAACTAATCTAGCTTTGTTCTTCACAATAACTCAATTCTCATCCAACTTGTTCCTAAAAATCCACTTTGTACCAATGATGTTGTGGTCTTTTTGTTTAGGAACTAATTCCCAGACCTTGCATCTTCTAAACTGATTAAGCTCCTCTTGCATAGCATTAATCCAGTGTTGGTCTTAGATATCTTCTTCAAATTTCTTTGGATCCATTTGAGATAGAAAACTTGAGAGCAGGACTGTATTCAGATTTCTACTTCTGGTTTGCACTCCATGTCTTAGATCACCAATAATCTGATTTGCTGGATGATCCTTTAGATGTCTTACAGCTGGAGGTAGACTTCCTTCTGGCTGAACACCTCTAGTTTCTTCATTATGCACCTTTTGGTTGTCATCAGCTTTTAGAGAGTCTTGTACTCCCCCTAGACAGTAGCCATCATTTTCCAATTCTTCATCTATAGTTGAGCCTTCTACAATGGAAAGCTTGTCCATACTATTGTTTATACTTGTTGTACTGTATGAACTACAAGGCAACTCTGAAAGTGCAGGATAAGATCAATCCTAACTCTAGAGGGGGGTGAATAGAGTTATTTAAAATAATTTTGCAAATAAAAACTTGTGTGCAGAGAAAGTTTGACATTACTTAGTGTAAGGTGCTATAGCAAATAATCAGAGTAAAAAGAAATTCACAGCACAAAGCAAAACACAAAGAAACAAGCAATCTAGACGAAACAAGGAGCTATAGTGGTTCCCCAAATCTGGGTACATCCACTCTTCTATCACCCTTGATAGGAATCCACTTCAAGATGAGTTGATCAGGTGTCTTGATCACCAGAGAGTTTTTGACCAGGTTCTCACAAACCAAAGGAGCTGATTTTGACCAGGTTTCAGCAAAACCAAAGGTAACTTTTGAAGGGAGTTAAAACCCTGTACAGAAAGAAAAAGAAAAAGGGATGAGGTTGTCTTCTCTATCAACAAGCAGAGAGAAGCAAAAGTGGATCTGTAGTTGTTGTCAAAGCTCCCCCTGAGATCAAGAAGAAGTTCAGGAAGGAGAGCTCTGCACAAGGGTGACAGGTCTTCAAAGATCTGATTTGCTCCAGCAAGGGATGATCCAAGAAGGTTGGATGGTTGTGTCTGAAGCAATCAGAATTCCTGTGAGTGAGCTTTCAAAACAATATCACAGAGAGAGCAGCTGAAGTCCTGTATTGTTATTCTCTGTATTCTGTATATTCTCTGTATTCTGAAAAATGAAAGAATGAATAATATAACTGAGTCTTCTTCTTCCTTTTCTTTGATAGCCGTTGGAAGTCAGCATTAATTGCTTTCCTTAAATGTCCATGCCTCAAAGGAAATGACAGGCAGACATTCCTTAGAAAATTCCTTGAGCCATGCACCAGATATGCTGTAACGGCCAATAAATCTTCAGCATTAATTGTCTGACAGAAGGAATTTGAATTCCTATTCAAAACTGACGGGAGTCTGGAAAGCGTCGAGCTCACAATAAAACGTCGATCTGAACACGACACACGTCAGCCAGAGAGAGTTTTCTGTAAGCAGAACTGGGTTTGACGGAACGTCGAGCTGGGGTCGACTCCACGTCGAGCTGAGGTCGACTCCATGTCGAGCTGAGGTCGACTCTGCGTCGAGCTGAGATCGACTCTGCGTCGAGCAGAGGTCGACTCTACGTCGAGCTGAAGTCGACTATGCGTCGAGCTGAAGATTACTCTAACTAGCCTATGTGACCTTTATAACAACAAGGAGGTCACAACACAAAATCCCTATAGAAGTATAGTCATCCTGGTCCAAATAGTAATAGGGTGTTCCAACAATCTCCCCCTATTTGGATTAGGATTACTATTTACATGAATTTAGGGATTCAAAGATAAATAAAGCAAAAATACAATACAAAACAACCAGACATATAACAGAATAAAAAGCAGCATATATAACATTATATAGCAGCGCAAATGTTCAAATGTCCTGAGTCCAGCATATAGAAAGAATTAAAGCATCTTACTTTACCTTCCCTTTGGGGCTTTGTCTTGATCACTCTTCTTGAAGATGATTTCTCTGTTTGGATTTGAAGCTTCCTTTTTAGATCTGTAATCATCAGCTGCACCTAAAGAATTTTGATCTCTTGCACTGGGTGGTACAGCTGCAGGATGGAGTTGCATATATCTGTCTGAATCAAAGAATTTCTTAGAATTATATTTCTCCAATTCCTCTTTTCTTTGGTCTGACATTGTACTGATATGAGAGGTGTCCAGACCTTTTTCTCTAGCTTTATTAATCTCATTTAAAGCAGCCATTTCTGTCATTCTAGCTTTCCAGTAGGCAGGAGTTTTGGTAAGATCTTCAAAAGGTACTGCTGGTTCAAATCTGTTAGAGGAGAGTTCTTGAGAGGTAGTTGGGGTGAGGTCAGCTCTAGGTCTATAAGGATAGGGACCAGAGGTTGGATCAATGGCTCTTCCCCTTTGATAAGGTTGAGAACTTGATCTTCCTCTGGACTGCCTGCCTCTATAGTTTCCTCTTTGCTGACCTCCCCTTTGCTGACTGTCTCCTTGATATCTTCTTGCTTGATATGTCTTTCCATGTAGAGCTGAAGGGGCTGGATTGGAAGATAGACTAGCACCTGCACCTGCATCTGGAGGAGGTGGAGGTGGAGGCTGATGGACTGGTTTGGTTGGTCCTTCATTGAATTTTCTTTTCTGTTTCATTGCTTTTCTCTGATTTTGGGAGTACTGCATCCATGGCTCTGTGATTTCACAATTGTATTTGATATAGTAGGGAATGTCATGGTCTGTAGCTCTGGAAATTGGTACTCTTTTCATGGCTTTTGATCTAGCTTTCCTCTTCCTTACAATAGTTGCAGAGGAGTCATCAGAATCTGTAGCAAACTCATCTTCTGAACTTTGAGATTCTTCATATGGATCTATGTACTTCCTTTTAGAGATATGAAAACTGATGGAGTCTGGAGCTGCTGAGGAGGAAATTGAAGGAAGATCTGCTGTCAGTGGGGAGGAGGAGTCTACCACTGCAGGAGAGGGCACAGCCTCAGGAGCCATAGAGACTAAAGAGGCTGGTTCCTGAAGGGCTTGGGAGACATGGGTCTCAACTGCATCAGGTGTCTCAATCGCTTCACCTGAAGTTTCAACAGCTGCTAACATTTCAATTTCATCATTAGCAGGAGCCACTGCTACCACTGCTACATCAGGGATCTTTTGAAAAGGGACAATAGCCCTAGACACATCTTCTTGAAGCAGTTCTGAATTAGGAGGAGGAGCCTCAGGTACTATCTGAACTTCTGCAACTGATACTGTCTCTGAACATGTCTGAACAAACTGAACTGTAGAAGGAGGCAGCTCTTCTTCTGCTGACATCTCCCCCTGCCTAGAATCAGTGGTAGCTGACTCTAGGCCCCCAGAAGAAGGGCATGCCAACTGAGAGGAGAGGGAGGAGACAGAGGCAGAGAGAGTTCTCAGGGAAAGGAGGAGAGGAGCCAGCTTGGCATCCAAGAGGGAGGAGAGCCTAGGGGACAGAAGATCAAAAATCTGATTGGCCAAAGGCAGGAGAGCTACTTGCTCAAGGGGAACTTGAGTAAAGGTAGATGGAGTAGCAGAAACTGTAAATATAGAAGATGTTGAGGGTGGTGTAGACTGTGGAGGTATAACTGGCTCATGGATGGAGGAAAAGAGTAGCTCTGAAAAAGTTGATGAATGGGGGAATTCATGTGGAGAGGAGGTAGAGGCATCCATGAAGGAGTCTTCATGCATGTCAAAAGAAAAGAGATCCTCATGAGGGGTGGAATCCAAGCGTATGGGAAGGAAAGTAGTGTGAGGTGGAAGGGAGGAGGCAATGGTAGAGATGGAGGAAGGTAGAGGTTGAGTGGATGGAATGACTGTGGTTGAGGGGATGAAAGTGGATGGGAGGGTGAGGGAGTCAGATGGCAAAGTCCCTGCTTCTGGACCAGTGGACCGAGGGAGAGTGACCTCTACAGTCCTGGTGTCTGCAGAAGACTTCATTGCTGCTGCTGCCCTGGGATTCACAATTCTTCTGTCCCACTTGCCAATTAGGGCACATGTGAGCCTCTTGGAAGCATTGATGTGCTTCTTGGAGGACACAAGCAGTTGGGGGCAGCAATGGTTGAGAATCAACCCAAGAACTCTTCCAAAGTGGACAGAGTTTTTATCCAATTTTTTCTTAATCATTTCAAACACAATCAATCCCCAGTTGGGTTGTTTCTTATCCATAAGTGCAGCCATAAGGCAAAACTGATGCCTAGTAATTGCATCATGTGCAGTCCTCTTTGCACAGATCACTTTGCCTGTAATGTCTGCTAATAACCTATATTCAATAGCTAGGTTAACTTTGAGGAGTTTAGAGGGGTTACCAGCAGCATGCCCCATCCTATCCAGCATCAAGGCATACTCTTCCACAGATAGTTCTATGCCATCATCTCCAGCAGCAAAGTTGAAAACTTCTGAAATGATTTGAGGTGAGATGGCTACCTCATTTCCTGAAACTTTCCCAGTCAATGTATTGTTATCTGAGATAACTGCTGTAAGACTCCACTCTTTGATTTCTGACTCTGGGAGAGGGATCCTGGTTGACATAAAGTTAACCAGTTGCTGCTCCTTGAAGAGGTCCAGTATATCCAGAAAGTATTGTGGAGATCCATCAAAAGAGTCGAAGTCGATATCGAATCCAGAATCGAACTTCATGGCCGCCAGAGCTCCTACTGTGATTGCCATTTTCCTGCAAAAAGAATACCTTCCAAGATCAAGAGTAAAGTATTTGGTGGGAGAAAGCTTGAGCAGAAAGATATGAGAGCGCAACTGCGAACGACGATGAAAAAAAAATGATTTTATACTTAGGGTTCGACGCAGAAAAGGAAAGAACGTCGAGCTCAGTTCGACGCTCTAAGGCTCTAGGAGAACTGAAACGACTCAACAGCGTCCAGCTTAGGTCGACGTTCGATGCTTTGGCTGAAGCTATACGTCGAGCTTAGGTCGACGTTTAACGAAGACGTCGACCGGGGAGAGAGAAACTCAAGAAGCCAGGGAGCTGTGAACTTATTTCGACGCTAGAAGTCGAGTTCGACGTTCGACGCTTTGGAGTTCGACGGATCGTCGATCTCAGTTCGACGCAGCGTCGAGCTTAGTTCAGAGCTCAGAACAACCACTCAGACAGGAAATTTTAAAATGAAATTTTTCCTATTCCTGTTAATTATGGGTTTCAAAATCTTGGAGTTTTATTTTATGCTGTCTCCATCTAGCATTCCCAACTGATTGAGGAAGAAGAAGTACTTCTTTTCATCCAAGGGCTTGGTGAAAATATCTCCTCTCTGTAGTTCAGTGGAAATGTATTCTAGTGCAATTTTCTTCTTTTCTACATTATCCCTTAAGAAGTGATGTCTGATCTCTATGTGCTTGGTCCTACTATGGAGAACTGGATTTTGAGCAATTGATATTGCACTGGTATTATCACAAAAGATTTTAGACATCTCTAAGTTGTAGCCATAGTTTAGGAGCTGGTTTTGAATCCACAAAATCTGGAGCAACAACTGCCTGCAACCATGTATTCAGCTTCAGCAGTTGATGTGGACACAGAGGTTTGTTTCTTACAGAACCAGGAGACAAGTCTATCACCAAGGAATTGACAAGTTCCACTGGTGCTTTTCCTGTCTACTCTACATCCAGCATAATCAGAATCTGAAAATCCAGTTAGATCAAATCCTGAGTCATGTGGATACCAGAGACCTAGATTAGGACAACTTTTTACATACCTAAGAATCCTCTTAACTAATGTGAGGTGGGACTCTCTAGGGCTTACTTGGAATCTAGCACAAATGCATGTAGCAAACATTATATCTGGTCTAGTAGCTGTTAGATAAAGTAATGAGCTAATGATTGCTCTATAGCTTGTCTGATCAACTGGTTTTCCAGATTCATCAGCATCTAAAACAACATTTGTAGGCATAGGTGTTTTCATAGAGGATGCTTCAGACATTCCAAATTTCTTAACCAGTTCTCTTGCATACTTGGTTTGAGAAATGAAAATGCCATCCACATGTTATTTAACTTGCAATCCAAGAAAGAAAGCAAGCTCACCCATGCTACTCATTTCAAACTTTGAGTGCATAAGTTGTGAGAACTTTTTGCATAAGTTTGAATCTGTAGACCCAAATATGATATCGTCTACATAAACTTGTACTAGTAGGGTATGGGACCTATGGGTTCTAACAAAAAGAGTTTGGTCTACTCTACTCCTTTTAAAATCATTTTCCAACAAAAAACAAGCTAAGGTCTCATACCATGCTCTAGGAGCTTGCTTGAGACCATATAAAGCTTTATGTAGTTTAAAAACATGATCAGGAAAGGTTGGAGAGATAAAACCTGGAGGTTGCTTTACATAAACCTCTTCCTTGATGTCTCCATTGAGAAAAGCACTCTTGACATCCATCTGATATACCTTGAATCTCTTGTGAGCTGCATATGCAAGAAAGATTCTTATGGCCTCCAACCTTGCAACTGGTGCAAAGGTTTGGTCATAATCAATCCCTTCTTCTTGGCAATATCCTTGTGCAACAAGTCTTGCCTTATTTCTCACAATTATTCCTTGATCATCCAACTTGTTCCTGAATACCCATTTGGTTCCAACAATTTGCTGGTTCCTTGGTCTTGGTACTAATTCCCAAACTTTATTCCTTTCAAATTGATTCAACTCTTCTTGCATTGCAATGATCCAGTTTGGATCTTGCTCTGCATCTTGTATGGTTTGAGGCTCAATTTGAGAAAGAAAGCAAGTGTGCATATTATTTTGATTAACTTGATTCCTTGTTTGCACACCTACTGAGATATCTCCAATTAATTGTGAAATTGGGTGATCTCTTGCTGTTGCAAAGTCAACAAGGGGTGTTGATGATGCATCAACCTGTGTTGTTATTTCCTCTTGTGGAACAACAACTGGTTTTTCACTTTGTTGGCCTTTTGAACTTTCCAAAACCTGAAATTCCTCTTCATTGTCACTGAGTTCAGTGTCTTGCTGAATTGGTGAATGTAATGACCCTTTGTCTGTGATGGTAAGCTGCTTCAGATTTTCTGAAATTGAATGTTCCTGCAAATTGCTTATGGTAGAAGTCTCCTTCTCCTTATAAGACATGTTAGTTTCATCAAATGTAACATGCATGGATTCTTCAATTTTATTTGAGCACTTGTTAAAAACCCTATAAGCCTTGCTAGTCATGGAGTATCCCAGAAACACTCCTTCATCAGCTTTGGCTTCAAATTTAGCTAGGTATTTCTTGTCATTATTGTGAATGAAGCAAATGCAACCAAAAATTTTGAAGTAATTTACTTTAGGTTTCTTCCCTTTGAGTAACTCATAGGGAGTCTTACCCTTTAGTTTATGTATCAGGCTTCTATTCAAAACATAGTTGGAGGTGTTCACAGCCTCTGCCCAAAAGGTTAGAGGAAGGTGAGCATCTGTCAACAATGTTGTGGCAGATTCAATAAGGGTTCTGTTTTTCCTTTCAACTACCCCATTTTGTTGAGGAGTTCTTGGAGCTGAGAAAGTGTGCCTGATACCTTCATTCTGGCAGAACTCTAGCATAAGAAGAGAATCAAACTCTGTCCCATGATCACTTCTGATCAGGGCAATGTGAGTATTGAACTCAATCTGTATGCCTTTGAGAAAATCTGTCAAAATCTTGAAGTTATCAGACTTCTTCCTCAGAAAGAACACCCAAGTGAATCTTGAGAAGTCATCTACAACTACTAAAGCATAAGATTTCCCTCCTAGGCTTTGTACATTAATTGGTCCAAAAAGGTCCATGTGCAATAAGTACAAAATTCTAGGTGAGTCACTCTTATTAAGTGACTTGAAACTGTTTTTAGTTTGCTTGCCTAATTGACAAGCCTTGCAAAGTCCTTCCTTCTTGTAGGGACCAGAAGGTAGTCCTCTAACAAGGTTGTCTTTGGATAACTTAGCAATGGTTCTAAGGTTCATATGTCCTAGTCTTTTATGCCAAAGTTCATTAGGTTTGCTAAGGGAGTTAAATAAACATATATCTACTTTAGATGAATTGAAATCAACTAGGTATATGTTATCTTGTCTATTACCAATTAAAACAATGTTGTTGTTTAATGCAATATTGCATGCTGAGTTGGTAAACCAAACCTGATAACCAGCATCACATAGCTGGCTGATGCTGATTAAGTTGTGCTTTAGTCCTTCCACATAGGCCACTTTCTTGAATGTAATTGACCCTATTTTGACTTGGCCATAGCCTTTTGTTTGTCCAAAATTTGAATCTCCAAAGATTACTTTGGGTCCATGTTTGGCTTTGAAGGACACAAGGTGCTCCTTGTGGCCAGTCATGTACTTTGAGCACCCACTATCCAAGTACCACTGCTGGTTCTCAATTGGATAGGTCTTTATCTGCACATACAACAAATCAATTGTTTTTGACCCAGTTTACCTTGGGCCTTTCTTGATATCCTTTAAATTCTGAAATAAAAGACATCTCAGGTTGGCTCTTATAGCCTACAGGATGATATCTCCTAGGACGTATTATCCATTCAACATAAGGGTTAAAGTGATGAGATGTAGAGCTGGAATTAAATCTTGAATTAACCCCTGAGAACTGACTTTTGCTCTGAGCTTGGCTCGACGCACGTCGAGCTTCGGTCGACGGACTCTGGTGAGTGCGTCGAGCTCCATTCGACGGCGAAGGCTTGCTTTTTTCAGAAGGTAGAGGGCGTCGACCTGAGTTCGACGTTCTCTTGCGATTACGTCGAGCTCTGGTCGACGTCCGTCGAGCATCGTTCGACGCTTTTTGTCCAGTTTCCTGGGTTAAGTCAGCATTCTTCCTAGCCACTATCAAGACTCCTTTACCTTTCTCACTGGTAAATTTGATTGGAGTTGTCAGCACTATGGGTTGGCTGGATGAAGCACCCAAGCCCAGTGAACCATTCAATCTTGAGTTCACTGTACTTGTGATGTCCATCAATTTGATACTTCTCCCATTAAGGGTTTCTTCAAATTGTTTGGCCTTAGATAGCTCACCTTTCAGTGAAGCTATCTCCTCCCCACACTGCTTCAACTCTTCTAAGAGTCTAAGATTATCTGAGTTAATGGATTTGCATTTAATTAATTGTTCTCTGAGAGTTTTAATCAGCTTTTGAGATTCAATCAAGTCAATGCATATAGATTTGAACTCAGATTTAAATTCATCAGAGGTAAAATCAAATGAATCTATTACCTGATCCTCAGTGAGTTCCTGATCAGATAGGTAGTCAGCATCAGGCTCTGAATCAGTGTTCTTTTGAGATGCACTGATGGCCATCATGCAGAATCCTTTTTCTTCTCCATCATCCTCATCATCACTAGAGCTGGATGATGAATCAGACTCATCAGAGTCACTCCAGGATTCAGCCACAAATCCTTTTCTGGTGTACTTGCTGTTGCTGGAGGAAGGCTTGTCATGGTATTTCCTTGACTCCTTATCCTTCCTTTTATCTTTTCTTTCCTTCTTGTCCCTTCTGTCTTTATCTTGATTTTCTGGACAGTTGGGGAAAATGTGTCCTGGTTTCCTGCAGCCAAAGCAGATAATATCTTTATTAGTAGATCTGTCATACCTTGGCTTGTCTTTGTCTTTGGATGACCATCTTCTGAAGTTCCTTTTATTCAGCTTATTGAACCTTTTGACCAGTAGGCTCATAAGCTCTTCATTTCCCAACACTTTTTCTTTAGGTTCTTCTTCCTGTGCTTTGAAGGCAATGGTTTTCTCAACCTTTTCTGTTGGTGTGGATGTCTTCTGCTCTTCTTCTCTCTTCTTAATGAATTGCTCATAACTCTTGAGCTTTCCTAGAAGAGCTTCTGTGGATAACTCACAGACATTTCTTCCATCTTTAATTGACCAGATTCTTGAGTCCCAAGAGCTAGGGAAACAAGTCAGTATCTTGTCATTTATCTCAGTGAGAGATATGTCCTTCTCTAGTGATCTAAGCTCACTGATGATTAGGCTCAGTCTGTTGTACATGTCAGCAACTGACTCAGACTCTGCCTTTTTGAAGTTCTCATACTGGGTGATGAGGTAGGATCTCCTATCCTTTCTTTCATCTACAGAACCTGATACAATTTCTGAAAGTTTTTCCCAGATCTCTTTAGCAGTATTGCAATCAGCTACTTTCTAGAAAATGTCATCTGACATGGTTTGAGCCAAGATGTTCATGGCTTTAGCATCTGCTGCCTTCCACTTCTTTATGTCAGCATCATTTCCTGAAGGAGGAGGAATAGCTGATGTACTTGTTCCTGTGGGAGGTCTTGGACAATCTGTCAACACAGAATTAAAAATGTCTTCATCAAAAGAGTTCATGTAAAGTCTAATCCTTGCTTTCCATAGTGCAAACTTAGAGAGATTGCACATAGGAGGTCTGGTACTAGCAAAGTCCTTGTTTTGTGCCATGAGTTTTAAAGATAAGTAAAACTAAGGAAAATAACCCTTTGAGAGAAATGATCTTATCAGGGATCTTTTGATCCAGGTGTTAGCTTGTATGAATGATCAACCTCCCTCTGATACCAATTGAAAGTGCAGGATAAGATCAATCCTAACTCTAGAGGGGGTGAATAGAGTTATTTAAAATAATTTTGCAAATAAAAACTTGTGTGCAGAGAAAGTTTGACTTTACTTAGTGTAAGGTGCTATAGCAAATAATCAGAGTAAAAAGAAATTCACAGCACAAAGCAAAACACAAAGAAACAAGCAATCCAGACGACACAAGGAGCTATAGTGGTTCCCCAAATCTGGGTACATCCACTCTTCTATCACCCTTGATAGGAATCCACTTCAAGATGAGTTGATCAGGTGTCTTGATCAACAGAGAGTTTTTGACCAGGTTCTCACAAACCAAAGGAGCTGATTTTGACCAGGTTTCAGCAAAACCAAAGGTAACTTTTGAAGGGAGTTAAAACCCTGTACAAAAAGAAAAAGAAAAAGGGATGAGGTTGTCTTCTCTATCAACAAGCAGAGAGAAGCAAAAGTGGATCTGTAGTTGTTGTCAAAGCTCCCCCTGAGATCAAGAAGAAGTTCAGGAAGGAGAGCTCTGCACAAGGGTGACAGGTCTTCAAAGATCTGATTTGCTCCAGCAAGGGATGATCCAAGAAGGTTGGATGGTTGTGTCTGAAGCAATCAGAATTCCTGTGAGTGAGCTTTCAAAACAATATCACAGAGAGAGCAGCTGAAGTCCTGTATTGTTATTCTCTATATTCTGTATATTCTCTGTATTCTAAAAAATGAAAGAATGAATAATATAACTGAGTCTTCTTCTTCCTTTTCTTTGATAGCCGTTGGAAGTCAGCATTAATTGCTTTCCTTAAATGTCCATGCCTCAAAGGAAATGACAGGCAGACATTCCTTAGAAAATTCCTTGAGCCATGTACCAGATATGCTGTAACGGCCAATAAATCTTCAGCATTAATTATCTGACAGAAGGAATTTGAATTCCTATTCAAAACTGACGGGAGTCTGGAAAGCGTCGAGCTCACAATAAAACGTCGATCTGAGCACGACACACGTCGGCCAGAGAGAGTTTTCTGTAAGCAGAACTGGGTTCGACGGAACGTCGAGCTGGGGTCGACTCCACGTCGAGCTGAGGTCGACTCCACGTCGAGCTGAGGTCGACTCTGCGTCGAGATGAGATCGACTCTGCGTCGAGCAGAGGTTGACTCTACGTCGAGCTGAAGTCGACTATGCGTCGAGCTGAAGATTACTCTAACTAGCCTATGTGACCTTTATAACAACAAGTAGGTCACAACACAAAATTCCTATAGAAGTATAGTCATCCTGGTCCAAATAGTAATAGGGTGTTCCAACAAACTCACTGTTGATTAATCTAGTTTTATCAAATACAATATGTACTGATTCTTCTACAACCTGGGTAATCAAGTTATAGACCCTATAAGCCTTACTATTGTTGTTGTACCCAACAAATATCCCATCTTGGGATTTGGCAACAAACTTAGATAGATAAGACTTGCCATTGTTAAGGATATAACACTTGCAACCAAAGATTCTAAAATAGGATAAATTTGGTTTTTTACCTTTCATGATCTCATAGGGAGTCTTTTTGTGGTACTTGGTGATAGAAGCCCTGTTGAGCACATGACATACAGTGTTTACTGCCTCAGCCCAGAAATATTCTGGGAGAGAAGTGTCACTCAATAGAGTTTTACAGGCCTCAATCAATGTTCTATTCTTTCTTTTAGCAATGTCATTTTGCTGTGGTGTTCTAGGTGAGGAGAATTCTTTAAAAATCTCAAACTCTTCACACAATCTTGTCATACTTTTAGATTGAAATTCAGTGCCATGGTCACTCTTGATTTTGACCACTGTACTGTCCAGTTCATTCTGAATTTGTCTTACAAAAATGTGTAAAACACATGGGGTTTCTGATTTTTGTCTCAAAAAGAACACCCAGGAATATCTAGAATAGTCATCTACCACCACAAAAGTGTAGACCTTCCTACCTAGACTATGAACTGGCATAGGACCAAAAAGATCCATATGTATGAGGTATAGACACCTCACTGAATCCTTGTTTTCAAGGCTATGAAAGAAGGATTTTGTCTGCTTGCCCTTTTGACAAGCTGAACATATCCCTTACTTTATACACTTAACTTGAGGACCATTCCTCACTAACTCTTTGCTAAAGAGATGGCCAATTGTTTTGTAGTTAAGATGGGCCAGCCTCTTGTTCCATTTGATATAGTGAGAGGCTTTCTCAAGAGCTACATGACAAATAGGAGAACCTTTGTTCTCACACTCAAAATTGAGACAGTACACATTCCTCTTTCTATATCCTGTCAAAATGATCTTTTGATCACTTGACCTTTTGATATGACAACCATTCTTAACAAATGAAATATCATATCCTAAATCACTCTGCTGGCTTATGCTTATAAGGTTGTGTTTCAAACCCTTCATATAGGCCACTTGAGTGATAGAAATCTGGTTACTAAAAATGTTACCAAACCCTTTGATGATTCCTCTTTCAGATCCACCAAAGATGACTTTAGGCCCATCCTTGATAGGTCAGTACTCCTTCAGCAATCCCTTTGTTCCAGTCATGTGCCTGGAACATCCACTGTCCAAGTACCATATAGGGGTATGGAGACTTGGACTCACCTGTAATAAAGAATTACTTTCCCTTAGAACCAAAGTAAGTCTTGGGTCCTTGGTTCAAGTTAGCTTCATCCTTAAAAAATCTACCTGCAGCTCTTCTAACAGGTAGACTGTTGTTCTTCCTAACAGTAGTGTTGTGCCAGCAATCTATGGCATAATGACCTGTCTTGCCACAGATCCAACATTCATACTTGTTGTATCTAGGTCTAGATACATTTTTGGAAGAAAAATTTCTGTTCTGTGCTGGTACTGCTGCAGCTACACCCACTGGTTTCTTATAACCATGGGGTTTATGAACATGGGCTGCCTTATTGACATAAGCACCATTGTCATTCAGAACTTCAGTCTTATTATGACCAAGAGTATTCTCAAGGTCATACTTGTTAGAAGGCACTTGAACCTTTCTAAAAACTACAGGAACTTTAAAATTCAATGGCTGAACTGAGGCTATTGCCTTTCTCTTGAAATGGGCAGCCCTGGTGTTACCTTTAAAGCCTATTCCAGCCATACCCTTTTGAGCCACAAACTCATCTATTAAGGGTAGGACTGATTTTGGCTTAGAGTAACTAGCCACCAAATCTTTCTCCTTTTGAAGTTTGACTTCCAGACTTTTAATTAGATCATTTTTATATGTGATTGTACCCATCTGAATAACAGTTATAGTTTTCAGCTTGGCAACCTCATTCATTTTTTGATCCAATTCTTTCTCTAAACCAGATGCAGTCATCTTAAGATCTGCAATTTCCTTAGACTGAGTTTTGGCCAGGTTCTTGCTTTTCTTTAGATCCTGCAACAAGTCCCCATATTCATCTATCAACTGATGAATATGTCCTTCAGATTCAGATCCATCCTCATCACTTGATGTAGATGAATCTGACTCTGAACCAGTACTGTAATAAGAAATTCTAGAATTACATTGTAACTTACTGGGACCAGGCTGATCCTGGCACTTGTTGTCTTCTGATTCATCCATCAGTCCCATGTACTGATGGTCTTCTTGTTCATAGATGGAGTTCAGCAATTGCATAAACTCATCTTCTTAACTAGCTGCATATAGTCCAATGTATGCTTTAGCTTCAAATTCTGACTCTGAGGAGGATTGATTTGTAAGACTCTTCTCCTTCTTTCCCTTTTGTTGAGTCTTCTTTCTATCTGCACACTCCTTCCTCTTTTCTGGACACTCAGCCACCACATGTCCAGGTCTATTGCAGCAATAACAAACAATTTTTGATGTTGTAACTTTGCTGGGCTTACACCTGCTGCTTTCCTTTCTTGATGATTTTCTCTTTTGATAGTAGTCATCAACTGGCTGTGATGTGGATGGCCTTGACTTCCACTGCTTATTCTTCAAGAACTTCTGAAACTGCCTTATAAAGGCAGCAAAATCTGCATCTGAATCACTGATATCTAAGTTCTGATTGTTTGAATTCTCTGAGATAACTTCAGCAACTTCCTTAGGTGGTGATGGAGATATCCTTCTATTCTTTCTAGGGGCTTCAACCTTGAAAGCTACAGACATTTCTCTATGCTCTCCTTTTGTATTTCTTTCTTCCTCCTTCCTAGCCATTAGTTGCATTTCATATGATAGCAACTTTCCAAATATGGTTGGAGGAGAAATGTATGCTAGTTTGGCCACTTCTCTAATGGCACAAATCTTGGTATCCCAATCCTTTGTCAAGGATCATAGGAATTTGTCATTCAGCTCATATGTACTGAAGACCTTTCCATAGGACATCAGTTCATTCACTATCCTGTAGAATTTCTTGTAGCATTAAGATATGCAATTAGAATTCCCTTGTCTGAAACTCTCATATTCTTGATTGAGCATAAACTTTCTGTCTTGTCTAACTTTTCAGAACACTCCATGTAGACAATCAAAGTGTCCCACATTTCCTAGGAGGTTTTGCAGTGAATCAAATTTTGGAAAGTAGAATCATCTATGACACTCACTATGATATTCTGAGCTCTTTTATCCATAGTTGCCAGTATAATCTCATCCTTAGTCATTTCAGAAAAATCTTTAGGAGTTCTTTGATTTTCATCTAGAACAGACGCATTCATTGGGATATATGGACCTTCTTTTACTGTGATATATATCCTTGGGTCAGATGCCTCAATAAACAACCTAACCCTTTCTTTTCAGATTACAAAAATCTCTTTCCTACAGATGGGTAATTTCATTGACCCTAGTTCCTTATGATTCTCTCGAGAACCCATTTTTTTGATTCTTGATTCTGCCTTAGGGATCTAACTCAGACTGTTATGTCCGTCTTTGAGTAACCTCCCTCTGATGGCACTTGATAGTTTTACTTTCAAGACTACCTAAACACCTAGAGGGGGTGTGAATAGGTACTTTTCCTTGTTTTAACTTAAGTCAGAATATAACTACAGTTCTTTGAGTAAATCAGATATTTCTACAGCTAACACAGCACAATCAATCTCAATCATACACACATCACAGATTGCACACAAGATTTATAGTGGTTCCCCAAGGTATGGGTACATCCACATTTCCCCCTTCACCTATCTAGCAGTGTGCTAGATTCGGCCTAACTTCTTCCTTTATCTCAAATCCTCAGATCCTACAGCTCATAATCCAGAAGGATTCCTACAACTCAGAATGTTTCCACACTCCTACAACTCAGGCTAACAAGACCTACCTCAGCCTTGCCACAAGGCCTACAACTAAGAGAATACCTTCTCCTACAACTCAGGCACAAACAGCCCTACCACTGAGAGAACAAATCTCCTACACTCAGCCTTTATAAAATAGGCTTACAACTCAGAATCTATGAATTGATCCTACAGAATTTGATAAGGAATTTTATAATCTCTTACCCCTGTTGAGAGAGAAGGGATAAGAACTTTCTTGATCAGCTTCTTGAAGAGGCTGATGGCTGAAATCAACTTGATCTTAGCTTTCTTCAAATCTTCTTGAATCTGAACTAGTTGGGTTGATTTCCTTTGAATATAACTGACTGGCAGCTTCCTCCTTAGATTCCTGAAATAGATCTGAATCTTCTTGACAGATTAGTTCAGCATCTGCTTCTTGAGAGACCGGTGATTGTCTCCTCCTTGACTTCAAATAGCTGGAACTCTCTCTCTCTCCAAACCTCTTGAAGATACTTCTGAATTCTTGATTGAATTCAACTTAGACTGAATCTGAGTGGATGATCACTACAAAATGTCTTCTTAGATCTTCTCACAAAGATCTACTTCTGTGCCTTGCACTTTCTTGATCAGAGATCTATCTCACAATAGTTGTGTTTTTGTGTGTCAATAATAATGAATAATAATTCTTATATCTTCCTTCTTCTAAATCCAGCTATATATAGACGTCATCTATGGTAACCGATTGATCCGGTTTATAACTAACTTCTTACAAGTCTGACAGTTTAAGTTAACCTGTTGTAACTCACAGTTGTCAAGTCGTCAAACAGATCTTGAGCCTTTGTCGTTGTCAGCAAAGCATCGAGACTGACTGTCATAAAGTGTCGAGACCATCTATCAATATGTGTCGACACAAGTGACTTAAGTGTTGACACATACTTTGGTGGTGTCGACATATCTGCCTTGATGTCGACACAGCTTCTTAACACTGCATCTTGAGAATGTGTCGACACTGATTATTTGTGTCGACACAAACACTTCACCATTCATCTGTAATCAACTTGGTCTAGACTCATCTGTGTGTCGACACAAGTCCTGTGTGTCGACACAGTTGATGTAGACTAAGAACATAACATGTGTCGACACTGCCTCCAGGTGTCGACACAGTTGTTTTCGACTCTGCCTCTGTGTGTCGACACAATTGTTGTCGACTCCTGCCTCTACGTGTCTACACTACCTCCCGGTGTGGACACAATTGATGTCGACTGACTATTTCTGTGTGTCGACACTGCCTCCCGGTGTCGACACAAATTCACTGAAGTGTCGATACAGCTATTTCCAAGTGTCGACACAATCTTATTGAAGTGTCGACACAGCTTACTCAGGTGTCGACACATGGACTTGGAAATTTTTCTTTATATTTTAGCACATTCTCAACCGGCACATATAAACTTAAAACAACATCAAATACACCTTGATGTATATCATTGAGCTAAGTTTGACTTGTCCAAATCAGGTACACATTTTCCAATGTACCCAACAGTTAAGCACTTTCCGATCTCTCTTCCCTCCTGCTTACCTTTGGACAGAGTCGGCAGTGCGTACAGAATAATGGCTCGACACTGTACAAGAACAATTGGCAGTAATAAGGTGCCCAAACAACATGACGGTGACCCTTGTAGTGACACTCTTAGAGCTGTACACCAAAATGTAGTGGAAGTCCCTCATGGGCTCCACTTTTTAAGGATGGGTGTACACGGATATCAGTTGGAGTGAATTTCTAAAGCCTTTTTAGCGCATTTCATCCCCTGGGTCGCTCGGGATGATCTTGAAGAGAGGTTTTCTCAACTGAAGCAAGGGTCCAAGTCGGTGACAGAATACCAACTAGAGTTTCAGCACTTGGCTAGATTTGCTGACTCTTATGAGTTGGATGATAGTGGATACACAAAATGATTCTATAAAGGCTTTCGAGACCCCCTGAGACAAGCACTTTTGTTTATAGCAGAATCCATTCTAGCCGAGATTATTGATATGGCAAAGAGGTTGGAAGCAGACCACTTGGGAAGTGGTAAGAGGACAGCTGAGGGCGTGATGGAAGCCAACCCTGGAATAGAAGGAGATTTTATAATAGAGGAGGAAGAGGATATCGAAGAGGTGGCGAGCGTTTCCCCAAGAATTTTAGAATGGATCACCCGGTTCCGCAACTGACAGTATTGCCTCCACCTCAACAATTTCAGCAACCTGGTGGGCGGTAGGAGCGAGTGTGATTCGAATGCAACCAACCGGGCCACATTCGACGCTACTGCCCGCAACTATTTGGAAATGCGCCTCTCGCTTTCCCTCCAGCAGCTCCTCGAGGGCGGGGTAACATGCGTGGTCGAGGACGAGGACAACGAGGTGGAAACCCTGGGCCCACTCGGGATCAGATGTATGCGATTGACATGACTCAAGAGCAGAACCCTCAGGAGGTGATTGTAGGTATGATTACAATTAGTCATTTTATTTTCATTAATACCGTCAAGTTACTTAAGATATACTAGACGCCTAACTTGAGAATTATTATTGACACTTAGGCACTGTGATGGCCGGCAGGAAATCGGCCTATACATTATTCGACACCGATGCCTCGTACTCTTTTGTGTCTGAAGACTTCATCAAAGATATAGATGGAGTGCAATAATTCCCTGGTACTGCTCGAATGGGGCGCCTTGCAGACGGATCGGAGATGACGACAACCGTGAAGTGTGAGTTTGAGGTTCTTCTTGAAGGAAAGCTCTTCGACACCCTTGCCACAGTCTTGAGAATGCCATAGTTCGACCTCATTCTGGGCATGACATGGCTGGAGTGGCACTATGCGAAGATTGACTGCATGCAAAAGAGGATCTCATTGAGACATGGAGACTCGGAGGTCATTTTTCAAGGTGTTAACTTCGCGCCCCGTATGATGTTATCTTTAGTCCAGACTTTAAAAGCCCACATGAAGGGGGATGAAGTTTTCATGATTTATTTCAAGCTGAAGGAGTTGGCGTTGGATATCAAGGATTTACGGGTGGAGCGCGATTTCCCCGAAGTATTTCTGGAGAAATTGCCAGGATTACCCCCACATAGAGAAGTAGATTTTCAAATCAAGTTAGTACCGGGTGCCAAGCCTGTCTCTAGGACTCCTTATCGAATGGCCCCGAAGGAACTCGCCGAGTTTAGAGTTAGGCTGCAAGAGTTGGTAGAATCAGGGTTTGTTCGCCCTATCTCATCACCTTGGGGACCCCCTGTTCTATTCGTTAAGAAGAAAGATGGAACCCTGTGATTATGAATTCACCCTGAACTTCCACCCCAGAAAAGTAAATTCTGTAGCCGATGCTTTGAGCAGGAAGGTACAAGAAACAAGTCCCGAGTCCTGTTTGATGCGTATGGAGCTAGCTCGGATGCTTGAGAAGATGGAAATCACCTTGGTGTATAAGGATCAACCGGACGAGTATACGGAGTACTTGACCACGATGATTGTAGTTTGCGATATTCAAGACCAGATCTGGGCGGAGCAAGGAAGGGATGAGGCTCTGGCCCTGACAATAAAGTCAATTGAAGATGGGACAACTAGCGAGAACTCTCTAAAGGATGGCCTTGTTCATTTCCGTGGCCGGAATTACATTCCCAAGGGCGGTAAAATTCGGGAAGATATCTTGAGAGAAGCACACTGCTCTCAGTATTCTGTTCATCTTGGGATTGCTAAGATGTACGCCGACTTGCGGAAGACCATGTGTTGGTTGGGAATCAAGAAAGACGTCAGACATTTTGTTATGCATTACGAGGCCTGTCAAAGGGTGAAGGCAGAATGTAGGAGCCCCGGTGGATTGTTGCAGTCATTGCCCAACCCCGAGTGGAAGTTCGAGGATGTCTCCATGGACTTCGTCCACGGTTTGCCTCGCTCCCGCTCAGGGAATGATTCGATATGGGTAATCGTTGATCACTTGACAAAGGTAGCCCGGTTCATACCTACAAAGAAAGAAGCACATGTGGATGTTTTTGTACGCCTTTTTGTGGAATAATTCGTACGGTATCATGGCGTGTCAAAAACAATTGTTTCTTACCGGGATGGTCGATTTACCTCTAGGTAATGGAAGGCTGTGCAAGCATATTTGGGTTCGTGCCTTTCCTTCAGCACAACGTTTAACACTCAGACCGATGGGCAATCTGAAAGGACAATCAGGACATTGGAAGACTTATTGAGGTGGTGTGTGTTGGATAGATGAGAGCTGTGGGAAAGGCTCCTACCCTTGGTAGAATTCTCATACAACAACAGCCATCAAGATAGCATTGGGATGGCGCCCCATGAAGCCATTTTCGGAAGAAGGTGTTGAACACCCTTGTCTTGGGTGCAGGATGAAGATAAGAAGGCTTTTGGAATTGAATACATAGATAATACTGATGCGGCTGTGAGGCTAATTCGGGACCGCATGCTCGAGGCTCAAAGTCTCCAAGAAAAATATTATAATGCAAGCACCGAATGGTGGAATTTCAAGTGGGCGACAAGGTATTTTTAAAGATCAGGACGATGTATGGAGTATCTCGGGTACGTGGTGTGAAGAAGCTCATCCCAAGTTACGTCGGGCCCTACGTGGAAAGGATTGGCCCGTTGGCATATCGGTTGGAGTTACCGCCGGAGCTAGAGATTCTTCATGACGTATTCCATGTGTCGTCACTCTGAAAGGCGTTGTTGAGGCCCGAACAATATGTCCCAACCACTGACGGAGCAGTTGTTACTGATAGGTCGGTGCGACTAGAGCTTGTGCGAATAGTAGACATGCGAGACGAGGATTCTGCGCCGCAAAAGTGTTCCTCTAGTAAAAGTGTTGTGGTCCAATTATGGGAAAGAGGAGCATATGTGGGAGCAGGTGGACTTGATGCAAAAGCGCTACCTTGAGCTATATCATCAAGGTAACCTTTAAAAGCATATTTTATTTTATATTTATTTTATGCTTTTCTCTCCCCGTAGCCTTAACCCGATTTCAGGGATGAAATCTTTTATTTTGTTTATAGTATATGTAACGTCCCGATTCACGCTAGGCCCCTTGTGTGCGCTTTTGAGTCAGGAGGGCTGATTTATGTACAGAGATTGCAGGCGATCAGGCGCGCACTTGTGGGAAAAAGAGAAGTTGGGCCTGTGTAGGACACGAGTAGAGACACGGGCATGTCCCTACCCGTGTGCATCTGCTAGAACTCAAGTGGTACTGGGTGGTCTTTAGAATGGCGTTGAGTACCTATTTTGAGTATGACACTGGTAGAGAAACGGGCGTGTCCCTACCCGTGTGTCGTGGCATTGAGTGGCATGGTGTTAAGTGATAAGCAGGATTGTCGAGAGAAGGACACAGGTAGAGACACGGGTGTGTCCCTACCCGTGTTCCGTGCCGTTTAGTGGCATGGTGTTGAGCGATGAGCATAGAAGGACACAGGTAGAGACATGGGCGTGTCCCTACCCATGTGCGTCGAGGCAAGATCGACGAAGTGTATCCCAAGCAAAACACAAGTATAAACACGTTTTGAACCACAGCTGTGTTACCTGGACACAGGTACAGACACGGGCGTGTCAGTACCCGTATATGTGTACAAAGCGGAAGTCAAACCATTGACGCCATTTCGCCCGAGCAGGACACGGGTAAGGACACGGGCGTGTCCCTACCTGTTTCACTTCTGAATAAAAAGGCAAAAAAAAACCGTAGCCGATTTCATTCTCTCCCAAGCCACATCTTCTGGAGAAAACTTCTGGAGGAGGGAAGAACCTGCTGGAGCCAACAAAACTCTGTGAGGAATCACCACCGCCGCCAAGGAAAAAGGGATGCTGACGAGAAGAATGACAAGATCCATGGCCGGAAATGGTGGAACCACTGGAAATGAGGTGAACTTCCTCCACTCTCCCTTGGTTCTAGATCTGTAGTTATCCTTAGGCGAGATATTGACTCAAATGAGTCTTGATATGTGAGATAAAGATTCCTAGGGAGGCCATGCTAGATCTTGTGATCTAAGGTTTATTCGTCTTCAACCTCCCCTTCCTTCAAAGTGATGATGGGGGGGGGGGGGGGTTTCGTGAAGAGAAATGGCCTTATGAGGTTTAATAAGGGTGGAGGAACTTCTGGTTGTGATTTGGGAGGATCGGATTGAGGAGGAAGATGAACTGATGTCATTCATTCCGCCTCAAGATGCGTGCAGAAATCTGTGTTCTGCACGCAGCGACCTTCTTGGCTATTTTCAGGCAAGATATGGCCAGATTTTGGCTTTTAACTAAACACAAAGGTCATAGCCCTTGGGATTAACTTTCCAATGAATGGTTACACGCCTTCAGGTAAAGTCTATAGCCACGGGAATGTCTGATCGAAGTAGAGGGCTGTCAGACTAAGCGTGCAGAAATTGTATTCTGTACGCAGCATGCTTTGGAGCCAATTTCATGTGTGTTACAGTCTAATTTGGGTTGTAGACTGAACATGAAAGTTATAGCCCATAAAAAGACCATTCTATTGAGTGGTTACACGCACTCACTGGATTCTTGTAGCCACGGTAATCTCCGGTTGAAGTTGATGTCCAGTAGGTGTTCTGCGCCTGAAATTCCTGGGTTAGTGTATAGTTTTGTTTGGACTCGGAAGAGGTTTTGTAACAATCAGATGTGGAGTTGTAGGCGAATCATAATATGCCTAATTGTGATATGTCAACGCATGATGAACTTGTTGGATACACCCCACGTAAACAAATTGTTAAGTGGTATGTGGTTGAACGAAACCACATGGTGGGGGTCAGTGAACGAATGGTATTTAGTAGTTTAATAACAAGATTTACTAGAACTTATATAATTGTTGGGTGTTCATGTCCCCAGGCTCCATTTGTGCCAAGTAGATGGTTGGGCTTGGTCCTCGTGCTCGTTTTCGAGGCTCCTTCCGTGCCATGGTGTGGTTATATTGCATGCGGTGTGAGTCGACACGCGGTGTTGTAATCCTGGGTTAAGGATAGTGTGGCAGGTCTACGGGCTCGCCAATCATCACACCGATGGGGGTTAATAGATAGAACTTGGGTAATTGGGCTTGGTCCTCGGTGTTCACGTCCCGAGGCTCCTTCCGTGCAGAGTGAACGGTTGGGCTTTGGTCCTCGTGCTCATTTCTGAGGCTCCTTCCGGGTCACGCCATAGGCCAGTTCGGGGCTAGGATCTCGGTGCACATCTACCCGAGACACCCGCTGAGCCGTAGTACGCATGTGAGCTCCGCTGTTGTGTTCTAAGCGTTGAGGCGTACGGAGGCCTAGGCAACGTAGTGTGGAGACCAACCTAGTAGCGGAGATGCCCGCTCCACTGTCACCGTCTGGCCACGATGGATGATGCTTGAGAGGTTAGCTACCTGCTCAAAAAGTGAGAACTACAAGTCTGTGTCAACATAGCGATTGCATGTGCGTGATCATGGGTGAGTCATTGCATTGCATACATGTCATTACACTTCATTGCATACACAAGATCCTCATCGTATAAGTTTGTATGCGCATTCCTATACGATGAGTTACTTATTGCTGAACGATCCTCAACTTATATGCTTGTATGGGCATTCATATATATTGAGTTACTTTCTATTATAATATTATACTCTCATACTGCTATAGATGGTATAATTGCAAGAATAAGATGTTGCTCGTTTGTTACACTGCTTTATATGCTTAATGATATTTAGTCTATACCACTTGCTTGTACCTATATTTCATATATATTGCACCCTGTTCCTTTCTCCGCCCGGTGCCGAGGCATGGCCGGGGGAGTGAATGTGAAGCCACTTAGTCTTTATGACTAACGGTTGCTACGTCTTCCTTTTTAGGAGGAAACCCTGCAGGTGAAGCAGCAGGTTATGCAGCCGGAAAGCCAGGCCAGGATGACAGGGCCTGAGGGGACGGTACCGTCGCTACCGTCAGTTAAATATGTGAGTGTGAGAGGTTTTTGTTGTACCCATTTTGGGGAAAACTGTTTACGTACTCTGATATTAGAAGCTTGTTTTATCTTCTTTATTTATGTATTCATGGACTTTTATGCTTTGTGTGGATTTGACTTTTTTTCTATTGGGTTGGCAATGTATGATATTGGTTATAGCCGGCAGAATAGGCGTCTTCTGGTACAGGCTATAACGAGTGCTAGTGCTACCGCAAGGCGGCTATTCTGGGCATAAGACCCCTCTCGTGCCGTGTTTTGTGTTTCGGGGGGGGGGGGGTCTTACAATTATGACCCTAGATGGCTGAGCCCGGTTGATGATCAACACCCACCGTCAGGCTCTCACCTAGCTGATTGGGTCGGTGGTAGCGCCCGGAGGTTGGACAAGAGAAAGTATTCTCTCTCTATGGTTAGGTCCTGAGACGCTTCCACTGTTAGGCTTCAACCAAGCTGGTAGGGACAGGATCCTCGAGTGACGTCATTATGATCCTGGAGGGCTGAGCCTGATTGATGCTCAACACTAACTATCAGGGTCTCACCTAGCTGATTAGGCCGGTGGTAGCGCCCGGAGGTTGGACAAAGGAAAGTATTCTCGCTCTAGGGTTAGGTCCCGAGAACCTCCCGCTGTCAGGCTTCCACCTAGCTGCTAGTGCCGGGATCCTCGAGTGACATCATTATGATCTTGGAGGGATGAGCTCGGTTGATGCTCAACACCCTCTATCAGGCTATTACCTAGATGAATTTGCCGGTGGGACACCCAATGCCCGGCCGAAGCGAAAGATTGATTGACGCTCATCTCACATCATCCGGCTCCTACCGGCTGATAAAAGGAATAGAATTAGATGGCCCTAACAGTACCACCCAGCGTCCAAAAAGCGACCAAGGTCGTGAGAACTCAGGCTGCGCCGTGACCTCATGGGGCCCAGCTCGGGTGAAGCCGAGCGGCTCAGGTGCGAGTCGAGCCGGTTCGCCCACTTTATCTCGTGGGCAGCATAGAGAGTCTCTGGACAAGGGAGATGGGTCGGTACTCGCGGGTTAACAACTTAATACCCCTATGTTTCCTAAGCTGTCCTCATGGAACGCGCGATCTTACCAACGAAATATGAGCTCGAAGGAAATGAGTAGGAGGGTCGAGCTAGGTCGTGAGTATGTAAAGAAACAAAGGCATGAACATTTAAAAGAAGCAACGTCGCAAACAATATCATTTCAGAAAGGCATATATTATTAATTTCAAAGAATTACAAGAAGGGGACTTAGCCCGTATTTACATTTCATAAATAAAAATACATCACAAAAGAAAAGAGCGGTGTGGGGGTTCAGCGAGGCGAGCTCTCGGGCGGTGAGCCCTCCTAATGAGGTTGGTAGGACTTGTCGCTCGGCTTCGGTACTGGAAGGAATAGTTCCAGTACCACCTAGCTCGCTGAAAGACCCGTGCCTTCGCTCGTAATGAGGCCTGCCCGCTGTAGAGTTTGGAGTGTATATTTCGCGGCCTTGGTAGCACTCTTTTGCATCATCTCCTCCAGCTCGAACTAGATTAATGGGCGAGCTGGAAGCTATTGCTGGAGGGCGGCGGAGGAGCTACAGCTTCCAATTCCCACACCTGTGCCTGTAACGCTTCCTTCTCCTTCTCAAGGGTGGCGATCTGCAAACCTAGGGGCTTAGCCATTGCCTCATCTTGCTAAAAGAGATAAAAAGAGCTTGAGAAAATGGCAAGCAATCTTAAAATGACTAGTGTGAGTCATGGGACTTACCATACCCCAGGTATCCGGCGAGGATAGCGTCGGCCACGTCCGCCCGTTTCCTCTGGTGCTTCGCTTCCTCCTTAGCGAGGCAGCGGGCTTCCTCCATTTCATCAGCAAGTTTCTTAAGCGAGGGGGGGGGGGTCGTGGTGTGGGGTGTGGTGGGGGGTGTTCCGCTCTTGCTGCATGCACCACCTGCTAACTATGTGAGCCAGCTCAAGGCTACGGAGCTAGGCCCGCGCGCTCTCATGCATGAGAACTCGAGTTGCCTCCTCGTCGAAGATCGCGAGATATTCCCGCGCATAGAGGCTGAATGATAAGGCATAATCCTACCCGCTGATAATTTCCTGCTCTAACCAACTCGGCAGTAGGGTGGAGATGGAGGCTCGGTTCGCCTCCTTATCCCACTGAAGGAGGGGAATTCCGAGCTCGTCCAAGGGCCGCTCGTCGAAGCCAAAGTTGCGGTGCCCTATCGACACTTGCTTAGTGGAGGGCCCCCATCCTCGTGACCTGGAGGTGCCGGCCGCCTCGCTAGGAGAGACGCCGGTCGAGGCGTTCGGGGAGGTAGGATCTTTAGTTGGCTTGTCTGCCGGAGCCTTGCCTTTCTTCTGGGTTACGGGAGGTGCACCTCCCGTGGCCTTCTACTTCTTGGGCGGTGGTTGCGGCAGAGGTTGTTTGCGGGTCGCCTTCTTTTGGGTAGCAGTGGCTGGGGTAATGCAATATGCGGAAGCAACCGCCTCAACACGGGGGATCTCACCAGAAGCGGCTCACGTACTCTCTTAAAGAGGGTGCAGGGGAATGTCTCGCTCATGTATGGAAAGAGAGATATGGAAAAGAAGGAAAAGAATGGGGTAAGTAAAAAAAGAGGAAGGTGCGAGCAGCTTACCTCCTTCGGGAGGGACGGGGGGCAAGGCTGTCCACGTTCCTGCGGAGGAATGCGACTTCAAAGTTCTTCCCTTGGAAGAACCCACAAAGCTCGGCATCATGGCCCCCCCCAGGCACGGGGGTGGTAGCTCGCCTCACTAAGGTTGACCGGTGAAAAGGGGACATTGCTGAAGTATCCCTTGACGAAGATGAATTTCTTTAGCCAGTTATGGCTCTAATTTACTATCTCTTACACCTTGACATGAATACAATTCTGGAGAATAGCTTGCAGAAGACCGCAAGGCTGAACACGATCCGATCTTCCCGCAGGAAGCAGGCAAACCCGACCACGACAGCAATAGAATTGGGCATCATCTGGCCGAGGATGACCCCATAATATTTCAGGATTTGGCGGACCTCGGGACATAGGGGAAGCCGGAGGCCCGCATAAAAGTGAGCTATTGGAATGACGAGTTCCTCTTCAGTGAGGTCATTGATTTTCTCCTCCTCCCCGGGTCGTCTCGCCACAAAGCTAGGAAGGATGAAGTATCCAATCATGTCAAGAAATTCTCCTTCAGTAATGGTGGGGTAGGAGAAAGAGTGGTCGGAGAAGGCCCAGGCGCACTTCCTTCGCCCATCAGCGTCACTGCCGCGTCTGTCCATCTCGCAGACAAATCGCTAAGCGGGATGCTGTAGTTCTCGCAAAGAGTAGATGGGCTGGTAGCCGTAGGAAGTAAGGAGCGGAATTCTTAAATGCGGTAGGTAAAAAAGAGCGGCATGGCCTATTTATATGAAAAGAAATGGAGGGAAAATGTCCCATCGGCGGGAAAAGTGCGGATAGCAAAAATGAGCCATGAAGCTTCAACTTTGGGGCTGCCGCAGGTTCCTACCAACTCTCCACAACGCTACAAAAGTTTTTCGGCAGCGAGCTGTGCTGACTTGCGTCCCCCTAAGAGGAGGGCGAGCCGCGGCTCGTGTTTGCCGAAAGAGGTAAGTGAGTCACGCTGACTTGCGTTCGGTAGATTGTCGGCTCGCTCCCGCTAAGCCTAGGAGAGTGAGCTGTGCGAGTCGCTTAGACAGCCTCGCGCCCATAAAAGGAAGGGGTATGAGATCAAGGGCATCTCGTCCACACTCGCCTAAAGAAACCTAAGCAGTGACAAGATTTGAAAAAATACCAAAAACATAGGCTCATGAACGGGCGAGAAATCTCAAAAATTATAAATAAGAAAAGTTCGATGTCCTGAGAAAAGACGAATAAAATTTCATGGCCCTATCACGTGGGTTGATCCAAAATATAGGTGCGACCCGAGCTTGGCGACCGATAGCAAGGAAGGGGAAGGGGTGGATCAGTACTGAATCCATTTCCACTTACCCCGCCCACGCGTCCCGGAACAGGGCGGCACATGAGGGTGGAAGTACTCATGAACCGCCAGTAATTCCCGCTGGGCCAAGTTAACCTGCTCTGTGGCATTCCTGAGTCGTTCCTCTGCTCGTGTAATGTGTACCCCGGAGAATTCATCCCATCCCCTTCAGCTGGGCACCTCATGCCCTCCAGTACCGCGAACCGCTCCTCCGCCTCGGTCTTATCCTCATCTACCCTATCGCAAACCTCCTGTAGCAGCAGGGATTGTTAATAAAATAACCATGTCAACCGCCTCTTCATCCCCTATACATCCTGCGCGTTGCCCAGGTATTCCGAGATGTGGTCCATAGAAGGGGGAGGCGAGTACCCCTCGCTAATGTCAACATCGGAGGAGAAGATCGCATGGAATACTACAAAAGTAGAAGAGATCAGAAAAAACAAGCGGTTATAAGCAAGAAAGAGTACAAACTCACCGGGGATCAGCACGTCCCCCACACTGGCAGGCGGCTGGGAGGTACTCGGCTGGCCCTAGAAGTGCTCGCCCTCAAGAGCTGTAAAATATCTCCCTAGCCTAGGGAAGACTAGAAATGGAGGAATCGTAGGAGGGGCATGCCCCTGGGTTGAAGGGCTGGCGGCCCACTCAGTTATCAGTTGGGAGAAATGCCCTAGTTTCCTTCTATTGCCTCCATTTTTGCGGAGTTTCTCCAGCAAAAAAAGAAATCAGAAGTATAGTGACGAATCAGACAAGAGGTCTGTATACCTCATGGGCGGCCTCGGCACCGTCCGCCAAACTGGACGCATGGGCGTCGTTCGTAGGAGACCGCCTGACTATTTTCCCTTTCTTCGGCCTAAATAGGGGGCCGAGTGATCCACGCGCTAGCCACAAGGCAACATCAAGGACCTACTCCCGCGTCCCCTCCCTCACGGCCCCTTGGCACGCTCGCATCTCTTTTGACACAGGCATCGTTCAGCTACTATTCCCAAGGAAGGTAAAAGAAAGATGACAGGATTTTTCCCGTAGGCTCGGTGACATATTTATAGCATATGGGTGGATCCACCAAAAAATTCCCTCCAGCTCAACAAAGCACTCACCAAATACTTGTGGTTGGATGATTCTTTCCAAGCTTTGCTAAGCTCAAAAAGAGCGAGGATTGCGTACATCCACGTATTCTCCGATTGGGTCCATGATAAGAGAGCAAGCCAGGGAGACTGGCTCACATCAGTACTGTAGGCGGTGGCCAGCTCTCCCTAGCCAAGGCTAGGCGAGCGATCTGTGTTGCCAGTCCATCCAGTTCGCCCTTGCCTAAGCGACCTTCTTGCTGGCCCGCCTTCGTATAGGGCAGGCAAGCAATGGCATCCTGACTCACACTCTCCTAGTGATAGAAGGCGAGCTGTAGGAGCCAGGCCGCATCCGCCTAGTAGAGTGGCGAGTTAATCTTGTGTTCCTCGGCATTCGACCAGGGGGTTCTAGAGGCAAAATTACCTGGATGACCTTGCTGGGGGTGCAAATAGCTTTCCAAAACTGCAGAGTTACGCTGTTGGCAGACCACTTTTGGCTGCATATAGCTGTTTAGAATAGCAGAGGTTGGCTGTTGGCAGACCATTTTCAGAAAACAGCATCTGGCTAAGGATGAGAAGCACTTTAAGATCTTCCGGGTATGTGGTGGGACCTCCATACCAAGACCTTAGGTCTATCCCCTGTTCTTTTTCCTTAGTCATTTGGATCGTGAGAAAGAAGTAAATGTGAAATCACCCATTCCGCAATGGTGAACTCCACAGAGACCAAAATTTCAGTTTCAACATTTGGAGAATTAGGACGAATGGATTAAGTTTGTCTTACTCATGTGATGTGTGAAGGACTATGTAGTGCCAAGCATTGAGTGTGTTGAGAACACACTTCTAGGAGTTGAGTTTGTTTAGTCTACTCAGCCAGGCATTGAGTGTGTCGAGACCACTCGACGATTCGTCGAGTCAAGTGTTGATTCGTCGAGTTGGCATTGAGTGCATTGAGACCACTCGACGATTCGTCAAGTCAAGTGTTAATTCGTCGAGATTGCGTTATGTGCTTCGAGATAACTCTACGATTCATTGAGTCAAGTGTTCATTCTTTGAATTGGTCTTGAGTGCGTCGAGACCACTCGATGATTCTTCATGTCAAGTGTTGATACATCGAGTTGGCATTGAGTGCGTAAGACCACTCGATGCTTCGTCGAGTCAAGTGTTATTTCGTCGAGTTAGGCATTGAGTGCACTCGATACTTCGTCAAGTCAAATGTTGATTCGTCGAGTCAAGTGCTAAGGATACTGCCATACATTTAGTGTGTTGTGTCCACATAACAATTCATTGAGTCAAGTGTTGATTAGAAGAATTATATTCCATAAATTATAGGTTTGCTGATAGCGATGACTTTCTGCTGTTTATTCCTATGGGTATAAATAGAATGTCTTAGGGTTTTGTTGTGTGTGCGAAATATGAACAAGTACAATCCACTAACCCGAGAGGAAAAAGCTGATGGAAAGTGTTTCTAAAAGTCCCATTCCCGTCGCCATCACAAAACCCATTTCTGACGCCCGTCGTTGCTGCCTCTTCTGAAGCAGATCTAGCCGTTTGTGAAGATGTAGAGTATTTTTCTCCAACCTAGATCTTGGGCAACAAGAGTCTAAGGGTTCTCCCATTCATGTGGATCACCTATAGAGGTGTGCATACATTTCTATGCTCAAAATCCATCCTCTAGTGCTCGTCGGTTTTCTTGGAGCATCTTGGTTGAGTAGTGACTCAATCTAGCAAAGGTAAATATTTATTTACAACACTTTACTTCTTGTTCAATGTTTATCACAAGATCTATTTATCTTGGACTTTTCTTGTTCCTTCTTCCACTACGCACAAGTGTTGTAACATATAGAAAATAATAGCTTCTTCACTCATTGCTTTTGTCCTTAGCCTGACTTCTTGATGAGGTATTGAGTGAACTTCCTTCACTAAACGCTTCTGTCCTTAGACATAATTTCTATTGAGTAGGCGTTGAGTTAATAGTCTTCACTCAATTCTTTTCTTTGGATAGATTTCTTGATTGAGGTGTTGAGTGGCCTGTCTTCACTCAACACTTCTATACTTAAGCAGATTTCCATATGAGTGTGCATTGAGTGAACTGCTTTGACTCAACGCTTCTATTCTTAGATAGATTTCAAAATAGAAATCATGAGGCTTTGACTGCTTGAGATTCTTTCAATGCTTCTGGGCTCTTGGCATTGAGTGAACTTCCTTCACTCAATGCTTCTGGACTTAGCCAGATTTCTGCTTTGCCAGAATCCTGTCTTGAGTCCAATTTTCATAGTGACTCAGACCACCTATCAAATTTGTGCAAAAGAGAACAACCTGCATACATTGAACATAGAGCAAGCATCAAATACATTCATGTGTATACCATTGTCTTGTGGGCCTTATTTAAATCTAGGACATTGTGATCAATGGACCCAATAGTCTCCCCGTATTTGAAGAAGTCAGAACCCTAGATAATGATATACACTTCCTCAGATAGAAGATAAGCATTCACAGAATTTAAGAATAGAAAATGAATCACATACACAAACATATGAATATTATTAAAGGCAATAATCATAAATTTATAGTGTGCTCAAAATAATGTTCACTTTCCTACAACCCTTAAGGAAAATACAAAACATATTAGGTTTCTGGTTCGTTAGTCACGATCCCCCTGTAGGGTTTCTTGGCAGCCATTTCCTTATCTTCACCCTTCTTTTCCTTTTCTCTCTCAAAATAGTTGTAGGGCTTAGGAAAATACTTGCTGTGCTCCACAACATGTAGTGGCAGTTCACTTGAAATTTTTTTATCTCTTTTGAATTTCCTTTTGGCCTCTTCTTTACTCTCTAGTTTAGCCCATTCTAGGGAGCTATACAGCTTTCCCCTATCACTTTTCTTATCTTTTATTTGATCCCAGGATGACAAGAAAATAGTCTTAGACTGAGGACTCCACTTCTCAAAATCTGGCCTGGTTTCCTTCTCCAATCTAGACCTTTTCTTACTTAGCCTGATTTCTTCTTCTTCTTCAGCAATAGACTTGTCTCTTACCCAGGCTATCCAGTTTGTAGTGGGACTAAATGTGGGAATTTCAATAGCAGTTGATGGTTCAGTCCACTGAGCACCAACCTGATTAACATCTTGATCTCCCCCTGATCACCATACTGTTCATATAATGCTTCTTGAATAGGTCCTAGAATAGCAAGAATGTTTTCATAGTATGTTGTTCAAGGCCAAATCATCCTCTAATTGCATTTGTTACCAAGGCAACATTCTCAGTGTTAGCCTCATCATTGCCTTCCCCCCTTTATGACTTCTTCAAATAAAGCTGCAGTCAGGGAGTTCTTGGCTATTGAGAGTGTTTCATCTAGAAAATTTACACCTTTGGTTGTTAACCCAGAAATCGGCGATCCCTCCCAAGGTAGCTAGCTCTCAAGTCGCGTCTTGCTCCAAGTTCCCCCTGGAGGACGTGGCCGGTCATCCCTCTATTTGGGTCAGGCAGATAGACCATTCTATCTTCTTAGGTCGCGTGGCTAGGGCTGTCTCCCCGGTCTAACCACCTAGGTCGCGCAGCAGCCGCTTATTGTGCAGGGGCTGCGGACTACTTCAACAGTCCGCCCATGCAGGTCATGCAGTTTGGTCGGATAATTGTGCAATGGTTCTCTCTATTCCTACAGGTAAGGATAACTCTCTGGTACATCCTAGTCTGCCAAAAGTAGGTGACCTTCCTCCAGGTTTCCCAACAGAAGGCGACAAGCTTCAGGTCGCCCATCAGGCGATAACTCCTCATTTTGCAAAAGAGACAAGCATCAGGACGCCCAGCAGGGGCAATAAACCAATCCATACAGCAAGAGACAGACTTCAACAGCAGGGGGACCTGCTCCTTCAGTCCACTAGGTCGCCCAGTAGGTGACCAACCCTTCAGTCTGCCAGCAGGTGGTGGACTCGGTCTCAGTCCGCCCAAAGAGGTTGGACGGCAGCAGGACAGTCAACCCACATAGCCTACATTGGACTTAACCTCAGCCCGCCAAAAGGAGCCAAACTCGCTCTAACAGTGGGGGCGACCTGACCCTTCTATTCGTTAGAAGTAGGCAGACTCTCTATACAGTCCGCCAGCAGCACCACCTTCCCAGCACCCGCTTCTTCCCAGCAGTAGGCGACCTTCTCTTCAGTCCGAAATAGGTCACGGACTCATTCGCAGCCTTCCCATATACTCGGGGGGACGTCATCAAGTCCTGCTTCTAGAAGATCATTCCCGAGACTATAAATAGTCACCCATACCATTTTATGGCGGACGAGGGACAACGACTAGATGACAGTCGAGGACCAGCCATTGCAGCAAACCCTGCAGCCATAATCTTTCTATCCGCTAGTGCTGCTCGTGGATTGGACACATGTCCGCGTGGTTAAGTCCTTTCGGCCTGGTTCCCGGTCTCATCTTTAGTTACCTTAGCAGTCTTCTCTGCCTGATCGCGCAGTCCGCTCGACCTAGAATAGCGAGCTGCTGGATCAGCTGTCCGCACGGTCTGCCGACCTCTTTGGTCAAACCACGCGGCCTCTAACACTTCTTTCTTCTAGCCACCAGCTTTCCGTTGCACCCTTTGTTTGCTTTTCCATGTAAAGGGACTCAAGATGTAATATCAATTCATAATCAAAGGAAAGCCCGTCGCAGGAGTGGCATTTAAGCCGCGGAGGGAAAACTCTGTTGTTGCCGCTACCAGCGGCCCCCTCTCTCACACTATTTCTCCCTCTCGGTCTCAACCATAAACCTAACTATCAATGTAACCGTCTGGTCGACAGTTCCTCATCAACCTCCCATCATCCCCGCAACCTAGATCCAACACACTCCACTATCGTGCATGAAGAGATGTTTTCCGCATCAGCTGCCTAGCAGTCTCTTCTCCTCCCCTTTTCTTCATCCTCTCGTGAGATTTCAAACACCGTTATCTGCTGGTGCACCCATTTCCTGCATCAATAGTTAACACGCGGCCTTCAGATCTCAAGCTGACAGTGAAAATCAACGTTTACTCATGCCAGATCATCAACCTGCCGAGAACCTTGCACCTTCAAGACCTAGTGAAGGTCCTCTTTGGGAAGCCTTAGAGCGATTACGTCGGGAAACTGCCCAACAGTTCCAGGAACTCAACCATGCTCTAGCCGTTATCTTGCAGCAATTAGAGGCGCAACCTGCAGCAGTGCCAGTTCCTCCAATAAATCAAGCACAAGTATTAGAGAATCCGCAAACTTATCCAATAATCTTTCTACCGGTCTATCCTCCTGTTTACCCACAAACCTATCCGCAAGTGCCTGCAGCCCATTTACGGTCTCAAAATGACGAGTTTGCTGCTTGTAAAAACTTTTTCCAAGAAGCTGCCCGGGGAAGTCTGGCAAGATTTCTAAATTTTCAGGGAAGTCATCCCTACTCTTCGGCTCCTGCCTTTTCTCCTCCCGCAGCAGATTTTCCCTTTTATCCTCCGTCTCCTTTTACAGCTACAGCTTATGCTCCTTTTTTCCTTATGTTCTAGGAGTGCAGGAAGGGTCGTCACCATTTTCTGAAAGTGTTCGACATGAACCAACTCTAGCTAACTTCAGAGACCTTGATTTCCAATTTACACTGGAGATACTGATCCAATGAAGCACCTTCAAGTTTTTGAATCAGCCGTAGCTCTGAAGACCCTTTCAGATGTAACTAAATGCAAACTCTTTGTAACATCCTTTTATGGGCAAGTGTAAGAGTTGTTCTATGGAATGCGTCCTCAATCCATTACTTCCTTTGCTGATTTGCGAAGAGAGTTTCTGCTAAGGTTTTCTACCTCTAAAAAGAGAAAGTGCCGTCCAAAAGCCCTCTTTGAGATCAGGCAGCGATAGAATGAGACCTAGTCTCATTTTGTGGATTGTTTCCAAAACTAAATTTTTGACATTGTGATCGTCGATCAAGAAATGTATCGGTTGGCCCTAATATATGGTGTGCTAGAAGGACCACTTAAGTTTGAGGCTAATTTCCGAGCACCAAGGACATATCAATAGTTGGTTGGCTTAACCAACTCATACATTCGAGGTGTGAAGAGCAATCCCAACTTCATCTCCAGGCTTATAGCAAAGAAAGATCCTTCTTCTTCTTACAAGCAACCTCCGAGGTCTCCTCAGAATGATTTTCCATCCCATGTAAGGAAGGGAAGAAATCTTCAACATCATCAACACCCCTTGCCGGGCCAGGATCGTGCCCGAGATCAATTATTACTATTTCCAGCCCCAACTCTACAAGAAGCTTCGGTTCATCAACAACAGGATGATGACTTGCTAGAGTCTTAAATGGATGAGGTCATCTAAGAAGTAAGCCAAATCATGAAAGATAAGGCTAATTACAAAAGGACTTACCAACCGGCATATCCAAGATCAAAAGATTCAGATCCGTTTTGTGAGTTTCACAAAGAAGGGGGCTTTCAACTGAAAACTACCGAGCTCTTCGCCAGTTGGTAGGATGAATGCTTAAGCTAGGCAAATTTTGTGACTTATTCCAAAAGAGTGATCACTTTGATCCGTCTAATTCAAAAGGCAAAGAAGTAGCAGATATTCCTTTTGTCTCAAAGGGAGTGAGCCATATCAACAATAATCCTAATTTCATCGACAGTGAGACCATTGATGCGAATGACATAGGCGTCTTTGGAAATCAATTCTGAGGTGAAGACGGACATCACAGTCCAAAAAGCTCCTCACAATCATGGTTGGTTTCTTTTACTTTACACTCTTCAAACATTTTCTCTCTAAAACACTTCTAATTGTTCTTTCATTCATTTTAATAAATTTTATGTCAGAGATCCCATACTGACACTTTTCTCTTTTGTGGAGTGCCTCATCCTCTATTTTCTCTTTGCTATAGGGATCGCTGAACCACTGAGATATTGCCCAGTCTTGCTTGGGCACCCTCAAGGTTTGTCTTTCACGTAAGATCATAATGACCACATATGCGAGGAGTGTTCACATATGTGTAGTGGGAGCTGTCCAACTCTTTTGAAGAGTACTTCAGGGCTTTGGATCCCAGCCGGTATCTGACACACAGTGCGCATCAAGGGAGGTCCCAGTGTGTAGCTCTACTGCACTTCGCTAGGGATACATTACAATTACGATGATCTTTGCTTGATAAGCAATGACGTTCAAGTGTAGCCTTGTCTCTTTGATCATCTCAAAACTATAATAGTCGAATACTCTATGGTACTCTCAATCCGTGCCATCGCGGGGCCCACAACATTGCTAATCTTTTCAAAGACAAGAAGTGCTATGGACTATATGGCGCACCTTGTCTAACTAATCAGCACTATTTGTAACCCAAATCATGGGAGCAGTACATCTATTGTTCCTTCTAAAGATTTGTGCATTTTTCACTTTTGTGCACTTCTAAGGGGGTGCGGCTAGTCTGATCTAGGTAGGACTACACTCTTGATGACCTTTCTTGAGCAGGCGATGCTTTAGCCCCGGGAAAAACCTAGGGCACATCCGGACTTTTTTGGTCATCTTCAGGTGTAGACCTCCTTCGTGAACTGCCTTTCTTTCAGGTTAACAGGTTAAATCCAACCTATCCAAAGGATTTGCAACATCATTTTTGATTATCCTCATCTTATATACTCGGCTTGCATAAAGCTCTATCAGATGATGGTTAACAAGCTCTCTATTACTCTTATTAGATGTTTCTGATGCCAATCATTAATCAGAGTATCTGGTTCTCCATGATTAACAAACTATTCAGCTGAAGTCTAGTCAGTTCTTTCATCTTACAGATTAAGAATTCCTTATTTAGATATCAGATCTGACTACGTAAGAAGATTATTTATGTGCCTTGATCTCTACTTGATTTTGCTTATTCGGTGAACAGTAGGATTTCATGGATATTCATTCTGCAGTCTAATCATATCTATCTAACTGCAATAACTTTTAACAGAAGATTTATCCATAAACTCCTCAAGTACTCGACTTACTTTACTTTCATATCTACTGCTCACTCTTCCTTGTGCAGAGATTAGCAGATATTTGCAGGTTCCCTTCAGGTACTTGCAACTTACTTTTCTTTCATATCTGCGGCTCACTCCACTTTTCACAGAGATTAGCAGATATTTGCAAGTTCCCTTCAGGTACTTGTAACTTACTTTTCTTTCATATCTACTGCTCACTCTTCCTTATGCAGAGATTAACAGATATTTGCAAGTTCCCCTCAATTACTTGCAACTTACTTTTCTTTCATATCTTCTAATCAGTTATCCTTTTGTAGAGATTATCAGATATTTGCAAGTTCCTTCACGTACTTACAACTTACTTTTCTTTCATATCTGCTGCTCACTGATGATGCATATTTTAGCTTAATTTATTAGGGTAAAAATATATTTATTTTCTTTTTAAATCTCTTTCTTTTTGTATTTTTAGGTTCCTTTTAGTTACTTTTTATGTAAATAATCTTAGTTTTTTTTTTTATTTTTCAGGTTTTCACAGCTTTCGGCCAAAATGACCTGACAAGCCCCCCTGACACGCCCTCCCTAGGCATGTCATAGGGCGTATAACCTGATCCCGAGGAATCTTGCTGCCAGAACATAAATCCCGATAAAAAACACCTAACACGCCCCCAGCCATGCTCTCCCTGGGCGTGTCTCTGGGAATGTACCCTCATCCTGAAACCTGCTGCTTCAATTAAAGCTTTTCTATTGCTGCACGCCAACCCGTACGTAACGCACCCCTGACACGGGCATGGCCCTGGGTTGTGTCACACCTTTTCTGACGATTGATGGATTTCCGACCAATGATTTTTATGTGACATGCCTTACACTCCCCCCATACACGGGCGTGTCCCAGGGCGTGTCCACCAATGTATAGAAGCAGTCATCATTCCTGCCACAATCTAGTGCTCGAGGTAAACTCTGTACTTGGCACGCCTCCCTGACACGCCTTCCCCCTGCTTGATAGGGGGCATGACCCAGACAGATTTTTTTCCCTATAAATACCAGGTCATTCCAAGCATTCCAGACCAAGTTTTGGGGAGAGGGGATGTGTTGCTAGTTTCATTCTTAGTGTTTTTTTATGTTATTTTTTTTTGCTCTATCTCTCCCTCCATTTCTAGTTTTAGTTTTAATGCAATGTACTTTCATTACTTGTAATCTCTTTTTAGTAGTGTTGTAGTAGTGATTAGCTCTATTTTCACGCACTTGTAATCTCCATTCCTAGTTGTAATCGCTTTATGCTTTTAATAAAATTATAGTTCGTGTTCTCTTTTTTATTTCTCCCTCTTTAGTTTTCATGCACCTTTATTCTCTACCCCTCACTTTCCTTTTTACCATGATTAACTAATCCTCATTTGTACTCGCGATGATCTGAGAATGAGTCGATCAAGTTATGATGTTTTAGCTTACTCCTTCTTCTTAAAGTAATTACCTTGGATTTACTCTTGGTTTTTTTAGTGGGCCTATATTGCTGATATATAGTTTCCATTTGGGTTTTCATTCTTAGTTAGCCGAGAGTCTCGTAGTTTTAATCGATCACCCAATAGTAAAGAGAGTTGCACGCAGCCCTCGAGAGAGGCAAATGTTAAATCTCCTGGATTTGAGTGAAATCCAATAGCGGGGTTCATGTTTTTAGTTAAGTCATGTGGGCATGACTTTGAGAGAAGCGTGTTCATGCTTCGGAAACCTCCACGGTCAAGGTGTTTTACTTTATTTAGAATTAGTTTGTTAATTCATTTTGATTTTCTTATTTCAAGGTGATTCAAGATTGAGTACTCCCCTTTTTCAATAGCTCTAACCCTTTTTTATTTCTACAAGTAATTTAGTTTTTTTTAACTTAGTAATTTAGTTCCTGTTTTTAGTTAAGTAAATTAATAGAAAAATATTTTGAGAAAATAATAGCGATCTCCTCGAAGTAGAAGTAATCAATACGCCTCGGGGAAATATGACCTTGATATTAATCTTTAGTATCCAATACTATAAACAATAAGGTACGCTTGTTTTTATCGGATATAGAATCAAAGAATATTATCAACTTCCACCACATCCACCTTCTCTTCTCTTAAACCCCTCTTCTCCACCTTTGCGATTCATAGAATCAAGTTTTTGGCACCGTTGCCGGGGAATAGTTTTTAAATTTTGAAAAAAGGATAGTTATTAATTTTATCGCTACTTTTCTCTCTTACCCCTCTTTTGCGGTTGATTTTATTTTTTTATGGAGAGTTTTTGTTTTTCCTGTGGAGAGTTCGGTCACTCTCGCGAGGAATGTTGGGAAGGATACCCTTCATCTACCCATGATTTTATTCCTTTCGGATCGGATAAATTTGGCCAAATTTATCTGTCTGCGAATTTTTTTTCATGGGCCTACGATGATTTTCAAAAGCCTTCCCACCCTTCGCCTCCAAATTTTTTCTGATTTTAATTTTTTTCAGAGATTTTTTGAATGGACATTTTGATTCTAGCCCTACTTTGAACTACTCAGGTTGGCAGTACACTGATAATTCTTGGGGCCAAGTTGATCATCAACCCATTCCATCTAAAGATTTCTCCGCTTTTTTCCCCAAATTTGCGCGCTTCCTATTTTTGATTTTAGCAAAAATAAAATCATTTTGATTCTGTAGCATTTGATGCATGCATCACTCCTCATTTCAAAGTGATTTTTGATGCTTTAGCTTCTAAGGCCGCAACCTTTTCTTCTCCTCCTCCTCCTATTTATCTTTCGAATGATGAATCTTCAGATTTTCCGCAGTGCTTTCAATCACTCGCGGAAGATGATTTTTAGAAATTCCATTGTTGTTTTAACCTCTCGAGAAGGAAACTTCCCCCGATATCCCGATTTGTTTTCAAGTTTCTAAGGAAGTCGAACTTTATTGTGTTCGATCTCCCGAGGAGATTGATTTTTCGGATATCCCGTTTTGCTCCCAATCTACGGAAATGATTGATATTGAAGTGGAGCAACCAAATCTTTTTATCCAAAAAATTTCTTGTGATCAACCACCACCGTCTTCTTCTTTTTCTTCTCTTCCCCCTCCTTGCGAAAAATTCCTCTTTCTTTTCTTCTTTTATTTTTCCTTCTAAATTAGTTTCTAGTTCTTCTTTTTTCCCTTCTAATAGTTTATTTTCTTTTACTAACAAATATTATTTTTCTAAATCTTTTGCCTTTTTGTTTTATTTAAAAAATAAAAAATTACAAAAAAAATATTTTTATTTTCTTAAAAAATGTTTTGGCACTCGCGTCGCAACGCATATTACGCGAGCTGTCATTACATTTCTCTTTTTATTTTCCATTTAGCTAACAAATAACGTCGAGTTCAACGACGTTAACCAAAGAGCGCTCTTTGGAGGCACCACTTGCTTATCTATTTTTTTTTGTTTTTTATTTTGTTTTGTGCAGAAATAAGCTCCCGTGTGTTTGTGCCGCTTCTCCCCTCTAAACTTGAGCTCGAGCTGATCTTTAGCTCAAGTTTGGGGGGACGCATTTTTCAACATCTGAGCATCAAGCGGTAGGGAATCATCTTTTACTTTTCTTTTCATTTCATTTTCTTTTTTTCCCTCTTTTTCCAACTCTCTTTATACTTAACATTAAACATTTGAGACTATATTTAACAATATGTATGGGGGAGTGTTTCCTTAGTTAGTTTACTTTATAAAAAAAAATATTTAAAAGTTTTTGAAAAATAAAAAAAATTATTAAATTTTTTGAAAAAAATGCCAAATTTAATTGAGTTAATTTTTGCCAAATCAATTACTACCCCGCCACTTTGCATTTTATTTTTTTAAGCTCATGCCTACTTGCTTAGTTAGAATAAATTAAAATAATTTTTTTGTTTAAATATATTAAGCGAGTAGTATGTTGACTCATGCAGTGTTCCTATTTATGGTAGAATACTATTTTTGGAAAATTTCTTGAATTTTTCTTCACTTTTCCTTAGCCTACTTTTTTATTTCTTTTACTTTTATAAAACCTATCATCCTTTATTTTCCATTTTTAAAATCTTTTTAAACGTTAATTAGTATTAAGTGTAGTAGACAAGAACCAGTCTAGACTCTTATTATCATTATTTTCACGAAAGCAAATTCTCTATATTCTATTTTTGTGCTTATCTTCTTTAGAAATTTCAAAGCTTTACTTTAAGTAAATTTAGGAAGCATGAAAATGATTTAGGAATTTTTTTGAAATGTTTGATCCTTTGCACCCCGCTTAACAACAATCGTTGCTAGCCATTTTTGTTTCTTTTCCTTTCCTTTTTATAGCCCCACTTTTTTTTTCACCACGACAAACTAGCTTACCTATATGCACACTTTAAAATTTTTTTTGAGCTTTAATTGCTAATGTGCATCTTTTTGAAAAAATTTTGTGGAAAATCCTTGTATTATCTTTTGCTACAAAAGTGGAAATATTTAAGTATGAAAAATTAAAAAAAATATTTGATGGAAAAAGTAAAAGAAAGGAAAAAGAAATGTGAAAAGTATTTATTTTGGCTAGCATTATTTTTGGCAATGCTCACTTCTTTTTTGTTTTAAGTGTGGAAATACCCCTCATGTTTATCTTTTTAATATCACACACTTAAAAACCTAAGCCTAACTGTACACCTAATTAAAGCCCTAGTGATTCATTCTTCCTACGTTTAATTTTTAGTATAGTAGCGAGAAACTAGATTGAGTAAGTGTTTTTTTGATAGAAATATTGAACTTTGTCTTGATTGACTATGGTTTTAATTTGTCTCTTAGACTTTAGTAGTGAATCAATGCGCTTTTTACTCATTACTTTATAAAGTTTTAATTCTGTAAAAAATTTGGGATGATTTGTTTTTATATTTAATAAAATTTATAAAATTTTGTGCTAAGTTAAAGCAGGAATTTTCACTTCTTTTTCAAAATTTCTCTACCTCTAAATTCCTGCCTTACTCATTTATAGCATTTTTAAACTTTTTAATAAATTCTCTTTATTTTTTCTAACTTATAGTCTTTGCTTGAGGACAAGCAAAATAATAAGTATTGGGGAATTTGATGGTGCATATTTTTGCTTAATTTACTTGGGTAAAAATATATTAATTTTCGTTTTAAATATCTTTCTTTTTGTATTTTTAGGTTCCTTTTAGTTTCTTTTATGTAAATAATCTTAGTTTATTTTTCTATTTTTCTGTTTTCACAGCTTTCGACCAAAATGACCTGACACGCCCTCCATGGGTGTGTCACCGGGCGTGTAACCTAATCCTGAGGAAGCTTGCTTCCAGAACCCAAATCCCGAGAAATAAACACCTGACACGCCCCCCTAACATGCCCTCCTTAGGAGTGTCTCTAGGCATGTCATCCTCATCCCAAGCCTGCTACCACAATTAAAGCTTTCCGTTGATGCATGCCAACCTATACGTGACATGCCCCCGACACAGGAGTGGCCTTGGGGCATGTAGCACTTTTTCCCATGACTGACGGATTTCCGACCAATGATTTTGATATGACGTGCCATACACACCCCCTACACGGGCGTGTCCACCAATGTACAGAAGCAGTCAACATTCCCGCGAGAATCCAGTGCCCAAGGTCAACTCCGTACTTGACACGCACCCCTAACACGCCCTCCCCTGGCATGACAGGGGGCGTGACCCAGACAGATTTTTTCCCTATAAATACCAGGCCATTCTATACAATCCAGACCAAGTTTTTGGGAGAGGCGAGGTGCTACTTGTTTCATTCTTAGTGTTTTTTGATTTTTTTATGTTTTTGCTTTCTCTCTCCCTAAATTTCTAGTTTTAGTTTTCATGCAATGTACTTTCATTACTTATAATCTCTTTTTATTAGTGTTATAGTAGTAATTAGTTCTATTTTCACGCACTTGTAATCTCCATTCCTAATTGTAATCCCTTTATACTTTTAATAAAATTCTAGTTAGTGTTCTCTGTTTTATTTCTCTCTCTTTAGATTTCATGCACCTTTATTATCTACCCCTCTCTTTCCCTTTTACCATGATTAACTAATCCTCATTTGTACTCGATCGCGATGATCTGAGAATGAGTCGATAAAGTTATGATGTTTTAACATTCTCTTTCTTCTTAAAGTAATTACCTTTGATTTACTCTTGGTTTTATTTAGTGGGACTATATTACCTGTATATAGTTTCCATTTGGGTTTTCATTCTTAGTTAGCCAAGAGGCTCGTAGTTTGAATCAATCACCCAAGATTAAAGAGATTTACACGCACCCCTCGAGAGATACATACATTAAATCTCCCGGATTGGAGTGAAATCAAATAGTGAGGTTCACCACGTAAGGAGAGCTTTAGGTCTTCGATTTGGACGAGAGTTCGGCCAGACCTTCTTAAACTCAGGTGGGCGCTACTTTAAGAAAAGCGTGTTCATGCTTCAGGAACCTCCATGGTCAAGGTGTTTTTACTTTATTTAGAATTAGTTTGTTATTTCATTTTGATTTTCTTATTTCAAAGTGATTCAAGATTAAGTACTCCCCTTTTTCATTAGCTCTAACCCTTTTTATTTCTATAAGTAATTTAGTTGTCTTTTTTAGCTTAGTAATTTAGTTCCTGTTTTTAGTTAAATAAATTAATAGAAAAATCATTTGATAAAATATTAGCGATCTCCTCGAAGAAGAAGTAATCAATACGCCCCAGGGAAATATGACCTTGATATTAATTTTTAGTATCCTATATTATAAATGATAAGGTACGCTTGCCTTTATCAGATATAGAATCACAGAATATTATAAACTTCCACCACATCCACCTTCTCTTCTCTTTAACCCCTCTTCTCCACCTTTGCGATTCTTAGTATCACTCACCCTTCCTTTTGCAGAGATTAGCGGATATTTGCAAGTTCCCTTCAGCAACTTGCAAGTTATTTTCCTTCTATGCTTCCTCTCACCTTTGTTTTGCAGAGCTCGATGGAATACATTCACAAGTCTTCTTCATTTTGCAAAAGCAACTCAGGTACACACAAGAAGATCCTTTTTTTCTTGCATTAACTCTTCCTTTGCAGGAAGAAAAATAAGCGTTGACAGGCTTTTTTGAGGAGAGACATCAAGTTCTATCTCTCTCTGCCTCTTATTTCTCCACCAGATTTCTTAGGGGAAGATCACAATTCTCATGGGTCACCTACTTTATTTAAGTTCCCTTCAGTAAAAAGTGCAGGGATTATGTTAACCCAGAAATCGGCGATCTCTCCCAATGTAGCTAGCTCGCAAGTCGTGGCCTTCTCAAAGTTCCCCCTGAAGGTCGCGGCCTGTCAGCCCTCTTTTCGGTCAGGAAAATAGACCTTTCTATCCGTTCATGCTGCGCGGCTACGACAGTCTCCCTAGTCTGACTGCCTAGGTCGCACAGCAGCCATTTGTTCTGTAGGGGGTGCGGTGATGGAGCTGACTCCCCACGATATGTTGCCAAGGAGCGTCCTCCCTCTGATGATGATGGTGACCCGATTGATGGAGCCGACTCACCACGATATGTCGCCAAGGAGCGTCCTCCCTCTGATGATGATGGTAACCCGATTGATCGAGACGACGACCCGCAACATTTTAAAGACGGCGATGGCATGCTTACGGATGTTCATTTGGAGCATCGTCAAAATACCCGTCCTGAACGCAAGCCAACATATTAATAATAATTAATAATTATTATTAATAAATAATTATTAATTATTAATTAATTTTTATGCTTTGTTTTATTTTTGCAATGTTATTTAATTTCATGTTTTTAATTTCCATTTCATGTGTAATGATGGGTGCGTATAACCATCATGTAGTATTTTAATTATTTCATTTCATGAACTATGATGGGTGCATATAACCATCATATGTTCAATTTGAATTTTGAATTTTGAAGTTTGTTTGGAGGGAGATTGAGTGGTGTAGCCTATATATAGGCATGTATCCTTCATGTTTTAATTAGTGAATGAATGAAAAGAAAACCAATTTCAAGAATTGAAATCCCCCTCCTCTCCAAGGCAAGTTTCGGCCCTCCTCCTTCTTCCTCTTTGGCCGCCGACCACCTCTCCTCCCCTCTCAATCTCGGCCTCCCTCCTTCTTCCTTTCCTCTACTCCCTTGCAAACCCGACCCCTCCTCCAACCTCCAAGCCGCCACCTCCTCTCTCACAAAACCGGCCACCACCAAACTCCAACAACCCGAGCCCCTCCCTCCACCACAAAATATTAGCCGCCAACCACCAACACCAACAAGCCCGACCCCTTCCTCATCCCCGTCCTAAATCCAAATATCACTTTCCAAATTAAGCTCTTAGCCTACCATACTAGAAATATTTCATTCCTTAAAAATTTCTCAATCCACCACCTTTTCTCTCTCCTGCCTTATTTGGAGATATTTGTTTCCATATTTAGAAGATTCCGCCGGGACCTTTCCAAATACAGCGTGACACGAAGAAGGCGACGAATTTCTCTCCCTCCAGTGTATCTCTGGTGGTGTTGTTGATGAACGATTCTAGTTGAGCGTAACCGGATTCATCCGATCCGGTTGGGTAATGAAAATCTCTACTTAACGTGTTTCTCTTCCTTAGATAAATCTTGTGGCTTTGGCAAATTGCGCATTTTGTGTAACGCTTGATTTTTTCATGGTTTATTTTATTTTAGTTATTGTCTTCTTTATCGTATTTTCGTTTAAGTTCATGAGGTGTGGCGGCCCTCGTTTGTATTTTGTTGGGAGAGAACCACCCTTGCCCGAATCTTTTGTTTTCGGTGGTTTCTCTTTTGGTACAACACGCTCGATCGAACAGTGTGGGTTCTTTTTGCTTGAGAGAACCTTGGCATATCGCCTTGGTACTACCTTGAAGGGCTTTGCGAACCCTCCGTAATTGTTGTTTAGTAATTATATTAATTAAACCGCTGCGACGTTAAATGCTAGAGTGTAACGTGAGAATTATTCGAGAGCGTCGCGTTAATTTGTCGGCCACCAAAACACTCGAAAGAGCGGGCCTACATCAATTTGGTATCAGAGGGAGGTTCTCGTCAATTTCCTAATTTGCAATCCACCCCTCTCAAAATTCAAAATTCAAATTTCAAATTTCAAAATTTCAAATTTCAAATTTCAAATTTCAAAATTTCAAATTTCAAATTTCCAATTTCCAATTCCAAATTCAAAATTTAAAATTTTTCTCAAAATCTAAAAAAAAAAATTCTGTAAATTCTCTATCTTATTTTTAATAAGAAATCAAAAAAAAATTATTTTTCATTAAGTCATTATTTTTATTAAGTTATTTTAAAATTTAATAGTTGGTCTGCAAATAGCGACCTTAAGAAAATTTTAATTTTCTTAAAATTTAAAATTTAAAATTTATGAAATTTATCCATCTAATTAGTAGTAAGAATATCAAAAAAAAATTTATTTTTCATTAAGTATTTATTTTTATTAATAAATTTGAAATTTAGTATTTGGTGTGCCAATAGCAGCGTAGATTTTTATTTTCTCAGTCAAAAAAATCCAGCAAAATTTTTTAATGATCCTCATATTTTTCTAGCAAAAACCCTATTTTATCATATTTAATACCCTAGTGGTTAAGCGGGAACAATTCCATCTTCGTTAGAGTTAAGTTGTCCTGGTACCCTTTTCCTTACACATGCACTAAGTCTGGGTGAATTTTCTCCCCGGTTCGTGCTAAGATTGCTTATGACGTACATGCTACTCATTCCCACACTTATCCTCCCACGTTTAGTAGGACCCCCACTTATGACGGTTTAGGGTGTCCTGAAATTTTTAGGGATTGGCTTAAGGGTATAGAATTTTATTTTAATTGTCACTTTTGGGATGACTACGAGAAGATTAACTTTGCCCGAGATCGATTAGTTGGTCGAGCCCGATTATTTTGGTTAAACGAAGAGCGTCGTGTTGGTAGCTATTATTATGCTTGGTCGCACATACGTAGCCTCCTCTCGGATCAATTTGATCCCGCCTACCTGCGTACTAATAGCACCACACCCGTTAGTACGAATAGTTACGGCACTAGACCCATATCTGCTTATAGGAGTGACCCTACGCCTCAGGATAGATCATATCCCCAGAGAGGTAGTAATACCCAAAGTGTGTCTTGTCCCACCTATAGGGAACATAAGCCATTTGGACCCCAAAATTTGAACTCGAAAGAGGTTACTATTAGGGTGTTTGCTTCGTTAGCCTCGACATCTAAGCCCTCTGATATAGTGACTGATACCTCTGAGGATTCCTATATGGATATAGATTCTCTGGATGATGAAGTTAATCTGCTAGTTGAGAGTCTTCCTTCACTTACGATAGTGTCTGACTCTCCTGTTGAACCTGAGGATGTGATTAGGACTGAGCCTGTCACTGAGGACGAGGCAAGTTTCACTGACGCTTTTAGTGACGATGAGGATACTGGATATTCCAGTGATTTGGATGAGGATTTCTCCCCTGAGGAATCATCTCCAATCCCCTTCGACGATATTTTAGTCATGGAGTCTTCTGATGACCCTGATTAAGAAGACGTTCTAGCAGAGTCGGTAGAGTCATCCGAAGCTGAGAGCGTACCTGTTACTGAATTAGGTGATGACTTGGTAGGACCCGACATTATAAAGGTTGAACCAGGCTTATTAGATATTTCTACGGTATTGGAAGAGTCACCTTGGGATGGATGTTCAGTTTGGGATAAGCTTAGTGTTATACATCCGGGAGTTAGTCCTTTGACGTTATCATCGCTGCTTGGGACTCGAGCAAATTTTTATACTCCCCTGGATTCGATTTGCCCATCCCCTATTGCTGACTTAGATGATGTCCCCACCTCATGGGAAGAATTGGTCGACATAGAATGTGAAGCTATAGTAGATTTACCCTGCGAGGAAATATTATCTTTGGATGACGGCAGCACTGAGGGCCCGATAGATTTTTCTTTGATGACAGCTCCTTTGCCTGAGGCCCAAGGTAGTTTAGAAGTTTTATCGGATATAAATTTGCCTACCTTAGGGACGATCACTGAAGCTAAATTGAATAAAATATCTATTGCGTTAGAAGACATGTCGGCTGATTTGGTGGATTCATTCTGTGGTGAAAAGTTAACTGAGGATGAGTTTTTAGTGAGGACGAATCCACTATTCAAGTTTACTTTTGATTTTAATGGCTTTCAACCGGAGGCGTTCTCCTGGACGCTTAATCCATGTTTTGTCGTTGAGTGTGACTTGCTTCCCCCTACGGAGTCAACCCTGTCGACTCTCCCTCCGGTACCCTTAGCTCGAGTAGATGAGTTCGTCATTTTTAGCCCTCTATATTTAGAGAAGTTTATTATTCCCGCCTTCCCGTTAGACTTACTTATAAAGATGTGGGTGAACGCAGTTGGTGACGAGCGTTTTCTGAAAGCCTATTATTATGATATTTTTAAATCTAATTTTAATACCAAATTTAAAATGATAACATTAGGCTCCACTGATTTGATTTTTGAACTGAAAGAGCCCGTGCCACCTGACTTAATTCTGTTATTTTCTACTATTAATTCCATTCATGTTGCACATGGGTTCTCCCCTCATGGTTTTAATTTAATTAGGCGCATTTTTCATTTCTTGATCCTTCTAAATGTGTCCATTAAATTACTTGTTATATTGTATCAAATAATCTTCCACAGCTATATGAAAGATTTGGTTTTGGTTTGTCTCACCCCCGAACGGATGCCCCCGGGCACCTTAGAAATATTAACGAATTGGCTAGTCTACTTTTTACGGATTTTACGGAAATATGGTGACATGACGTTTCTATTAAAATTTTCCACTGATTGGGGCATAGCTCCTATTTTAATCGTTATATATTTTACGCTTTATGCTTTAATGCCACTTGAAATGTCTACCTCTCCGTATATATTTTCCACTATGTTTTCTATTGGGTTGGGTGGTGATAGTTTTCTAGGATCGTTCTCCTTCTCGGTCTCCATCGGAGGTATGTTTGTGGATGTTGTTGAAATTCTTTTTCCTTTTTTGGCTAATGCATATTTGAGGTCCTTCCAAGACCACCTTGTGTCATACAGGTTCTTCTTCCCCGCCGATGACCTCCCAGATGAGTACTCACAGGCATACTCATCAGTGATGAGTCGTTTTAAGAGGGGGAGGATTGATGGAGCTGACTCCCAACGATATGTCGCCAAGGAGCGTCCTCCCTCTGATGATGATGGTGACCCGATTGATGGAGCCGACTCCCCACGATATGTCACCAAGGAGCGTCCTCCCTCTGATGATGATGGTGACTCGATTGATGGAGACGACGGCCCGCAACATTTTAAAGATGGCGATGGCGTGCTTACGGATGTTCATGTGGAGCATCGTCATAAAACCCGTCCTGAACGCAAGCCAACATAATAATAATAATTAATAATTATTATTAATAAATAATTATTAATTATTAATTAATTTTTATGCTTTGTTTTATTTTTGCAATGTTATTTAATTTCATGTTTTTAATTTCCATTTCATGTGTAATGATGGGTGTGTATAACCATCATGTAGTATTTTAATTATTTCATTTCATGAACTATGATGGGTGCATATAACCATCATATGTTTAATTTGAATTTTGAATTTTGAAGTTTGTTTGGAGGGAGATTGAGTGGTGTAGCCTATATATAGGCATGTATCCTTCATGTTTTAATTAGTGAATGAATGAAAAGAAAACCAATTTCAAGAATTGAAATCCCCCTTCTGTCCAAGGCAAGTTTCGGCCCTCCTCCTTCTTCTTCCTCTTTGGCCGCCGGCCACCTCTCCTCCCCTCTCAATCTCGGCCTCCCTCCTTCTTCCTTTCCTCTACTCCCTTGCAAACCCGACCCCTCCTCCAACCTCCAAGCCACCACCTCCTCTCTCACAAAACCGGCCACCACCAAACTCCAACAACCCGAGCCCCTCCCTCCACCACAAAATATTAGCCGCCAACCACCAACACCAACAAGCTCGACCCCTTCCTCATCCCCATCCTAAATCCAAATATCACTTTTCAAATTAAGCTCTTAGCCTACCATACTAGAAATATTTCATTCCTTAAAAATTTCTCAATCCACCACCTTTTCTCTCTCCTGCCTTATTTGGAGATATTTATTTCCATATTTAGAAGATTCCACCGGGACTTTTCCAAATACAGCGTGACACGAAGAAGGCAATGAATTTCTCTCCCTCTAGTGTATCTCTGGTGGTGTCGTTGAGGAACGATTCTAGTTGAGCGTAACCGGATTCATCCAATCCGGTTGGGTAACGAAAATCTCTACTTAACGTGTTTCTCTTCCTTAGATAAATCTTGTGGCTTTGGCAAATTACGCATTTTGTGTAACGCTTGATTTTTTCGTGGTTTATTTTATTTTAGTTATTGTCTTATTTATCGTATTTTCTTTTAAGTTTGTGAGGCGTGGCGGCCCTCATTTGTATTTTGTTGGGAGAGAACCACCCTTGCCCGAATCTTTTGTTTTCGGTGGTTTCTCTTTTGGTACAACACGCTCGATCAAACCGTGTGGGTTCTTTTTGCTTGAGAGGACCTCGGCCTATCGCCTTGGTACTATCTTGAAGGGCTTTGCGAACCCTCCGTAATTATTGTTTAGTAATTATATTAATGAAACCGCTGCGACGTTAAATGCTAGAGTGTAACATGAGAATTATTCGAGAGCGTCGCGTTAATTTGTCGGCCACCAAAACGCTCGAAAGAGCGGGCCTACATCATGCGGACTACTTCCACAGTCCGCCCCTGCAGGCTGCGCGATTAGGTCATCTAACCATGCAATGGTTCTATCTATTCCTATATGTGGAGACAGCTCTCCGGAATGTCCCAATTTGACATGAAGTAGGCGACTAGCCTCAAGGTCGCTCTATAGAAGGCGACAAGCTTCAGGACACCCAGCAGGAGATAACTCCTCAGGTCGCCCAAGCGACAAGCATCAGGCCTCTTAGTAGGGGCAATAAGCCTATCCATCCAGTAGGAGAAGGAATTCAGCAGCAAGGGTGACCTGCTCCTTCGGTCCGCCAGGTCATCCAGTGGGAGAACAACCCTTCAGTCCACTAGTAGGTGGCGTACTCAGTCTCAGTCCGCCCAAGGAGGGTGGATTGCAGTGGGACAGTCAACCCATAAAGCCTCCAGCGGACTTAACCTCAGCCTGTCAGAAGGATCTGAACTCGCTCCATCAGCGGGGGAGACCTGCCCCTTCTATTCACTAGAAGTAGGCAGACTCTCTATGTAGTCCGCCAGTAACACTAGCTTCCTAGGACCTGCTTCTTCCCAGCAGTAGGCGACTTGCTCTTTAGTCCGCAATAGGTCGCAGCCTCCTTCGCATCCCACCCATATCCTCAGGGTGACGTCATCAAGCCCTACTTCTAGAAGATCCTCCCCGAGCTTATAAATAAGCCCTTATGCCTCTCATGGGGGACGGGGGACAACAATGAGGCGACAGTTGAGGACCAACTAGCGCAGCAAACCCTGTAGCCACAGTCTTTCAGTCCGCTAGTGTTGCTCGTGGACTGATCACCTGTCCGTGCGGTTAATCCCTTTCGGCCTTGTTCCCGGCCTCTTATTCAGTGACCTTATAAATATTCTCTGCCTGATCGCACAGTCCGCTCGGCCTAGGGTAGCGAACTGCATGATCAGCTATCCGCACGGTCTGCCGACCCCTTTAGTCAAATCGCGCAGACTCTAGCACTTCTTTCCTCTAGCCGCCAGCTTCCCCTTGTACCCTTTGTTTGCTTTTCCATGTAAAGGGACTCAAGCTGTAATATCAATTCATAATCAAAGGAAAGCCCGTCGTAGGAGTGGCATTTAAGCTGGGCGGGTGAACTCTGCTCTTGCCGCTGCCAGCCGCCCCCTCTCTCTCTTTCCTCCTCTCGGTCTCAACCATCAAACCTAATCGTCAAAGTAACCGTCTACTTGATAGTTCCTCATAAACCTCCCATCATCCCCGCAACCCAGATCCAACGCGCTCCACTCTCGAGCGAACAAAGAAGTTTTTCCCATCAGGTGCTCATCAGTCTCTTCTCCTCCCCTTCTCTTCATCCTCTCATGAGACTTCAAACTACGTTATCTTCTGGTGCGCCCATTTCCCGTATTAATATTGGTGACATGATTCTTGACCTCTAACAAGTGATCATCCAGAATTTGAGTTCAGTCATCCATTCTCCTTTCTAGAGTTTTCTTTTGGGCTTCCATAAGATTTTTCTGAACATTGTGAACCATTTCCATGTTGTTTGAGGTTATGTTCTAATTTACCGGAATATCATGCTAGGTTTTTTTATTTCTCTTAGCTTGCTTTCAGTAAATGTTATAGTTGGAGCAGCCCTCATAAAAAATGCTACTGTTTTAGCTTTTAACAAGTTTACCTAAAACCTGATGTACTTTATTTCAGTGGAAAGATCCCTTCTTACTTCCTTGATGGAGTTGTCAATGTAGTGCTCCAACTGTCTTCTTTGATCATTAAGCAGACCCTTCAGTTCAGCAAGGAATATAGGTTACATTTGATCAGCTTGATGAGATATACCTTATTCACAGATATCTTCATCTCTTTCCCTATCCACATCTCTTCCTTCTGAGTCAGGCTCATGTATTCTGAAGAATGTGCATCAGCATTTGCATCAACAATAGCAGTACCCTTTTCAGGCTCAGAAGAGTCTATGTTATACACTATCTCTAGAGCAGGGAGTTTAGAGTGAGTCTCCCCCTCAGCCTCAGCATTTTCCTTAGGGACATCTTGGTTTTCTACATTCCTCATGGGAATTTGCTGCTTTGAAGTGGCTGAGACTAGAGAATATTCGATTATCTTCTTAAGGACTTTCTCCCCCTTAACTTGAGGACAGAATAGAACAACTTCATGACCCTCTAGAGTATGAGCAATCCTTTTCTATAGATTTTAAAAGGAGTCTAATTTTTCATGAACTGATTCGATAGTCTCCCCCTTATTAGGGACAAGTATTTAGGAAGTCTCTCCCTCAACTTCTGCAATCATTTGAGATCTCTCTCCCTCAACATATGCACATATATTTTCTATTACTTGTCCAGTCAGTATTTCTAAAGCTTCAGATGGAATCTCTTCAGACTGACTTACACTCAATTGATTCCTTGCTATAGGTTCAAATGAAATTGAAACCTGAGCACTCATGTCTTTCCCTGGTTCTTCAGACGAATTACTTTCAGTCAGCTGAGGATCATATGGCTCTTTATCACTCTTCTCAGAAGAACTGCTCTTTGTGCTATCCTAAGTCATTGATATTATTTTTCTTCTTCTTCTCAGCACTCTATTACTATGGCAGCAGAACTCTTTCCCATAATTCAAAAATTTTGGAGTCCATTCTCCTCACGTGGTCAATCTTTATTCCTAACCTCATGTTGAGGATCCTTGGAATAGTACTATGCAGATAAAGAGATAAAATTCTTCCCAGATTAGGTTCTGGGATACATTACACTATTCTATCAAACAACACTTTACCCCAGTCTATTTTCTTAGAGAGAATAATCCTTGTGATGAGTTTAAACATCTTCCTAGATATCTTATCATGTGAGCCAGTCTTGCACAGTAGAGCATTTCCAATGATATCTACTAGAATCTTTCCTCTCAGATTCATCACTTTCCTCAACACAAAACCAGTAGTATGCTTAGAAAGTCCACACCACTTGAGGGTTGTCTTTACATAATCTTAAAATAAGTCTATATCATCATCAGACTACTTCACCAAGGGTAGATGTAGAGCTTCGCATAATCTCTTGGGAGTAATCTTGATCTTATTCCCACTGATTGGGGATTTGATTTTGTTTGAAGCTGAGTCCACCTTGGCATTTGAGTACAGTTCTAGAACTTCTCTCTTCCAAATTAAAACTTGCTCGGATAAAACGAAACCTAGGTCAGTGACCTCGAGTAAGTGTAGGATTTGAATAACCTCCTTAAGAGCATCCTTGAAACCATTTTCTACAAGTTCAGAACCCTCGAACAGGAAATCCATTCCTTTCGGTGCTATGAATTTACTAAGTTTCTGAAGTTTTGACTAGCTTTCGCTGCGGGGAGACAGCATGTCGAAAGGGCTAGGAATACTGTTTCTTATTCAAAGCACACGCAGTTCTATTTATACTTGCCTCTAAGTAGAGAATGTGGATAGGCATGTACCTATTATTGTGATCACGAAAAGATCAATGACTGAGATTAAAGACCGTAATTTGAAGTCCCCGAGAGTGTGCGTTGAGTGGACTCGACGCTTTCGATGCATTCAATGAACTTGACTCCTGAAGTTGTCTCAGTGCACTCGATGTCTGGGTACTTAGACTCAGCCCATTCGACGCTTTGACACATGTCAAGAACTCCTTTGTTATCCTACACAAATGAATAATGCCTGCAACAAAAATGCATGAAGAACTATTGAAGCTAGACTTAGTTCATCATACCCAATTCAAATTCGAAGGTGTTGCACTTGCCTTCATCTAGTGGCTTGGTGAAAATATCAGTCACTTGCTTTTCTATAGAGACAAACTCAAGTCTAATGTCCTCACATTCCACATGCTCTCTAATGAAATGATATCTACTCTCTATGTGTTTAGTTTTGATATGAGAAACAGGATTCCTAGCAATAGAGATTGCACTAGTAGAATCGCAAAACATAGGAGTTCTAGTTAGCTTGAGATTGTAGTCCTTGAACTGATGCAGGATCCACAATAGCTGTGCACAGTAACTACTAGCTGAGATGTATTATGATTCAGCTGTTGAGATAACACCACTTATTTTATTCTTACTGCTCAAAGAGACCAATCTTCATCCTAAAAACTGACATTTGCTAGAGGTGCTTCTCTTATCTTTTTTGCAACCTGTAAAGTCAGCATCTGAATACCCAATTAGTTCAAAGTCATTATTCCTAGGGTAACACAAACCACGATCAGGTATTCCCTTGAGATATCTCAAAATTATTTTATCTGCAGAATAACAAGATTCCTTAAGGCTAGCCTGGTATCTAGCACAAACATATGTAGAATACATAATATCTGGCCTGCTAGGAGTAAGGTAGATGAGGGAGCCAATTATGCCTCTATACAAGGTTTCATCAACAAGTTTCCCAGTTTCATCCTTGTCTATTGACACTCTTGACCTCATAGGAGTTTTCATTAAGGAGGCACTCTCCATTCCAAATTTTTTAATCAACTCCTTGGTGAACTAAGACTGAAAGATGGATAGTCCATCCTCTGATTGTCTAACTTGGAGTCGCATGATATATTTGAGTTCACCCATACTGCTTATCTCAATCTACCCTTACATAAGTTTAGAAAACTTTTTGTAGAGCCATCATAAGTAGACCCAAATAATATATCATCTACATAAATTTAGACTATAATGATCTTGCTCTTGACTTCCCTTAGGAATAATGTCTTGTCTATCTCTCCCCTTGAGAATTTATTCTCAATGTGAAAGCTAGATAGGGTTTCATACCATGCCCTAGGTGCTTTCTTCAAGACATATAAGGCTATTGGTGCAAGTTTTGATCAAAATCAATACCTTCCTCTCGCATGTATCCCTTGGCCACCAGTCTAGCTTTATTCTATATTATAACACCATTTTCATCAAGTTTATTCTTGTAGATCAACTTTGTTCCAATGATATTATGTCCTTTTGGTCTGGAAACCAACTTCCAGACCATGGATCTCTTGAAATGGTTCAATTCTTCTTGCATCGCCTGTTGGAACCCCTAAGTGATTTGGGCTAGGTTCTCTTCATAGGTTGTGACCCATGTTGTATAGAAGGGTCATATGTCATGTGTCTTTAGAGTCTAGGTCATGTTCTTAAAGACAATAGTAGAAAGGACCAGCCTCCAACACTTCCAGAGACTCAAGACTTAGAAAGTTCAAGACTAAATATAAAGGAGATCTGCGTTCGTCGAACTCCGGTCGACGATCGTCGTGCTCAGCTCAACTAACCAAGAGACAATTCTTTGAGCAGAGCTCGACAAACTTAGATCTCAGCTCGACGATCTGTGAACATAGTGTAAATCCTCTGTCAAACTTCATTCGATGAACTAAGAACATCGGGTCGACGAACTCTGTCCTCAATTCCCTTAACTCTTTAGATCTTAGTGCCAAAGATCTCTCAGCGCCAAAGTTTAATCAAAGCCAAAGTTTACTCAAAGCTAAAGTTAACTAAGAGACAAAGTTCACTCAACGCTCTCAACGCTATCAATGACTCAACACTCTTAAATTACTCAACTCCAGAATGGTGATCTAACACTCAATGCCAAAGGACATCATACTCAATGCCAGATCGATACTTCAACACTCAACACCAGAAAAATATTCTAAGTCCAGACTGCAGTCTCAACTCTACGATCTTGGATCTCAGCTCGGCGAACAGCCGTTCTCAATTCGACGAACTTAGTTCACAGAATCAGTCAAGTTATGCAGTGCAGTTGTTCGCAGAGCTCTGATCGATGAAAGCTGATCAGAGGTCGACGAAAGCCATTCTTAAGTCGACAAAAGCTGTTCTCAGGTCGACGAAAACTGTAATGCATATTATCATTTATTCTTTCCTTTTCTATCTCCCTATTTTATACTATTATAGGCCGTTAATTCTCTGGATGATCAATGCTCTCATATCCTTTGAATCGAGCCATTACTGGCAGCATTGATTACAAATATCCTTCATGGAATTAACTACTTATATCTCGGGACAGACATAGAATAGAATATAAGACAACATACTTTCTGTTTTCATTCCCGAGATTCAGCAAAGCATTTATTGCAATTTCTTTTTGAATTCGATCAAGTTGCAGTTATCACTGAAGGATCTCTAATAAAATATAGAGATATAGAGAGCTAAGAAAAACACAGAGAAAAAGATATATAAATAAAAATGTGTATGCTATCAACAAGAAGATACATGAAAAAACATACAGAAGAAAAGTGCAGTGAAAACAGTTCTAATAAAATCTACTGCTCTCAAGAGAAGAAGAAGGAACAACAATCACCATCAAGAGTCCTTCTTTCTTTCTCTCTTTATTCTCAGGGATCTCAAGTGACAATTTATTCAAATCATTCAAGGATCTCTGAAGTGCAAAAAGGCCTACTCACCCTTTTGCAAAGCTTCCACTCCTTAACCAGTCAAGATCTCAGGGGGAGCTTTGACAACAACATAAATCCAGTAGACTTCTCTTAGTTGTATTTGAGAAAGAGAAGAACACAATCACTCTCTCATCCACACCTCTGTACAGGGTTTAATTCCCTTCAAAATTATTCCTAGTTGCAAGTCTCCTAACCAAAAGACTTGAGGATTGATTTTTGAGCACCTGATCAAAAGCTCATTGGTGGAAGTCACCTGATCAAAACCTGTAGTGGATTCCTACCTAGGGTGGTATAAGAGTGGATGTACCCAAGTTTGGGGAACCACTATAAAATTCTTGTGTTGTCTGTGTTGCTGTGTTGTTTTTCCTTTGAGCTTGTGCTGTGATATATTCGTATTGTGTAGCTTAGTTTATCTACTGCACTTGTGCACCTATACACTTATACTATAGTAACCTATTTTATAAAAGATCTTTTATCTCAGTAAAAATCAAAAGTTTTCAATAACTCTATTCACCCCCCGCCCCCTCTAGATTTTTTCAGAGCTTACCCTAACTTTCAATTGGCATCAGAGGGTGGTTAATCACATTATACAGGCTCACACCTGGATTAATCAAGATCCTCAGGATAAACTCTGAATAAGCTTTAGTAGTCTCTCTGATTATATTTATTCTCTGATATCATAGCACAAAACAAAGATTATGCCACCACCAGACCTCCAATTTGCAACTTGCAAAAGTTTGGAATCTAGAAGGCAAGAATCAAGCTGTACATGAACTTTATTAATGAGGTAATTTTTAATTCCATCTTGACAGGACAACTAGCTCCAGTGGCCTCTACTTCAACCACAGTAAATCTTAGTGTAGTGCCTCCTCCAGATTAAGCTGATGCACACAAAAAGGGAAAGATTGCTGATGCCAGAGCTATGAATATACTAGCCCAAACTATGTCAGATGACATATTTTAGAAGGTTGACGAATGTACATCTGCCAAAGCCATTTAGGATTCCCTCAACCAAATGGTAGTAGGCTCTGCTGATGAGAGGAAGGACAGAAGATCAAACCTCATATCCCAGTATGAGAACTTTAGGAAAGATGAAGCAGAATCAGTAGAAGTAATGTACAACAGGATGAGCTCCATCATCAGTGAGCTCAGAAAATTGGACAAAGAAATCACTCTGACTGAGGTCAATGACAAGATCCTCATGTGCTTCCCTAGCACATCAGACTCTAGAATCTTGCCCATCAGAGAAACCAGAAGCATGGAAAAAATCTCAACAGAATCCTTACTTCGAAAGCTCAGATCCTATGAGCAATTTATCAAGTCAAGAGAAGCTGCAATTGAACCAAAAGCCTCAACACTTACCAGGAAGGAAAAAAACTTAGCACTCAAAGATGCAGAAGAATCTTCCAGCTTATCATCCAATGAATAACTTATGAGTCTCTTTGCTAAGAGATTCTATAAAATGGCAAGGAAGGACTTCAGGAGAAAGCCTTTAGGGAATAAAGACAAAACCAGGTATGACAAGACCCCTTCTGAAGAAGTTGTCTGTTTTGGATGCAGGAAACCTGGACATTTCATCTCAGAATGTCCAGAAGTTCAAAAGAAAGACAAAAGGAAAGAAAAGGAGTCAAGAAGACATCACCAAAGCAAGGCCTCCACCAGCAAGTACAAAAAGAAGGAGAAGGGATTTGTTGCTGAAATCTGGAGTGATACTGAAGATGAAACATCCTCATCCAGCTCTAGTGAAGATGATGAAGAAGAAAAGAAGGCAAGAGAAATGTGCCTTATGGCAATTGATGCTGGAAGAAGCAGATCAGATTCAGAAGAATCAAGTGATGAAGAATTCCTCTTTGACGAGGATCAAGTAATTGCTTCATATGATTTTCAGTCTAAAGAATTTCAATCTGAGTTTAAACTCTTATGTTTAGACCTAATAGGGTCTGAGAAGGAAATCAAACTTCTCAGGGAAAACTGTTAGAATAAAAAAAATTCATTGTTGAAAATGAAAAATTAACTGAATAATTAAATCTGGCTAATCAATAAATAGCATTTCTAAAATCTGAACTAAGGATAAGGAATTAGAAGAAATCTTAAATGGTAGATCTTTACAACTGATAGATATAACTAGCACAAATAACACAAGATCTAATAATAACAAACTAGGATTAGGAGCCTCATCTAGTTAACCAATCATAATTCAGAAAAACCAACTATTAAAACCTATTAACTTCATTTCTGAAAGTGAAAGAAAAAGACTAAACATGTAGAGAAGGTTAATGAAGTTCTTAAACAATTAGAACTTAAGAAAACCAAACATAAGAAGAAAAACAAACAACATAACTATGTTCAAAAAATTTCATCGAACTCAGAACGATGAAATGGGCATGGTTCGTCGAACTCAGAACGACGAACTCTGAACGCAAATAATAATGTAATTTATCCTTCGAACTGGGATCGACGAAACCAGTATGGTTCTTCGACCAGAGATCGACGTTTTTGGGGCTCTGAGAATGGATATCTCCATTCTTCGAGCAGAGATCGACGAACTCAATCGGGATCGCCGAGCTCAAGTCGACGAACATACTCGTATTTGTCCAGTTCAGTTCATAACCAGAGTAACCTAAAAACTGATAATCCTTTTAATCCCTTTAGTCAGTGGGCCATACCTCCTAGAAGGTATCATCCTTAAGGTTATAAGGATCAACCTGAATGTTCATTCATTTCATGCTTTAGTTGTGTCAAACAACAAGAACACAAGGTAACCTGGGTCAAAAACTGCTAATCCTACTTGTAGGTAGAAGAGAACCCTATCACTAAAAATAAATGGTACCTGGACACTGGTTTCTCTAAACATATGACAGGTTGTAAGGAATGTCTAATCAACTATAAAGCCAAGATTGGACCTGAGAGAACTAAGTTGTCTACCTATATCACCTAGAAGGGGGTGAATAGGTGAAATGCGTGTCAAATGCGGAATAAAAATTAACACAGCACAGATCAAGCAATCACACAGACGACAAGAGATTTAGAGTGGTTCCCCAATCTTGGGTACGTCCACTTACCTCACCGATCTAGCAAACCACTAGACTCGGCTACTCCACTATCTCGGATTGAAAACAATCCTACACCTCGGAACCACATTCCTACAAAACTCAATCCAAATCGGATCTACACTCGGAAGATAAAGCCTTCCTACAAATTTCGGAGAAAAAACTCCTACAAAGAAATTTGTTTGAAAAGAAAATACAAACAATATATTGCACAGATCTGGATCTTTGATAGTCTTCTTCCTTGAGAACTTTGGCTTGATCAGAATACGTTGAAGATGACTTGAGAGAGATCCACAGATCTGAAAAACGGAATCACCTCGATCGAGAAAATAGATCAGAAATCTTTGAGGCTCGGCGAGATCGAGTGATTATCTTTCGTCTGGATCGCTGGAGAAACAAAGTTGAAAGCAGTGATCAGAGATCGTCGATCCAGACCTTCTTCCGTGAACGGCAATGGCGGCGGCGTGAGAGATTAGGGTTCACGGGAACTTTTCTCTTTCTTAAAATAATAATCTCTATAAACTTGTTATTAGTCAAATCTAAAAGGACCTATTTATAGGGGGACTCCAACGGTCAGAAATTTAATTAGGGATGACACGTGGACCAATCAGAAATGATTAATTCGAAATACACAGCGAAATAGTACTTGGAGAATTTCAGGAATAATTGAACAGATATACTCGAGATAGAGAAGAGACATACTCGAGTACAAGATGTTATATACTCGAGTGGATAGGAGGAGCATACTCGAGTATAAGAAGAGAAGCTACTCGAGTGATTCAGAGACCAACACTTGAGTGATTTTAGAACTACTCGAGTATGAGAGTATATACTCGAGTAAAAACACTTAGAGAAAATTTCTCAGATAAAATAGGAAGAACTACTCGAGTAGAAGAGTTGGAGATACTCGAGTGAGGGGAAAGTGAACTACTCGAGTATCTGGGGAAGATTACTCGGGTAATCACTAAGCTACTCGAGTATGAAAAACTACTACTCGAGTACAGAGTCACTTACTCGAGTATATAGGGAACTACTCGAGTAGGTAGACTTAGAAACTTTCTGAGATGAAAAGTGCAGAACTACTCGAGTATCAACAGAGCACTTACTCGAGTAACTAACCAACTACTCGAGTACAAGTTATCACCTACTCGAGTACAATACAGTCTACTCGAGTATGTAATCCAACTTACTTGAGTACAGACTCACTTACTCGAGTGTACAAACGAGGTACTCGAGTATGTGGACTTAGAGAAAATTTCTGATCTAAGGACAGAAGGATCTACTCGAGTATAAAATATGATCTACTCGAGTGACTAACTATCTTACTCGAGTAAGCTTATCTACACGAGTATACAGAGTCTTCTCGAGTATGTCTAAAGATTTACTCGAGTACTAAGTCACTTACTCGAGTATATGAAGGAAGCTACTCGAGTATGTGGACTTAAAAAAAAAATTCTTCTAAAAAAATAATAATAATAAACTTCAATACTTCAGTCCACCAATCCAAGTGCATGTAGGAAGTATATCCCAATAGAGAGGCTATACATGGGCCAACACTTTGGATCACACAATGAGGGATTACATTGTATGGTCCTGTGTTTGGTTACCTATTATAGACTGACATTGGTCTACACTTGGCAATAAAAACCTGCACACAAACAACTTAAACACAATATCAAATACACCTTAATTCATCTTAGTTCAAGATCTGACTTCCTACAAATCTGAGGTATTTTGGAGACAAATCCCAACAATCTCCCCCTATTTGTAGATGTCAGCACCCTCTACACTAAGGTGAATTACTTAGAGTAAAAAGAACAAAACACATATACAAAAAAAATAAACTGAAGCAGGATTAAATAATAAGATAGCCATAATCAGAATCAAAAAAATATATATATATATATAGAAATGTTTTTAACATATTAAAAAGTCCATTTCCACATTCTTATTGACTCAAGAAGGGGCTCCTTTGTGCATTCTTTCTCTCTTCAGCTCTTGCCTCTCTAGATAACTGAATGGTTTAGGAAAATATGTTCTGGGCCTAGGAGGAGCAGCTGGGTTGTTGTATCCCCAATTTCTGTCATGAAGTCTGATCTTGATCTGGGATGCTTCATAAGCTTTCTATTCTGAATAACTGTAATACTGATCTCTGTGCTCACCAAGATCTGTTACTAGCTTCAGGGTATCAAGGATCAGAGATTTGGAGGTTGGACTCCAAACTTCAGTATGAACAATTTCTGATCTACCTTCAGAAGCTTGGGCAGGCTCTTTTCTAGGTGCAGAACGGCTGGCAGAAGTGCCATCACCATATTTCCTTTTCTTCTTTGGGACACCTTGAGAACTAGGAGGAAGTTCATCTTGCCAAATATCAGTATAAAAGAGAGGAGGCTCAGTCACATCACCAGCAGGTCTGGGTGAGAAGACTGGCACATCTCCTGGAATGTTTGCCTGAGCTGGAGCATCTGCTGGAGGATGTTCTTCAAGAGGGTCTAAGAACTTGGGAATGATGGTAGGGATGAGTTGAGAATTTGGGAAGTTCTGATTATTTACCCATACAGCTGTATCATAAATGTAGAATTTGACAGATTGGAGTTGAGATAGAATATCTGCTTTCATATTCTTGACTAGATCATTCACAGTTGTTTGAGCTTGTTCAGACAGTTTTTCAACTACTTTTTCAGCTTGTTCTTTGACAACTTTCTCCCCCTTGCTGATATCTACAGCTAGCTTGGCAATTACTTCATCTCTGAAAGTGCCAACTTCTTCACATACTTTCATCACATTTGCTTCAGCATTCTTGTCCAATATTATCTGATTATGTGCAACAGTTTCATCTTGATTCCTTAGTTCACCTATACTTGTAATAGTGTGATCTAAAGCTTTTCCACCCAATTGAAACAATCTCTTGAGCTCATCAATATTGGCTTGAATTTCAGCAAAGCCTCTACTCATCTCCTTTTCAAGAGTAGAGACTTTGTTATTTACTGAGGCTAGAGAGTCATCAAAGTACTTTCTTTGTTCACTGAGTAACTGTTCAATCTTGCTTACCAGATCTGAAGAAGTAGAAGGAGTTGAAGTTGGGACAGGGACTGAAGGAGCAGGAATAACCCATGGAGGGATTTCAGTAATTTCCACTGAGCTTTCAGCTCTTTTGAAAGATTCTATCTGAGCAGATTCTTCTGTATTAATGAAGGAGGGAATAGAGAAGTCCAAAGTGGTGGCGAGGACCCCCCGCCATTTGTTCGTGCCGCCATGGAGTTCTCGTTTGACCACCGCCGATACTTGTTCGTGGACGTTGATGGACGTTGCCGCAACCGCCGCCGCCACCGTCGCCGCCACCGTCGCCGCAACCGTCACCGCTACCGTCGCCGCAACCGTCACTGCCACCGCCGCGGCATTTCGTCGCTTCGTTATGAATATAGTGTTATTTCATCTTTGAAATAATATTATAATCATAAGCGTTTAATTATCTTTATTAGTCGTATAATTTATATAATCTAAAATTATAAGTTTTCATTTTGTTGTTTATTTTGTTAAAACAATTTAGGTGTGGCTAGGATTCAATCTAGTGAGATGGAGGGTGATGATGGAGTGGTGTATGTCATTATATATATTCATGTTTGTGGAGTAGGGATTATTAAAAGAAGACAAAAAAAAAACCTAACTAAGGATCGGCCTCCAGCCCGCCCCCTTCCCGATTTCATTCGGCCTGGCCCAACTTCCCTGCAGCCCGGCATCAAGGAACCGCCGCCCAGCATAGCAGCTCCGCCCCTCTTGGTGGTGCTCCCTTGCAGCCCGGTGATCTCCTACCTCCTCCGGTGTGACTCCGAAGAAGGCGGCTCGGCTCTTTCACCATCCGGTGCGACTCCGGTGGCCTATTTTGGAAGTGTGACTCTTCCACGTGCTCTTGCTCCTCCTCCTCTCCTCCCCTCTAACTCCAATTTGGGTAACGATTTCATATCTCATAACATTGGTGTGATATTCATCTTTGTATGTGTGAGAGTGGTGGAGATTTTGACTTCAGGATTTTATCCTAATTATTGATTGTAAGCTTGCATGAAAAAATCTGAAATTGGTTATTGCATTTTTGTATCCGATTTTCGCGAAGATTTCCGTAAGGGTAGGTCCCCTTGGACGTTTGCAAGCCGGGGTTGGTTTAGCCTTTGGTTTCGGACGGATCAAGAGGATTTGGTATATCCTCGTTTGGTTTTGTTTTGAGGGATAATCGGACTACTTTCCGAATTATAATTTTAGTCCGGAACGCCCTCGTTGTGAATGGAAAATGTGGTTGATGCGATGTTAGATGCATGGTTAGGATATGGTATATGTATTTGTGTATGCTCGTGCAGGTTTGGGTGAGACGTTCCCCATTGTGAGATCGCGCAGTTACAAAGGAAATGCTGCCGAAATTTCCAACTTTGCACGCACACCACGTGTTCGTAGAAATGCTCCATAGGAGGTTTTAGATGCTCGTTAGGTGTTCGATCAAATTCCTCTTAGGCTTTCAGTTTTGTTATTTTCCGGTTAGCTTTGCGTAGGGGTAGCCTGCATCAATTTGGTATCAGAGGGAGGTTCATGTCAATTTTCTAATTGGCACCCTCCAACTTTTATGGCCAGACTTGCCCCAATGTTGCTGCTTTCTTCTGACTGTTCCCCCCTCACGGGCCACTCATCGGAGATGAGTGATTTTAAGTATGGGAGAATTGATGACGACGCTCTTCGCCAACGCTGCGACGCTTCTTCGTTAATGCCGTGACGCTCCTTCGCCAACGCCGCTTCATATTTTGCACGACGTCTGCCGGCACCATTTTAGATAAAATATATAATTATAAATTAAAATTATAATTATATATTTTATTATTTATCTTTTATCATTTATAGTAATTTCTATTTAAGCAATGTTTTAATTTAAGCAATCTTATTATTATATTTTTATTTTTGTAATTATGATGGATACTTATAACCATCATATATTTGCTTCCATTTTCATGCATTTTAATTTTGGAATTGTTTTTATTTTGTTCTAAATCTGTATGGAGGAGATTGAGTGGTGTAAGGCTATATATAGCCATATTTTGTTTGATTAAGTATTGAAAGAATGAAAAATTGAAAAAACCTAGAGATTCTTGAGAGAATTTTCCTCCCCCCTCTTTGGCAAATTTCGGCCAACCCCTCTCTCCCTCTCTCTACCTTGGCCGCCGGCCACCCCCTCCCCTTTCTTCTCAATCTCAGCTACCTCTTTTCTCCTTTCTCCTCCTCCTCCTCAATATTCTCCCTCACCTCCACCACCCAAACCCAAGCCCACTTTTACTTACCCAGAAAAAATATTGGCCTCCCTTTTCCCTCCAAGCCGCCGGCTACCACCACCCCCTTATGGCTCGGCCAAGTCCAAAGCTGCCACCTCCTCTCCCTCTTTAATCTCTCTCGGCCACCTCCTCTGTTTCCTCCCCCTAGGCAATATTCGGCCTTCTCCTCCCTCTCACCTTTCTTGGTTTTCTTCTCCCTCCTTCATATCTTCCTCTTCCTCTAGCTACCCGAGCCCTCGTCTTCCTCTACGAAGAAAACCGACCCCTTCCACCCAACAAGCCAAAACCGGCCTCCTCCCTTCATCACAATCCGAGCCCCCCACACCTCCTCCCCATATAACTGTTGGACGTTTTCAAGAAAATCTCTCTTCCAAACCATGGGCCTGCATCACAAAGTCTTCAGAGGAGCCTCCACTGGTTCTGGAGATACTTCCTCATCATCAGACAAAAGAGTATTTTCAGGCTGGCTTTCCTCTGCAATAGAGGACTGAGCAGGAGACTGGACAAGAGACTGTGCTGGAGTCTGAGCAGGAGACTGAGCAGGAATCTGAACCTCTGGAGTCAGTACAACTGATTCATTTTGAAACAGGGGAGCATCTGAGCTGAGCTCATCAATCAACCTATTGATATCTTCTGCAGTAGATAGTAGGGTTGCTAGATCTGGAATCTCTGAGTAGGGATCTGCTGGAGGAGGAGAAACTAGAGGTAGAGTGTCCCTGACTTCTGCTTGCTGTGAGGGTTCTGATGAAGCTGGGTACTGAGAATGAGATGAGGCAGGCTCCCCCTCAACTGTTGCACCAGAGGTAGCAGCAGTTTGATATGGAGGAGGAGATGGAATCCTGTCATCAAGTACACTGGTTTCTTGGGAATCTACTGAAGGGACAGCAGCTTTGGATGCTTGGGCAGAGTTCAGAATTTTAATTTCATATCACTGGATGGAGGATATAGAAACCTTTTTCATGTGATGCAGTGGAGTCCCTTTGGATAAGTTAAAGACTGAAGGATTGATTTCATGAAGAAGGAGGGAAATAATTCTTGCAAAACTAGGATGCTTAATGCTTTCTCTGATTTTATCTAGGATCAACAGTCCAAACTGGAATCATTTGCGGCAGATAATGGCTTGCATTATATCAAACATTTCCATGGAAATGTCTCGAATGGAGTAAGTTTTGCATAGCAGTACCTTAGCAATGACATCCACTAGGAACTTTCCTTCTAAGTTGAAATCAGCTCTGCTAAAGGAATGGGCTTGAGGGTTAGCTCCACAGAATAAACTAGTTCTTACTGAATCTTCAGCAGTCATTTCGTCATCGTCATCTACTACTGGCAGTTTTAACAGAGCAGCTAATGCGTCTTTGTCCAGTCGGATTTTTATCCCTCTGACCTTGGATTTCAGGAGCTTTCCATTGCGTTTTACCTTCAGATTCTGATAGAACTCTTCAACAGCTGGGAAAATAACTTGGCATGGCGACTGGAGAACGAACGACAGTCCGACAGTCTCGAACAAAATCAGAAGATTTCAGATATCATCTGAAAGATTGGGTATGCCCGCGGGGGCAAGTTCTGAGCCTATTCCGATTTTAGAAGAGGGGGCCATCTGCGATTCTGGAGGACGGGAGAGGCGAAGACGACGATGCTCTGAATTTTCCGAAAGATGAAGAGTCGGCGGCTACTCGAGAGAATGAGAAGTGGAAAGGGATTTTCCGATTTTTCTAGATATATATATGATTCTAATTAGGTTAAGGAAAATAAATTCATACCTGAATCAAGCGGCAAATAGCTCGGTGCGAATAGAAAAATTAGAAATCCATGATATGAATGCCGTATACTCGAGTAGGTAACATTTTACACGAGTATTAGATATAGCATACTCGAGTAGGTAACATCATACACGAGTATTTGACAGAGCATACTCGAGTAGGGCAAGTTTATACACGAGTACATTATTAAGTACCCGAGTATGTAAATCCTTTTAACTAAGTAATTCTCGTCTACTCGAGTATCTGTCTGGATATACTCGAGTATATATTTCTTGAGAGACAATTTTCCTTGGGAGATGTATATTGCCACTGAAATCTTCTACTCTGAGCAGCCATCACCACTGATATCTTCTTGATTTGTGAGTCCATCACTAGTCTTCTTTGTTGAGCAGCCCGAGTTCCGTTTTGAAGAACGAAAACTTGGACTCGTCCAGCGGCTTGGTGAATATATCTGCAACTTGCCTGTCTGTGGAGACATATTGTAGATCTATGTCTCAATTTTCCACATGCTCCCTGATGAAATGATAACGAATTTCTATGTGCTTGGTCCGGCTGTGGGAGACTGGGTTGTTGGCGATTGCTATAGCGCTGGATGAGTCGCAAAACAAAGGAATGTTCTGGAACTTCATGTTGTAGTCTTCAAACTGATTTTTGATCCCGAGAAGCTGTGCACAACAGCTGCCTGCAGAGATGTACTTTGATTCAGCTGTTGAGATGGCAACACAATTCTGTTTCTTACTGCTCCAGGAAATAAGTTTCCTTCCGAGGAATTGCAAGTCCCGGAAGTACTTTCCTGTCGTCTTTGCTTCCTGCAAAATCTGCATCTGAAAATCCAATTAGTTCACTATCATTACTTCTTGGGTACCATAAGCCAAGATTTGGTGTACCTTTGAGGTATCTCAAGATTCGCTTTGCAGCAATGTAATGAGATTCCTTAGAGTTCACCTGAAATCTAGCACATACACATGTTGAGAACATTATGTCTGGTCTACTTGCGGTAAGGTAGAGCAAGGACCCAATTATGCTTCTGTACTTGGTTTCATCAAAAGGTTTCCCTTTCTCATCCTTGTCTAGAGACATAGCTGAGGCCATTGGAGTCCTCATAGAGGTTGCATTCTCCATTCCGAATTTCTTGAGTAGCTCTTTGGTGAACTTGGTCTGTGAGATGAAAATTCCATCCTCAGATTGTTTCACCTGAAGCCCTAAGAAATACTTCAGCTCTCCCATACTGCTCATTTCAAACTTCCCTTGCATAAGTTTAGAAAACTTCTTGCAGAGGTTGTTATCTGTAGAGTCAAAAATAATGTTATCGACATAGATTTGCACTAGCAAAATCTTGCCTTTTATTTCCCTAAGAAATAATGTCTTGTCTATCTTTCCTCTTGTGAACTTGTTCTCAAGAAGAAAGGTGGACAGCGTCTCATACCAAGCTCGAGGAGCTTGTTTAAGACCATATAAAGCTTTTTGTAATAAGTAAACATAATTAGGATAAGTTGAATCAACGACACCTGGTGGTTTCTCTACATACACTTCTTCCTTTATGTCACCATTTAGGAAGGCGGACTTAACGTCCATCTGATAGACGGTAAAGCCCTTAAGTGCAGCGTAGACAAGAAATAACCTGATCGCTTCTCGTCTTGCCACTGGAGCATAAGTCTGGTCGAAGTCAATTCCTTCTTCTTGACGATATCCCTTTGCGATAAGTCTGGCTTTATTCTTTATGATGGTTCCATCTTCGTCCATCTTGTTCCGGTAGACCCATTTTGTACCAATGACGTTCTTACCCTTGGGTCTAGGAACAAGTGTCCAAACTTTGCATCGTTTGAACTGATTCAATTCTTCTTCCATGGCTAGGATCCAGGATGCGTCAGAGTTGGCTTCCTCAAACTTCTTTGGTTCAACCTGTGAAAGAAAGCTTAAGTGTAAATTCTCGTTAGTTGTACCTCGACGAGTTCTGATGCCATCCCGAGGGTCTCCTATGATTTGATCAACGGGATGATCCTTCAAGTGTCTGAACTCTAAAGTCCTTGCATCTGGGATCTCTTCAGCCACTAGAGTTGCATCTTTAGCTGGGATGTGTTCTTCATCTTGATCATCTATCTCTCCAATAGGGGTTGTAGAGGTGATCTTGATGAACGTCTCGTCTTTATCGTTAGTAGTTTCATCCAAGCTAAGTTCCTTCAACTTTGTACCTGCATCTACACTAGGCACACTAGACGAGTCACTGTGCAGCAGACTCGTCTCATCAAATACAAGATATTTCGACTCTTCTACTACTAGAGTTTTTCTATTGAATACTCTATAGGCCTTACTATTGCTACTATAACCTACAAAAATACCTTCAAAGCTTTTCTCGCTAAACTTGGTAGTGTGATACTTACCGTTGTTAAGTATGAAGCACTTGCAGCCAAAGATTCTAAAATACGAAAAGGTTGGTTTCCTGCCTTTTAAAAGTTCGTAAGGAGTCTTATCATGGTTCTTGTTGATGAGAGCTCGATTTTGCACGTGACAAGCGGTGTTGACGGCTTCAGCCCAGAAGTACTCTGGAAGTGAGGCATCACTCAACATGGTCCGGCAAGCCTTATGAGTGTTCTGTTCCTTCTCTCAGCTACTCCATTTTGTTGTGGAGTGCAAGAGAGGAAAACTCATGAAAGATACCTTGACTTTCGCAGAATTCTGTCATGGCTCCAGATTTGAATTCCGTTCCATTGTCACTCCTCCTGATTTTGACTACGGAACAGTTGTATTCATTCTGGATTTGCCTAACAAAATTTGTGAAAATACTGAAGGTATCTGACTTGTGTTTCAGAAAGAACACCCACGCAAAGCACGAGTAATCATCCACAATAACCAACGTATATTCCTTACCTCCCAAACTTCTAACTTGCAATGGACCAAACAAGTCCATATGGAGAAGCTGTAAGCTTCTATTGGAATCCTTGCCTATTGTGCTTTTAAATGAACTCCTTGTTTGCTTGCCTTTGATACAGGCATGACAAGGGCTGTCCGTAACGCACTTGACATTGGGTGGCATCACGTACTATGTTTTGAGAGAATAATATATTAATAGTTTTGAAATTAATATGTGCTTGTCTCTTGTGCCATTGGTCAGCAAGAGATGCACTACTTTTTGCTAAAAGACATACTGGTGTAGAAGTGTCAATACAAATGAAATTTAAACAGAAAATATTTCTGCTTCGAGTGCCTGATAAAATAGTTTCCAGGTTATTAACCGATTTTATCAAACACTTGTCAGCATGAAATTCAACTACATATCCTTTATCACATAGTTGGCTTATGCTGATGAGATTGTGTTCCAATCCTTCAACATAGGCTACATCCGAAAAGGAAATGCTACCGTTAGAAATCATAACATAGCCTTTAGTTATCCCTCGATCTGAACCTCCAAAGAATGACCTTTGGTCCGTTGCAGACTGAGGTGAAATTCTGGAGTAGGCTTCTTGTCCCGGTCATATGCCGAGAACATCCACTGTCCAAATACCAGATTGGCATTTTGGTGGCCTTTGGACATACATGCAATTACAATCACTTAGCCTTAGGAACCCAAACACGTTTGGGTCCTTGGTCTCGAGTTAGAAAAACTCCCCCTACGAGTATTAGCCTCATGAGTGGTCATTCTCACGTTGCTAACTTGAGGGGTTGCAGCATTACTAGGATTGAACCAACAATCGATGGCAAAGTGACCAATTCTGCCACAACACCAACAGTCGAACCTATTGTATCTTTGCCTAGTGTATTCCTGCTTGATTTTCTGAAGTGATGGTCTAGCAGGAACCTTGTTTTTGGAGGAGGAGGCTTCATGATGAAGACAGCTACATGAAGTCTTCTCCTTCATAGGCTTTTCCACAATAGTTTTTACCTTTGGTGTCTCCTTGATGTTATGACCATGAGCATAAGGTCCATAGCTTTGAAGTTGAATCTCTTCATAGGGTGCTTTGAAGACACTCTCGCCAAAGTTACGAGGACGAGTCCAACCTTGGTATCTTGACTTAGGCTTCTCAGGGATCGACCTAGAAAAGTGTCCATAGGTAGACTCATAGTCGAGTTCGTTCGTAGGAAAGATAACTTTCTTGAACAGAACAGGTTCCAAGGGAGCTTTCCCTTTTTCTTCAGCTAGAGCCTTCTGGGCAGCCTTATTCTTTCTCTTGGCCTTGTTTCACCTAGAGGATTTACTAGAAGAACTAATGTGGCCTAAGCAAGCACCCTTGGCCTTAGCTGAGAATTCAGCAACGAGTGGAAGAACTGTCTTAGGCTTTGAGAAACTCTCAACAAGTTTCTTTTCAGCCTCAAGTTGTTGTTCCAACTCTTTGATGATTTCCTCTTTAAGGTCGAGGTGCTTGAGAGCTTGATTGTATTCATCCATAGCACTATTTAAGTTCTCTTGAAGAGAGTTAGTCTTAGTGACTTCTTCTCTCAAGTTGCTCTCACTAGCCTGTAGAGATTTTATCTCTTTGCTTGAGTTTTCACTACTCTACGACATTTTTCGTAGGTCATGAGCAACTCTTTGTACTGGGCCATGAGTTCAGATTCATCTTCAGAGGAATAGCCCTCTTGCTCATTATCATCATCAGAATCAGAGAGAGGAGTGTGAGATTTTACCTCCCCAGTGAACTGGGGGACTTGTTCATCATCTGAGTGAGCCATGAGCCCAAAGTAAGCTTCCTCTTCTTCACTCGACTCAGATGAGTCGGAGTCGCTGAGAGTTTTGCTCTTCTTGGCTACTAGACTTTTCTCTGTCCTCTTCTTGTGTTATGAGGATTTCTTTTCCTCTCGTCTGCCTCCCTCTTTCTTCTTGTGAGGGCAGTCCGCGATGACGTGACCTGGCTTATTGCAACAATAACAAACGATGTCAGTCGAAATCTGTTTGTTCTATTTAGGGTTATACCTGTCATGGCTACTTGAGACTTTCTTTCGCTGATCACCGTCACGTCGTGATCTTCTGAATGAGGCATCTTTGCCTCTCCATTGCTTCTTCTTATTTAAGAATTTCTTGAATTGTCGGGGAGAGCAATGAGAACTCTCCTTCAGATAGTTCTGAGCCAGATGAGCTTGGATCAGATGATTCTTCTTCATCAGCTTCAGGAACTGGGGCAGGAGAGCTAGCCTTTGTCTTCCTTGAGCTATCTGCCTTTAAAGCGACAGACTTCTCCTTAGATGTGGACCTGCTTATCTCTTCTTCAGCTTTTGTTGAGTTGATTTGCAGCTCGTAAGACATAAGCTTTCCGAACATATTTTGCGGGTCTGTCTCAACTAACCTTCCAAACTCCTGAATGGCACATACCTTATTGTCCCATTCCTTGGTTAGGGATCTTAAGAATTTGTCATTGAGTTCCCCATTGGTGAAGACACGTCCATAAACTCTGAGGCCATTTACTATCTTGAAGAAGTTCTCAAAAGTGTCAGCTATGGCTTCCTTATGACCCTGCCTGAAGGCTTCATATTTCTGGTTCAGTAGGGACCTTCGATCATCCCTCACTTCTTCTGTACCTTCCATTAGAGTCACTAGGGATTGCCACATCTCCTTAGAAGATTGGCAATGAATCAGATTCTGCAGCATTGAGTCGTCGACTACACTTGCGATAATATTTTTTGCTTTCTTGTCCAAAGAAACAAGTGCAATCTCGTCCTTATCCAGATCCATCAATTTCTTTGGAACTTGCTTAGATGAATCTATGGTGGAGGTGGTCATAGGAATGTGGGGACCTTCTTCAACAATCATGAAGATCCGGGGATCTACTGCTTCCATAAAGAATTTAACTCTTTCCTTCCACATAGGAAAATTATTCTTGGTGTAGATAGGGAGCTTAGCAAAATCCTTGGTCTAACTCATGCTTGAAATTTCTCTTGAGACAACTTGGTAAGGATTAGATCAAGGTGTTAACCTTTTAACAATCAACCTCCCTCTGATACCAATTGAGAGAACTAAGTTGTCTATCTATATCACCTAGAGGGGGGTGAATAGGTGAAATGCGTGTCAAATGCGGAATAAAAATTAACACAGCATAGATCAAGCAATCACACAGACGACAAGAGATTTAGAGTGGTTCCCCAATCTTGGGTACGTCCACTTACCTCACCGATCTAGCAAACCACTAGACTCGGCTACTCCACTATCTCGGATTGAAAACAATCCTACACCTCGGAACCACGTTCCTACAAAACTCGATCCAAATCGGATCTACACTCGGAAGATAAAGCCTTCCTACAAAACTCGGAGAAAAAAACTCCTACAAAGAAATTTGTTTGAAAAGAAAATACAAACAATATATTGCACAGATCTGGATCTTTGATAGTCTTCTTCCTTGAGAACTTTGGCTTGATCAGAATATGTTGAAGATGACTTGAGAGAGATCCACAGATCTGAAAAACGGAATCACCTTGATCGAGAAAATAGATCAGAAATCTTTGAGGCTCGGCGAGATCGAGTGATTATCTTTCGTCTGGATCGCTGGAGAAACAAAGTTGAAAGCAGCGATCGGAGATCGTCGATCCAGACCTTCTTCCGTGAACGGCAATGGCGGCGGCGTGAGAGATTAGGGTTCACGGGAACTTTTCTCTTTCTTAAAATAATAATCTCTGTAAACTTGTTTTTAGTCAAATCTGAAAGTACCTATTTATAGGGGGACTCCAACGGTCAGAAATTTAAATAGTGATGACACGTGGACCAATCAGAAATGATTAATTCGAAATACACAGCGAAATTGTACTTGGAGAATTTCAGGAATAATTGAACAGATATACTCGAGACAGAGAAGAGACATACTCGAGTACAAGATGTTATATACTCGAGTGGATAGGAGGAGCATACTCGAGTATAAGAAGAGAAGCTACTCGAGTGATTTAGAGACCAACACTTGAGTGATTTTAGAACTACTCGAGTATGAGAGTATATACTCGAGTAAAAACACTTAGAGAAAATTTCTCAGATAAAATAGGAAGAACTACTCGAGTAGAAGAGTTGGAGATACTCGAGTGAGGGGAAAGTGAACTACTCGAGTATCTGGGGAAGATTACTCGGGTAATCACTAAGCTACTCGAGTATGAAAAACTACTACTCGAGTACAGAGTCACTTACTCGAGTATATAGGGAACTACTCGAGTAGGTAGACTTAGAAACTTTCTGAGATGAAAAGTGCAGAACTACTCGAGTATCAACAGAGCACTTACTCGAGTAACTAACCAACTACTCGAGTACAAGTTATCACCTACTTGAGTACAATACAGTCTACTCGAGTATGTAATCCAACTTACTTGAGTACAGACTCACTTACTCGAGTGTACAAACGAGGTACTCGAGTATGTGGACTTAGAGAAAATTTCTGATCTAAGGACAGAAGGATCTACTCGAGTATAAAATATGATCTACTCGAGTGACTAACTATCTTACTCGAGTAAGCTTATCTACACGAGTATACAGAGTCTTCTCGAGTATGTCTAAGGATTTACTTGAGTACTAAGTCACTTACTCGAGTATATGAAGGAAGCTACTCGAGTATGTGGACTTAAATTTTTTTTTTCCAAAAATAATAAATAAATAAATAAACTTCAATACTTCAGTCCACCAATCCAAGTTCATGTAGGAAGTGTATCCCAATAGAGAGGCTATACATGGGCCAACACTTTGGATCACACAATGAGGGATTACATTGTATGGTCCTATATTTGGTGACCCATTATAGACCGACATTGGTCTACACTTGGCAATAAAAACCTGCACACATGCAACTTAAACACAATATCAAATACACCTTAATTCATCTTAGTTCAAGGTCTGACTTCCTACAAATCTGAGGTATTGTGGAGACAAATCCCAACAGGACCTAAAGTAATCTTTGGGGACTCAGGCTTTGGACTGACAGAAGGCTATGGTGACTTCAAATGTGCAGCTGTTATATTCAAGAAAGTGACTTATGTAAATGGCCTTAAGCATAACCTAATATCAGTAAGCCAACTATGTGATATAGGTTATCAAGTAAGCTTTACTAACTCCTTATGTCATATCTCTTTAAACAACACAACTGTTTTAACTGGAATTAGACAAGGCAACATCTACTTAGTAAATTTTGAATCAGCTAAATCTGAAATCTGCTTATTCAATTCTTTTAGCATTCAAACTAACTTATGGCTCAAAAGACTAGGACATATAAACCAGAAAAATATGGCTAGGTTATCTAAAGACAACCTTGTTAGAGGTTTACCTTCTGGTCCCTACAAGAAGGAAGTCCTCTACAGGGCTTGTCAGCTAGGAAAGCAAACTAAATCTAGTTTTAAATCCATTAATAAGAGTGATTCACCTAGAATCTTGTACTTGCTCCATATGGACCTTTTTGGCCCTATTGCAGTACAAAGTCTAGGAGGAAAGTATTATACATTAGTTATTGTAGATGACTTCTCCAGATTCACATGGGTTTTTCTTCTTGAGAACTAAGTCAGATACTTTTAAAGTTCTCACAGATTTTCTTAAGAACATACAGATTGAGTACTCTACTAAAGTTGCATTGATCAGAAGTGATCATGGCACTGAGTTTGACTCTCTTCTTATGCTAGAGTTCTGTTAGAAGAAAAGTATCAGACATTGTTTCTCAGCTCCAAGAACTCCTCAACAAAATGGGGTAGTTGAAAGGAAGAATAGAACACTCATTGAAGTTGCAGGTACATTGCTTGTAGATGCTTACATGCCTCTTTCCTACTGGGCAGAAGCAGTAAGCATGCAAACTATGTCCTGAATAGATGTTTAATACATAAAATAAAGCTTAAGACTCCCTATGAACTACTCAAAGGGAAGAAACCAATAATAACCTATTTTAAAGTATTTGGGTGTATATGTTATATTCACCAAATGACAAGAAACATCTTAGAAAATTTGAAGCTAAGGCTGTAATGAGATTTTTTCTAGGATATTCCCAAGTCAGCAAGGCATATAGGGTGTTTAATAAATCAACACTAAAAATTGAAGAATCTATGCATGTGACATTTGATGAATCTAACATGTTCTACAAGGAGAGAGATATCTCTATCAACAACAATCTGCAGGTATAGAATTTGTGTGAGAGCTTAGATGATCTAAACCTTACCAAAAAGGTTAAATCACATCCCTATCCATAAGCTATATCAGAATCTGAAAGTGAAGAAGTGACTGTGGAAGCAATTCAAATTCCTCAAACAGTTGATACAATTCCACAAGAGGAATTAAATCAAATAACTATTGTTGAACCAACTTCTCTTAATAATCTTGTCACACTTAGGGATCACCCTAGATCTCAAGTAATTGGAGACATATCATCAGGAGTGCAGACAAGACATCAACTCAACCCTGATGTGATGCTTTCCTGCTTCCTCTCTCAAATTGAGCCTCAATCCATATCTGATGCAGAGCAAGATCTAAACTTGATAACTACAATGCATGAGGAACTCAACCAGTTTGAGAGGTGTAAAGTTTGGGACGGAGTTCCAAGGACTAAAGGCTATCCAGTAATTGGGACTAAGTGGGTATTCAGAAACAAACTTGATGTCCAAGGTGTGATAGTTAGGAATAAGGCAAGGCTTGTTGCTCAAGGATACAGGCAAGAGGAAGGAATTGATTATGATCAAACCTTTTCTCCAGTTGCAAGACTTGAAGCTATAAGGATCTTCTTAGCTTATGCAGCATTCAAGAAGTTTAAAGTCTACTAAATGGATGTAAAAAGTGCATTCTTAAATAAAGAACTCAAAGAAGAGGTGTATGTTGAACAACCATAAGGTTTTATCTCTCCAACTCATCCCTCTTATGTCTTTAAATTGAATAAGGCTCTCTATATTCTAAAGCAAGCTCCAAGAGCTTGGTATGAGACTCTAGCCAGCTTTCTTTTGGAGCATGGTTTTTCAAGAGGCATGGTTGATAGAACCCTTTTTACAAAATTGCATCATGATAAAATTCTATTAGTACAAATATATGTAGATGACATAATCTTTGGTTCTACTAATCCAAATCTGTGTAAAAGATTCTCTGATTTAATGCACTCAAGGTTTGAGATGAGTAGCATGGGTGAGCTATCATATTTCCTTGGTCTCCAAGTGAATCAAACCCCAGAAGGAATCTTCATCTCTCAGTCTAAATATGCTAAGGATATTATTAAAAAGTTTAAAATGAATGATGCCTCTGTCATGAAAACTCCCATGGCTGCTAATGTTGTTGTAGATGCTGATGAATCTGGAAAACCAGTTGATCAGACCAAGTATAGGGCCATTATTGGATCCCTACTGCACTCAACAGTAGGTAGACCAGACATTATGTTTTCCACATGTCTTTGTGCTAGGTTCCAGGTGAACCCTATAGAATCTCACCTTATTTTCTTAAAAAGGATTTTGAGATATATAAAAGGTTGTCCATATATAGGCCTATGGTATTCAACAGAATCAGCATTTGTGTTAACTGGATTCTCTGATGCTGATTATGCTGGATGCAAAGTAGACAGGAAAAGTACCTCTGGAACTTGTCAGTTTCTTGGTGATAGACTTGTATCATTGTTCTGTAGAAAGCAAACATCTGCCTCAACATCCACTGTTGAAGCTGAGTATATGGCTGCAGGCAGTTGCTGTTCAAAGATTCTGTGGATACAAAACCAACTACTGGATTATGGTGTCAACTTAAATAATTCAACTATACTGTGTGATAATACAAGTGCTATTTACATTGCACAAAATCCAGTATTGCATTCTAGAACTAAGCATATAGACATTAGACATCATTTTATTAGAGATTGTGTTGACAAACATAAGATTAAATTTGAATTTATCTCCACTGATCTGCAAAGAGCAGATATATCCACTAAGCAATTGGACTCATCCAAGCATCTGTTCTTTGTTAATCAGCTTGGTATGATAAATGGTCAGGATTTAATATAATGCTCTGTCTATAGACAAAGAATTGTCTCTGTTCGTCGACCTGAGATCGACGAACTGATAGCTGTTCTTGAGAATTTTAGTCGACCTAAGATCGATAAAATCTCCTAGTATAGCTCATTCTTCGACCAAAGATCGACGAATTCTGTCTCAGAGAGTTTTCTGCGAACGATGAAAACTTTCCCTCTCTTCATCCTTAAATCGACGAACTTTTTCCTTTTATGAAGTTTTCATCGACCTAAGATCGAAGAATCTTATGTTTCCGTCAGATTGAGTGTGGCAATTCATATTTCGAAAACCTTTATTAAGGCTTTCTTCTTCGACCTCAATCCCGCGCTCTCAGAATTTCCCCTCCTGCACTTGATCTTGTGATTTCTCTTATAGGTGCACACTCTCTGTCATTCGACCTCAACTTCGCAAATGGACGCCACTTGATCAACCGGCATGAAGTTCGATCATGGTTTTGATATCGACTTCAACTCATTTCAATAGTCTGATCAAGTTTTCTTAGATATTATAAAACTATTCATTGAACAAAAATTGAAACAGTATATTACTGAAAGGATCAGAATACCTATAACTGAAATCAAGGAATGGGTTAGTTCTTCATCCCCAACTGATACTGAAATGACTGGGACAATCAACGAAAATCATGTGATTCTTGCTCCCACCATTCTCTCTGAACTTTTTAATCTTAATAATGGAGAAGATGATCTAGAAATAGATGATAAGGAATATGAGGACATGTTGAATGTTATGGGTCACTTCGGCGAAAACCCTAAGAAATTGCTTAAGAAAAATTTCTCCCCGGCATATAAATTTCTTGCAGATGTCGTTGGGAAGGTGCTGCTTGCTAAGCATACAGCACATGACTACATATCCAGGCAATAGTTCCTGGTTATGGCTACTTTGGTCAGCGAGAAAAATTTGAACTGGGCACATATCCTGTTTGACTTAATCAGGAAAAAGAATAACAAATAGGAGGTTTGCTATGGAAGAATCTTGGGCTTGTTCCTGAAAGCCAAGGCTAATTAACTTTTGGTATCTCAGACAACAATCATTAATGCCTCTAAGAGGCTCTCATTTGCCCTCTTTGGCAGATGGGAGAGGACTATCACAAAGCCATCTAAGGGCAAATACCTCCTCTAAAACTTCTGAAAATACAAGGGATGCACCAGCCTCTCGCCACCCCACTAAAAGGCCTCTCTCCACGCCTCCTGCCCCTCAATTTCCATCCCAACCTCAAGACCAACCAACTACACCCTCCACTACAATTCTAATCCATACCCCAAAACCTCCAGCATCTCCAATTCATTCTACCCATATATCATCAAATCCTTATTCCCCTCAGCATGACACATCAATATCAACTCCTCCCCAATCCCCACTTCCATCTCATCTTGCTAATCTCCCATCTTTCAATCTGTTATCATTTCCCCTAAACACTCATTCTTCTCAATATAAATCCCCTCCAACATTTCAATTCCACTTAATCCACCAGCACCTAACATCAACACAACTATCCACATTCCATCATCTTTGCCAACACCTCTGTCTCAATAACTTTGGATCCCTATATCATCCAACCACTATTTGAACTCCTTAAACCCCTCCTCCAGACCTTCATAGCAGAGGAAATTTCCCCTCTTGCTATCTCCATCTCATCTCTTTCTGCTCAAATCTTTGCCCTCACCTCTACCCTCTCTTCATCTAGGGGCCTGGCTTCAGTATCTACTGAAACCAGGCAGGGGGAGATATTTGATGATGAAGCAGCAATAGCAGTAGAACCAGCAATTGTATCAGAAGCAGCAGAACCACCACCAGCAGGAATAGACATTGACTTGGAAACAGACTTCTTGGATTCTCTTGAACATGATATGGAAAAGATGATGCAGAGATACATGACTCAGTAGTAGATGTATATAATCAATGTATAGATATTATAGTATCCAATGCTCAAGAGACCATCTTGACAGAAGTTCTGCCTGGAAGGGTCTACTTTATCAAATCTAAAGTGACTCTAGCTACTCTGCTGAAAATCTTTGGATCTTACATTCATTTCTGCCACTCCTTCCCCACTCCATCATTAAGAGAAATTGTATGCTACAGCTCCCCTATAAGCTCAAAAGTATTAGATATAGTAAAGAAAAGTTTGATAGTTCCCCCAGAAGTTTTGTATGAACAGAGATCTAGCTCTCCTGGGCCATCCTATATCATGGATGATAGCCCCCTCCCTAATATGGATGATCTAATAAATCAGGACATTGCTATGGAAGCTGAAGCAGCTCATACTGATGTTGTTCCCACTCCAATAAGTAAAGAAATCCCCAAGGATATACTAAAAGAGATATATGACTTGTATAATAATCCTCAAGGACAGTCTTATGATGATGATGAGGTTGATGATGACTCTGATGAGGAACCCAAGAAAAAGAAAGTCTCAAAGAAAAGGAAAGCTCCACCTCCTCCTGCTCCAAAAATAAATCCAACAAATGACACTCCCTATTACATTCTGCACAATGTAACTCCTCATAAGAGTATGCCAGCCTGGATGTGGCTATCCAAAAATGAGCAAAAGAACAGAAAGAAAAGAAGAAGGTATTCTCCACCACCAGAAAAGTTCAAAAGTGATCAACCACCTCCTTCTCCTCCTCCTCCAACTACAGGTGCCTCAAGAACCATATCTCAAAGCCCAGGCGTTTCTTCCAAGCCTACTCTTACCAAAACCTATCAGAGTTAAGGAAGACCATCTCAATCTTCTAGAGGTAGTCCGCACTAACATATACATCAGTCATCTTCCAGAAGTTCATTCAAAGCTCAGCAATCTTCTCCCCAGCCAGCATTCTCTCCTCCTCCATCTCCTAGCAAAGACAATAGCCCGGAAGGACCCCCAATTCAAGCCTATGATCCTGAAACTACTCCAACCACAAGAATTTCTAGATTCAAAGAATCTGTGGCTTTATCTCAGATCAGGCAAGCTAGAGAAAAAGGTCAAGATTCCTCTCATTTCTCAACTATGTCAAGCTACAGGAAGAAAGAGTTTGACAGATATCAAGTGGGAAAATTATTTGATGCTGATGAATACATGAATCTACATCCTGAAGCTGTGGTTCCAATAACCACCTCTCAAAAGACTCTTGGGGATGCTGGCATGACCATGAATTTGAGAAAAGCTCAAGATCCTAACAGGACAATCAAATTTTCTAAGTCTTCTGACTTTAACAATAACATTTAGATTGTTTATTTTTTATTTCTATGTTTATTGTGAACAATTTGAGCATATAGCTTTATAAAGGTACTGATATCTTATTTACTCTATCAGTTATCTCAATTTTATGCTATGATTACTTCATTTTGTATTGTGGTCTCTATATGTTTTTTTGGTTTGAAGTAACCTCACCCAAATAGGGGGAGATTGTTGGAACCCTTAAGTGATTTGGGCTAGGTTCTCATCTTAGGTTGTGACCCATGTTGTATAGAAGGGTCATATGTCATGTATCTTAAGAGTCTAGGCCATGTTCTTAAAGACAACAGTAGAAAGGACCAGCCTCCAACACTGCTAGAGACTCAAGAGTTAGAAAGTTCAAGACTTAATATAAAGGAGATCTGTGTTCGTCAAACTGCGGTCGACGATCGTCGTGCTCAGCTCAATTAACCAAGAGACAATTCTCTGAGCATAGCTCGATGAACTTAGATCTCAGCTCGACGATCTGTGAATATAGTGGTAACTCCTCTGTCAAACTTCAGTCGATGAACTAAGAACATCAGGTCGACAAACTCTATCCTCAGTTCGACTAACTCTTTAGATCTCAGAGCCAAAGATCTCTCAATGCCAAAGTTTACTCAAAGCCAAAGTTTACTCAAAGCCAAAGTTAACTTAGAGCAAAAGTTCACTCAACGCTCTCAACGCTATCAATGACTCAACACTCTTACACAACTCAACTCCAGAATGGTGATCTAATACTCAATGCCAGAGGACATCTCACTCAACGCCAGATCGATACTTCAACACTCAACACCAGAAAAATATTCTAAGTACAGACTGCAGTCTCAGCTCTACGATCTTGGATCTCAACTCAGCAAACAGCCGTTCTCAGTTCGATGAACTTAGTGCGCAGAATCAGTCAAGTTATGCAGTGCAGTTGTTCGTAGAGCTCTGATCGAAGAAAGCTGATCAGAGGTCGACGAAATCTCAGGTCGATGAAATCCTTTCTCAATTCGACGAAAGCTGTTCTCAAGTCGACGAAAACTGTAAGGCATATTATCATTTATTCTTTCCTTTTCTGTCTCCTTGTTTTATACTATTATAGGCCATTATTTCTCTGGATGATCAATGCTCTTATATCCTTTGAATCGAGCTATTAATGGCTGCATTGATTACAAATATCCTTCATGGAATTAACTACTTATATCTTGGGACAGACATAGAATAGAATATATGACAGTATACTTTCTGTTTTCATTCCCGAGATTCAGCTAAGCATTTATTGCAATTTCTTTTTGAATTCGACCAAGTTGTAGTTATCAATAAAGGATCTCTCAGAAAAGATAGAGATATTGATAGCTAAGAAAAACACAGAGAAAAAGAGATATACAAGAAAACGTGTGTGCTATCAACAAGAAGATACGGGAAAAAGCATACAGAAGAAAAGTGCAGTGAAAACAATTCTCAGAAAATCTACTGCTCTCAAGAGAAGAAGAAGGAACAACCATATCCATCAAGAGTCCTTCTTTCTTTCTCTCTTTGTTCTCAGGGATCTCAATTGAAAAGTTATTCAAATCAGTCAAGGATCTCTGAAGAGAAAAATGGCCTACTCACCCTTTGGCAAAGCTTCCACTCCTGAACAAGTTAAGATCTTAGGGGGAGCATTGACAACAACATAAATCCACTAGTCTTCTCTCAGTTGTATTTGAGAAAGATAAGAACACCATCACTCTCTCATCCCCACCTCTGTACAGGGTTTTAATTCCCTTCAAAATTATTCCTGGTTGCAAGTCTCCTAACCAAAAGACCGTAGGATTGGTTTTTGAGCACCTTAACAAAAGCTCATTGGTGGCATTCACCTGATCAAAACCTATAGTGGATTCCTACCTAGGGTGGTAGAAGAGTGGATGTACCCACGTTTGGGGAACCACTATAAAATTCTTGTGTTGTCTGTGTGGTTGTGTTATTTTTCCTTTGTGCTTGTGCTGTGATATATTCTTATTGTGCTGCTTAGTTTTTTGCTGCACTTATGCACCTATACACTTATACTATTGTAACCTATTTTATAAAAGATCTTTTATCTCAGTAAAAATCAAAAGTTTTAAATAACTATATTCACCCCCCCCCTCTAGAGTTTTTCAGAGCTTACCCTAACTTACATAGCCACATTCCAAAATGGGTTTATGTTGGCATCATCGAACCTTTTAGGTTCAACTTGAGACAAAAAGATGGAGTACATGGCAATGTTGAGGCTTCTTCTCCTTGTTGTGGATAACATCTCCTATGATCTCAATTCTGGGATGATCCCTTAAATGCATGAAAGAAGGAGGCATTATTTCTTCAACATCATGTTCTTAAATGGTCGGATCTTGCTGGTCTTCACCAATGTCCAGTGAACTTTTTCCTTCTTCAGGAATGCATATACCATCATCTTCTTCATAGATTGTTTGAGGAGTGCCCTTGATGGTCAGTTTATCTATCTCCAACTCTACACCCGTAGATCTAGAGGAGATAGACATCTCACTATTAATCATGGATGATTCATCAAACACAACATTAACAGACTCTTCTACAACTTGATTTTTCAAGTTCTAGACTTTATATGCTTTGCTATTATTATTGTACCAAACAAATATCCCTTCATAGGACTTGGAAACAAACTTTGTCAAGTAGGACTTCCCATTATTGATCATAAAGCACTTGCTTCTAAAGATCCTAAATAGGCTAGATTTTGTTTTTTGCCTTTCATAATATCATAGGGTGTCTTCTTATAATACTTATTGATAGAAGCTTTATTCAACACCTGACAAGCAGTGTTTATTGCCTTAGCCCAAAAGTATTCTGGGAGAGAAGTTTCACTAAGCAGTGTCCTTCCAGCTTCTATGAGTCTTCTATTTTTCCTCTCAGCTATCCTATTTTGCTTGGGTATTCTAGGAGAAGAAAATTCTTGATGAATACCTTGTTCTTCACAAAACTTTGTCATGTAATGAGACTAAAATTTAGTACCATGGTCACTTCTGATTTTCACCACAGAACTACTTTTTTGATTCTGAATTTGCTTAACAAAGGTCATGTAGATGTCTAGGGTTTTAGACTTTTTTCAGAAAGAAAACCCAAGCAAATCTGGAATAATCATCAATGATCACAAGTGTATAGACTTTCCTACTTACACTATAAACTGACATACGACCAAATAAGTTCATATAAAAGAGGTACAAATACCTCTCATAGTCCTTAGCCCCAATGATCTTAAAGGATGCATTGGTCTGCTTGCCCTTTTGACATATAGAGCAAATGCCCTCCTTGGTGCATCTTATATTGGGCACATTTCTGACTAGTCCTTCACTAAAGAGCATGTTAATTATCTTCTAGTTCAAGTGAGCAAGCCTCTTGTACCATTACACATAATAAGAGACTTCTCATTTGCTAATAGACATAATGGTGAGTCTGTACTCAAACACAATAAGTTTAAACAATATATATTTCCACTCCTAATGCTTGTCAAAATGATCTCTTGGTCAATTGAACTTTTGATCAGACACTCATCCTTATGGAAGATAATGAAAGAGCTAATGTCACATAGTTGGCTTATAATAATCAGATTGTGTTAAAATCCTTTCACATAGGCTACTTTTTTGATGGAGACTATGCCATTTGTGATCATACCATAACCTTCAGTGACTCTAAATATAACCTTAGGTCCATTCTTCACAGGAGTATAATCCTTCATGTTGTTCCTTTTTTTTGTCATATGTCTGGAACATCCATTATCCGAGTACCATATTGTTGCATGGGTGCTTGGACTATCCTGCAAATACAGTTTAGTTTACCTTAGGACCCGAAAAGGGATTGGGTCCTTGGTTCTTGTTAGCTTGAAACTGAACATTTCTTCCTGTAGCACTCCTGACAGGAAGTCTCCCTTTTGCCCTTGGAACACTAGGGTGATGATTAGCAAAATTCTCTATGATGATTAACACGACTCATATTGCACAAAATTATGAAACTACCCAGATCCTTTTGCTTCACTAGCCAATGTCTTACTGCCAAAATAGGGCTCTTCCTATGTACTTAATTTGCAATAACAGCTTCCATGGATTTTGACTTACCCATTAGATTTTTCAAGTACTTCGCATAATTGGATACATGTGTAAGTAAGTCAACGAAAGGGATGCTAACCTGTACACCTCTTATTATATCTAGAAACTTTTTATGTTGTTTTTCATCCTCACATTCCACAATCTATGAGGAAATGGATGTCTTGCCATCGTAGGATCATGTGGCATGACATCCCTTGTAGTAGGGAGGGACGGCTCAATAATAGCTTCATCCATGTTTGGCCGATCCGAATACCCCGAGGAGGGATATAGTCACCAGTTGTCTTTCTGCTTCTAAGTTTCATCACATTCAAAGTCTCAGTCCAAAAACAATCCATAGAATGAATGGTGGTAATGAAGGTAGAGCATAAAGTGCACAATCTCTAGAAAATATGTGCCTGGGAATTTCACCACCCATCAAACCAAAGTTTGAACTAATGGAATCTCTCCTCCTCAGCCTCAACATGCAAAGTGATTGTAACAAATTCAACATCACATCTAGATCACACCGTTGCACTGTGCTCTAGAGATCTGACCCACATTTTACTGGCACCAACAACATCATCGAAAATCTGCCAAGCATCTAGAATAGCTCTCCCAAAGAGTGCTCCTCCAGCATCTTATGTTAAACAAATGGCAAAGCTACTCCTTGATACCAAAATAAAATGAATGTAGACTTGAAACCTTACATAGAATGTGTGAACAGTAGGCAGAACCATTCCCAAGCCTTTATAGGTGACTCACCCTTAGCCTAAGAGAATTGAACTAACTCCATGTGCTTCTTTGACATGAGTTCACGTGAACAATATTTCTTTAAAAACTGGTCCTTAGCTTGACCTCATGAGGTTATTGCTTAAGTATAAACGTCACGGTACCAAACTCGGGCCTTTCCTGCACAGGAAAATCAAAAGAACTACAATATGGCCCAGTCTTGGTCTCCATAATAGTGCTGAAAGGTGTTACAGAGGGCAAGGAGGTTTTCAAAATGCAATATTGCATCCTCACTAGGAGCCCCATAAAATACACTATGTTTAGAGGTAAAGTTAACAAGCTCACCTAAAATTTCAAAATTATCATTAGTTACACTCAAAAGCGATGGTGATAGAAGACCATACATTATGATAGATGGTTTGACGTCATCCATGGAAAAAACAATTAAGAAAAATACCTACAAACAACTTCCTAAATAGCATATTCATGATACCACTATGTTCCACGACAATGGCGCCAAAAACTTGATGTGCATTCGGTAGGTGCACTGGTCGCTCAAGAAATATAAAATGGGAGGTTATCCACAAGTATTGATCTCTCAACAAATGCAGGATGGAGTGTGAAATCTAATGCTAAGAATACCAATTATAAATACTATAAAGTAAAAAAAATGGGAGCTTGGTTTAGGTTTTGCAACAAAAAAGGAAACTAACTAAACTAATGCGGGTCACCTTCTCCTCTTCGCAAGGGTGGAATCATTCACAACGGAGGATGAGGGTCAAGAGCACCTCCTCAGTACGCATGCCACTAGTAATTTCTAGTGTGGCACACACATGAGGGCGGGGGTACAAGAAGGAATGGAGGTGCTCCACATACGCATAAACTACAGGACATTCACATAAAGATGAATGATTAAAAAAATAACAAGTTAGGGTTCATACAATCAACCAACACAAATCCCAAATATTCTAAGAGAAACTACTACAAATGAAGAGGATGGAGGAAAACAACCAGAGCACGAAGACATATCTAGATTCATGATCGGAATCGAGGGTTGTCAAGCATCATCTGCACTTGGAATTCGACTGTCATTCGGGGTCCAGAAGAGCTTTCACCTTCTTCCAATATACTAGTCTTCTCCATCAATAACATCTGATAGAAACTTCTCCAAAGAACTCTTCAAATGTGGCAATGAAACCCTTGGAATGGAGCTTGGAAGCTTATGGATGATAGAGGAGGCTGGGAGGAACTCCAAGCTTGATATTTAGCTCGAAACTGTGGCTGAATAACCTTAAGATGATGACTGAAATTGTAGGTAAATAGAAAGGTCATGCATTTTTTTCGCGTATGGTTGAATCCAACCGTGTGTGAATAAAATACATAGACAAAAATTTCATAAAATCATTTGTCTAAAAGAAGAGGTCGTGTGATTTGGTCACCATGGGAAAAATAGCCCGTACGCGAGCAAATCGCTCGGCCCGAGGCAGAGCATCAGAAAAAGCTACAGGCATCGCATGGATGCATCAATCATATGAGAAGATAATGCATGACCGTGCAATTTATATAGGAAAGAACTGAGTTGGATGGAGCTATGCCCGCCTGCAAGGCAAACCAAAACTAGGGCACAACACGACATAAAATGAAAAAATGTATAGGAAATAATGGGGAACACTGAGTGCTTACCCCCAGCAATAAAGCGTGAAATTGCACACCCCAACGGGCTTAAATTGTGCCCTTAGCATTAAAGTTTGTATAAGTGAAATCAGAGAAAATATAGACTAAAAGTGTAGTGCATATGAGTGAAAACTAGCCCGAATGAGTCCGCAAAATGCTATATAATTCAGACACATCAGACTCGTGAATACGATCTCAAGAACTTCTCCAATAGATCTCCCAAAGAGCTGGTAATGGCCTTCTTCTTCCTCTCTTTTCACTTCTTCTTTTCTTAAGGTTAAAGAAAGTGGAGAAAGAGAGAGAGAGAGAGAGAGAGATAGAGAGAGAGAGTTTGTGTGTGTGAAAGAGAAATGGATATCTATTCCCACACTCCTCTATTTAAGCTACATGATAGTAATCGTAGCGTTAGGATCCTCAGGGTAAAATAAATGACTGGTCACGATTCAATCGACCATTCTCTTTAAATTCACTACTGCCGTGCGGTAGCATGCTATCGCCTAGCGGCACCTTAGGCCGTGTTAGTGGTCTTATCCAGCACCGCTTTGCCGTGTAACGAACATCTCAACATAATTTAACATGTGACAGCTAGCAGGTATCCCTATCATCTGGCCTTAGAAAATTTGACTTCATCAGTTTTTTTGAATGCATCGATTGGATCGACTGCACGGATTTGATTGGATCAATTTCATCACTACCACCGGTGCTATCTTGCTATCGCCGGGCAGTAGCTTCTAGTAACTAGAATATTAGTTTATTTTAAAACATGGGAAACCTGGGGTATTACAGCCTTCACCACTTTGCTTGAGAAAATTTGGTGACGGTCATCGACACCTCAATGCTTGTTAACATAGAAACACCCAATGCAATCTTGTAGGAAAAACCCTTTTGATTTAACTTAACAAATTATATTATAAGTGAGTTTACAAACTAGGATTATTACTCATGTTGTATAGTGAGGGTAATATGACCATATATGTCATAAGAAGTCGATTGAGTCAAGGGAATGAGGTAGGCATACTGAAATAGAGAAGGAAATCAAGAAATTTCAACATGCATTTACTAGAAGTCGACGCAATGCCGACAAGAATTAGACGTCACTTCGACTAAAATTCAGAGCAACATTAAAACTTAAGTCAGTGCTACTTTAAGATTGAATAGGACCTATGCGTCAATGCGATATTCACACAATGTCGTATATAAAATCAAGTCGACTGGATTTTAATTTAAAGGCAGATCTAAACGCAACTTCTATTTGAAGACGACATAACGTCGAGTAAAGCTTAATTTGGAATTAAGAGAGGATTTGTCCCGGATTATTTATCGAAAGTTTTTATAGAATTATTTCAAATAATTTTTTTTATTAGAAGAAGTGCTGAAACGGAAGAATCCTCAACCAATTTCAGAAGAGTTTTTAAGGAAGAAATTTGAATAGATATTCTGAATTCATTAAGGTAGATTTGTAAGAAAATGATATAATCCCTGCTGAAGAATTTTTCTATGAAGAGGAGAAATTCATGCTTATTCAAGAAGGATATACTTAGAAGAGAGATAAGAATACACAACATATATAAAACTAAAACACTTATTATTGATAGTACCGATTGTAGCCTCCTTCTTTCTTCTTCTTTATTGATGTTATCGAAACAAGAAAAATCTATTATATATGGATCCAAGGCTTACAATTCTTGCAATTTCTTCTCAAGAAAGGATTCATCATATTGAAGGGATTTAGAACAATTAGTGCCTACAGTTCTCAGATTCTTGCTGAGAGAGGACTCATCTTGAAGGCATTTTCTTCAAATTCTTCCTTTTCTTTCTTTTCCTTCTCTTCTTGTATTCTAGAGTAATTAGTCTTTAGAATCCCTCTTCAAATAATTTAGTTTTTTGTTCTGGGGATCTTCTTCTAAAAAGACTCAGTCAATCCTTGGTTCAAGATCTTATTATCAAAAGATTTGGTCATTGTTTCGAGATCTTCTTATGGAAAGATCTATTTGTTGATTCTGAGAGTCTCCTTATCAAACGACTCAGTCATTAGGATAGTGTATTTCTACAAAAGTGTAGAAAAGTGGATGAACCCAGATTTTTGGGAACCACTTTAGTTTTGGTGTCTTTTGTGGAATGCCTTTTTGTGATTGTTTATTGTGCTGCTTTTTATTTATTGCATTAATTTTCTAGTTTGTCATGTGCAGATTCAAAATCTGTTAATATGTTAAAATTAGTAACACGTTTAAATCAAAGTTTTAAATCTCCACTTAATTTGAGATCTTTAGAATCTTCCAGATGAAAGAAAGGACAAAGCAAAAATCACAAAAATGCACACCATAGAGGAGATCATCCAGAATGTTGTTGATTGCCAGTCAGCTAAAGAAATTAGGAAGTTGCTATCCAGGATTGTGGATGGAAGTTCTAATAAAAGTAAGGACAAGAGGTCCCTTCTCATTTCCCAATATGTGAACTTTCAAAAGAAAACTGGAAAAATAATTGTTGAAATATATGAGAGGTTCAACATTATTGTGAGTGAACTCAAGGTATTGGACATAGAGATCTCACTCACAGAGATTAATGACAAGCTTATCATTTGCTTTCTATGTACATGTCACTTAAGGATCTGGGACATCAGAGAGTTCAGATGCCACAGGCAGATCATAATTGTTGCCCTATTAGGCAAAATCAAGTTCTATAAACTTCTCCTAAAGAGTAGGCTGAGTCTGAGGTGAAAGACAAACTCTCCACCCATTGAGACAAGTTCTTTACTCTAAAAGTTGTTGATGGAGAGTCTTCAAATTTTGAAGAGGAGATGTTTAATCTCTTGTCCAGAAGATTTAGAAAGTGGATCAAATCTGAAGAATTTAGAAGAAGAAAAAGGAGATCAAAAAGCTAAGATTTGACCAGACCCCTAATAAGAAGGTTATTTTCTTTGCCTGCTGGAAGCCAGGCTATATTGATCTTGATAGTCCTAAAGATTAGAAGGACAAATCCAACAAGGATCATAAGAAGCTATCCATCAAGAAAATGGAGAAGAAGAAAGGAAAAAGTTTCTGAAGGGTTATTGGAAGTCTAACTCACCTAGACGGGGGAGGGTGCATAAGTGCTTTTGCTAATTATGATCTCTTTTGATTTTATGCTAGATTAATGCAGATCACAAAATAAAGAACACAATACACACAAGCACATATCATTTATAGTGGTTCCCCAGAGAATGGGTATATTCACTTTTGAAAGTGTCTAACGTATACCTAAATCACCTAGAGGGGGGTGAATAGGTGATGTTTATGTCTTTTTGCGGAATAAAAATTGCTTAAAAATTAAACACAAAACACCGAGATTTATAGCGGTTCCTAGAGTTGGGTATGTCCACTTTCCCGCCTCGCCTATCTACCAAAAAGGGCTAGATTCAGCTACTTCACCAAACTTAGATTTCCACAATCTTACACCTCGGAGCCGCAACTCCTACAACTTGGTGGCGATGCTCCTACCACTCGATCCACAAACAGATCTATGACTCGATCCACATACGGATCTAGCACTCGATCCACAAAAAGATCTACCACTTGATCCACAAATGGATCTACCACTTGGAGAAAAATATCCTACAAAAGTAAATGAAAATTACACAATGATATTACAATCAACTTAGACAAGATTTGAAATCTTAAATCCTTCATTCTTCGAGAATAGTAGATCTTGAAATCGGTTGGAGAACAAGGAAGACGAAAACGTTGAAGATCTTGAATCTTGGCTCGAATCTTCGATCGGCTCGATTTTGAGAAGTATAGATTTACAGAGAGAGTAGCAATTTAGTCGTGTATATCGAGGAAGAAGAATCGTGCACTGTATGTCAGTAGCTGATTGGAAAAATCACTGTGCATAGCCAACCGAACCCAAACCAGAGTTTTGAAAAAATTCGGAAAAATTACATAAGTCAAATTCGTCGAGTATCGCCGAGTATCACTAGTATACTCGCTGAATGGTTCCTTGTATACGATGAATAAGAATTGATGAAATCAGTTTAGGCCAGCAAAACACTCAACGCCAAGGTGGAGACCATACTCAACGAATTCGATGAGAATCGGTTGGTATACTTGACGAATTTGTCAAGTATCGGCTTGCTCACTCGACGCACTTGATGCCTAGCCAAGTGATATATGACGAATGAGACTCAGAAAAATTCAGAGAAGTAGCGTCGAATGGACTCGATGAATTCAGCGTATATCGTCTAGTATATTCGATGATTTCGGCGAGTATCGTTAGTAACATTCGACATATTCGGCGAGTATACACGATGATACTCGACGAATTTCACTTGACAGGATTTTCCAATTCTCAAAGAATTTGCCCAAAGTACAAATGATGAATTCGACGAGTGTTGGAAGTGATATACGATGAATTCAACGAGTATTAACAAGTATACTCGATGAATTCGACGTGTATTCCTAACAATACTCGATGAATTGTACTTAGACAAATTCCTATCTTTCTGATTCCAAGCCTTTGTTCTTCCTTGATCCTTCTCCTGTACTTGGGATAAAAGTACATATCACAACCCGCATTTTCTCCGAATTTAAAGAGTATATCAAAGTAAGAGAAAACACATGTCGTGATGTCATGCCGTGTAGGGGATAACTGCAGACGTTCAGGCAAACACAAACTCTAACCCTATTTATGAAAACACCCAGTTTTAATGTGACGAAAACATGATTTCTGATAAGCTTAGGTGGTCGTATCCCCCAGCTCAGTGGATCAACTAGTCCACAACTAAAATTTAAGTATACACTATAGAAAATACCTTCTTCATATTATTTAACATCCAACATGAGCAAAAATAACCATTTAGGACAACTCATGGTATGCATGACTCTAGATTTAGTTTAAGTATGAAAATAGTTTTTACATTCGTCAAACATAGTTATTTCAGTTTGAAAGATGGCATGTATGAGGTTATAGAAGTAGTACTTTTATAATTTAAAATATCTAACATGCAACCTTGAATAAAATCTTCCAGGAGAACAAGTAAATCCAGTAAGTCATGTAGAAGACGGCTTAGCAGCGAGAAAGTACTATAACATTATACAAAAATCCAGTGGGCACCAATAACCTGACACAAACCCACTAAAAAAAATGTATGTCTGAATAAGAATAAAACCACACACACTACCTCACAGTCGGTGAGGAAAGAGACAGCTTCATCCACTACAGAACACAAGCTAGCACAAAAACCTAGCCCCTCAACCATCAACTTCTCCGAAGCTGAGGCATTCAAAGAAAGAACACCTCAACAATAATAAAAATACAAGTGGTGACAAAGTCAAAAAGGTTAGCAATAAACCAAAAGGAACAAAGGGTTACCAACCCTAACCCAAGAGTAGTGAGAAAAAGACTAACTTACAAGTTCAATGGTAAGGAATTTTCACCAAGTCCAATAAAGACCTATGCTTTATATAAACATACAAATAAGTAAGTGTATAATCATAAGAGATTAGCTTCCTCATCATTTAGAGGGCCTAACAAAACACCGGCAACAAATCAGGCACCTGCGGTGGTGGTCACCTCCTCCACACACCGACATCAAAAGCTTCATAAGGGCTCAAGGAAAGGTGGTCATATTTCTTGACAAACCAAAACCGGGGAAGAACCGACATCTGAGATGGTGGTATCCTTCCCCACACACCCAGTCACAAATAAGGCACTGTGGCAATGGTACATCCCATTAACACCACAGCCCCAATTAGGATATAGTAGATACTGCAAATATCATACATAATAGCCTCATGGTAAGGAACTTTCCATGACAACACACCCCAAAAGAAAACACTGGGTTACTTAATTAAATAGAGCGAGAATATCCTCAAAAATCTCCCCTAAGGCTGAAACTCGACAAATTCCACTCAATTCAATTACAAAATACCGATTCCATACTGATTCGTCGAGTATACTCGACGAATATAGCAAGCACTAGACAATTTTTACTTAACAAAACTTGACTACTAGGGGTATACGACGAATCAGCGAAATATCCTAAGTTTACGGAAAAGCGTCGAGTACACTCGACACCTCATTGAGTGCATACAACGCACTCAATGAAAACCAGTTAACTCAACAATTGCCTTCACTCAACGCCGCATTTAGTACACTCAACTCTTTTGACTTAGTCTCAGAACTACTCAATGCCCAGACTTTAGTCAACGCTATAACACTCAACGCTAAGGCTTTACTTAAAGCCGCGTTGAGTACACTTAACTCTTTTGCCTTAGTGCCAAAACATCACTCGACGCACTCAACACCAAACTAGTATTACCCGATGATTCTGGCTTAGACTCAAAGATTACTCAATGCTTTTAGTGTCTAGTCTAATCCACTCAATACTGAATCATATGCACGACGATCTCGACGCCTATACTCGACGAATATAGCAACACTCAACACCAAGTCTTCCACACGACTTACTCAATGATTAATACTCTACGAACTAAACTTAAATAAATGCCAAAGCATTACCCGCCGAATTTCAATAGAAACTCGATGAATTGGACTTACGCTAGGGCTGATTTTCGACGGTTTTGACTTTTTTCATAATCGACTAATATTACTAGACTAATCAGCCATATAAGAAGAAATTAAATTAAACTAACTGTCAAACCCGACGAATCCATAAACTACCATACATGGCGAATTAAACTAGGGCTTTCTAACCTATACTCGACGGATATACCCACGTACCAATGGTAAAAATACGAAGAATTCACACACCATCGGAGACAAAACCCACACTATTCCTAAATTCTAAGATGGAAGGAGGGAAATAACAAAGAATGTAAGGAATGAAAGCTTAGCAAGGGTAAGAAATCACCACATGCCTCGATCTTGCCCGAATCCGGCGGCACAACCACTCCTCGTCACGAATCTGGTCACAAGAACACTTAAGCAACAACTCCTGAAACTTTTCAGGATGAAAGGGGGGTCAAAACTTGTTTCCTAACACGTAAAATTTCAAGAAATGGGAAAAACTCACTGCACAAACATAGATCTTGGTGAGAGCTATATAAATCTACTCTTCGACGACAATTTCGTGCACTAGAGCTCCTACAATCGACGGAGGAAGGCTTTGTAAGGCTTCGCCGCTTTCGTTCTTCCGCAACTCAATCTGATGATTTTGGGAAAGATGATGAATAGGGTTTTCGTCTTATTGCAATGTCTATATATATATATATTATAATAATATAATATATAATTAATATTAATAAAATGTCCAAATGACACAAATTTGCACTAACTCGAATTTCTACGAAAATTACACCGTAGCTAAATATTGATGCTACAAATCCAACGGCGAAGGAGAAATCGAAATTTGACAAACCAAACTCGGGTAAACACTCCCCATGGTCAAAACACCAAATATCCTAAAAACACTCCGCCGTGTTCCAAAACAAACCACGAATCGCAAGGGAATATCAAAATATAGGAGAAATTTGCCAAGCTAATACTCCCAAACCAAAACCTCAGATACCAAAGAGCAAAAGCAAAACTCTGACAGTGGTACCCACCAACTACGCATCAACGTAATGCCCTGACATCAAAATACGTCACTAAAGGGATTTTAAATAAACCTTGGAAAATAAAGGGCGTTGCAGCCACCCCTCCTAAAAGAAAGTTTCGTCCAGAAACTTTACGCACAAAAGATTCCACTTTAGAGGAAAATAACCAAGGGTTATAGAATAGAAATACATACCAAAAGAACTAGGAGAACAAATGAGGATGAGCCTCCCTCATAGCTGACTCTAACTCCCAAGTCGCGCTCTCCATGTCTTGGTTTCGCCACAAAATTTAACCATGGGTATGGTCTTCCTTCGGAACACCCAGTCTTGAGTATCCATAATCCGAACATGCATATCGACAAAAGAAATATTACGCTACAACTTGGGCACAGAATCAAGAACCTGTCGGTCGCTAAGCACACACTTCTGTAACTGGCTTATGTGAAACACATTATGGAAACCAGGAAAACTTGTGGGCAAATCCAGTTGATAAGCTGACATTCCAGTACATTCAATCATCTTGAAAGGGTGCCATAGACCTAGGATCCAACTTATGGTTTTTACCAAACCTCTTGAAACCAGGACATTAGGGAAACTATAAGAAACACCATGTCCCCAATAGAAAATTCCAAATCAGTCCTTTGTCGACTGGCATTGTTTTCATAATGCTCCTGAGCTATATGAATCTTTTCTCTAATATGCGTTATAGAAGTATTCATCTCTTCTAAAGCTTCCGGACCCAACAATGGTCCTTCACCAATCTCGGCCCAAAATAAGGGAGTTTTATAACGTCTCCAATACAAAGCCTCAAACGGGTCCATCTAGAAACTCTCTTGATAACTGTTATTGTAAGAAAATTCAATCGCTCTCAAATGCTCTTCCCATGCTTCTCCGTGGTCCAAGGTGTAACATCTTATCATGTCTTCCAAAACTTTATTAACTCTTTCTGTTTGACCTTTTGTCTGTGGATGATAAGCGATGGAATACCTCAAATCGGTACCCAATCCTTCCTGTAAACTTTTCCAAAAACGAGACGTAAACCTGGATTCTCAATCCAACACAATACTAACAGGTACTCCATATAGCCTGATAACCTTATCCAAGTATAACTCTTTTATATTCTTCATGGACTAATCAATCCTGAATGAAATGAAGTGAGCACACTTTATCAATCCATCTACTATAACCCATACAGAATCATGTCCTTTGGGAGATCTCGACAAACCAGTAATGAAGTCTATAGAAATACTTTCCCACTTCCAACTTGGAATCTCCAAAGGCATCAACATGCCACCAGGCCTTAACTTGTTTACAAGTGAAGCACTAAGACACAAACTTGGCTATATCGTTCTTCATTCCATACCACCAAACAATCCGCTTTAGAACTCTATACATCTTTGTAGAATTACGGTAGTAGGCAACACTGGATTCACGTGTTTGTATACATTTCTGAGAAGTTAAGTTTGCTAAGGGAAAACTAGTGTTCATTTCTTAATTATATTATTTTATTCATCAAGAAAAGTTTGTCTAATTTAAGAAAAAATAGCGAACCCTTATTCACCCCCCCACCCTCTAAGGGCGTTGCATGATCCAACACTTGGTATCAAAGCAGGTTCCTCCAAAATCGATTTCACCATCGGGAGTAATGGCGCAAAACACTCACGCGATTTTTGAGGGGCAAGGTATTAGAAGACCTCCCTTTTTCACGGGCACTGACTACAACTATTGGAAAGCTCGAATGTGATGCTTTCTAATAGCACTAGATATCAACGTTTGGGGCATGGTAGAAACAAGTTACACTGCTCCCATAACTGTAGTAGGAAGTGTCACAATGGAAACACACAAGGATAAATGGGATGAAGTTGATAAGCTTCATTGTAAGAATAATGCTAAGGCGATGAATGCCTTATTCTATGCGTTAGATAGGACTTAATTTAATCGTGTTTATGCATGTGATACTAGTCTGATACCAAGTGTTGGATCGTGTGGTGACCTTAGAGGGGGGGATGAATAAGGGTTCGCGATTTTTTCTTACATCAGGCAAACTTTTCTTGATGAATAAAATAATATAATTAAGAAATGATGACTAGTTTTTCATAAGCAAACTTAACAACTCAGAAATGTATACCAACAAGAACGATAATGATATATTTCAAATGTGATAAATTTGAATACAATGTATCTTTATAGAGCTAGATACAAAGGCTCAAGAAACAAACAACTTACTTTAGTTTTCGCCGATCCTTCTACCAAGAACCGGCAGGCTAAAGTATATCAATTCCTAGACCTTGCTTCTAGGATCCCCTAGATCTACCACAATCTAGATGTTACACACAAGGCAATAATTTCTCCCTAAGCCGCAGAAGGACTTGGACGCCACTCACAAGGCGGCGATTCTCCCCTTAGCCACCAAAGGACTTAGACGCCACACACAAGGCGGCGATTTCCCCTCTCGATTACAATAAGAAAACAATAGAAACAAGAAAAAAACATATTAAAAACTTTAGTCTAGAAACTCCCTTTAAACAATGCGCTGAAGATGCCGACGAATCCTTGTCGGAGTTGCTTTGAATGCTGCGAACGTGCCGTAAATCTTTTGCGCTTTGGCTTTCTTGAGAGTATGGAGTAAATCTGAAATTTGGAGCTCTATAAATCGTCTAAATAGGAAGGCACACTCCAGGTAATCAAAATTCGTGATCCCCAAAAGAAATTGAATGGCTTTTATACTTTGGCAATATCGCCTGGCGACACTGGGTATCGCCACTTGCCGATATCGGTAAATGCTACCACATGTCCCATGAACTCCTCAATTTTCTCATCACAGATCCGTCGATCGTCTAACGTGCACTGTCTCCTGGCGATAATGTGTATCGCCACCTAGCGATAGCGATATAACGGATGCCACGTGGCCCATGAACTTCGTCGAGTGTCAAATGAAGATGCATCGAGTGTCGCTATCGCATGTTGGCGATACCTAATATCGCCTAGCAATATCTTCTAAGCTCAGTTCTGACCCGATTCATCACCCAAAAGTCATTATAGCTAGACCTGTAATATCTGCACATCAAAAACATCCAAAGATCAAATGCAAACAAGATTTGTTATTAGCAAACTAGTAAGCGTGGAACACATGCTCCAACAATCTCCCCCTTTTGATAATAATAAATACACTGAGAAAGAAATCATGAATGTTATATGAAGTGTTGGAAACTATGAGTATCAAGACTAAGCATGTGTACATGCACAAATTGCTCTTGGATGAAACACTCCCCTTACAAGTGTACTCCTCCTAAATCTAAGCATAGTGAATGTTGTAGTTTTTAGTTTTAGTTAATATAAGGATCACTTGTATTGCATATAAATGTTTTCCTTTGGAAATTCTCCTCCTTTGGTATTGTCAAAAGAGAGAGCAGAGTGGTGCGGATGCAAAAAAAGGAAAAACACAAAGGAGAAATCAAAGATAGTACATGTGAGAAATGTATAGTAAAAAAAGAAATGAGTAAACACTAACATTGGCAATGTTCATTGATGCACTAGCGGTAATATTACCGTTCACAGCCAAGTAATAAAAGTGAGGAGTAGCTTCCCTAAGTATCAATCTCACGCAGAGTGCAAGTAGGGAGCATGTATTTCGCTTTCAGAGAAATGGATGAAAGTGCTAAGTAAAAACAAGGGGTTTGGTTTTGGGTTTTCTACAGTAAGCAACAATAATCTAGTGCGGGTCGTCGTGACCGCATCGCCAAGGTGAATTACTCCAAAGAGTAACAACAGAGATGAACAAACTATCGAGGGTCGTAAACACCTCTTCGCAACGCGCGCTTCTAGCAGTCGCTAGAACGGCTCAAACACAACTTTCTCTAACAAAGAGGAAACTCATCAACATACATCAAGATCAATAAATCACCACACAAAACCCTAACATGACCTTGAACGAAACATGGATATTTAATCTCAAGCAAACTAGCACAAGTTCAGAATAAAATAAATCCAAGTAAAGAAGGGAGAAATACAACCAAGCACTCTAAGTCTCTCTAAGTTTCACGGCAGGAAGCGAAGGTTTTCAATCCTCGTTCTAGCTCGTTCTTTGGAAGGTATCCTGGATCCCAAAGGGCTGTCACTTCCTTCTTCACACCCGTCTTCTTAGTGTCGTGGTCGTTTATTCGGATCAGAGCGAAATGCTCCACAAGTGATGCACTAAGAACTTCAAACATTAGATTGGAGGTCGGCAATAGCGATGGCGGTCGAAGACGAAGCTTTAGCATGCTCTTTGGAGGAGACTGAGTGGTCGGATCCACCTCAATGGAGGAGAGAGACTAGGGTAGCTAGAGGGGCAAGTTCCCGCTCAAAGAGGTGGAAATGGCGGGGGAAAACAGAACGATCCTAGTACAGAAGAAATCTGTGGTTTAAATAGTAAAAGTAAGCAAAAATTGTCACACATGGTCTGGCGCACGTCCGTGCGTGAACCGTGCGATAATAATCTCCAGAAAGCACCTGAGGAAGAAGAAGCATTGACCCGTGCGTTTTACTCACGTACGGTCGATTCCGCCTGTGCGCTAAGGAAATCGCATGGGTAACGATAGAGTGCACAAAACGCAGGCAATCGGCTGGAATCGTGTGATTTACTCACGTACGGGCGCTTCTGCTCGTGCGTGAAGAAAGAAGCACGACCAACCACAGAACAACGCAAAACCAGAATGCTACAGGAAAACCGTGCGTTTCCTTCGCGCACGTGAAGCAATCGCACGGGATGGTCAGTCTTCCAAACTAATCTGCAGAAAATGCCCGACAGAAAACAACCGTGTGCCGAGAAAACATACGAACGTGCATTTTACACAAAACAGAATTAAAGAGTGGGAAAATTGACCACCTGCACACAATGAAAATCTCACCATGGAGGACCCTCTAGCAATCGAATGCATAATTACGCACCCAAGGACTAGACAAGTGCACTAAACGTGAATGCAGCGTGAACGAAATAGCAGTGAAAACAACCGAAAAGTGAAGTGCAAAGACATGAAAACTAGCCCAGATGAGCCCGCAAAACCCTATATAAATGGGACTCATCACACCCCCAGACTTACCTATTTGCACGTCCCGAGCAATGAAGATCCTTGCAGACTAGAAAAAGAACTAACTAACACAGTAATTGCGATCCTGAGTACCATGCGAAGTCGCACGCTCGCGGGTGTAGTAATATAGTAGAGAAAATTTCTAAGCATACAAAATAATTTATACTTTTCAGCCTGCGTAACAAAAATTCTATGACTACTCAAAAACAGAATCGCGGTGAATCCTTCGGTCATGTGTAGGTATGAAAGTGAGGGATAGATAGGTTTTACTCTAGAGGGGGGTGAATAGAGTATTAAAAAAAATTGTTTAGATTTATTGTGAAATTAAAATACTAATAAAAGTAACTAGAGAAAAGAATTAAACTAGACTACCACAGCAACACAGCACATAAAGAAATCACAGAGCAACACAGACGACATAAGAAAATTTATAGTGGTTCCCCAACTCTAGGTACATCCACTCTTCTACCACCCAGGTAGGAATCCACTTAGGTTTTTGATCAGGTGTCCTATCACCACAAGATCTGCTGTAGGTAGATCTAGAGACCCTTTGAGCTTTTGATCAGGAGCTCAAAATCCAATAGGTTTTTGATAAGGTGCCCTATCACCAAGGAGTTCACTTTTGAAGGGAGAGATAACCCTGTATAGATGGATGTAGAAGAAAAAGGTTTATGAGAATCTTCTCTTTCTCAGACAAGTGAGAAGATTATGTGGATTGAGAAGAATGTCCAAGCTCCCCCTGAGATATTGTATGGATCCAGGAAGATGAAGCTTGTCCCTGGGTGTAGGTCTTCAAGGAGAAAAAGTTATAAAGCCTTTTTGAATCTGATCACAGTTGTTGATTTTGTGACTCTCTGTTAATCTATGAATACTGAAGAGAGAAGAAGACTGGAGAGAAATATTGTTCAGAAAAAGTTCCTTCTTCTTCTTTTTAGCAAAGCATGCAATATCCACTGAGAGCAAAGGAAGATTCTTTTCTTTTTGATTACTGACTGATTCCTGTCTATCTTCTTTTTGTTATATGAGATACATGAACTATAAGTATGAAGAGAAATGGCTAGAATTTGAATTCCCAAGGCAAGGCATAAATTACTGCAAGAAATGTGGAGCCCAAACGGCTAGAATGGCTGACAGTCATAAATACAATCCATAACTGTCTCTATACAATATTCTGTGAATACCATAATAAATGCTTCAAGAAATACGGCTATCATCCATGGGAGTATCAGCATTTATTATCAGAATATATCTTGCCTTAAAATAAATTTATCATAACAAAAATAAAACTTCTGACTGATTTGAGAACACTGATAAAAGAAGGCAACATAAAATCATAGGGCTCGGTTCAAAGATCGTCGACTAGAGATAAGAGATCATCGACCAGAGAACGGCTATCGTCGAGCTTCGATTACTGTAGAGAAACAAGAGATCGTCGACCTGAGCTCGTAGATTGTCGAGCTCAGTTAAAAGTAGGAGACTCTGAGATCGTCGATGGGAGATCGACGATCGTCAAGCTGAGTTCGACTATAGTCGAACTGATATAGATTGTTTACAACATTCTCTGAATCTGAGTCTGAGTCCACTATAATGCTGGTCTGCCCAATCCTGATCTAAAAAGGATATAAATAAGAGTTAAAACAGACCCTAGCTATACAAGAGGGTCTAAACATCTTAAGAGTGAACCTAGCACAAATCAAAACAAGGGTTCCAACAATCTCCCCTTATTTGTGTGAGGTCACTCAAAAACAAAACTGAAAAGAAATAAAATACAAAGACCATAAATATCAGAAGGGATGAAATAACATCTGCAGATATGTTATATCAGTGCATTGTACATAATCAGTTAATCATTAAACAAATAACATAAACTATTGTTTATCATATGAAGAACCAGATGAAGGATTTGAGAATTTTATCTTCCGGTTACGGTCTGGTACATTCTTATTGGATGTCATCATGTCTTGCCCACTAAGAGATGTCTGAGTGCTAGTCCTGGGTACAATTGCTTCAGGATGCAATGACATATATTCAGCTGGGTTGAAGACTTTCTTGCTCACTTGAAGCTTATCTAGCTCTTTTTCTCTGAAAGAGGACATAGTTGAGAATGAAGATGGATCTTTTCCTTCTTCTGTAGTTTTTCTGATCTGAGAAAGACCAATCAGTTCCTGAAGCCTGGCCATCCTAAAGTTTGGATCAAGTTCCTGTTCAACAGGTGACTGATCTTCTTGAGGAGACAATACAGTGAATGCTTTGAACTGAGTGGATTGAGCTTGAAAGCATGTTAAGCTGAGCTGATCATCACTTTGGGAGTAGAGAGATTTAGGAGGTCCAACCTCACTATATTTTCTTTTAGTTTTGAAGGATACATCGGATTTTCTTACTTGATAAGCATCTATCTTTTGAATCTTTGAAGCAACTTGTTGATGAGAAGAAGAAGAGGTATTCTGATAAATTACTTCTTTCACTTTTTCTGAGGAGCTCTGACTTCTGTGTTGCTGACTACTTCCTTGAAACTGAGTCCTGGAGGATCTGTCCTGCCTTTGATATGATCTTGAGTAAGAGGAAGGCTGGGAAGATGCACTAGAAGCTTGAGAGATGGTACTTGAAGCACCAGTAGGAGGAAGAGGAGGAGGAGGGCCTCTTCTGAATTTCTTAGGAGGTGGAGAATATCTCATGCTCTTCTTTCTGGCTTTCTGCTCATTCATGGATAACCACATCCAGCTCTCCATGCCAGGATATGGAGTAATCCCTTTCAAAATGTAGTAAGGGGTGTCATCTGAATTTCTTGGTTTAGGAGCAGCTTGGGGAGTAGCTTTTCTTTTCTTTGAAGCTTTCTTTTTCTTAGAATTACTATCATCTGAATCATCATCATCATCATCAGATAAAACCTGAGGATTGTCATATAAATCATCTATTTTCTTCATTTTCTTATCATCTGAATTCTTAGTAGCCTTTTCTTTGGCTTCTTCCTGAATATCAATAATAATGAAATCATCCAGAGATGGATAAGGACTAATAGGCTCACAAAGATTTATTAAGCTTGTTTCTAGGGCTAAGGATAGATTTTCTGAGACCACTAGATCAAGTAATTCATCAGCAACTGATAGAGCATCAATCTCATTCTTCTCTTCTTACATATGAAAAAACTCTACATCAATAGGGGATGACATATATGTACATTCTACAATTGATTGAATATCTAAACAAGCCTGAACTGATTGAATCTGCAGAAGATATTTCACAACTGAATTGACTTCTTAGTAGCCTTTTCTTTGGCTTCTTCCTGAATATCAATAATAATGAAATCATCCAGAGATGGATAAGGACTAATAGGCTCACAAAGATTTATTAAGCTTGTTTCTAGGGCTAAGGCTAGATTTTCTGAGACCACTAGATCAAGTAATTCATCAGCAACTGATAGAGCATCAATCTCATTCTTCTCTTCTTACATATGAAAAAACTCTACATCAATAGGGGATGACATATATGTACATTCTATAATTGATTGAATATCTAAACAAGCCTGAATTGATTGAATCTGCAGAAGATATTTCACAACTGAAGGACACATGGGTCTGGTATAACAGACCATGGCCTTGGAAGAAATTGTCTCAACTGAATTCCAAACAGCTCTCAACAAAGAGAAAGATTGTAAAAGAGATTTTAAATTGATGAAGGGATTAATAACGCAATAACCACTGGATATCTCAGGAATTGACACATTGGTGTCTTCATCTGACATAAATAAGTCTGAATATAAAATTATGTCTATACAGAATTTTTGAAACAATTCTACTTCCTGCACTACTTCTTCCTGAATTGCTGGAGGAGGCTAGACTTGAAGGTCTGCTGAATTTGATCCTGCAGCATCTTCATAGAACATCTCCCCCTGTCTGGTTTTAGTGACAACTAGAGCCAGACCCCAAGATGAAGAAGGAGCAGAGGAAGTAGAGAGAGAAGCAGATAGGGAGGCAAAAAGAGATGAGATTGATTGAGCAAGGGGTGAGAGTTCTTCTACTATCAAGGATTTGAGGGTAGGAGTGAGGAGGTCCAGAAGATGAGAGAGAAAGATTGGATCAACTTGAGGAAACTCAGTTGAAGTCTGAGTTGAAAAAGAAATATGAGAGGGATGAGTTAAAGAGATAAAACCTGGAGGCTGTTCCACATACACTTCTTCCTTAAGTTTCCCATTGAGAAAGGCACTTTTGACATCCATTTGATATACCTTGAATTTCTTGTGAGCAGCATAGGCCAAGAAAATTCTGATAGCTTCAAGCCTTACAACACGTGCAAAGGACTGATCATAGTCAATACCTTCTTCTTTCTTATAGCCTTGTGCCACTAATCTTGCTTTGTTTCTGACAACTATGCCTTTGGCATCAAATTTATTTTTGAAGACCTATTTAGTTCCAATAACTAGATGTCCTTTGGGTCTAAGAATCAGATTCCAAACTTTGCATCTCTCAAACTGATTTAGTGTAACACCCCGAAACTCACAAGAGGGACGGGCGACGTTTTAAGCTAAGTATGGGTTTTGGAGCAGGTGTCACGGGCGTGACACGGGCGTGACATGGGCATGTCACGGGCGTGACACGGGCATGTCACGGGCGTGTTCAGACACGGGTCATGTGGTCGACGTTTTGATGATCGGAGATCGTCGAGTTGAGGCACACGGCTTGGGACACGGGCGTGTCCCAGGGCATGTCACTTTGGGCAGTTTTCTGAGTCATGCACATGGGCCATGATACGGGCCCAGACACGGGCGTGTCACATGCGACACGGGCGTGTCACATGCGACACGGGCGTGTCGGGTGCCGTGTCGCAGGCCGTGTCCTTCTCGGGTTGGGAAAGCTGGCCGATTGTACATGGGGGAAGTGACACGGTTCTCGAAACGGGCGTGTCACATGTGATACGGCCGTGTCGGAGGCCGTGTCGGATGCCGTGTGCTGGTTTTCGAGTCAGTCGAGACGGCGAATGGGTGACACGGCCAGGAACATGGCCGTGTTGCAACCCGTGTTCGGCCCAAGATTTTATATTTTAGGCCTAATCATGGCCGTTTGTTCCCTTGGATTTGGATCCAACGGTGGGGGGTGGTTGCTGGGATGTTATATCCGGGAATAGGGTTTAGAAACCCTCATTCCCTTTGGTTGGTTCTCTCTCTAAGAGTTAGAGAGAGGAGAGAGCTTGGAGGAGGAAGAAGACGCTAGATCCAATCACCGGCGGAGCTTCGGAGCTCCAAATCATGATCCGAGTCCGGATCCGCGAAGGCGAGGTCGATACGGTGCTTTCCATCTGTCTAGATAGTCATGGCGCCGAGGAAAAGCGAAAGGGTAACGATTCTCTTCTTGAGCATGTCAAGCTCTTCTTCCTTTGCATGGGAAAACCCCTCTCCCGCGAGTGTGCGGCGAGATTGTGGTATTCCTTGGGGTAGATATGTAAAGTCCCCCTTGTTAGAGTCCAGAATTGTAGTACGGACATAGGCATGATTTGTGAAGCCTACCAGGACATGTTGGTCCGTATCAGTGATGATTTGCTATGCATTATTGGCCGGAGAAGACTCCGAGCGTTGTGTTTGTTTTCGGTTTGCTATGCGGTAGTATGCATCAGGGAATCTGGGGGATTACCCCGAGGTGCACCCGAAAATCTGGACGGAAACGCATTTCTGTCATATCGGTGGCCTGGGAGCCAACCGGGTACATAGCGGGGCTATGTACCATGTTTGATCATTATTTGGGACTGGGGAAGCTTAGTCCACGTCAAAGTCCTAATGGCAATGGCGGGGTGAGAAACGGGCTGGTGTACCCCTAACCGCTCCACCTGCTCGGTTAAAGCGACCTAAAGTTTTACGTGGGACTTACCGAGGTTTGGAGATTGAGTCTAGGCTGCGGCTGAGAAGACTAAATGCTCACAAGATTGCCACCCTGGGGGTGGTGGTGGAGTCGAGGACCAGACGGGGTTCGGACTGGCTTCGCCGAGTAAGTGCCCTGAGAGCACGGGGTGTACGGTCATGTGAGCGTGCACCTGTGATGTGATGCCTTTTTGCTATATTACTTGTTTTGCTAACAAGTGCAGGGAATCGTTATAATTTGGTCAGCATAGCTTACCGTTGCCTTTGTTTATCACCGTGCGGTGGATTGTTGCTTGCAGGTGCTGCGGAGCCGAGAGGTAAATAGCGGGCTAAAGCCCGAGTTGCTGTGCCGGCCCTCGAAGGCCAAGTTTTGAGTGTTTTCCCTTTTGTACTCATATGTGACCGGCCTGCGTGCCGAGGTTTGGAAGACACTTTTTATTAAGCAAACTCTTGTAAGGCTTTAAGGCCAATATTCGTGTATTAAACATTCCTTGTTTTTAGTTGCGTGGACATTCATGTTAGCAGGGTTCTTAATTGTGTAACTTAATAATTGCTTCCACTAGATGCTGTGTATGACGTTGTGATTGGTTGAATGGTTTCAATGCGTAACCAACCGGTCTATCCGTAGAATATGGCGTCGGGCCTCGGCCGGACCTACTGTTATATACTATGTGACGGATATGGGTGTTACAAATTGGTATCAGACTACTGGTTTCGGTCAAGCTTAAATGAATTCGTGGACGAATTCACTTTAAGGGGTGGTGAGCACATGTGTGTGCGTCATCGTTATAACATGAAAAGAACCCATGAATGTCCAATTAGGAATGAAAATACACATGTTTGAGGAACCCGCGTGTCCCTATAATTGCTTTTTGCAAATTTTATTCAGTCACTTATGGTGTTTTGAACGGCTATAGGTGTTCGAAAGTGGAGCGTGGCAGTCTTAACACATGTTTACTGAGCAAAGTACGACACCAAGTAACGTTCATGAGACCCCTACGTCTCTGGAAGCCATAAGAAGGGTTGTTGAAGCGGTATTCGCTGTGACCAACACACAACATGGGAGTAATGTGCAACCCTTTGTCCCTGAGATGACCCAAACATCGGGCAGTATGTTGGAGCAAAGGGCATTTGGGGGTCCATTAGAGCAGCAGATGAGCATGGCTGTGGTGCAGGGAGCGCATTTAGTTGATGCATATTTGCAGACGTTCCTTATGTTAAGGCGCCACCCAGGCTTTGAATGGGAATGCGAGCAATCTATAGTTGATAGATTTTATAACGGTCTGCGCAACGAGTTGCGTATCCTACTGCTAGGACAAAAGTTATTGGGATTTCGAGCTTTGGTGGAGTCGGCTAGAGCTTTGGAGGTGGAGTTGGGGAAAACTCACCAAGTACCAGTGGATAGGGTACCAAACCCTACAGATCCTATAAGGACTGTCTATCGAAAGATGCCGAGGAAGGAGGCTGGGTCATCTACTACCTGAACTACCCTCAATTGTTATTCTTGTGGCATGAAAGGGCATCTCGCCAGAGTGTTGGGAGAGTGCTCAGAAGACATGGAAAGTTTTTGCAGGAGCAGTTGAAGCCACTGGTGTAAAGGAAACGATGTTCAAAATTCCAACCTCAAAATCTGGGTACCATAGGTGGATAAGAAAGCGAGGAGGTCGGGTCTAGTCCCTTCCTCTAGCACATCTGGAGCGACTATAGTTCAAACCCCGGATGCATGCTTTGTTTGTGGAAAGCCGGGGCACTATGCCCGGGATTGTTGGAGTGGATGCCCAATGTCCAAAAAGAAGTCGGGGTCGATATTTGAATAGAAAGGCAAGGCGGTGGCGTCCGTCGCATCGCTGTTTACTCTGGCCCAATCGGGAGTGAACATCCATGGCCAGCAGGAGACCATGTGGCCGATCGTCGGGAAGACAGGTATGGTTTAATTGATAGCAATTTAGCTTCTTATACCTTTTACCTTTTGCGTGTTAACTTAGAACTAGAGGTTCTAGGCTTTGTTTGGATTTTTTTTGGCAATCCGACGAGAGCATTGTTCGAGTCGGAAGCTTCGCGCTCCTTTTGTCCAAAGGATTTATATCGTGCATTGAAGTACCTTCTTCGATGGCAAAGGACAATTGGATGCGTTGTGGCGTAATGGATGTTCAATGCGCGCGAAGAGAGATTTTGTGTAGCAAGGTTACGGTTTAGGGGTCAGGGATTCGACGTGCAAGCGTCGTTACTGCCACCACGGGAGGCTTTGAAGCCTAAGCCTACATTGGGTAGTATCTCGTGTGTATCCGAATATCCTAATGTGTTTCCCTAATGGGCTCCCTGGGGTCCCTCTGTAGCGAGCGATAAATTTTGAGTGAGCTGGCGCCAGGTGCCAAACCTTGGTCACGCTCTCCATATCGGCTAACGCCTAATGAGTTGGCAGAACTGAGAGTTCAACTGGAAGAGTGTCTGGAGCAAGGTCATGTGCATCCAAGTTGTCGTCTTGGAGCACACCGGTCCTTTTTGGGTAGAAGAAGGACGAGAGTTTGCAGCTCTGAATCATTTATGGAGAACTGAACAAGTTGATAAAAGAGAGCAAGTACCTGATCCCAAGAATTGGCGATCTGTTTGAACAGTTGGGTGGGTCATCGGTGTACTTAAAGTTGGATCTTAAGTCTGGTTACTATCAGCTGAGAATCAGGCAAAGCGATATCCCAAAGATAGCGTTCAACGCAAGAGATGGGAATTTTGAGTTTATGGTCATGCCGTTCGAGCTGACTAATGCGCCATCGGTGTTTATGGATCTGATGAACAGAACGTTCAGGGAGTACTTAGACCATGTTGTGATCGTCTTTATTGACGACCTATTGGTGTGCTCGCAGTGCAAAGAAGATCGCTTCAAGCGTCTGCGTTTGGTTTTGGAGATGCTAAGGAGGAACGAGCTATACGCAAAGTTCTCCAAAGGCGAGTTTTGGTTATCTTCAGTGACGTTCCTTGGTCACTTCGTCAGTGGGGAAGGAGTTGTAGTGGATCCGGCGTAGATTGTTGCAATACGAGAGTGGCCTGTATTGTCTTCGGTAGCGGAAGTCCGGTGTTTGCTGGGGCTTGCCGGCTTTTACAGGCACTTCGTGGAGAACTTCTCGCGGATAGCGCTACCTCTCACGACTTTGACAAGGAAAGATCAGAGTTTTGTGTGGGCGCATGAGTGTGCGCAAGCTTTTGAAGAGTCGGTTGACCACGGCGCCAGTGCTTAGTTCACCGAGTGGGACCGAGGGCTTTGAGGTGTATAGTGACGCCTCGGGTAGTGGTTTGGTCTGCGTGCTGGTGCAGCATGAAAGCGTGATAGCTTATGGATCGCGTCAGCTAAAAGTGCATGAAAGGAATTATCCGGTCCGTGTCTTGGAGTTGGCGGCCGTGATATTTGCGCTTAAGCTATGGAGGCACTACTCGTACGGCGTTAAGGTCGATATTCATACCGACCATAAGAGCCAGAAATACCTGTTTTATCAATAGGATCTGAACATGTGGCAGCGGAGATGAATGGAGTTCCTGGGGGACTATACGTTCAAGATTCATCATGCACCCGGCAAGGGCAATGTAGTTGCAGAGGCGTTGAGTCGCAGGGCTCTCGCCCAAGCCGAATGGTTGTCAGTGCATGATGAGAGGCTAGTTCGGGAATTGGAAGCATTAGAGATCTGTTGTGTTGACAAGCGGACTAGCGCTGAAGCGTTGTTGAACTGATCGGAAGTCCAGTATGACCTGGCTGATCGTATTTGGCAGACTATGCTTGTGTAGCTGTATGAAGGAAATCGTGGGTGCGGCTCGATGGGTCAAAATCCCAAATCGACGGTTTTAGGTGGGCTACCAAGGAAAGACAATTATTTGTGCGGCCCAAGCATGGGAAATCTATAGGTGGAGTTGTGATATGTTATACCAAGTACTCAGCTCGCTTAGGAAGCACGAAGTTGTGCCGATGTCTGAAGAAGTTCTCTGGTGGCCAGAACTCTAGAAGGTCGTGGCACTATATGTGGCAAAGTGCCAGCCTTGCGCCTTAGTGAATACAGAGTGCCAGGTGCTGGGGGATTCTTGAATCCTTGCCTAGTTCAGAATAGAAGTTCGACTGGACTGTGTGCATGGTTTGCCAATGTCACAGTGAGGTAATGACGCCGTTTGGGTGATCGAGGTTGTGTTGACACTAGTGTCGCACTTCATTCCACATAGGAAGGATAATTCGGTGGAGTAACTGGTAAATATTTATGGATAACATCATTAGGCGGTATGGTGTGCCCCGCAATGTCGTAAGAAACTGAGGTGGGTGTTCTACGTCCAATGATTGGAGTTAGTTTTAGAAAGTGCTTAAGACTAAGTTGTAGTTTAGTCCAGTCTTCCATCCGCGGATGGATGAGCAGACCGAGTGGGTCAACAGGACGTTGGAGGACGTGCTTCGCATGTGCATTCTGGACTTCGGGAAGCAGTGGGAAGGCCATCTGTTTTGGTTAAGTTTTCGTACAACTTTAGCTACCAAGCGAGCATACAAATGGCACCCTTCGAGGCCCTTTTTGGTAGAAGTCGTTGCATGCTGATGTCGAAGCTAGAAACGGATGACACGAAGTTGTATTTAAAGTAAAAGGTGGTAAACACTACCCTTTTTGGTGCGAACCATATGAGAACTTTTTCTAATCGCTCAGGAGAGGCAGACTAAGTGCTTTAACGCCACGTAATGGAATGATGGGTTATCGGATGGCGTGTTGGAAGTTATAGTCGTTCAAGAGTGTTTCACGAGAGCGACGCTTGGGGAAGCTGAGCCCGGTATACCTTGGACCACTAGAGAATTCTAGAGCGGTTTGGTGAGGCGGCGCAAGAGCCTTTGAACTTGATCGTGAGTGATCAAGTTTTGGTGGACGAAAGGTTGACGACTAGGGTCAAACCCGTTCGTTTTGGAGACCGTGAAGTCGAGCGACTTTGTCTCAAGGAGATCAGGATAGTCGTGGTCGGTCGGACTTTTGTGTTAGCCAGGAGCTCTTAGGAGTGAGAGCAATCTATGCTGGAAGTATACCCGGAGTTGTTCCGCCTGGGTACCGTTGAGAGATTCTGTTTTCTCTCCTTTGGTAATTTCGTGGACGAAATTCTTTTAAGTGGGGGAGAGTTGTAACACCCCGAAACTCACAAGAGGGACAGGCGACATTTTAAGCCAAGTCTGGGTTTTGGAGCAGGTGTCACGGGCGTGATACGGGCGTGACATGGGCATGTCACGGGCGTGACACGGGCGTGATCGGCCATGGGTCATGTGGTCGACGTTTTGACGATCGGAGATCGTCGAGTTGAGGCACACAGCCTGGGACACGGGCGTGTCCCAGGGCATGTCACTTTGGGCAGTTTTCTGAGTCATGCACACAGGCCATTACAAGGGCCCAGACACGGGCATGTCATATGCGACACAGGAGTGTCGGGTGTCGTGTCGCAGGCCGTGTCCTTCTCGGGTTGGGAAAGCTGGCCGATTGTATACGGGGGAAGTGACACGGGTCTCGACACGGGCGTGTCACATGTGACACGGGCGTGTCAGAGGCCGTGTTGGATGCCGTGTGCGGGTTTTCGAGTCGGTCGAGACGGCGAATGGGTGACACGGCCAAGCACACGGCCGTGTTACAACCCGTGTTCGGCCCCAGATTTTGTATTTTAGGCCTAATCGTGGCCGTTCGTTCCCTTGGATTTGGATCCACTGGTGGGGTCGGTTGCTGGGATGTTATATCCATGAATAGGGTTTAGAAACCCTCATTCCCTTTGGTTGGTTCTCTCTCTAAGAGATAGAGAGAGGAGAGAGCTTGGAGGAGGAAGAAGAAGCTAGATCGGTCACCGGCGGAGCTTCGGAGCTCCAAATCACGATCCGAGTCCGGATCCGCAAAGGCGAGGCTGATACGGTGCTTTCCATCCGGCTAGATTGTCATGGCACCGAGGAAAAGCGAAAGGGTAACGATTCTCTTCTTGAGCATGTGAAGCTCTTCTTCTTTTGCATGGGAAAACCCCTCTCCCGCGAGTGTGCGGTGAGATTGTAGTATTCCTTGGGGTAGATATGTAAAGTCCCCCTTGTTAGAGTTTGGAATCGTAGTACGGACATAGGCATGATGTGTGAAGCCTACCCGGACGTGTTGGTCCGGATCGGTGATGATTTGTTACGCATTATTGGCCGGAGAAGACTCCGAGCGTTGTTTTTGTTTTTGGGTGGCTATGCGGTAGTGTGCATCAGGGAATCTGGGGGATTTACCCTGAGGTGCACCCAGAAATCTGGACGAAAATGCATTTCTGTCATATCGGTTGCCTGGGAGCCAACCGGGTATATAGCGGGGCTATATACCATGTTTGATCGTTATTTGGGACTGGGGAAGCTTAGTCCGCGTCAAAGGCCTAATGGCAATGGCGGGGTGAGCAACGGGCTGGTGTACCCCTAACCGCTCCACCTGCTCGGTTAAAGAGACCTAAAGTTTTACGTGAGACTTACCGAGGTATGGAGATCGAGTCTAAGCTGCGGCTGAGAAGACTAAATGCTCACAAGATTGCCACCCTGGGGGTGGTGGTGGAGTCGAGGACCGGACGGGGTTCCGACTGGCTTCGCCGAGTAAGTGCCCTGATAGCACGGGGTGTACGGCCGTGTGAGCGTGCACCTGTGATGTGATGCTTATTTTGCTATGTTGCTTGTTTTGCTAACAAGTGCAGGGAAGAAGCTTTGCCGCCCTGGTTTGGGGGCGGAATCGTTAAAATTTGGTCAGCATAGCTTACCGTTGCCTTTGTTTACCACCGTGCGGTGGATTATTGCTTGCAGGTACTGCGGAGCCGAGAGGTAAATAGCGGGCTAAAGCCCGAGTTGCTGTGCCGGCCCTCAAAGGCCAAGTTTTGAGTGTTTTCCCTTTTGTACTCATGTTTGACCGGCCTGCGTGCCGAGATTTGGAAGACACTTTTTATTAAGCAAACTCTTGTAAGGCTTTAAGGACAATATTCGTGTATTAAACATTCCTTGTTTTTAGTTGCGTGGACATTCATGTTAGCAGGGTTCTTAATTGTGCAACTTAATAATTTCTTCCGCTAGGTGCTGTGTAGGAAGTTGTGATTGGTTGAATGGTTTCAATGCGTAACCAACCGGTCTGTCCGTAGTATATGGCATCGGGCCCCGGCCGGACCTACTGTTATATACTATGTGACGGATAGGGGTGTTACATTTAGCTCCTCTTGCATTGCAATAATCCAGTGTGGATCTTGCACTACACATTTAATGGATGAGGGCTCAATATGAGATAAGAAACAGGCATGCATCACATCTTCATTGAGTTGATGCCTTGTCTGTACACCCACTGACATGTCTCCTATCACTTGAGATATGGGATGATCTCTAAGTGTAACATAGTCAAGAGGTGGAGTTTGTTCAACAACAGCAACATCATGAACTAATTCCTCTTGTGGAATTAAATTTGCTGTTGGAGAGCCTTCAGCAATTTCCACAGATTCTTATTCTCTATCTTCATCAATCTGTAGAGAGGGATGATATATCACCTTTTGGGCGAGATTTAATTCATCCAATTTCTCACATAAATTTGGTACCTACAAATGATTACTGGTAGAAGCTTCCTTCTCCTTATAAAACATATTAGCTTCATCAAAAGTAATATGAACAGATTCTTCAATTTTCAAAGATGATTTATTGAAGACCCTATATGCCTTGCTAACTTGGGAATATCCTAGAAAAATTCCCATTGTAGCTTTGGATGCAAACTTTCTAACATAATCCTTGTTGTTATTATGAATAAAACAAATACAACCAATAATTCTAAAGTAATCTATTTTAGGTTTCTTCCCTTTGAGTAATTCATAGGGAGTCTTGCCCTTAAGTTTGTGTATCAAACTTATATTCAGGACATAATTTGATGTGCTTACAGCTTCTGCCCAATAGGATAGAGGCATGTGAGCATCAGCAAGCAATGTACTTGCAGCTTCAATAAGTGTTCTATGTTTTTCCTTTCAAATACCCCATTTTGTTGAGGAGTTCTGGGAGAAGAGAAGCAGTGCCTGATACCCTCTTTCTCAAAGAATTCTTGCATAGGAAGAGATTCAAACTCAATGCCATGATCACTTCTGATCAATGCAACTTGAGTAGAGTACTCAATATTTATGCATTTTAGAAAGTCTGTAAGAACCTTGAAATTATTAGACATATTTCTCAAGAAGAAAACCCAAGAGAACCTAAAGAAGTCATCTACAACAACTAAAGTATAGAACTTCCCTCCCAGGCTTTGTAAAACAATTGGTCCAAAACAGTCCAAATGAAGCAGATATAAAATACTAGGTGAATCACTCTTATTAACTGATTTAAAGCTATTTTTAGTTTGCTTGCCTACTTGACAAGCCTTGCAAAGGCTTTCCATCTTGTAGGGGAAAGAGGGCAATCCTCTAACAAGGTTGTTCCTAGATAACCTAGTAATGTTTCTAAGATTTACATGTTCTAGCCTTTTATGCCATAATGTGTTGTTATTGCTAACCTAATTAAATAAACAAATTTCTGAATAAGCAGAATTAAAATCAACTAAGTAAATATTGCCTAACCTATATCCTGACAACACAATGCTGTTATTTAATGAAATGTTGCATTTTGACTCAGTAAAACGTACCTCATAACCTGCATCACATAGCTGACCAATGGATATCAAGTTATGTTTTAGACCACTTACATATGCAACTTTCCTGAATGTGACATATCCAAATGTGAATTCTTCATAGCCTTTTGTCTGACCAAAACTTGAGTCACCAAGTACAACTTTTGGACCTAGCTTTGCCTTATAATTATTTAGGCTGGCCTTTTTTCCTGTCATGTGCTTGGAGCACCCACTATCCAGATACCATCTATCCTGTATGGTAGGATAGGTCTTCACCTGCAAAATGACAAATTATACATTTTGGACACTGGTAACCTTGTGTCCTGGCTTATTTTCATACCTAAAACTTGAAATATAAGAGTATTCAGGGTAACATTTATAGCCTAAGGGATGAAATATCCTAGGTGGTATTGTTCGGTTAGTTAAGGGATGAAATGATTTAGTGTTGGGTTCTTATTGAATTTTTTGTTTCTGTTGAAATTGAAGTTTTGATAACTCTATTATGAGTTCGATGATTTAGGTTGAGATCGTCAATCTGCGTTCGACGACCAACATTGATATCATCAATCTCGGTTCTCAGAGTAATAGTAGCTATTATCTGGGTTCCATGATCGTTGATCTTTGGTCGACGATACATAGTGATATCGTCGATCTCCATTTGTAGAGTGTTTGAACTTAAGCTCTGGGTTCTGAGATCATCGATCGGCGTTCGACGCATAATGCTGAGATCGTCGATCTTGGTTTGACGTTTTTTGTTGAAAATTAATTATTTGTTTTTCTTTATTTTTCTCAACTTGTTTTAGAACCTTATTAACCTTTTTAATTTGCTCTGTATTTTTCTTACCTTTATCTGAAATAAACTTTATAGGTTGTGAGAGATGATTTTTCTGAATAACTGGTGGTTCACTAGATGATGCACCTAATCCTAACTTACTTTTATTAAGCCTGACATTGAGTGTGCTGGTAATTTCTTCTAGCTATTTACTTCTTCCATTCATTGATTCCTCTAGTTGTTTTGCCTTACTTAATTCCATTTTCAAAAGTATGATTTGTTCACTATACATGTCAATTTCATTTTTCAATTTGCTGTTTTCTTATACTAAACTATCATAGTTCAATTGCCTATCTCTGAGAAGTTTGATTTCCTTCTCAGATCTAATCAGATCACTACACATAGATTTAAAGTTTGATTTAAAGTCTTCAGAGGTAAAGTCAAAATCTTCCAATACCTGATCACAATCTGAACATTCTTTAGATTCTTCTTCTTCTGAGACATTCCCTGAAGCATTGATGGCCATTAAGCAAATTTCTTTGTCCTTTGCTTCTTCTTCATCTTCACTAGAATTGGAGGAAGATGATTCTTCAGTGTCACTCCAGGTTTTTGCAACAAATCCTCTCTCCTTCTTTTTGTGTTTGTAGGAGGATGGTTGTCTTGAGTACTTCTTGGAGCCTTTCTCCTTCCTCTTTTCCTTATGCTTGTTTTCTGGACACTCTGGAAGTATGTGTCCAGCTTTTCTGCAACCAAAACAAATAATTTCTTTAGAAGGGGTTTTATCATACCTTGGTTTATCATCACTCCTTGATGATTTCCTTCTAAATTCTTTTCTCCCCATCTTGAAGAATCTCCTTGCAAAGAGACTCATCAATTCCTAATTTGATGGAGAATTTTCTGATTCTTCTGAAGCTTTGAAAGCAATATTCTGCTCTTTCCTTGTTAGTGTAGCAATCTTTTGTTGCTCAGCTTCTCTTGTCTTCAGCAGCTATTCATAGGATTTCAGCTTTCCTAAGACTTATTCAGTGGTAATCTCATGTTTGCTTCTGGTCTCTCTGATAGGCCAGATTCTAGAGTCCCATGAGCTGGGAAAGCACATGAGAATCTTGTCATTTATTTTTGTGACTGAGATGTCCTTGTCAAGGGTTTTCAGTTCATTAACAATGATACTGAGTCTATTATACATCTAAGAAACTTGATCAGTTTCTTCCTTTTTAAAATTCTCATATAGGGAGATGAGATGAGCTCTCATGTCCTTCCTTTCATCTGCTGATCCTGCAACCATCTGATTTAAGGAATCCCAGATGTCCTTAGCTGATTCACATTCAACTACTTTCTGAAATATGTCATCAGACATTGTTTGTGCCAGTATATTCATGGCTTTTGCATCAACAATTTTTGCTTTCTTGTATGCATCATTGTAGTCTGGAGGAGGTACTACAGTCATGTTTATAGAAGTGTTTGGGGTGGCGACTGGTGGTCAAGGTACTCCTGTTAAGATAGAAGCATAAATATCTTCATCAATTTAATTCATATAAAGTCTTATTCCTGCCTACCAGATTCCAAACTTTTGTAAGTAGCAAATTGGAGGTCTGGTGCTTGCAAGGTCCTTGTACTGTGCCATGGTATAATAAAGAGAAATAGAGTAAAGATGTATCTATCTGAGATCTTAGGTTCAGGTGTTAGCCTGTACAACCTTCAAAAACACACCCTCTGATACCAATTGAAAGTGAGGGATAGATAGGTATTACTCTAGAGGGGGGGGTGAATAGAGTATTAAAAAATTGTTTAGATTTATTGCGGAATTAAAATACTAATAAAAGTACCAAGAGAAAAGAAATAAACAAGACTACCCCAACAACACAGCACACAAAAAAATCATAGAGCAACACAGACGACACAAGAAAACTTATAGTGGTTCCCCAAATTTGGATACATCCACTCTTCTACCACCCAGGTAGGAATCTACTTAGGTTTTTGATCAGGTGCCCTATCACTACAAGATTTGTTACAGGTAGATCTAGAGACCCTTTGAGCTTTTGATCAGGAGCTCAAAATCCAATAAGTTTTTGATCAGGTGCCCTATCACTAAAGAGTTCACTTTTGAAGGGAGAAATAACCCTGTACAGATGGAGGTAGAAGGAAAAGGTTTATGAGAATCTTCTCTTTCTCAGACAAGTGAGAAGATTATGTGGATTGAGAAGAATGTCCAAGCTCCCCCTGAGATATTGTATGGATCCAGGAAGCTGAAGCTTGGCCTTGGGTGTAGGTCTTCAAGGAGTAAAAGTTATAAAGCCTTTTTGAATCTGATCATAGTTGTTGATTTTGTGACTGTAAATCATTGAAGACTGAAGAGAGAAGAAGACTAGAGAGAAATATTGTTCAGAAAAAGTTCTTCTTCTTCTTTTTAGCAAAGCATGCAATATCCACTGAGAGCAAAGGAAGATTCTTTTCTTTTTGATTACTGACTGATTCCTGTCTATCTTCTTCTTTTTGTTATATGAGATATATGTTCTGTCAGTATGATGAGAAACGGCTAGAATTTGAATTCCCAAGGCAAGGCCTAAATTACTACAAGAAATGTGGTGCCCAAACAGCTAGAATGGCTGGAAGTCATAAATACAATCCATATCTGTCTCTATACAATATTCGGTGAATACCATAATAAATGCTTCAAGAAATATGGCTATCAGCCTTAGGAGTATCAGCATTTATTATCAGAATATATCTTGCCTTAAAATAAATTTATCATAACCAAAAATAAAACTTCTGACTGATCTGAGAACACTGATAGAAGAAGGCAGCATATAATCGTAGGGCTGGGTTCAGAGATCGTCGACCAGAGATAAGAGATTGTTGACCAGAGAACGGCTATCGTCGAGCTTCGATTACTGTAGAGAAACAAGATATCTTCGACCTGAGCTCGTAGATCGTAGAGCTCAGTTCAGAGTAGGAGACTCTTAGATCGTCGATGGGAGATCGACGATCGTTCACCTGAGTTCGACTATAGTTGAACTGATATAGATAGTTTACAACATTCTCTGAATCTGAGTCTGAGTCCACTGCAATGCTGGTTTACCCAAACCTGATCTAAAGGGGATCTAACAAAGACTTAAAACATATACCCTGGCTATACAAGAGGGTCTAAAGATCCTAAGAGTGAACCTAGCACAAATCAAAACAAGGGTTCCAACAAGGTAGAAAATAGACTAACCACTAAGGTGAGTATTGCCAAAGATCGGGATTCGGGACAACCTCCAAAGGAATCCACTACTGTCGGTGACCATATGCTTTCCCGTTCGCACTATCTCCAAGGCAATAATTTTACTTAAGCATGAGTCTGTAGGACTTCAGGTAGTAATGGAGCTTGGGTTACGACGAGGTAATCAAGGATGAAAATGAAGGCTACGCACAAAACCAAATTGAGCTAGCACAAGAAGAGTCTATCAGTTACCCATAAAACGCGCGGGTATACCACACCCCCAGACTTTATTTTTAAAATACGGGTGTGTGTACCGCCTACTCCACAAAATACATTACTCAAATCAGATTTTTAGTTATACTTTTCCTTTCTCTTTTTCTTTCTTTTTCAAGTTTTCTTTTTACTTCTTTTTTTTGCACAATTCCAACAAATACATTCATGGGAGCATAACCACCAATTTCACAAAGAACAACACCGCATCAACACCACCATCTTGAAATTAGATAACGGAAGAGCTAGACTTGGGTGTGCGACTAGGGTTGGTTACTATGCTTTGGCGAAATAAAAGTGGAGCTGAATCAAAGGAGGGGTAGGCACAACGGGGCTAGCGAGGATAAGATTTTAGGAATGGGTACAAAGCTCAACCTGGCCAAAATGATGGCCTACATCATGCTGATGCTTATCTAACCATGCGCCAATGCTTTGAGGGTAGCTTTGGGCAAGTTCTTAGCCAACGAGAAAGACTATCCATCCTCCTAACTCGAGCAATACGAATATAACGGCTGTCCACACACATCCATAAGCTACCGTCGGATTCATACCGGATTCAACAATTTTTGAGTAGAATAAAAAGAATTCACGCAAGTAGAAAAATATAAAACTAAAAGCATGCAGAAAAATTAATTCTACTCTAATTTCTACACAAGACCGGGGCACTCGACTAGGATCACAGCAAGGTCAACATTTTACCCCGTCTCGCAATCCTATGTTAGCAAGGTAATTTTCCTAAATTTAACAAAAGATATAAGTTTGACTCGCCGTACGCAAAAAGTTAAGTACGCGCTCATATGGGTACAATGATGCACACTGTAATGAACTAAAAAAATAAATTAAAAATAGCTACTGGTATGCAAATAAAGTACACGTGCAAAGGTAACATCGACAAGCTCTCCCCATACTTAAGCTAAGAAGCACCGCACGATATGATGAAGTTAAAATCAAAATGAGATAAGGGGAGAAGTTACCCAATGATCCGAAGATGAGCATACTAGAGGATCAGCTTTAAACTCGATCAATAAGCCCATGACCAAAACAAAAGCACCTACAAGTAGCACATATCCAACCAAGCAGAAAGCTATACAAATATAAACACATAACTGAAATATAAAAATTTAAAGCGAAAGCAGCATTGGGTTTTCTCCTAGAAGAGCTTTTCTTTACAGTCCTTAAGGTGGACCAAATACCTGTATTAATAGTTATATATTGTGTTCAGGAAGCAAAAGTTTAAAATGTAGAGAAAGAGAATTCAAAGTCACACACATCATTAAGTAAATAAAGCGCTAGCAGCAACCAGACAAAAAGAGATGGCCCCGGGGATCCCACACTCCTCAGCTAAATACTGATTTGTGATAGCCCCCCCACCCCTCGTATACGTGAGATGAGGAAGAGGTGGAAGCTTTAGGGCCCAAGGAAGACAAATCTCCCCTACCCCTAGCCTCCTCCTCCCTGCGTCGGCGGGCAAAACTCTGCGCCTTACGCAGGAACAGCTCCTTACATTTTAACTCCACTGAAGCGGATCGCCAGGGCAATACAGTCACCTCCGACATCACAGTAACCAGATTATCCAAAACCAGGGTCATCCTTTCTTCACTCGCTGAGGGTTAAAGATCAGCCCATGTTACATGTTTCATAGTTTTACAGACTTCGGCTAAACCAATAATAGTTTTTAAATTGAAATTTTGCACGCCCCACTACGGCGTGCGCAGCACATCAAGATTCGCAGCAGCATCCTGCATCTCATCAAGGACCTGTGTAACTTATTTCCCTTTAGTTGTCATCGGCATTTCAAAAACATCCTCAACTTGCTCTTGTCCCGTCGATTGAAAATCTGCCATAACAACTAGAAACATCATTAGACGACGCAATAGTTAAGCTCACCAATTTTATCGGGTTAACAAAGATTAATTGAGGAGGCGAAGGTGGTAAAGGTGTATTAACTTTGGGCGCAACAGTGATGCCATTAGCATAAAAATGCAACGTCTCCTCACTGGCTTTAAAGAAAGGGACCCCGAGGATGGGTTTTCAAGTGTTTCCCTTGGGTCCAAGCACTTTAAAGTCGGTGAGGACAGCCACCCAAATTAAAAGCACTTCTACACCATTCACCTCTCTATTAGTCTCAACCACAGATCCATCGGCAAGCATTAAGGATTTCCTTCCATCAGATTTGATATTCAAGATCATCTTTTGAACATCTTGCAAAGCAAGAATGTTGCAATATGAACCAGAATCACATAGCGCTAGAGTCTCTATGGCATTAATATCACATTTCATAGTCGTATCACGGGCATAACAATCCGCCACATCCTCAACACACTTCCCCTGCTCACGGGGATTCTTCTCCGTGTCGTTAGGAAGGGTACCGCGGGTGCGCTAAGAAAATATGTGGGCCAATTATCCCAATTGCGTTTCCAAATTTCTCATGGAAGCAGTCTAAGTAGCCATATTCGACTGGGGCATTTCAACAAATTTTTCCATCATTTCCTCTAACGCGCTCTTATACGTCCCTTGCAAGTTCTGATTATAACCCGACTGAAATGGTCTCAGATGGCTACAAGAAGCCTGAGCATCGAATTGATGCTGGCCCCCCTGCCATCTTTGACCGGGCGCATTTTGGTTCCACGAGAAATGAGGATGGTTTCTCGCGTTAGGGTTATAAGTATTATTATAAGGCACATCACAATTTTGATTATTTATAAAATTAATATTTTCTTCACAAGCCATACCTGCCTGGTCCGCAAATAGCTCACTCGCGGGGCACTCATAAGCGTGGTGGCTAGAGTTACCATAACCCTGGCATGATATGCTCATCACAGGGGCAGGAGGTGAGGTCGATCGGGTCAGCATCATCTTCTCATCCAAGGTGCGGTTGCTCGATTCGGCGTGCAGCCCCGCCGCATTTACATCAAACAAATTTCTTGCCCCTCAAGGGGCATTCCTGCCTACTGTCTAGTACGTACTGTGGGAGGCGTTATCTTTGTGGAGTCTCAACGCTTCCTTAGGAGATAAGTTCATGATCGTGCCACCCGCCTCCGCATCGATCATCTCCCTAAAATTTGGCTCAATGGTGAAATAAAATATTTCCACCAAATTCCAATGCTTAAAGCCGTGTTGAGGACAATGACGCTGCAGGTCGGGAAATCTCTCCCATGCCTCAGAAAGAGTTTCTTAATCAAGCTGTCTGAACGTAGCTATTTCCCTGCGTGCATTAATAATTTTATCAACATGATGAAACTTAGCCAAAAACATGGAAGACAAAGCATCCCAGGTGGAAGCGGTGCCGGGCGTGATCGTTTGTAGCCGTGTCTTGGCCCTACCCCTTTGTGAAAAAGGGAAAATCTTTAGCTTCATAACTTCATCAGCAATTACCGCAAAATGGAAATAAACGCAAATCTCAGAAAACTCAGCCAAATATAGTTGAGGATCCTCGCTCGGCGACCCGAGTACTGAGTATTGTTCCTAATCATATTTAAGATCACAGGCATGATCTCAAAATTATTATTGGCTATGGCTGGCCCGAACCCCTGATAAACACTCCCCACTATAGGGGTAGTGAAATCCCGCATTGTCCTAATGCGAGGCTGGGCCACATCCTGGTTCTCAATGATTCGTTCTCTTTGAGCATCTCCCAAATGGCCCAAGTAATCAATCCTTTCCTCAACTACTGTAGCACACAAGCGATCTCTCCTCGCTCGTGCAGTCTCAGGATCAACACCCAAATCTTCGCCCCTTCCACCAGGGTTCAGATCTGTCATACAACAATCACAAAAATAAAAAACTACTAACACAAAACACTCCCAAACATTTTCCCAAAGAAACAAAACCCACGCAACAGTTGCACTCCTCGGCAACGGCTCCAAAAACTTGATGCGCTAGCGGTAAGATTACCATTCATGGCCAACTAATAAAAGTGAGGTGTAGCTTCCCCAAGTATCGATCTCACGCGGAGTGCAAGTAGGGAGCATGGATTTCGCTTTCTGTTGCGCGCTAGGGTTCAAAGAAAATAAATGCAACCAAACTAGCAACCCGAAGAGGCAAGTATACCTATCGAATTGTAGCAAGGGGACACAAGTGTCGTATTGAAATCCGGGAACTGTTGGCTATGCTTACTCACACGAACGCTATTATCTTATCGACGGAAAAACTAGGGTTTAGAGAAAAACTAATTGCAAGGAAGGAAGTACGCTATACTAGAAAGAGAACTACTGCAATTAAGTAAAGCTATTAAGCAAACAACTATGCTAGAAAGGAAACTACTGCAGTTAATTAAAGAGCACAAGATAGGTGATTACTACGAAAGGTAAAAAATTTTAAATGGAAATGCACTCAATCAAGATTCACCTCGGCTAAAGACGATTAAGAAAATGCGATAAAAATTTGAACTTAATAGGATAAAGGTCCTTGACCGTGGAGGTTACTAAAGCTTGAACACGCTTCTCTCGAAGTTGTGCCCAACTGAGTTTAGGAAGGTCCGACCGACTCTCGTCTAAATCGGAGGCCTAAAACTCGCTTTACGCGGTGAACCCCACTATTTGATTTTACTCCAATCCGGGAGATTTGGACGTTTGCCTCTCTCGAGGGGTGCGTACAACTCCCTTTACTCTTGAATGCTCACTTCATTCTTTCGGCCTCTCGGCTAGCCCATAATGAAAGCAAAGGCGGAGAGTATATATCGAAAATATACCTCCAACCCGTGATTAATCAAGAGTAATTCAAGGCCCTAACCTAAAAAGAAAAGATTAACTAAAACATCATAACATAATCGCTCTAACCTCGGATCATCAAGATCGAGTACAAGGAGGATTAGTTAATCATAATGGAGTGGAAGAGGGGAGATGAGTAGAAAAGCATATAAAGGAACACAAGTAAAGGAAGAACACTTTTATTAATGAAAAAAAGGGCAAGTTACACTATTGAAATTGAAATTACAAGTGCATGAAAATTAAATCCTATTCTAGCCCTACAATTAGCACTAAGCAAGAGCAAAGATTACAAAGAAAGCTAAAGCAATAAAATATTAAACCATGATTAAGCAAAAATTACAAAGGAAGAGAGAGAGAGAGAGAGAGAAAGCATAAAAAACTCAAGAACCAAAGGGGCAGCACCTCCCCCTCTCAACCAAAGCTTGCTGAAATGGAGAGGGGGGGTCTCAATTTATAGAAATTTTCTCGGGTTGGTCATGCCCTCCGACACGCCCTAGGGGGGGCGTGTCAGGGGCGTGACAGTACTATGTTGACCTCGGGCTCTGGATTCAGCTGGCGGGAGGGATGATTGCTTCGGTACGTCGGTGGTCACACCCTAGGTCACGCCCGTGTAGGGGGGGCGTGACAGGCACGTCATGTCCAAATCATTGGTCGGAAATCCGTCAGTCGTCGAAAAGTTGATGTCACGCCCTAGGTCACGCCCGTGACGTGGGGCGTGACAGTACTGTTTTCGTGCTGTGGAGAAACGACATTTAATGCGGCGGCAGGCTTTGCGGCAGAGGGCGACACGCCCCTAGTCACGCCTGGTGACACGCCCAGGGAGGGCGTGTCAGGGGGGCATGACAGCGTTTTGACCGTTTTCCTGTCCCGTCCAGCAGAAGTCCTAGGATCGGGTGACACGCCCTAGGTCACGCCCAGGGAGGGCGTGACAGGGGGGCGTGTCAGCGGTTTTTGACAAATTTCCTAAAAACCTGCAAAAGGACAAGAAAATGTTAGTGGCAATAAAATTTACATAAAAAGGATAAAAATAAACTAATAATAGACATGATTTGTACACTATAAAATAGAAAATACGATAATAGTTTAGGCTACAAAACGTATTATCAAATTCCCCCAAGCTTAAGTTTTGCTTGTCCCCAAGCAAAAAAAATATAAAAACTAGATATTTATAAAAATGACTAATCAAAAAGTTCTAATTATGCCTACACAAGTACTATGCGAAATTCTTAGTAGGGAAAAGGTGAAATGTAAGTCTAAAACAATTATTTAGGTATGGTAAAACTTTTATAAACTTTACTTAATAAAAACAAATCATCCAAAATTTTAACGAGATTTTTTTAAATAGACTTAAGCAAAGCAACGAAAATGAAAACACGCATTGAGTTGTTACTGGATCCAAGCAACGCATTATAATTATATCGATTTAATTAACAAAAATCTAGGTTTAAATCCAAAACTAAAACTGATTTACTGCTTTTCTTTTCTTAGTTGTTAAATAAAAATCAAAAAGCGTGAATCAAAAGGACTTAAATAGGACAGAAACGTTTGGTTTAGAAAATGATTAGGAGTGGAATTCAAGGATAAACGTGAAGGTTTAAAATCACACTAAACCAAAGCAAAGAGTTTCAAAAACTTTCATAAAAATATATACACATTTTTTCTTTTTCTTCTTTTTTTTCATTCATTTTTTTTTCTTTTTTCAAAACAAAGGCCATAAATATTTTTATTTTCCTTTTTGAGTTGGCCAAACAAAAATAAACATCACTTTTGAACATACTTCTTTTTTTTTTCGAAAACCTTTCTCCCACAAAAATCACAAAATACCCTATCAAAATCGTCAAAATAATTTATGAAACTCAAAAAGGCTAGTGTGATTCGATAGGTTGGAAATTTTGGCTTTGGTGAAACTGAAATGAAGGGAGGAGCTATCAAATGAAATCAGAAAAAGGCTCAAAAACGGCTAACTAGTGGTAAAAGTTTTTAGGTTGGCAGGAAAGCTCAAATGAAAACAAAAACAGCCTAAATCATTTTCACGCTTTTGAATTTATTTAAAACAAAGGTTTGAAAATTTTCAAAAAGCGAGTCCTAGATAATAAAAGAAGATTGATGAAATTAACTTGAAAATAGAAATAATAGGTGACTTGGATCGTTCACATCTACTACGTTATTCAAAAGTTGACTTTACAAAAATTATTCAAAAACGAAAAAGAAAATAGTGGATGATGAATTTTTGAGAAAGTAAAGGAAATAAAAAACAAAAAACCATAATAGAAATGCGAGTTTTAAAAAAATATTTCACCTTAACAAGCTACCGTGAATTAGAAACACAGCATGACTAACATTTTACTTGTGAAACATAATTAAAAAGGACGATTAGAAATATTATAATTAACTAAGTTGTTTATAGAAGATTTTGAGTAAAACAAAAACAAAAACTAGGGGTACTATTGAAATACCAAAATGTCTAAACCATTCAAAAACACATATATATATTTTTTAATTTTGAGAATTTTTTTTTTTTAATTTTAAGATATTCATTTTTTTTTATTTTGGAAATATTTAAAATATATACAAAAAGAAAAATATTTACACTAAGCAAAAAAAATGAAGGAGGAAGTCCTCCCCCAAGCTTAAAACAGACATTGCCCTCAATGGCTAAAGAAGGGGATTGGAGAAGGAGAGAAAAATAAAGTACAGAATTGAAAGACAGAATTGAAATACAGGTACTTCCCCGGATTTATTTGCTGCGAAAGCTGAGTGATGCCGCTCCTCCGAATGTCTTCTTTGGACTTCGTGATGGATTCAGCAATGTTGGAGCAGGCGATCGCAGAAGCTTCAGCTTGTCGGAGCCGTCCGAGGCAAAAATTGCAAAATAAAGAAAACAGAAAAAGATAACTTGGGTTGCCTCCCAAGAGCGCCCTTTGGTTAAAGCGTCGTTGAGCTCGACGCATCAAAAAAATAATATTGTCCAAAAAAATATTGTTGTCCCGAAATAAAATTATCTTTAGTAAAAAATAAAAAGTTCAAGATTAAAGTTCGTGAAGCAGAAACTTAATAATGTTTGGACTGACATCATCATCACCAGAAAAGTAGAGTTTAAGACGCTGACCATTCGCTTTGAAATTACCCTTATCAGGGTGAGAAATTAAAACAGTTCCATAAGGAAATACTTCTAAAACAGAAAACGGGCCAGACCAGCGAGATTTTAATTTGCCCGAAATAAACGTAAACGAGAATTATATAAAAGGACTTGGTCGCCCGGCTTAAAGTTTTTAGGGTGCCTTAAGTGTTTATCGTGTAAACGCTTCGTCCGCTCTTTATAAAGTTTATTATTTTCATAAGCATAAGAGAGCCACTCGTCGAGTTCATTTAGTTGAAATTTTCGAAGGTCACCGACTGAGTGGGGATCGAAGTTTAAAAATTTTAAGGCCCAAAAGGCACGGTGTTCTAACTCTACGGGTAGATGACACGATTTTCCATAGACCAGCCGATACGGCGTACATCCGAGGGCAGTTTTGTACGCTGTTCGGTAGGCCCATAAGGTATCGTCAAATTTGGCTGACCAGTCTTTTCTAGAAGTTAAAACAGTCTTTTCTAAAATTCTTTTTATTTCTCTATTAACTACTTCGACTTGCCCGTTAGTTTGGGGGTGGTAGGCAGTGGAAAGTTTATGCGTAACGTCGTATTTGGTAAGAATTTTTGAAAATTGCGTGTTACAGAAATGTGAACCCCTATCGCTAACGATTGCGCGAGGAGTACCGAATCTAGAAAATAATTTTTTTAAAAACGTGACTACAACTCGGGAGTCGTACGTAGGAAGAGCTTGGGCCTCAGCCCATCGTGAAACATAATCAATAGAAACTAAAATATATTTGTTTCCGAAGCTTGAAGGAAGGGGGCCAACAAAATCAATTACCCAGAGGTCGAAAATTTCGCACTCTAAGAAATAATTTTGCGGCATTTCATTTTTATTAGAAATATTGCCCGACCGTTGGCAACTATCACACCTGCTCACAAAGGCTTGCGCGTCTTTAAACAGCTAGGCTAGTAAAAACCCGCGCAAAGCACCTTTTGAGCGGTGCGAGCAGCTTGATAGTGCCCACCTGACGGACCTTCATGCAAATGTTTTAGAATATCAATTCCTTCATCAAAAGAAACACATCTCCTTATCACTTGATCCACACAAATTTTGAAAAGATGCGGGTCTTCCCAAAAGTAGTTCTTCAGCTCAGAAAAGAATTACTTCTTTTGCTGAGAGGAGAACTCTTTTGGGAGCACCCGGGCCACTAGATAGTTTGCGATGTGCGCGAACCAAGGAGAAGTAGATGTATTAACTAAAAGTAGCTTTTCATCAGGAAAATAGTCATTAAAAGATTTTTCATTTAATTTTTCTATAAAGGGGTTATCTAATCTGGATAGATGGTCGGCGGCCAAGTTCTCGGCTCCTCGCTTATCACGAATCTTTAAGTCAAACTCCTAGAGGAGTAAGACCTAGCGAATCAAGCGAGGCTTGGCATCCGTTTTGGCAAGAAGGTACTTGAGGGCCGAGTGGTCCGTAAAAACAATGATTTTTGAAAGTGTAATGTAAGGGCGGAATTTATCAAAGGCGAACACTACAGCTAAGAGCTCCTTCTCAGTTGTGGTGTAATTTTCTTGTGCAGATGTGAGGGTTTTACTAGCATAATAGATGGGGTGGAAGTTTTTAGATATGCGTTGACCTAACACGGCTCCCACCGCAAAACTACTCGCATCGCACATAATCTCGAAAGGAAGGTCCCACACCGGAGCTATCATAATCGGTGCGTTAATTAACTTTTCTTTAATTGATTCAAAGGCATAAATACAAGAGTCATCAAAAATGAATGGAGGGTCTTTTTCTAAGAGATGGGTGAGGGGCTTTGTGATCTTGGAGAAGTCCTTTATAAAACGACGATAAAAACCAGCGTGGCCTAGGAAACTTATAGCTTTTATGTTTGTAGGCGGCGGCAACTTCTCAATAACTTCTATCTTGGCAACGTCTACCTCAATACCTTTAGCAGAAATTTTATGACCCAAAACTAACCCTTCCCTCATCATAAAATGACATTTTTCCCAATTTAGGGCAAGGTTAGTTTCTTCGCATCGTTCTAAGACTTTTTCGAGGTTTTCTAAACATCTATCGAAGGAATCGCCGAACACGGAGAAATCATCCATGAATACCTCCCTAATGCTTTCTACGTACTTGTCAAATATTGCGAGCATACATCGCTGGAATGTAGCTGGCGCATTGCATAATCCAAACGGCATTCTTCGATACGCGAAGGTGCCGAAGGGACAAGTAAACGTAGTTTTCTTTTGGTCCTCGGGAGAGATGGGTATTTGAAAGTACCCCGAGAGGCCATCGAGAAAACAATAAAAGCTATGGCTGGAGAGACGTTCTAAAATCTGGTCGATAAACGGTAAAGGAAAGTGGTCCTTGCGGGTGGCATCATTTAACTTACGGTAATCTATGCACATACGCCAACCCGTCACCGTCCGTGTCGGGATTAATTCATTATTCTCATTACTAACTACGGTTATCCCTCCCTTCTTTGGAACTACCTGAACGGGGCTAACCCACTTACTGTCCGATATAGGGTAGATAATTCCTGCGTCTAATAGTTTCATAACCTCGGCCTTAACTACTTCTTTCATGTTCGAGTTTATACGGCACTGAGGTTGGATAGAGTTACGCGAATTATCTTCCATTAAAATTTTATGGGTACAGAAAGATGGGCTTATGCCCTTGATATCAGAAATTTGCCAAGCAATAGCCCGGCGATGCTTACGTAGAACTAGAAGAAGTTTATCGTTTGCATATCCGTGAGGTAGGCCGAAACGATAGCTGGTAACTTGGAATCTTTTTCTAAGAAAGCATACTTAAGGTGTTCGGGAAGTTCTTTAAGTTCTAGGGTAGGGGGTTCTTCATAAGAGGATTTTGAGATTCTTTCTTTTTCAAAAATAATATCTTCATAAACTTTTTTATAAGGAACGTAATAGGGGTGGGGCTAGCAACCAAGATGGACTTCTTGTAGCAATTCAGTGGGAAGAAAAGAGGAAGAACAAAAATCAAAAATTCTTTTTCAAACTCAGAAAGACAATAAGAAGATTCATCACTTCCTTGCAGTGATTTAGTTGTAAGAGAAGAGGAGCAAAAAGTAGAAAATTCTTTTTCAAAGTCGGAGAGGCAGTAGGAAGAATCATCACTCACGGCGTCTACGAAAAAGCATGAGTCATAGTTTGCTAAGTGTTCTTCATCGAAGGGGTGATAGAAAATGTGACTTCGTCGTCGCCTACTGAAGAAAGAGCTTACCATTGCTTATGTCAATGATGGCTCGGAGGTGGCAAGGAAGGGTCGGCCAAGGATCAGGGGAACCTCGACGTCTTCTTCGATGTCCAAAATGACAAAGTCCACCGGGAAGATGATCTTGTCGACTTTCACTAGAACGTCCTCCACTATTCCTAACGGGTACTTGATGGATCTATCGGCTAGCTGGATACTCATATGCGTGGGGTTAAGGCTACCAATCCCTAACTTTTTGAACAACGAAAAGGGCATCAGGTTTATACTCGCGCCTAAGTCGGCTAACGTGTGTTTAACAAAAAGATCACCGAAGACACACGGGATAGAGAAACTACCCGGTCACTGATTTTCTTCGGCAAACTGTTTGTTAAAACGGCGAAGCACTCGATGTTTAGCGTGATGTGCGAAAGATTCTCTAACTTCTTCTTATTTGTGAGGAGGTCTTTAAGATATTTGGCGTATTTCGGCATCTACGAAATAGCCTCGTGGAAGGGAAGATTAATGTGGATTTGTTTGAAGATTTCTAAGAAGCGGGAGTACTGATCATCTTGACGTTGTCTATTAAGTTCAGAGGGGTATGGAGGAGTTGAATTATTTTTGAAGATGGGTGGTGGAGTGAGATTATTTTCTAAAGCGGGGGTGATTACTTCTTCAGCAGAGGGTGGAAGCGGAGCGGAGCTTTGATTTTTAAAAGCGGGAGCGGAGCTTGCCTCGGGCACTTCACTTACCATACCGGAGACTTGATTCCCACTCCAAAGAGTTAAAGCTTTCACATGATCTCTCGGGTTGGGTTCGGTATTGTAAGGAAGAGACCCTGCGGGTCGCTCAGAAATTATTTTCGCGAGCTGTCCTACCAGATTTTCTAGACTTTTTACGCTTCCGGTTAAAGTTCTTATAGTGGCGTCATTTGTGGTGATATATTTAGAAAATAATTCCTCCAAGCTTGGAGGTTTTGGGTAATTTTGAAGAGGTGGTGGTGGTGGTGGTGCAGGAAAATCATTTTGCGGGGGTGGGCGCATCGCATTCGATGGATTACTCCATGAAAAGTTCGGGTGATTTCTTAAAGCAGGGTTATAACTATTCAGAAAATTAAAACCAGGCGGATGAAAATTCGCAGCAGAAAAATTATTAAAAGCAGTTCTAGGCATATTATTAACATAATCTAAATGTTCTGGAGTAGGGGTTCCAGATTCCCATACCTGAGGGGCGGAGGCAGCAGTCATCTCCGTTATCTTTTTGCTTAGGATTTCTACTTGCAGAGCGAGCTGGGAGACGTTGTACACTTCATAGATACCTGCAGGCTTGTTCGGGCGGGACCTAGGCATATTCCACTGATAAGTGTTCATGGCCATGTCCTCAAAAAGCTCAAGAGCAGCTTCCGGGGTCTTATGATTTAAAGTACCGCCAGAAGCTGCGTCTATCATTTGCTTCGTGCTTTGATTTAGCCCGTTATAAAACGTCTGCACTTGTAACCATACAGGCAGCGCATGATGTGGGCATCGTCTTAATAATTCTTTAAATCTCTCCCAGGTTTCATATAGGGTTTCAGAGTCTATTTGTCCGAAGGCAGAGATGTCGTTCCTAAGTTTTGCGGTTTTAGCTGGCGAAAATACTTCGCCAAAAATTTTTCAGTTAATTCATTCCAAGTAGTTATGCTATTTTTGGAAGTGTGTTAAGCCACTGCTTAGCTTTAGTTCTTAGAGAGAAGGGGAAGAGTCTCAGCCTGATCGCATCATTTGTGACACCATTTATCTTGAAGGTGTCACAAATTTCAAGAAAGCTAGCTATATGCGCGTTCGGATCTTCATCTTGATGTCTGTCAAATTGCACATATTGCTGCACCATTTGAATTATGCTAGGCTTTAGTTCGAAGTTATTATTTGCTATAGCAGGGCGGACTATACTTGATTCCGTTCCCTCGAGGTTCGGTCGTGCATAATAGGACATAGTCCTTTGCACGGCCTCATCTACGTTGGGTTCTTCCATTCTTAAAGTAGCAAATGACTCGGAGTCCTCAACCGGCACTTGGATAGTAGGACCTTGAAATCGCGATCTTCTCCGAAGAGTACGCTCAATTTCATGGTCCATGTCCAAAATAACCGACGGACTCCCGCGGGTCATGCACTAAAAGAACAGAAAAGAAGAAGAGAAAGAGAAAAAGGATAAACTAGAAAAAAGATTAGAAATTTTTTTGTCTTTTTGAAATAGATTTTTTTATATAGATTAACTCCCGAACTTCCCAAGGACTACCCCGTGAAGGGTTCGCAAAGTACTAGACAAGACAGTGGCGCTTAAAGCCTTTTGCCCTTTTCGAGAGAATTAGGTGGCGTAGAAAAATTGTGAGGTTAGTTACTATTAAGAGCGGTGATAAATTTTTTTTTTTTGATTTTTAAAATTTTAAAGAAAGAGGATGAGAAAGAGAAGTGATAAAATTAATAGGATAGTGTTTTCAAAATACCAACGGAAGTTGGGTCCCCGGCAACGGCGCCAAAAACTTGTTGCGCGCTAGGGTTCAAAGAAAATAAATGCAACCGAACTAGCAACCCGATGAGGCAAGTATACCTATCGAATTGTAGCAAGGGGACACAAGTGTCGTATTGAAATCCGGGAACTGTTGGCTATGCTTACTCACACGAACGCTATTATCTTATCGATGGAAAAACTAGGGTTTAGAGAAAAACTAATTGCAAGGAAGGAAGTACGCTATACTAGAAAGAGAACTACTGCAATTAAGTAAAGCTATTAAGCAAACAACTATGCTAGAAAGGAAACTACTGCAGTTAATTAAAGAGCACAAGATAGGTGATTACTACGAAAGGTAGAAAATTTGAAATGGAAATGCACTCAATCAAGATTCACCTCGGCTAAAGACGATTAAGAAAATGCGATAAAAATCTGAACTTAATAGGATAAAGGTCCTTGACCGTGGAGGTTCCTAAAACTTGAACACGCTTCTCTCGAAGTCATGCCCAACTGAGTTTAGGAAGGTCTGACCGACTCTCATCTAAATCGGAGGCCTAAAACTCGCTTTACGCGGTGAACCCCACAATTGGATTTTACTCCAATCCGGGAGATTTGGACGTCTGCCTCTCTCGAGGGGTGCGTACAACTCCCTTTACTCTTGAATGCTCACTTCATTCTTTCGGCCTCTCGGCTAGCCCAGAATGAAAGCAAAGGCGGAGAGTATATATCGAAAATATACCTCCAACCCGTGATTAATCAAGAGTAATTCAAGGCCCTAACCTAAAAAGAAAAGATTAATTAAAACATCATAACATAATCGCTCTAACCTCGGATCATCAAGATCGAGTACAAGGAGGATTAGTTAATCATAATGGAGTGGAGGAGGGGAGATGAGTAGAAAAGAATATAAAGGAACACAAGTAAAGGAAGAACACTTTTATTAATGAAAAAAAAGGGCAAGTTACACTATTGAAATTGAAATTACAAGTGCATGAAAATTAAATCCTATTCTAGCCCTACAATTAGCACTAAGCAAGAGCAAAGATTACAAAGAAAGCTAAAGCAACTAAATATTAAACCATGATTAAGCAAAAATTACAAAGGAAGAGAGAGAGAGAGAGAGAGAGAAAGCATAAAAAACTCAAGAACCAAAGGGGCAGCACCTCCCCCTCTCAACCAAAGCTTGCTGAAATGGAGAGGGGGGTCTCAATTTATAGAAATTTTCTCGGGTTGGTCACGCCCTCCGACACGCCCTAGGGGGGGGGGCGTGTCAGGGGGCATGACAGTACTATGTTGACCTTAGGCTCTGGATTTTGGCGGGAGGGATGATTGCTTCGGTACGTCGGTGGTCACGCCCTAGGTCACGCCCGTGTAGGGGGGCGTGACAGGCACGTCATCTCCAAATCATTGGTCGGAAATTCATCAGTCGTCGAAAAGTTGATGTCACGCCCTAGGTCACGCCCGTGACGTGGGGGCGTGACAGTACTATTTTCGTGCTGTGGAGAAACGGCATTTAATGCGGCGGCAGGATTTGCGGTAGAGGGCGACACACCCCTAGTCACGCCTGGTGACACGCCCAGGGAGGGCGTGTTAGGGGGGCGTGACAGTGATTTTTACTGTTTTCCTGTCCCGTCCAGCAGAAGTCCTAGGGATCGGGTGACACGCCCTAGGTCACCCGTAGGGAGGGCGTGACAGGGGGGCGTGTCAGCGGTTTTTGACAAATTTCCTGAAAACCTGCAAAAGGACAAGAAAATGTTAGTGGCAATAAAATTTACATAAAAAGGATAAAAATAAACTAATAATAGACATGATTTGTACACTATAAAATAGAAAATACGATAATAGTTTAGGCTACAAAACGTATTATCACTTTCCGGTAAATTGATGAAAGTGCTAAGAAAAAACAAGGGGTTTGATTTTGGGTTTCCTACACTAAGCAACAATAATCTAGTGGGGGTCGCCGTCACTGCGTCGCCAAGCTGAATTACTCCAAAGAGTAATAGTAGAGACGAACAAACTATCGAGGGTCGTGAACACCTCTTCGCAACGCGCGCTTCTAGCAGTCACTAGAACGACTCAAACGCAACATTCTCTAACAAAGAAGAAGCTCATCAACACACATCAAGATCAATAAATCACCACACAAAACCCTAACATGACCTTGAACGAAACATGGATATTAAATCTCAAGCAAACTAGCACAAGTTCAGAATAAAGTAAATCCAAGTAAAGAAGGGAAGAAATACAACAAAGCACTCGAAAACTCTCCAAGTTTCACGGCCGGAAGCGAAGGTTATCAATCCTCGTCCTTGCTCAGTATTTGGAAGGTTTCCGGGATCTCGAAGGGATGTCACTTCCTTCTTCACACCCATCTTCTTAGTATCGTGGTCACTGATTCGGATCAGAGCGAAATGCTCCACAAGTGCTGCACTAAGAACGTCAAATACAGCTTGGAAGTCGGCAATGGAGATGGCGGTCGGAGACGAAGCTTTAGAAAGCTCTTTGGAGGAGAATGAGTGGCCGGATCCACCCTCCAAGGAGGAGAGAAACTAGGGTAGCTGGAGGGGCAAGTTACCGCTCAAAGGGGCAGAAATGGCAGGGGAAAACGTAACGATCCCGGTCCAGAAGAAATCTATGGCTTAAATAGTAAAAGTCAGCAAAAATGGTCACGCACGGTCTGGCGCACGACTGTGCGTGAACCGTGCGATAATTATCTCCAGAAAGCGCCTGAGGAAGAAGAAGCGTTGACCCGTGTGTTTTACTCACGCACGGGCGATTACGCCCATGCGCTAAGAAAATCACACGGGTAACGACAGAGTGCACAAAAGGCAGGCAATCGGCTGGAATCGTGCATTTTACTCGCACACGGGCGCTTCCGCTCGTGCATGAAGAAGACGCACGAAAAACCACAGAACAGCGCAAAACCAGAAGGCTATAGAAAAACCGTTCATTTCCTTCACGCATAATTCCGAAAAAACCGTGCGTGAAGAAATCATACGGGCTGGTCAGTATTCCAAACTAATATGCAGAAAACGACCAAAGGAAACCAACCGTGTTCCAAGAAAATGCACGACCGTGCATTTTCCACAAAATAGAATTCAGAAGAGGGGAAAATTGACCACCTTCACACAATGAAATCTCACCAAGGAGAACGCTCCAGCAATCGAATACACAATTACGCACCCATGGGCTAGACAAGTTCACTAAACGTGAAACGCAGCAGGAACGAAATAGCAGTGAAAACAACCGAAAAGTGAAGTGCAAAGACATGAAAACTAGCCCAGATGAGCCCACAAAACCCTATATAAATGGGACTCATCATTCATCCAGTTATATCACAGATACATACACTAGTTAAGAATATATTTGAAAAAGTTTCAGTCCAATTCTCATAAGAAGAACTTTTAGAGAAGATAATGTTGTGTACAATTGATATGGTGATGGAGAACACATTTGAAACCCGTACAAATACATGAACATGAGGAATGTAAAAAGACAACATAACATATAGTTGGACATGATTAGCGGTGCTTGTACCCAAGAATACAGAGCATATACAAAAAACAATTATCCAGATAGAGAGTGTCACAAGACACTTTACAATTATTTCTAAGGTTCTCAACCTCACAATGATTATTAAGAATTATCAGTAGAGTATGTATTTCTTGGTGGAGGTTCCTTGTCAGCCCTTTTTTGTTGTGAAACACATCACCAAAGGTGTGCACTTTTGGTGACCATTTTTTTTGTTTGTTAGGCTTGACAAAGGAGTCTGAATTCAATTGTGAGAGCATACAGGATATTCAAATATGAGCAGTGTAATGTAGAAACCAGGATAAAGCATTAGCACGAGCATGCAATTCTAGCAATTATGGTAGAACATTCACAATTCATATATGCAGTAAGGTGAATCCATATAAAGATTTTAACAACCGTGGGTGAAAGAACATTATCCTAACTAAAAGATTTCTCATACTTAGAGGCATGCAAAAATAAATTCATGAATTTAAAAGCACTAGTACTTAAGTATGTAGAAAAGGATATACGAAGGTTGAATTATTGAACTATGCTATTGGGAACCCAAAAGTAACCAATACACATTAAACCATGCCTAATACTGAGAAATGGAGGAAAATAGGTGGAATAGTGAATTTTCACTATCGCCTGGCGATACCGGGTATTACCGATTGACGATAGTGCGAAAATATTAAAACGGTCCCATTAGGTCAAAGGCATCAATTCCAGCACTTTTTCTCGAAGATTGGTCGCGGAAGTCGAAGTCGACGACGACGACAACCTAGGATCAAGGTAAGGGTCTTGGATTTTTTTTTTTGATTCTTTAGAATTTGTGGATCTATGTGTTTGTAGAGTTTACCAATGAACACTTTGATGAGAAATTTTCCAAGTTTTGAAGGAGGATTGACCATGGTTAGGGTTTGGTGAAAACATGCAAATTTTGAAGTAATAGTTTAGAGATCTAATTGTGTAGGGAAATATTTGCATATTTTTTAGGAATTTAAAAATCCTAAACTTAGATCTAATGTACATGAGGTATGGTTTGGGAAGAAAGGTTAGTGAGGAAGATGATGAATAGTGTGGTTAAGGAAATAATTTTTTTTAAGTAATCATGAGAGAATTTTGTAAAAAAATTGTAAAAATTTCAGATCTGGTTTCTTAAGTAAGGTAAAACCCAGATATGGAGTCGGAAATTGAGCTAGGGAAATTTCGTCAATCGCCCGACAATAGTGGGTGTCGCCGAATGGCGATACCGAAAAATACTTGGTTTCGTTTGTTTTAAAAAAAATTCTATTTATCTACAGCAATGGATTCTAGTTCTAAAGCCCACAGAAGCACAGACAGTGACTCATATTCCTCCTATCAGACATTTCCTGGGATAGAAAATGCTAACATGGGGATTGGGCAGGTGATCGAATTCGATCCTGCCCGACATGCACACATTCATGAACTTTTAGCTATGGCTGGAATAGTATCTATCATTATCCCGGATACATTTTCATCTGTATTAATTAGGGAGTTTTATAATTATCTCAAAGATCCGTGGTTCACGGAACTGAATGGTTGAGTATGATCAAGGATACAAGGACAGACAGTAGAGATAACCCACTACGATCTTAGAGAGGAATTTGGGTTAATAGATCATGAAAATACCTTAGATTTAGTAGACAACTATCAGAAGGATAGAGACTGGACACTCTTGAATATGGTTTTGCATGGAAATTCCACCAAAATTCTTATACAATCTGAAAGTATCTAGTGTCAACCTAATCCACCTATGGGGGGGGGAATGGGTGTATTGCAGTCTTTTACGAAAATAAAATAACCTACACAATTAAGCAAACAGAACACAAAAAACATACAAAGAATTATAGTGGTTCCCCGATTTGGGTACATCCACTTTCTCCCTTCGACCTATCTCCCACCAAGGGATGACTCGGTCACTTCTTCAAACGGATTGAAATCTAATCCTCACACTAGGAGCAACGCTCCCCTAACCACAGAAGGAACCCTTCCTACAACGGAGTCACAACTCCACCACAACGGGTTGCACCCAACCCTTACAACTAGGAATGAAAATTCCTTTACAATAAAATTGAATGTAAAAGAAAATACAAACAATGCTTTGGAGATTCCGTTGTTCTTCTTCGTTCGTTGAAGCTTGCACGAAATGTACGAAGAGTCCACTACCAGATTTCTCACTTTGAATGGATCTTGTAAAGATCGGCGATGGCAAGTAAGTGCGGCGGCGATGCTCTATAGATCCAAACTTCTTGACAAAGCAAGCTAGGTCTTCGAACGATCTCAGTCAGATAAAACGTCTAGACCGATTTGGAAGGGAGAACAAGTCTCGTTCAATGAATCGAAAGACAAGATATCTCGAGAGAGATACGTGAGACTGGCTGCTTGCCTCAGTTCTGTCGCTGGACCATCAGAGAAGATCTGAGATAAGTTGCGGCGATGTTCTTGCGAGCGGCGACAAGCTTTCGGTGATTTCGTGATCGGCTAGGTCACCGTCTTCTTCTTTCGTATATCCGTGAATGTGTATCTCTGGAGTTTCAAAATACATGTATATTTATACTAGGAGCCAACCCTAATGACCGTTGTGGGGCCCACGAGGAGAAGCCCTAGCCCCGGCCAAAACAGCGCACGACAGCTTGGTTCGGTCCATCGAACGGAGAAAAATTGCCTAAGGCAAAATCGGCGGGAGTCGTTGGTGATTCCCATCGATGTCGGCGGGAATCGCTCACAACTCCCGTCGATTCTGCCTTGGCAGAATTTATGTTTGAAACCTGTCAGCCGGAAGAAGTCTGCGGGAGTCATTATTAATTCAAGTCAAAGTCGGCGGGAATCACTAACGATTCCCGTCGAAGTTGGCGGGATCCACTAGCGATTCCCTTTTATTTTGACTTGGAAGAATTTTTCTTCTTCCTTCTTCTTCCTTCTTTTGATAACTTGGTCTTTGACCCATCCTTGCTCCTTCTGCTCTTGATCTACCTTGACCCTGTACTTGAAAATAAGTACACTCCAATAGAGAGAGCACACGTGAATTAACACACTGATCAACACAACGAGGGATTACGTTGCGCAGACCCGTATATATTGACCAACTGCACCCTGACATTGGTGTGTACTTAGCCTGGAATAGCTGCAAGCACAACTTGATAGAATTGTCAAATATATTATCAATTCAACTTAGCTTATTCAGGGGCTTCTTCAAATTAGGTCCATTTTGGATGCAATACCCAACAATCTCCCCCTATTTGAAGAACCCTAAAACCTACAAGCTAAGGTGAATAGAACAGATGGGAATGAAAATCATAAAATGAAAATTCAGTTGAGAGTGGAATTCATTACCATTTTCGTGAGAGCATCATAGCCTTCGTGGCCTACTTAGCATTGGAAGCCACCTTAGTCTTTGCCGAGAGGGTAATCTCCCACTTTTCGGCTTCTGCAAATCTGGGACTTCATTTGGAGTAAAATGCTCCCCCTTAGTTCTTGCATCCATGCCCAATCTTTAGTTCCTAGCTGATGCTACCCCTTGATCCAAGAGCCTTGAGCCATTCCGTCTTCAATCTTCATAGTTCAGCATGCCGAGTTCAGTTTTGAAAAGACTGAACTTGGCCTCGTCTAGGGGCTTTGTAAAGATATCTGCAATCTTCTTATCCGTGGGTACATAGCAGAGAGATATATCTTTGTTTTCCACATGCTCCCGAATGAAGTGGTAACGCACTTCAATATGCTTTGTTCTGTTGTGCCACACTGGATTGTTCGCAATTACAATTGCGCTCGAGGAGTCACAATACATAGGAACTTCTCTGAACTGCAAGTCATAATCTTCGAGTTGATTTCGGATCCATAGAAGTTGTGCGCAACAGCTTCCTGCTGAGATGTACTCAGATTAAGCCGTAGAGGTTGTGACATAGTTCTGCTTTTTACTGTTCCACGATATAATCCTTCTTCCTAGGAATTGGTACGTCCCGGAAGTGCTTTTCCTATCATCCCTGCTTCCTGCAAAGTTAGCATCTGAAAAGCCTAACAGCTCGACATCATTGTTTCTTGGGTACCACAAGCCAAGATTTGGTGTACCTTTAAGGTTTCTAAGAATCCGCTTTGCAGCGACATAATGAGATTCCTTAGTTTTCACCTGATATCTGGCATAAACGCATGTGGAAAACATAATATCCGGTCTACTAGTAGTAAGGTAGAGCAGGGATCCAATTATGCTTCTGTACTTGGTTTCATCAAAAGGTTTCCCTTTCTCATCCTTGTCCAGCAATATAGTGGATCCCATTGGAGTCCTCATAGAGGTTGCACTCTCTATTTCGAATTTCTTGAGGAGTTCATTTGTGAACTTCCTCTGAGAAATGAAAATTCCATCCTCAGACTGTTTCACTTGAAGTCCCAAAAAACACTTCAGCTCTCCCATTCTGCTCATTTCAAACTTCCCTTCAAAAGTTTGGAAAACTTCTTGCATAGGTTGTTGTCCATTGAGCCGAATATTATGTCATCTACATAGATTTGCACCAGCAAAATCTTGCCTTTGACTTCCCTAAGAAACAATGTCTTATCTATTTTTCCTCTCAAGAACTTGTTCTCAAGAAGAAAACTAGACAGAGTCTCATACCAAGCTCGAGGAGCTTGTTTTAAACCATATAATGCTTTATTAAGAAAGTAAACATGATCAGGGAGTGTTGGATTAACAAAACCTGGGGGTTGGACGACATATACTTCCTCTTTTAAATTTCCATTCAGGAAAGTAGACTTCATGTCCATCTGATAGACAGTGAATCCTTTGTAAGAGGCATACGCCAGGAAGAACCTGATCGCCTCGAGTCTTGCAACTTGTGCAAAGGTTTGGTCGAAGTCAATCCCCTCCTTCTGTCTGTAATCTTGATCCACCAGTCTTGTCTTGTTCTTGATGATGACACCGTGTTTATCCAGTTTGTTTCTGAAGATCCACTTAGTGTCGATCACATTCTGTTTCTTTGGTCTGGGAACTAGCGTCCAGATGTTATATCGTTCCAATTGATGCAGTTCATCTTGCATTGATAATATCCACGACGCATATTTGTTCGCTTCTTCGAAATTCTTTGGCTCAACCTGTGACAGAAAACTAAGGTGCAAAATCTCGTTAATTGTACCTCTACGAGTTCTGACACCGTCCCGAGGATCTCCTATGATCTGATCTCTTGGGTGATCCCTCACGTGTCTGAGCTCTAAGAGTCTGGCATCTTGAGCTCCAACAGCTTCTCGGGCTCCTCCCTCTTCTGGGAGAATTTCTCCATCCTAACTGTCATCTTCTCCAGTTGGCGTTGAGGTGGAGACCTTGACGTACTTGGGAGTTTCATCTTTAGCAGTCTCATCTAGACTTAGCTATTCAAGCCTTGTACCTGCATCTTCAAGAATGCCACTGGAAGAATTGCTGTGAAGTAGGCTTCCTTCATCAAATACAACATTAATGGACTCCTCTACCACTAGGGTTTTCCTATTGAAGACCCTATATTCCATACTATGATAACTATAGCCCATGAAGATGCCTTCGAAGCATTTTTCTCCGAATTTAGTACGTGGGTACTTCCCATTATTGAGTGCATAGCATTTGCAGCCAAAAATCCTTATATAATACATGGTCAGTTTCCTGCCTTTCAATAGCTCCTAAGGCGTCTTATAATTATTCTTGTTGATCAAGGCTCGGTTTTGTATGTGACAGGCTGTATTGACAGCCTCTGCCCAAGAGTACTCTGGAAGAGAAGCGTCATTCAACATTATCGTACATGCCTCAATAAGTGTTCTATTCATCCTCTCCGTAACTCCGTTTTGCTGAGGAGTACGCAAGGAGGAAAACTCATGAAAGATACCATGATCTTCATAGAATTCTGTCATAGCTCCAGACTCGAATTTTGTTCCATGGTCACTTCTGATTTTGACCACGGAGCAATTAAGTTTGTTCTTAATCTGCTTGATAAAATTAGTGAAGATGTCAAACGTATCTGACTTTCGTTTCAAGAAGAACACCCACGTAAAACGAGAGTGATCATCAAAAATCACTAGCGTATATGATTTGCCTCCTAAGCTATGAACTTGAACTAGACCGAACAAGTTCATGTGCAGAAGATAAAGACATCTGGAAGAGTCTTTGTATGCAATGCCCTTATAGGTAGCCCGAGTCTGTTTGCCCTTCTGGCATACAGGACAAGGACTATCTTTGATGCACTTAATAGTAGGGGCATCCCTTACTAAATTCTTGGAAAAAAACATATTAATAGTTTTGAAATTAATATATGCTAATCTCTTGTGCCATTGTTCATAGAGAGATGCACTGTCTTTTGTTACTAGGCAAACGGGGGTAGAAGAGTCTAAGCTAAGAAAATCTAAGCAAAAAATATTTCTGCTCCTAATGCCAGTTAATACCGTCTCCGAAGAGGCACACGATATTATCAAGCACTTTTCCTTGCAGAACTTAACGTCGTATCCTTTATCACACAACTGGCTTACACTGATCAGGTTATGTTTTAACCCTTCAACATAAGCCACATCTATGATAGATAATACACCGTTGGAAATCATACCATAACCCTTGGTGACTCCTCGATCTGATCCTCAAAAGATGACTTTGGGTCCATTTTCGACTAGGGAGTAATCACACAATAGGCTTCTTGTCCCCATCATATATCGGGAACATCCACTGTCCAAGTACCAGATTGGCGTTTTGGTGGCCTTTGGACATACCTGCAAAACAGAATTAGTTTCCTTTAGGAACCCAATCAGACTTGGGTCCTAGATTCCTTGTTAGCACACTCCCCCTCGGTTGGTTAACCCTACGAGTGGTTGGCCTCGCATTGCTAACATAAGGAGTCCCATTGTATCTTGGATTAAACCAGCAATCCACAGCAAAGTGACCAACATTGCAACAGCACTGAAAGTTAGGTGATAAGATCTATCTACCTCTAGAGGGGGGGGGGGTGAATAGAGTAAGTTCAAATAGATTGATGTATTTAAAACTTTTTTATCTACTTAGTGTAGAGAGTGAGTTATACAATGATTAAATATATGATAAAGCAAACAGCACACAACACACAGCAAGAAGTAAACATAAACCACAGAAGACACAAGGAAATTATAGTGGTTCCCCAAACTTGGGTAGTCCACTCTTCTATCACCCTTTGATAGGAATCCACTGCAGGATGGTTGATCAGGTGTCCTGGGCACCACCAGATTTTTTGATAAGGTGTCTTGCCACCACTGATTTTGACAAGGTCTCAGCTAACCAAAAGGGTAACTTTTGAAGGGAGTTAAAACCCTGTACAGATGGAATAAGGTAAAGAAAGGATGAGTATGCTTCTCTGTCAACTATCAAAGAGAAGCTTGTGGATTTTGATGTTGTCAAAGCTCCCCCTGAGATGTAGATGAGTTCAGGTAGAAGAAGCTTTGCACAAGGGTGACAGGCTCTTCACTGCTTGTCCTTCTTCAGCAGTAGATAACTCAGACACTGAGTGTTTGATGTCTGAAGGTAGAAGGCAGTCTGTAGAAGAGTTGATTGCAGAGCAGAAGAGAATCAGAGAGAATTGATGATGATCTTTCTCTGAGTGATGTTCTTCTCTTTTAATTCTCTGCAGCAGATTCTGTGAGAGAGAGATGATGAAGAATGTTCTCTGTAACAAAACTGAATAACTGTGTATGTCTCTCTCGAAAAATCTCTGAGTAATAGAATTACTACTGTCTGATAGATAGCCGTTGGCAGGGCATTCAATGCATTCCTTAACTGTCCATGCCTTGGAAGGAAGTGCCTTAATTGATTTCCAATGAAAATTCCTTGAGATATGGACCAATTAAGTCTTGAAACGGCCAGGGGATCTCTTGCAATAACTGCTTTGATGATCTTTAATTTGAATTTCAAAAGTCAACAGACGGGAGAACCCAAAACATTGAATTCATCATAAATCGTCGATCTGAGCTTGACTATCCGTCGATCAGAGAGTGATTAAGGATGCAGAGAGAATCACGCCAAAACGTCGAGCTGAAGTCGACGTTACGTCGAACTGAGGACGACGCTGCGTCGACCTGCGATCGACTATGCGTCGAGCAGCGGTCGACTACGCGTCGAGCTGAGGACGACGACACGTCGAGCTGGGGTCGACTATCCGTCGGGCTGAGCAGAACTAAAATCTCAAATATCCTAAGTTCTAAACTCACACTCAATGACCTATGCTATACAAAGAGGTCATGAATCCTTAGCATAGTTATCCTGACCCAAATATAAAAAGGGTGTTCCAACAATCTCCCCCTATTTGGATTAGGATTACTATTCACATGATTATAAGGAAATAAAAAGCATACAGAAGATTAAAACACAGACAAAACCATAAACCACAGATAGAAGCAGGAGCAGATATATAAATTTCAAAAGTATTTATGGCAGTTGTAAGGAGGTGGAGCCATCTTACATTACTTCTTCTTTGGTTCTTCTTCAAGGCTTTTCTTGAACTTGATTTCTCTCTGAGGATTGGCAACATCTTTCCTGGATCTGTAATCCTCAGAAGTACCCAAGGAAGTTATGCTTTTTCCACTGGGAGGCACAGCAGCAGGATGCAACTGCATGTATCTATCAAATTCAAAGAATTTGCTGGAGTTGTATTTGTCCAATTCTTGTCTTCTCTGCTCAGACATAGTACTGATGTTTGATATGTCCAGTCCTCTTTCTTTATTCTTCTTAATCAGGTCTAGAGCAGCAAGCTCAGCCATTCTAGCTTTCCAAGCAGTAGGATTGTTGACTGGATCATCATAAGGGACAGGAGGTTCATATTTGTTGCTTTGATCTGAAGGAGGAGGTTTTTGCCTTACACCATCATTGAGCTTGAAGGGAAAAGGACCAGCGGTTGAAGCAATAGTCTTTCCTCCCCTTTGATATGGCTGGTGTCTAGCTTGACCTCTTGATAGGTTTCCTCTTGAAGATCCTCTTTGTTGATAACCTCTTGGATGGTTACCTCTTTGTCCTCTCCTGGATTGATATGTCTTGCCTTGGAAGGAGGATGTGGGAGGATTGCTGACAGGGTTAGCACTGCCTCCTGCACCTGGAGAAGATGGAGGAGGAGGAGGAGGAAGAATAGATTTATAGGGGCCTTTGAAATGCTTCTTCTTCTGTTTCATAGCCTTGAGTTGGTTCTTGGAATATTGCATCCAGGGCTCTGTAATCTCACAGTTGTGAAGAATGTGATAAGGAGTATCATGGTCAGTGGCCCTTTCCATTGGAACTCTCTTTAGAGCTTTGCTTCTAGCTTTTCTCTTTTTAGCAATGGTGGCAGATGAATCATCTGAGCTAGTGGCAAACTCATCAGAGGAGCTGCTTTGCACAGGATCATAAGGATCATAAAAATCCTTCTTGGAGGCAATTCCTGAAACAGGACTAGAAGCAGCTGTCAGTGTAGATGATGTATCTAACACTGCAGGAAAAGAGATGGCTTCAGGTGCAACAGACATAGGAGCAGCTAAGTCATTGATAACTTCAGATATTACAGCCTCAACTGAGCTGGCTGGATAGATCTTATTAGCAGGAGCAGAAGCTACCACTGCATCAGAAACTTGAGAGACAATAGAAATGGCAGGAGCAACAGCTACCACTGCCTCTGGAACAACAGAACTACCAGGAGCAATTTCAGGAGCAAGGGCTTCCACTGCATCAGAAGTGTTGGGCAACTCATCAACAGTGATATCATCAACAAAATGATCAACAGTACTAATATCAACATTAGAACAAGCAGGAGCAGCAACAGCACTATGATCAAGAGAATCATTTGCAGGAGCATCAGCTACCACTGCATCATCATCAAGGATCATTTCATCAAAAATAACAGTAGCAGCAGCAGAAAAGGGAACAATAGCCCTGGACAGATCTTCAGGAGGCAATAATCTGTATGGGCTGAAAGACCTTTGGAAAAAGCATGCTGGCACTGCCACTGTAAGGTCTTCAACTGAAGGCTGAACAAACTCTCTATCTGTAGGCTGAATTTCTGAAACTAACATCTCTTCTCTATCAAAGGGAGGCAGCTCTTCTTCTGCAAAAATCTCCCCCTACCTAGAATCAGTTAGAACTGACTCTAGGCCCCTAGAAGAAGGGCCAGCCACAATAGGAGTAAGGGAAGAGAGTTTAGATGAGATGGAGTTCAAAGAGAGGATTATTGGAGCTAGGGAAGCATCCAATAGAGAAGAAAGCCTTGGAGCCAAGAGCTCATAGAGCTTGTTGGCCAAGGGAAGCAAATCTACTTGCTCAAAGGGATGTTGAGCAGAGGTAGAGGGAGGAGAAACAGATGCAACAGAAGATGATGTTGGGATAGATGAAATGGGGATTGTAGGTTCAATGATGGATGACATGATTAGGTCAGAAAATGATGGTGTCTCAGATATGTCATCAGGAGAACCATCCAAGAAAGAATCACCTGGATTGTTAATCTCAATATCCATTGGAGGGAAGAAGTGAAGAGGATGAAAATCTTCAGATGTGGTGATGGATGGAGGAATGGATGAGGCAATTGTAGCAATTGATGATGTTGTTGGCATAGGGGATGAAAATTGAGATGTGGATGGAGAGAAGGTGGTTGGAAAGCAGAAGGAAGATGAAATGGTGATGGATGGCATGGCTTCTTCTACTAGATCAGAAGGCTGAGGTGAAGTGACCACAACAGTCCTTGTTTTTGTAGAAGTTTTCATAGCTGTAGCAGCTCTGGGATTGGTGATTTTCCTGTCCCACATACCAATGAGGGCACAGGTCAGTCTCTTAGAAGCATTGATATGCTTAGAGGATACCAGAAGCTGAGGGCAGATATGATGAAGCAGCAAACCCAACACTCTTCCAAAATGAACATAAGTCTTGTTGACCTTCTTCTTCACTAGATCAAACAGAATTTCTCCCCAATTCAAGTGCTTTTTGTCTAGGAGAGCAGCCATGATGCAAAATTGATGCCTGGAAATGGCATCATGTGCTGTTCTCTTAGCACAGATAACCTTGCCTACCACATCAGCTAGAAGTCTGAATTCTATGGCAAGGTCTACTTTCAACAGTTTGGAGGCATTCTCAGAGGAATGACCCATCTGTCTAACATTGCAGCATATTCTTCATTGGACAGCTCCATACTGTCATTGCCATTCTCCAATTCAAACACCTCAGTAAATATAGCAGAGGTTAAGGATACCTGAGTCCCTGAGATTGAACCAGTAATGGTGCTTTCATCTTGAGTGACTGCTGTATAAATCCATTCTTTAATTTCTGTTTCTGCTATTGGCATTCTGGTTGTCATGAACTTCTCCAATTTCTATTCCTTGAACAGTTCCAGAATTTCCAGAAAATTTGAGATGATCCTTCAAAGGAGTCCAAATCAATGTCGAAACCGCAATCAAATTTCATCGCCGCCAAGATTGCTGCTGGAATCGCCATTTCCTGGAGGTTGCTTGACATAGACTTCTTCCTTGATGTCTCCATTGAGAAATGCACTTTTAACATCCATTTGGAATACCTTGAATTTCTTGTGTGCAGCATAAGCAAGGAAAATTCTTATGGCCTCCAACCTAGCAACTGGTGCAAAGGTTTGGTCATAATCAATCCCTTCTTCTTGACAATAGCCTTGAGCAACAAGCCTTGCCTTGTTTCTCACAATGATCCCTTGATCATCTAACTTATTCCTGAATACCCATTTAGTTCCAACAATTTGCTGGTTTCTTGATTTTGGAACCAATTCCCATACTTTGTTTCTTTCAAACTGGTTTAGCTCCTCTTGCATTGCAATGATCCAGTTTGGATCTTGCTCTGCATCTTATATTGTTTGAGGCTCTATTTGGGAGAGGAAACAAGTGTGCATCAGATGTTGATTTATCTGATTTCTGGTTTGCACACCTTCTGAGATTTCTCCAATCACTTGAGAGATTGGGTGATGTCTTATTGTTACTAAATCAACAATGGGTGTTGATTGTTCACCAACCTGTGTTGTTGTTTCCTCTTGTGGAACAACAACTGGTTCTTCAAGTTCTTCATTGTTTCCTTCCAAAAACTGATCAGTGTCTTCATTGTTACTAACATTTGGTTCTTGTTGTGTAGTGGAAGATAAGGAACCATTATCCATGATGGTTAACTGATTTATATTTTCAGCTAGAGATTGTACCTGCAAATGGTCTATGGTAGAAGAAGTCTTCTCCTTATAAGACATATTAGACTCATCAAAGGTAATATGCATGGATTCTTCAATTTTATGGGATGACTTGTTATAAACCCTATAAGCTTTGCTGTTCAAAGAGTATCCCAGAAACACTCCTTCATCAGCCTTAGCTTCAAATTTTGCTAAATATCTCTTGTCATTATTATGAATGAAGCAAATGCAACCAAAAATCTTGAAAAAGCTAACTTTAGGTTTCTTCCCTTTGAGTAATTCATAGGGAGTCTTATCCTTTAGTTTATGTATCAGGATTCTATTCAAAACATAATTGGAGGTGTTCACAGCCTCTGCCCAAAAGGTTAGAGGAAGATGAGCATCTGTCAATAATGTTGTGGCAGATTCAATTAAGGTTCTATTTTTCCTTTCAACTACCCCATTTTGTTGAGGAGTTCTAGGAGCTGAGAAAGTGTGCCTGATCCCCTCATTCTGACAGAACTCTTGCATAAGAAGAGAATCAAACTCTGTCCCATGATCACTTCTGATCAGGGCTATATGAGTATTGAACTCAATCTGTATGCTCTTGAGAAAATCTGTCAAAATTTTGAAGTTATCAGACTTCTTTCTCAGGAAGAACACCCAAGTGAATCTTGAGAAGTCATCTACAATCACTAAGGCATAAGATTTCCCCCCTAGGCTTTGTACTGTAGTGGGTCCAAAAAGATCCATGTGCAACAGATACAAAATTCTAGGTGAGTCACTCTTATTAAGTGATTTGAAACTGTTTTTGGTTTGCTTTCCTAGTTGACAAGCCTTGCAGAGTCCTTCCTTCTTGTAGGAACCAGAAGGCAGTCCTCTAACAAGGTTGAGTTTAGACAGCCTAGAAATAGTTCTAAGGTTAACATGACCTAATCTTTTATACCAAAGCTCATTTGACTTACTAAGAGAATTGAAAAGGCATATATCTACTTTAGAAGAATTGAAATCAACTAAATATATATTATCTTGTCTATTTCCAATCAACACAATATTGTTATCTAAAGCAATATTACAAACTAAATCAGTGAACCAAACCTGATAACCAGCATCACAAAGTTGACTGATGCTGATTAAGTTGTGCTTTAGTCCTTCCACATAAGCTACCTTCTTGAAGGTGATTGATCCAATCTTGACTTGACCATATCCTTTGGTTTGTCCAAAGTTGGAATCACCAAAGATTACTCTTGGTACAAGCTTTGCTTTGAAGGAAGTAAGGTTGCTTTTGGTCCCTGTCATATGTTTGGAGCAACCACTATCCAGGTACCAATGCTGGTTCACTACTGGATAGTTCTTCATCTGCACATGTAACAGCTTAATTGTTTTTCACCCAGTTCACCTTGGGTTGAGGTTGATAACCAATGAAATCAGAGATGAAGGACATTTCAGGCTGACTCTTATAGCCTTCAGGATGATATCTCCTAGGAGGAATCACCCATTCAGTATAAGGGTTAGGCTGAGATGTAGGATATTTATGATTTGATATAGATTTATCCTGTGTAAATAAAACACGGCTCTGAGCTCTGTTCGACGATCGTCGATCTAAGTTCGACGCTGATGTTTCAGGACGTCGAGCTCCATTCGACGTTCGAACAAGCCTACCTTCAGGGACAACAGCCAGTCGACCTGAGTTCGACGTGTGTCGAGCTAAGTTCGACGCTTCAGCATGGTGTTGCTGATTCTTGTTAGAATGGCGTCGAGCTCTGGTCGAAGATCGTCGAGCTCTGTTCGACGTTTTCTGTTGTACTTGAAATGGCTTAGGTAGATCAGAATTTTTCCTGGCTACCACCATAATTTCTTTAACCTTGTAACTGGTAAACTTTATGGGAGTTGTTAGCACTATAGGTTGGCTTGAAGAGGCACCCAAACCTAGTGAACCATTCATTCTTGAATTCACTGTGCTTGTGATGTCTATTAACTTGAGACTCCTCCCATTGAGAGTTTCCTCAAGCTGTTTAGCCTTGGATAGCTCACTCTTTAGTGAAGCTATCTCCTCCCTACAGCATTCTAACTCATCAGAAAGCTTGAGATTATTTGCACTTAATGTGCTGTAATCAGACAACTGACTTCTAAGAGAATCAATTGTTTTCTCAGCAGTCAGCAAGTCTATGCACATAGATTTAAATCTAAATTTGAAATCATCAGAAGAAAAATCAAAGGAGTCAAGTACCTGATCTTCACTTAATTCCTGATCAGTCATATATTCAGATTCATGCTCTGAATCTGAGCTGCTTTGTGATGCATTGATTGCCATCATGCAGAATCCTTTCTCAGTGGCATCATCCTCATCATCACTTGTGCTGGATGATTCTTCAGACTCTTCAGTATCACTCCATGTTTCAGCAACAAATCCTTTCCTTGTATGTTTGGTGTTGCTGGAGGAGGATTTATCATAGTATTTCTTGGAGTCTTTATCTCTTTTCTTGTCTCTTCTTTCTCTCTTGTCTTTCTTGTCTTTCTTGTCTTTGCCTTGATTTTCAGGACAGTTTGGTGCAGTGTGTCCTGGTTTCCTGCAGCCATAGCATATAATATCTTTATTATTAGATCTGTCATACCTTGGCTTATCTTGGTCTTTAGAAGACCATTTTCTGAAGTTCTTTCTAGCCATCTTGTTGAATCTTTTGGCTAGTAGGCTTAATAGTTCTTCATTGCCTATCTCCTTCTCTTTAGGTACTTCCTCTGAAGCTTTGAGAGCTATTGTCTTCTCCACTTGGGTGCAGAAGGAGTTATGTTTTGCTCCCCTTCTCTATTTTTGACAAATACCTCATAGGACTTGAGTTTGCCTAAGAGAGCTTCAGTGGATGTCTCAGTTTGACTTCTGCCATCTTTAATTGGCCAGATTCTTGAATCCCAAGAGCTAGGTAAGCACATGAGAATTTTATCATTTATCTCTGTGAGAGATATATCCTTGTCCAAAGTTTTCAGTTCACTGACAATCAGACTAAATCTGTTGTACATGTCAGCCACAGATTCAGCTTGAGCCATTTTGAAATTCTCATACTGTGTTATCAGCTGAGCTCTTCTATCTTTTCTTTCATTAGCTGAACCTGAGACTATCTCAGTTAGTTTGTCCCAGATTTCTTTGGCAGAGTTGCATTCAGCAACCTTCTGAAATATGTCATCTGACATTGTTTGGGCCAAGATGTTCATGGCCTTTGCATCAGCAACTTTCCATTTCTTTATATCAGTGTCTGTTCCTGCAGGTGGTGGAACAGCTGAGGTACTTGTTGTAGTAGGAGGCCTTGGACAATCTGTTAAGACACAGTTAAAAATGTCTTCATCAAAAGAGTTCATATATAATTTTATCCTTGCCTTCCAGAGTCCAAACTTGGATAGATTGCACACTGGAGGTCTTGTGCTTGCATACTCCTTGTTTTGTGCCATGAGTTTTTATAAAAACAAATTAAACCCTCTGTAGAGTTTGATCTTATCAAAGATCTTTGTGGTCCAGGTGTTAGCCTGAAGGAAAGACCAACCTGCCTCTGATACCAATTGAAAGTTAGGTGATAAGATCTATCTACCTCTAGAGGGGGGGGGGTGAATAGAGTAAGTTCAAATAGATTGATGTATTTAAAACTTTTTGATCTACTTAGTGTAGAGAGTGAGTTATACAATGATTAAATATATGATAAAGCAAACAGCACACAGCAAGAAGTAAACATAAACCACAGAAGACACAAGGAAATTATAGTGGTTCCCCAAACTTGGGTAGTCCACTCTTCTATCACCCTTTGATAGGAATCCACTGCAGGATGATTGATCAGGTGTCCTGGGCACCACCAGATTTTTTGATAAGGTGTCTTGCCACCACTGATTTTGACAAGGTCTCAGCTAACCAAAAGGGTAACTTTTGAAGGGAGTTAAAACCCTGTACAGATGGAATAAGGTAAAGAAAGGATGAGTATGCTTCTCTGTCAACTATCAAAGAGAAGCTTGTGGATTTTGATGTTGTCAAAGCTCCCCCTGAGATGTAGATGAGTTCAGGTAGAAGAAGCTTTGCACAAGGGTGACAGGCTCTTCACTGCTTGTCCTTCTTCAGCAGTAGATAACTCAGACACTGAGTGTTTGATGTCTGAAGGTAGAAGGCAGTCTGTAGAAGAGTTGATTGCAGAGCAGAAGAAAATCAGAGAGAATTGATGATGATCTTTCTCTGAGTGATGTTCTTCTCTTTTAATTCTCTGCAGCAGATTCTGTGAGAGAGAGATGATGAAGAATGTTCTCTGTAACAAAACTGAATAACTGTGTATGTCTCTCTCGAAAAATCTCTGAGTAATAGAATTACTACTGTCTGATAGATAGCCGTTGGCAGGGCATTCAATGCATTCCTTAACTATCCATGCCTTGGAAGGAAGTGCCTTAATTGATTTCCAATGAAAATTCCTTGAGATATGGACCAATTAAGTCTTGAAACGGCCAGGGGATCTCTTGCAATAACTGCTTTGATGATCTTTAATTTGAATTTCAAAAGTCAACAGACGGGAGAACCCAAAACATTGAATTCATCATAAATCGTCGATCTGAGCATGACTATCCGTCGATCAGAGAGTGATTAAGGATGCAGAGAGAATCACGCCAAAACGTCGAGCTGAAGTCGACGTTACGTCGAACTAAGGACGACGCTGCGTCGACCTGCGATCAACTATGCGTCGAGCAGCGGTCGACTACGCGTCGAGCTGAGGACGACGATACGTCGAGCTGGGGTCGACTATCCGTCGGGCTGAGCAGAACTAAAATCTCAAATATCCTAAGTTCTAAACTCACACTCAATGACCTATGCTATACAAAGAGGTCATGCATCCTTAGCATAGTTATCCTGACCCAAATATAAAAAGGGTGTTCCAACAAGCACCAACAGTCAAACATGTTGTACCGTTTCCTAGGCTCCTGCTTCACCCTTGGAACGGTGGGTCCAGCCGGGGCCTTGGATCTGGAGGTGGAGGCATCATGATGACAGCAGTCACACGATTCTTCACTTCCTGTTCCTTCAGTATAACAGGCTTGGCCTTTGGTGCTTGCTTCCTATTATGGCCGCTAGAGAAGTGGCCATAATTCTCCACTTGGATTTCCTTATAAGGTGCCTTGAAGACACTCTCACCGTAGTTACGGGGGAAGGTCCAACCATCATACCGGCTCTTGGGCTTTTCAACCGAGGGCCGGAAGAGGTGGCCTTAGGTTGAATCAAAGTCAAGATCATTGCATGGAAAGCTAGGCTTTCAGAATGAAATAGGATCGAGTGGGGCCTTTCCCTTTTCTACAGTAGAGGACTTCTTAGTAGCCTTATTTTTCTTCTGATTTCTGTTTCTCTTGGATGATTTACCAGGCACAGCTACATGCCCTAAGCCAGCCCCCTTAGCTTGAGCAGAGAATTCATCAACCAGAGGAAGAATGGTCTTGGCCATAGAGAAGCTTTTGACAATCTTCCTCTCTGCCGCAAGCTGTTCTTCCAGCTTGTTGATTTCTTCCTGTTTTTGGTCAAGGAGCCTTCGAGAATCTGAGTGCTCAGAAGTCAGGTCCAGGTGTTCCTGTCGGAGAGAAATCAAGCTTGTGATCTCTTCTCTTAGGGACAAACCCTCAGCGTTAAGGAATTTGACTTCCTTTTTCTGAGCGCTCAACCTCTTTCGATACTCTTCGAAAGTATTGAGCAGAAGCTCACACTTTTCGAGGAGTTCAGCTTCACGGGCAGATGGACTATCCTCGTGATCATCTTCAGGAGACTCAGAGTCAGAGTTAGAGTCAGAGAGGGGGGGTGCGATCTTTTACCTTCCCAGTAAATGGGGTACAGTCTCCATCTGAGTCGGAGCGACCCATTAGCCCAAAGTAGGCTTCCTCATCATCACTGGAGTCTGAAGAGTAAGATTCACTCAGTGACTTTGGCTTTTTAGCAATGTAGCTCCTCTCCTTCTTCTTATCTCTAGAGGACTTGTGCTCCTCTCCTTTCCCCTTATCTCTCTTGCTTTGGTGGCAGTCAGCAATGACGTGACCTGTCTTATTGCATCCAAAGCCGATAATGTTAGTAGAATGATGTTTGTTCTGTTTAGAATCATACCTATCAGAAGAGTAATTGCTCTTCTGATGTCTGGAGGAGGAGCCATCCTTTTTTATCTGATTCCTCAACTTGAGGAACTTCTTGAACTCTCGAGTGATGATGGAGAATTCTTCCTCAGATAGCTCTGAGCCGGATGAGCATGGCTCAGAGTCTTCTTCCTCAGCCTTTCTCCAAGAGCGGGACGAGGCTGCACCCTTACCTTTCCTTGAGTGATTAGCTTTCAGGTCCACAGTCTTTTCTTTGGCTGCGGCCTTATCGGCTTCTTCTTCAGCTTTTTTGGTGTTCAGCTGAAGCTCGTAGGACATTAGCTTCCCAAACAGAATCTGGGGATCAGTTTCTGCCAGCTTGCCAAACTCTCTGATGGCGCAGATCTTGGTGTCCCATTCCTTAGTGAGGTATCTAAGGAATTTGTCATTTAGTTCACCATCGGTAAACAATCTGCCATAACCCTTCAGGGCATTGACGATCTTCAGGAAGTTCTCGAATGTCACTCCGATTTCTTCCTTGGGACCTTGCCTGAAGGCCTCATACTTCTGGTTAGAAGGGATCTTCGATCATCACTTACTTCATCTGTGCCTTCCATCAGAATGATCAGGCAGTGCCATATGTCCTTGGAAGTCCTGCAGTTGCTGAAATTCTTCATCATGGAATCATCAATGGCGCTTACTAAAATGTTTTTAGCTTTCTTGTCTAGTCCGACAAGCACCATCTCATCCTTATCCATTTCGGAGAGCTTCTTGGGCACCATCTTGGTCGGATCAATGGTGGAGGCCTTAGTGGGGATATAAGGGCCCTCCTCCACTATCATGAAGAGTCGGGGATCGACTGCTTCCATGTAGAACCTGATCCTTTCCTTCCAGATGGTAAAATTAATCTTGGTGCATACTGGAATCTTTCCTGAATACTTGAGTCTGTCCATTCCTGCGATCTTCTTTCTTCTTGACACTAAACACAGGATCTTACTAAAGGTGTTAACCTTATTGATGAGTAACCTGTCTCTGATACCACTTGAAAGTATCTAGTGTCAACCTAATCCACCTATGGGAGGGGGGAATAGGTGTATTACCGTCTTTTGCGGAATTAAAATAACCTGCACAATTAAGCAAACAGAATGCAGAAAACACACAAAGAATTATAGTGGTTCCCCGATTTGGGTACGTCCACTTTCCACCTTCGACCTATCTCCCACCAAGGGACGACTCCGTCACTTCTTCAAACGGATTGAAATCCAATCCTCACACTAGGAGCAACGCTCCCCTAACCACGGAAGGAACCCTTCCTATAATGGAGTCACAACTCCACCACAACGGGTTGCACCCAACCCTTCTAACTAGGAATGAAAATTCCTTTATAACAAAATTGAATGTAAAAGAAAATACAAAGAATGCTTAGGAGATTCCGATGTCCTTCTTCGTTCGTTGAAGCTTGAACGAAAAGTACGAAGATTCCACTACCGGATTTCTCACTTTAAATGGATCTTGTCAAGATCGGTGGCGGCAAGCAAGTGCAGCGGCGATGCTTTATAGATCCAAACTTCTTGACGAAGCAATCTAGGTCTTCAAATGATCTCAGTCGGATCAAACGTCTCTACCGATTCGGAAGGGAGAACAAGTTTCGTACAACGAATCAGAAGACAAGAGAACTCGAGAGAGATACATGAGACCGGCCGCTTGCCTCAGTTCTGTCGCCGGACGATCAGAGAAGATTTGAGATCAGCGGTGGCGACATTCTTGCGAGCGGCGACAATCTTTCGGTGATTTCGCGATCGGCTAGGTCACCGTCTTCTTCTTTCATATATCCGTGAATGTGTATCTCTGGAGTTTCAAAATACGTGTATATTTATACCAGGAGCCAACCGTTATGACCGTTGTGGGGCCCACGAGGAGAAGCCCTAGCCCCGGCCGAAACAGCGCACGACATCTTGGATTGGTCCAGCGAACGGAGAAAAATTGCTTAAGGCAAAATCGGCGGGAGTCGTTGGTGATTCCCGTCGATGTCGGCGGGAATCGCTTACGACTCCCGTTGATTCTGCCTTGGCAGAATTTCTGTTTAAAACCTGTCAGCCGGAAGAAGTCGGCGGGAGTCGTTATTGATTCAAGTCAAAGTCAGCGGGAATCACTAACGATTCCTGTCGAATTCGGCGGAAATCAATAGCAATTCTCGTCGATTTTGACTTGGAAGAATTTTTCTTCTTACTTCTTCTTCCTTTTTTTGATAACTTGGTCTTTGACCCATCCTTGCTCCTTCTGCTCTTGATCTACCTTGAACCTGTACTTGAAAATAAGTACACTCCAATAGAGAGAGCACACGTGAATCAACACACTGATCTACACAACGAGGGATTACGTTGCATTGACACGTGTATATTGACCCACTGCACCCTGACATTATTGTGTTCTTAGCATGGAATAGCTGCAAGCACAACTTGACAGAATTGTCAACTACATTGTCAATTCAACTTAGCTTGTTCAGGGGCATCTTCAAATCAGGTCCATTGTGGATGCAATACCCAACACAATCTACGACCACGCTTACAGAGGATGCAAGACTAGTGCAAGATATATTGAGGCACACTGTCTTACTCATGTCCGGTGATACACGGAAGATAACGGCTCAACTGAGTTGCCACATACATGATTTTGGAGCGGGAGCCGTTTGACATGGCGGACTTTATCCTATCAATAATACGCAATACATTTAGGCTAAAGAGTCTTACTTGGAAGAAATTAAACACACTACCACTTGGAGTTATCATCCAACGTATTTTATATAAGAAATACACTTAGATAGACCTGGATTTATACTTCAACGATTGTATGCCCTCTATATTTTCTACCAGTGTAACTCCTTCCATCGGCTGATCAACATGAGGAGGATCATTAAGGAGTAGTGAACCCGTGTCCACAATCCGTAACCTGCCAATTCCAAGAGGTGGATCATTGCGAGAAGGGTTGGACGACTTGCGAGAGTCGTTCGAAGAACATAAAAGGGAGGTTAAGAAGAATTTTTTGGAAGTTCAGAAAATTTTTTAATTTCTGACCAAAAGCCTCAAATTGAAGCTCAGTTCTGACCCGATTCATCACCCAAAAGACATTAGAGCTAGACCTGTGATATCTGCACATCAAAAACACCCAAAGATCAAATACAAACAAGATTTGTTATTAGCAAACCAGGAAGCGTAGAACACATGCTCAAACATCTTGTGACTCACTGCACAGCTTAACTCAAATATCCTTAACAATAGGGATACAATATCTACCGTGGTACCTCAAAGTACCCTCATTATCGATTGAAAAGTCTGGTAACTCACCTTTCTTAGTTCTATCACGAAGGTGCTCTAAATCAAGGTCATCCATCTGATTGAGCCTTGTAAGTGTAATCCATGAAGGCTCCACTACTTACAAGCTGCTTGGCGAGTCTCTACTTCCGACCGAGATGTCTATTAACAAAAACTCTTCCACCAAGGATTCCACTGAAAGTCCAAAGATCTGCACGGTCTTTATACTCAAGGCATCGGCTACCACATTAGATTTGCTTGGATGATACTGAATCTCGACATCATAATCCGCGATTTATTCTAAACACCTAAGCTGGCGCAAATTTAATTCCTTATGAGTGAAAAAATATTTCAAACTCTTATGGTCTGTGTAAATCTTGCACGACGCGGCATACAAAAGGTGTCTCCACAACTTCAAGGCATAAATCAATGCTGCGAATTCTAAATCATGCGTAGGGTAGTTCCTTTCACGAATCTTTAACTTCCTCGACCCATACGCAATCATTTTTCCTTCTTGCATCAACACGCAACCAAGTACAACATGCGATGCGTCTATAAAAATTGCATGCACTACCCCTTTGGTAGGTATGGCCAATATTGGACTAGTGCCCAATCTCCTTTTTAACTCCTGAAAGGCTTCTTCACACTTATCGCTCCACACAAACACTGCATTCTTCTGCATAAGCTTGGTCAGCGGCGCAGATATCATAGAAAATCCTTCCACAAACCTTCTTAGTAGCCTGCCAACCCTAGGAAACTTCTTATCTCTTTGGGTGTGGTAGGTCTACCCCAATCCATAATGGTAACGATCTTCTTGGTATCAACAGAAATTCCATCCTTATTAACAACATGACCCAGAAAGGAAACCTCAAGAAGCCAAAACTCACACTTGCTTAACTTGGCAATCAACTTATGCTTACTCAAAGAAGATAAAACTAAACGCAGGTGTTGGGAATGCACCTAAGCACTCCGAGAATAAACAAAAACATCATCAATAAACACGACCACAAAACAGTCCAGAAGTCTTTGAACACTCTGTTCATCATATACATGAAGCCTGAGGGTGCATTCGTCAAACCAAAGGACATTACCAAGAACTCAAAATGTCCATGCCGAGAATGGAAAGCAGTCCGCAGAACATCTGAATCACGGATTCTCAACTTATGGTAGCCAGAATGAAGTTCAATCTTTGAAAACACTGTACTACCACACAATTGGTCAAACAAATCATCAATTTGCGACAAGGGATGCATGTTCTTGAGAGTGACCTTGTTCAACTCTCTATAGTTGATGTACAACCTCATGGATCCGTCCTCCTTATTTACAAACAAAACGGGAGCACCCCAAGGAAATGTACTTGGTCTAATAACTCAGCATTGCAACAACTCACCCTGATGGCTACGCAACTCATCAGGCTCACGAGGGGCCATACGGTACGGTTTCTTAGCAATAGGAAGAGTACCCGGCTCAAGATCTATATAAAACTCCACATCCCTCTCAGGTGGAAGACCAGGAAGACTATCTTGAAAGACATCAAGAAACTCACGCACCACAAGAATCTCCTATACACGCAGCAAAATACAAAAGGTATCTAAAACTGAAACTAAGTAGGCAAAACCACCGAAATCTAAAAGCTTTCGAGTATATACTGCAAAAATAATCGAGGAATCCTTGCGCGGAAAACCATAAACACTCATGGGGTTACCATTGTCCATTTTGAAGTCCAATTGCTTGACCTTGCATTGGATAACTGCATCATATCTGGACAACAAGTTCATGCCTAAGATCACATCGAAGTCCTCCCAGTCTATCACCTTCAAATCAGCCATAGCTAGGAAATCGCCTAAAAGAATCAAACAACCTAGGATACCCTGGTGTGACACCACCGAGTAAACTGATGGAAATTGTTGGGTACATTGGAAAATGTGTACCAGATTTGGAGAAGCCACAACTTAGTCAATGGTATGCATCAATTTGTATTTGATAGAAGTTTGAGTTTCATTGTGCAGGTTGAAGAATTTGAAGAAAGATTTTCTAAGTACAAGTGTCGACATTTGTGACGAAACTGTGTCGACACTCAGGGAGACTGTGTCCACACTTATGAAGAATTTGTGTCGACACCCAGAATTTGTGTCGACACTTATAAAGAAGTTGTGTCGACACTCAAAGCTATGTCGACACCTAAAGAAGACATTGTGTCGACATCCAAAATGTGTCGACATCTGAAGCAGGACTTGTGTCGACACATAAAACTGAAGCTGTGTCGACACTTAAGAGATATGTTGACACCTGAAGTAATTGTGTCGACACACAGGACTTGTGTCGACACACCAACTCTCAAAAGGCTGTGTCGAGTTTAGAAGTAATTTTGTCGACACACAGGACTTGTTTCGACACACACTCAACGCCATTTAACAAACACTCAATGCCAACTGTATGCAACCGAAATATTGAGACAAGAAGCTGCTGTGTCGAAACACAGGACTTGTGTCGACACATATAACAAAAGTAGTGTCGAGAAGTAGAAGTATGACTATTTCGACACTTGGAGTAATTGTGTCGACACCATGAAGACTTGTGTCGACACTTAGTCTATATGTGTCGACACATGTGAAGCAGTTACTGAGTGTTGTGTGCTGAGTTGAAAATACATTGAAGAACCTGGTGACATGACTGGTGACTTGATAGCTGTCATAACTAGACGGTTTGACACCACTGTCAGAACTGTCAGAAGTTTGTCATGAACCGGATCAGCCGGTAACCATGGAGCAAGCTCTATATAAGAGATAGATCAGAAACGACATCAACATCATCAATAATCAAGTATCCATAAGAAGAATTCTGACAGATCAAGGGCTATCTGCAAGAAAGATTCAGGGTTCAATCTGAATTTAAGGAAGAAGCTGATTGAAGATCAACTTCAACATCAAGAGAAGATCCACCTTATTTTTCTCTAATCAAGAAGCTTTGAAAAGCTAAGCTAGGTTGGATTAGAAGGATTAGTCTATACAAGAACTGATCAAGAAGACTACATCAATAGAGAAATCTAGCTGGTGAAGTTTTCAGTTACTCTTTACTCATAAATTCTTATAGGATCTACTGTTAGATCTGAGATTGTAAACCTAAAATTATAAAGGCTGAGGTAGGGCTGTGTGCCTGAGGTAGGACTTGTGGAAAGTCTGAGTTGTAAGCCTAATTATAAAGGCTGAGGTAGTGTTGAGGCCTGAGGTAGGATTCTGGGAAGAATCTGAGGTAGGACTTGTGTAAAGTCTTAGGTGTAGGAATCTTCTTTGGTTTTGAGATTGTAAGATCTGCAGATCCGTGCCAGTGGAAGGAAGTTAGGCTGAATCCAGTTATCTACTTAATAGGTGAAGGAGGAAAGTGGATGTACCCATATCTTGGGGAACCACTATAGATCTGGTGTATTCTGTGTTGTGTTTAAATTTCTGTAGATAGATTGATCTGTGCTAAAAGAAGTTATATATCTGTTTGCCTAAAAATTAAGAAGACACAAAAAGATAAGAACCTATTCACCCCCCCCCCCCTCTAGGTGTTTAGGCTCCTGAAATAAAGTCTTTCAAGTGGTATTAGAGGGAGGTTCCTCAAAATTTTACCTAAAAGTATGAGGATTTCTCCAAGGCAATTAACAAATAACAAGAATGGGTTTAAGTGAAAATCAAAAGTAATTTGGATTTATGAAATTACCCATATACAGGAAAGAATCTTTTGGCATTTTGAAATAAAGGGTCAGGCTGTTTATGGAAGCATCTAATCCAAGAATTTATATCACAGTACAGGAAGGCCCCTTCATCCCAATGAAGGTATAAGTTCTTGATGCAAGCATTCAAACACCAAAGAGTTATTCAGAGATGACTAAGGATGAAATCATCTTGGTTATATTAGATATAAGAGCTCAGAATATAATTGTAAGTGTCATAGATGATGCAACATTCCAGAATCTTGGGCACCGTAAAACTTCCAAAGAAATGTGGGATACATTGATTGTCTATATGGAAGACACAGAAGAAGTCAGAGAGGACAGAAAGTCTATGTTGAATCAGGAGTATGAGAGATTTAGGCAGACTAAAACTGACAGCATAGCTGAATGCTATAAAAAGTTTTTCAGAATAGTGAATGAACTGATGATATATGGAAGAGTCTTCAGTACTTATGAACTGAATGACAAGTTTCTTAGGTCCCTAACAAAGGATTGGGACACTAAGATATGTGCCATCAGGGAAGTGGCCAAACTGGCTGACACACCTCCACCTACACTTTTTGGAAAACTGCTTTCATATAAAATGCAGCTTACTGCTAGGAAAGAGGAAGAGAAGGGCAGCAGATCTGAACATAAAGAAAAGTCAGTAGCCTTCAAGGCTGAGGGCTTAAGGAAGGGTAGGAGAAAATCTACTTCTCCACCTAGAAGGAGTACTTAAGCAGAAGAAGGAGTTCCTAAAATAAGTACATCAGATAGTCACACATCTGATGAAGACTTTGCTACCTTCACAAGACAATTCTAAAGGTTCATGAAGAAAAAATAATTAAGAACCAGGCCTTCATCAACATCCTATTCCAAGGATGAATACTACAGGAAGAAGAAAACACCTAAGGAGGACAGGTATGCTTCTAAACCTGGTAAACAATCTAATTTTAAGATTGTGTGTTATTGCTGCAACAGGTCTGGGCATGTCATAGCTGACTATCCTGACAAAAGAAAGGAGTCAAAGGATAAGAAGAAGCAGCTGGTCAAAGGCAAGAAGGAGAAGTCTCTAGTGGCTCAGAAGGAGAAGATTTGGACAAACTCTTCATCTTCAAAAACTGAAGAAGAAGAGGCAAGAACATATGTTGGACTCTTCTCAACAGAAGAGGATTCTAGGGAACTAGAATTCCTACAGATGCTGGACTTCATCCATGGAGTGGAAGAATATTGCTGTAAAGGGCTGATGCTCAATCTGAAGAAGATAAGTGCCAGGATCAGCCTAGACCAAGTAAGGAGAATCCAAGTGACCATACCCCTATATGGTACTTGGATAGTGGCTGTTCAAGACATATGACTGCAACAAGGAGAATGTTGAGGGGCTATGTTCCCATAAAGAATGGACCAAAAGATATCTTTGGTGGATCAGAAAAGGGAATCATCAAAGGATTTGGTAACATATCCTTTGATTCAATTACAATCACTAAATATGCTTATGTAAAGGTTCTAAAACATAACCTGATTAGCATAAGTCAACTTAGTGATCAAGGTTATGATATTTCTTTCCTCAAAGGGGAGTGCCTAGTAAAAAGTTCAAGTGATCAAGAGATCATTTTGACTGGCACAAGGAAAGGAAATGTGTATTGCCTTAGCCTAGATTGTGAGTCTAACAACTCACCTATTTGTTTGGTTGCTGGAGAGAAAGCTTCTCTATGTGTCAAATGGCACAAGAGGCTAGCTCATCTGAACTATAAGTCAATTGGACTGCTTTTCAGCATGGGATTAGTGAGGAATGGTCCTCAAGTTAAGTGCATAAAAGAGGGTGTGTGTTCAGCTTGCAAAAAAGGCAAGCAGACTAAGTCCTCTTTTCAGTCACTTTACATCAAAGATTCAAAGTGATGTTTGTATCTCATGCATATGGATTTGTTTGGTCCTATGCTAGTTCATAGTCTTGGTAGGAAAGCATACACACTTGTTGTTGTGGATGACTATTCTAGATTTATATGGGTTTTCTTCTTGAGGCAGAAATCTGAAACCCCAAATATTTTCCAGACTTTTATAAGACAAATATAGAATGAATACAACAGTTCAGTGGTCAAAATCAGAAGTGACCATGGAACTGAATTTCAGTCTGAATGTATGACAAAATTCTGTGAAGAACTTGGGATTCATCAGGAATTCTCTTCACCTAGAACTCCTCAGCAAAATGGTGTTGCTGAAAGAAAGAATAGCACTCTAATTGAGGCCAGTAGAACTCTACTGAATGACACTACTCTCCCTGAATACTTCTGGGTTGAGGAAGTAAATACTGCATGTCATGTGCTCAATAGGGCCTCCATCAACAAGAAACAAAAGATGACTCCCTACCAGATTTTGAAAGGCAGAAAACCAAACATATCTTATTTCAGAATCTTTGGTAGTAAGTGTTTTGTACTAGTCAATGGTAAAAACTACCAAACTAAGTTTGCTGCCAAATCCCTAGAAGGGATATTTGTTGGGTACTACAACCAAAGTAGAGTATATAGAATCTACAACTTGACTACTCAAGTTGTAGAAGAATCTTTGCATGTGGTATTTGATGAGTCAATGTTTATTAACAGTGAATTGTCTTGTTCTTAAGTTAGTTCTACAGGTCTAACAGATAAGCTGGACAAGCTGACAATCATTGAAGATGTTCCTGCTAAACTGAATGAGGATAATTATTCCAGCTATCCAGGGGAGACCAAGTCCCTTTGGGTGAAGAAGAAAATGTGGAGCATCAAGATGAAGAAACTGGAGATAGCCATAATGCTGACAGGATTCCTCCAGCAAGGAGACACCATAAGGATCATCCAACTCACCAGATCATTGGTGATGCAAGTCAGGGTGTTCTAACAAGGAGCAGGAGCATGAACACAGTTCTATGTTCTAGCTTCCTGTCTCAAATAGAACCCAGGAAGATTGAAGAAGCCATGCAAGACACCAACTGGATTGATGCAATGCAAGAAGAGATCAGTTAGTTCAAAAGGTGTAAGGTCTGGGAACTGGTGCCAAAACCTAAGGATCACAACATAATAGGAACTAAGTGGATCTACAGGAACAAGCTTGATGAGAATGGCACTATAGTCAAGAATAAGGCTAGACTGGTAGCAAAAGGCTACAGGCAAGAGGAAGGTATTGATTTTGATAAAACCATTGCTCCAGTGGAAAGGCTGGAGGCTATAAGGCTGTTCTTGGCCTATGCTGCCTTTCAAGGGTTCAAAGTATATCAGATGGATGTGAAATAAGCATTTCTGAATGGTGATTTAAAAGAAGTCTATATAGAACAACCCTAAGGTTTTGTAGACTCTAACTTTCCTGTTTATGTATATAGGTTTAGTAAAGCACTATATGGTTTGATACAAGCTCCAAGGGCTTGGTATGAAACCTTCTCTTCCTTCTTTATTGAGAATAAATTCTCTAGAGGAAAGATAGACAAAAATATATTCTATAGGGAATCAAAAGGCAAAATAATACTAGTCCAAAAATATGTGGATGACATTATCTTTGGTTCTACTAAAAGCAGCCTTTGCAGGAAGTTTGCCAAACTTATGCAAGGGAAGTTTGAGATGAGTAGTATGGGTGAGCTGAAGTTCTTCTTAGGACTTCAAGTTAGACAGACTGAGAGTGGGTTGTTCATATCCCAGTCTAAGTTCACCAAGGAGTTGATTAAGAAGTATGGTTTGGACTCAGCTTCTACTATGAAAACTCTAATGAGAACAAGTATACCTATATGCAAAGATGAAGCAGGGAAACCTGTTGATGAGTCTTTGTATAGAGGGATAATTGGCTCCCTTCTATACTTGACTTTTAGTAGACCTGACATCATGTATGCAACATATGTCTGTGCTAGGTATCAAGCATGCCCTAAGGAATCTCATTATACTGCAGTTAAAAGAATTTTGAGATATCTTAAGGGCACACCTAATCTAGGCCTTTGGTACCCTAAGAATAGAGATTTTCTATTAACAGGTTTCTCAGATGCAAAGAAGACAGATAAAGTACCACAAAAACCTGTCAATTCCTTGGTGGGCGGCTGGTGTCATGGAGCAACAAGAAGCAAACCAGTATAGCTATATCAAAAGCTGAATCAGAGTATATAGCTGCAGGTAGCTGCTGTGCATAACTGATGTGGATAAAGCATCAACTAGAAGATTATGACATCCGGGTAAGTAGAATTCCACTATTTTGTGATTCTACAAGTTCTATGTATATTGATAAGAATCCTGTATCACATAGTAGGACTAAGCATATAAAAATAAAGTTTCATTTTATCAGAGAACATGTAGAGAAGGAAAATATTAGTCTAGAGTTTGTGAAAACTGATAATCAAATAGCCTATATTTTTACAAAACCTCTGGATGAATCTAAATTCAATAATTTAAAAATTGAATTAGGTATGTTGAACCTAGAATAGGTTAACTCAAGTTTCCATGAGTAGCATATGTAAGCACCAAATTTCTCTTGAAATTTGTCTAAGTACAAAGTTTGTGTCGACACAAGCAAGTTGTGTCGACACACTCAGTGTGTTGTGTCGATACAGAAAAAGGATGTATAGACACAGAAACAGTATCTGTGTCGACAAAAGAATAGGTGTCAACACAACCTTGTCGAGACTATATGTCAATAGGATATTTGTGTCGACACAAAAAATTGGTGTCGATAGAACTCTGTCGAGACTAAAGTGGTCAGTATCGACACAGATGCATGTATGTCGACACAGACTCAAGTATGTCGACACTAAATGTATCGACTTAAAAATACGTTTTGTCGACTTAGACATTAGTATGTCGACACATAGTCATGTCGACTTAACTTAGGTTCTTTCAAGACATAGGTCATCTTTGTTGACACAAAAACTGATTTGTCGACTTAGGCCCGACTTTTGAACTGCCCTTGACACAAGTATTATAAATAGGTGAAGCCAAATTTGATCGACTATGCTATCAGAATTTTTGACTCTACACCTTCTGTCGACATAGACCTTCTCTTCTCTTCTCCTCTATCACTTACGTCAATGGCGCTATACCAAGAAGATAAGGTTAATTAAGGTTATGAACATGTTTGCGAAGGTTTCTCGACTGCTTCTGATGAAATTCAGGGAGTTATTGCCCTAATTTCTGAAAATGGATTAGAATTTTTTGTCTCTGAACCTACCAAAATATGGAAAAAGGAAGTCATGGAGTTCTACACAACTACTACTGTGGACACAGAAGGAAAGAAAATCAAGGCATCTATTCAAGATACCCGGGTGAAGCTCACTTTGAAAACTATCAGGAAAGCACTGCATCTTCCTTTGATCAAGGATACAGACAAAATAACTCCTTCCCAGATAACTGAAGCTTTATGCTGGTGTGGACTGAGTCCCGGTATTAAGATTGGATCATCTATCAATAGAAAAGGGATGAATTTCCAAGGAAAATTTCTTTCAGAAGTTGTGGGAAAAGTTATTATCTGCAAGACTAGTGGACATGATAGGATTTCTGCCCACATGTTCAATCTTATAGTGAGGGTTATATTCAAGATAAACAATGACTGGGCAGTAGTGGTGTTTGATAAAATACAAGAAGGAATTAATAAACCTAACCTGGGAAGGATCCTCAGTTTATGCTTTACATCAGTAATTCCAGATGTTCTGAAACAAGCAAATGGATTTAAGATAAATCACATGAGGAAAATTGATGTGAGGATACTATCAAGATGGGACAGAGTTCTAACCAAGAAAGTCCCTGCTCCCAAGGAGCAAACTAAGAAAGACAAGAAGAAAAAGAAAGTGGTTGTACAGGCTAACTCTTCCAGTGATTCAGAAGAGGAAGTGGTCTTTAGTTCTGATGAAGACCAGCACCAACAGGATGCACATGATCAAGTAAAGGACAGTGAGCCCCAAGAGCAACAAGTTGACTCCACTCTAGGGGGAGAACACTTAGAATAAGGAACTGAGCTGCCTACCCAAGGGGGAGGTATTGATAATGCTCTCCTGGACAGTGACTTAGCTGTAGATATAATCATAAATGTAGTATCTGAAATCAACACTACAGCTGAAGAAACTGATAAGACAGATGCTCAAAATGAGCCAATACAGCAGGAATTTACAATGGAAGAATTGTTTCCTGATCTTCCTCCAGATAGGACTGAGGGGGAGCATATTAAGAAAGAAAAAGAGATTCTAAGGACTGAGGGGGAGTTATCAAAGGATACTGAGGAGGATGCCCCAGCTGAAAAGAATACTGTTATTATTAAAAGTACAACTGAATCTTCTGAAGATGAAGAAGCCACATTGGCTAAGAAAAGGAAGCTAACTGTTTTAAATAAAAAGAGTTCTGGATACAAGAAGGCTTTACAAAGGGGAACAACACCAACGACATCAAGTATGGACTTCAGTTCTTTACTGGTCCAGATGCAAGTAAAACAGGATAATAAAAGACAGTCTATAGAGCAATATGTGGATGAAACTCATAAGGAGTTACAATTTCAATTGGCCCAGGACATCAAATCTATTAGATTTGAAGTGAATCAAAATAAGAAGGAGATGACAGATTGCTTCCATAAAGGAGGTATTGTTGTGGTGTTCCTGGCCAAGCAACAGCAAAATATCAAAGCTAAAGTGGTTGAAACTGAAGTGAAGCAGGGATATATACTGGAGAATTAATTAAGGATGAATTAAAATCTCAAGGATTCACATCATGCCATTTAACAAAGCTCACTGATTCTAGCACTGCTCTGAAGGCTGAAATCTCCAAGCAAATCCAGGAAGATATATCTTCTGTCAAAGCCACATTTAAGACTCTCAGGAGAATATTAAAGCTTTCCTGACAAAATTCAGAGCTTATTTTAAAGAGGGAACTGAATATGTAGCATATCAAGTTAGATTCCAGAAAGAAGATTTAAGAGATCATGTTGCAAGAGAAGTCATAAAGGGGGAGAGATTATTAGTCAAAGCCAGCTCTGACCATGCTAAATGGACTTCCAATTGAATCAGAGCTACTCTTGGATATCCTCCTCTTTGTGATGATGATAATGTAGAAGAGTTTGGGATATAACCTGCATATTTTGAAGGAGATCAGCCTGAAGTTGCTCAGGTGATCTACCCCCAAGCTGATTTTGAGATAGTTCAAGAAGAAGTGCTAAAAATGTATAAGCCTCCACCAGAGGCACAAAATGTAATTCTGGAAAAGGTTAAGATGTAAGAAGCTGCATTAGAAGCTCAGAAGGAAGCTCAGCTTTCCAAGAAAAGATTCAGAGAGTAGGCTGAGCTAAAGCCAGATTTTGAGCAGTGGAGCGCAACTTCTAGAAACATTTTACTTACTGTCTGGAAAGCTGTAAAGGATAAAACCCATGACAAGGGTAAGTGGTATTCTTAACAAGGGTGGAATAAATATCAAGCAGGATAATAAGCAATTCTTCAACATAGAAGAAGTGCTAAGACTGGGAAGCTACCTGCTAATGCTCAAGAGACAAGCAAGTACTTATCCAAACCTTTCCAATATTTTGAAACAAAGAGGATCAAGGCTGAAGAATTAAAGAAGAAAGCTCTAAAAGGCAAAAAGGAAAAGGAATAGTTGTTAAGGAGCCTAGTCAGTAATAGGATTGCTAGGTTTATGTAATAGAACAATGTACTAATTTATTTCTTTTGTTCTATAAGAAATTCTTGTAAATCAAAATTTTACTGATCAATGAAACCTGTTTCAATATTAATTGTTTGTTGTTTACAATGATTATGTGATAACCTGCTCTGAAATGTTTTTACATCTATTACAATTTTGTTTTATCTTAAGAGATGTATATCTTAGACTAAGGGTTATGACTTCTCCAAATAGGGGGAGATTGTTGGCTACATTGGAAAATGTGTACCAAATTTTTAGAAGCCACAACTTAGTCAATGGTATGCATCAATTTGTATTTGATAGAAGTTTGAGTTTTATTGTGCAGGTTTAAGAATTTGAAGAAAGATTTTCTAAGTATAAGTGTTGACACTTGTGAAGAAACTGTGTCGACACTCAGGGAGACTGTGTCCACACTTATGAAGAATTTATGTCAACACCCAGAATTTGTGTCGACACTTATAAAGAAGTTGTGTCGACACTCAAAGCTATGCCGACACCTAAAGAAGCAGTTGTGTCGACATCCAGAAATGTGTCGACAACTGAAGCAGGACTTGTGTCGACACATAAAACTAAAACAGTGTCGACACTCAGGAGATATGTCAACACCTGAAGTAATTGTGTTGACACACAGGACTTGTGTCGACACACCAACTCTCAAAAGGCCGTGTCGAGTTCAGAAGTTAATTGAGTGTCGACACACCAAGACATGTGTCGACACACACTCAACGCCATTTGACAAACACTCAATGCCAATTGTCTGCAACAGAAATGTCGAGACAAGAAGCGTCTATGTCGACACACAGAACTTGTGTCGACACATACAAAAAAAGAAGTGTCGAGAAGCAGAAGTATGACTGTGTCGAAAATTGGAGTAATTGTGTCCACACCATGAAGACTTGTGTCAACACTTAGTCTATATGTGTCGACACATGTGAAGCAGTCTGCTGAGTGTTGTGTGCTGAGTTAAAAGACATTGAAGAACCTGGTGACATGACTGGTGACATGACAGCTGTCATAACAAGCCGGTCTGACACCACTGTCAAAACTGTCAGAAGTTTGTTATGAACCGAATCAGCCGGTAACCTTGGAGCAAGCTCTATATAAGAGACAGATCGAAAATGACATCAACATCATCAATAATCAAGTATCCATAAGAAGAATTCTGACAGATCAAGGGCTGTCTGCAAGAAAGATTCAGAGTTCAATCTGAATTTAAGGAAGAAGCTGATTGAAGATCAACTTAAACATCAAGAGAAGATCCACCTTATTTTGTTCTAATCAAGAAGCTTTTAAAAGCAAAGCTAGGTGTGATTAGAAGGATCAGTCTGAACAAGAACTGATCAAGAAGACAACATCAACAGAGAAATCTAGCTGGTGAAGTTTTCAGTTACTCTTTACTCACAAATTCTTGTAGGATCTACTATTAGATCTGAGATTGTAAGCCTAAAATTATAAAGGCTGGGGTAGGGCTTTGTTCTTGTGATAGGACTTGTGGAAAGTCTGAGTTGTAAGCCTAATTATAAAGGCTGAGGTAGGGCTGAGGCCTGAGGCTTGAGGTAGGATTTTGGGAAGAATCTGAAGTAGGACTTGTATAAAGTCTGAGGTGTAGGAACCATCTTTGGTTCTGAGATTGTAAGATCTGCGGATCCGAGCCAGTGGAAGGAAGTTAGGCTGAATCAAGTTATCTGCTGGATAGGCGAAGGGGGAAAGTGGATGTACCCATATCTTGGGGAACCACTATAGATCTGGTGCATTCTGTGTTGTGTTTAAATTTCTATAGATAGATTGATCTTTACTAAAATAAGTTATATATCTGTTTGCCTTAAAATTAAGAAGACACAAAAAGATAAGAACCTATTCACCCCCTCCTCTAGGTGTTTAGGCCCTTGAAATAAAGTCTTTCAAAAACTTTATTCGAATCGAATCGCCAATTTGATCGAGAGTCAAACGATGACGCTCTACAAAGGTCCTATCCACAAATGAGTGGGTAGCACCAGAATCAAAAAGAATGCGCGCTCAACAGTTCTTTACCTTAAACTTCCATATAAAATCTCATCCATAACTAACTGAGCAACATCAAAACTATAAATATGAGCAAAAAAATAGGTTAGGATCTAACCTGAGATCACCTGGGTGGGCGTCTGTGCTTCCTCCAAGGTCACCATGTTTAACTTGCCCTTCCCTTTGACCAAATGCTGCGGTGGCGGCAAAGCCTAAAGTGGAACCAGCTGCAGCATAGGATGAGACTGAGGGCACTTTGACTTGAATTGTCGTTTTTGTCCACATTGAAAGCAGACCCTTTCCTTACTCCAACAATGGGCAACATCATTCCCCTTTCATTTCCAAGCAGCACAAACCAGCTAACCTTTAGGAGCGCTCTGAATCGCAAGCACGTGTTGCTGTTTTTGAGCTCCCAATCTCTTATAATATTTCTCAAACGGATGGCCTAATCGTCCATAGAATTTGCACATCTCTTTGCTTCTTTTTCTTAAAGTAGAACCGGACTCCTGAAAACTCTTACCCTCATCAGACTTCCTCCTATCTTTCCTAATTTGTTGTCCATAATTTTTCGCATTATTGATTTCTTCAACCTTTAAGGTGGCTTCTACTACCTCAACATAACTTTCAGATCCATAAGTATTGGCCAGCTGCTGGATGTCATTCCTAAAACAACCCAGAAAGCGCTTTACTCTACTAGATTCCGAGGATACCAGATCCGGGCCAACTGGCTCAATTTACTGAACTCCATCTCTTACTCACTAACTGTTAGATGCCTTTGCTTCAAATGCATAAAATTATTCATCAAGCGGTCTTGCTCAACCGATGGCAAGAACTTCCTTGTCAATAAATCCTTGAAGACTTCCCATGAACATCCATCCTTGAGGTTCTCCTTCTCTCTCAACCACCAGCCCTTTGCAAGGCCTTTTAGTTGGTATGCATCAACCATTACACTCTGTTCTACAGATATACCTGAGTACGAAAACATCACCTCGATTACGATAATCCAACCATCCAAAGCAATGAAGTAGGCTTTACCGTCATAGGTAGGGGGTCCTAGTCGCTGAAAACACAACTGGCTGAACAAAAGGAGCAGGAGTAATAGGAATGATCTGACCCACAGCAGGGTCCTGCACTCTAAGCAGCTGCCCGGAAACAACAGACAACAATGCCTAAATCTATGATTGCACCTCCAACATCTGCCTTGATAGAGCCTCATTAATCTTTCGTAGTCCTTCGATCACGGCCTCACTCTGCGCGCCAGACAACTCGCCCTCAGACTGGAGAGTGGAACTCGTCGCAGGATGCTTAGGCAGCATTCTAAAAAACATAACAAACAAATAATCAAAACCTATCTTACTGCTAGAACTACACAACTTAGTTCAGACAAAACATATACAAATACCTGCTTATGCTGCTAACTTGCTTTGGGATTTTCATTAATTATGTCATGCTTAAACTCAAAATGATATACCATCATCCCATTGACTCATATACATAGACCATGAATGCATGCATTCTTATTCTTTTTTGCTTTAAATCAATGTATGTACGTATGTCATCACGTAAATCTTTAGCTTGGCACGTGTGTTAATGCGATGTTATGTCATGCATGTTGTGCTATGCAATCTAATAAAGGCCTTAGTTCATGTTATGAGCGGCATACATATGAAATATTATGCATCTCATACTACATTATATCGCATGCAACTAAAAGAAAAATCTAATGTCCATTAATTTTATGATTATTATGCATCCCATACTATAACAGTCACATGTTGCCCCCTATGAGGGTCCATATACAAACACATATTATGCATCCCAAACTAAATAATATGCCCCGTATACTTCTTGCCATACTTATAAGTGTAGTGTTCATGCTTCGGCCAAGACGTACGTATGCCATATCGGTGTGTGTATGCAATGGAACAAGACAACTAAAACTAACCTGAGATAGTTTCTCGACCAAGTGTCAAACAACCCATCCCCATGATACCAACTATCACAACCAGCATTTTCTCTTAATTTAAAGATTATATCAGAGTAAGAGAAAACACGTGCCGTGATGCCATGCGGTGTAGGGGATAACTTCAGACGTTCAGGCAAACACCAAATCAAACCCTATTTATGAAAATACCAAGTTTTAATGTAAGGAAAACATGTTTTATGTTAAGTTTAGGTGGTCATATCCCTCAGCTCAATGGATCAACTAGTCCAAAACTAAAATTTAAGTATACGCTGAGGAAAATACCTTATTCATATTAATTGACATCCTACATGAGCTAAAACGTTCAAATATGACAACTCATAGTATGCATGACTCTAGATTTAGTATAAGTATGAAAATAGCTTTTATGTTCATCAAACATAGTGAATTCAGTTTAAAAGATGGCATGTATGAGGTGATAGAAGTTGTAATTTTATAATTTAAAATATCTAACATGCAACCTAGCATAAAACCTACCCATAGAGTAAGTAAATCCAGTAAGTCATGTAGAAGAAGGCTTAGCAGCTAGCAAGTACTATAACAATATACAAAAATCCAGTGGGCGCCAACAACCTGACACGAACCCAATAAAAGAAAAGTATGTCTAAACAAGAATAAAACAAAACATACTACATCACAATCAGTGAGGAAAGAGACAGCTGCAGCCACTACAGACCACAAGCTAGCACCAAAACCTATCCGCTCAACCAGCTACTTATCCAAACCTTAGGCATACAAAGAAAGAACACCTCAACAAGAATAAAAATATAAGTGGTTATAAAGTCAAAAAGGTTTGCAATAAACAAGAAGGAACAAAGGGTTAGCAACCCTAACCCAAGAGTAGTAAGAAAAACACTAACTTACAAGTTCAAGTGTAAGGAATTTGTAGTGTGAGAAATGAATGAGAAGACACCAAAAAGTAAATAAACCGCAAATTTTATTTCTCAAAAAGATAATCATTACATAGGTATGCCCCCTTATTTATAGAAACCGGGGGAGGTGAGAGATTATAACCCACAATGTGGGAAAAAATAACTAGTCGGGCGGCTAGAGCGGTTTGACACAGTCAAACTGCCAACTATACAAAATACAAAGAGAGCCTCAGAACACTACTAGCAATTATCACCCTGACGGCAGTTGTGGTTAAGACATTGTTCGCTAAAGCGCCTTAACCGCCTATCCGCTCCAACGAGTTTTCCATTGTGGCTAATTGCTAGAACGCTTACTAGCTGCCAGACCGCCCATGTTAACCACCATATCGCCTGCTAGCCTCCTATCTGCCATTGCTTCTGGATACCAATCTGTTGCTGCAGTCAAGCCACTAGGCACGCTGCTGCTATAATCCATCAAACAGTAGATGCTAGAAGACATCAGACCGCCTCTGCTAAGATATGAACAAGACCACCTAGACAAACTGCCAGACCGCCCGAACAACTAACCAGCCGACCAGACGGTCAAACTTCCAAACTCCAACACTACCCCTAAAGCTGGAGGTATATGTCAATCATGCCCAGCTTGCTACAAACATCTGCAAGCGAAAATTGGTTTTTTGAAGAAGTTTGCCAGTTCTTTATCAGAAGTGACGAAGGGAGTACAAATCTAATTCTTCAAAATCTCCACTCTGATAAAGTGACAATCAACCTCTATGTGCTTTGTCCTCTCATGAAATATAGGATTCTTTGATATGTAAATGGCAGCTTTGTTATCACAGAATATTGGAGGAGGATGATCATAGACGTCTCCCAAGTCCAGCATAAGCGCCTGCAATAACTTCAACTCACAGTAGTTGATGCCATGCTCCTATATTCTACTTCAGTGCTAGACCTTGAAACCACTATTTGCTTCTTGTTTCTTACTTTTCCAACTAACAAGGTTTCCTCCAATAAAGGTGCAAAATCTTAGGTAGACTTTCTATCTTCCTTGTTATCAGCATAGATGGCATCAGAATACTTTTCAACTTTCATATGACCATTCTTCTGAAACAACAATCCCTTTCCTAGAGACCCTTTCACATACTCCAGAATTTTCATAGCAGACCGAAGATGACATTCTCTAGGATTCTTCATAAACTGACTGACCTTCCCAACTGGATATCAGATATCTGGTCTAATAATAGTCAGATATATGAGTTTTTATATAAGACATCTGTACACAGTGAAATCTGGAAGAAGCGGAGAATCTTCGGTCCACCCTTTTCATATCCATCTGCCATCGAGCAACGAGCAGGTTTCATGCCAAGAAGATCGGTTTCTTTCAGGAGATCTAGCGCATACTTTCGCTGTGAGAGAACCACTAAACTCCTCTTCTGGGAAACCTCAATTCCCAGAAAGTACTTTGGAGTTCTCATATCCTTAGTCACAGAATGTTGCGGAAGATGGCGTTTGCCTAGATCAATGCCTTCTTTATCATCACCAGTTAGAATAATATCATACACATAGACAGCAAGAACACAAGCCCTTTAGTGGTCTTCCGTATAAACAAAGAATGATCACCAGAGCTTCTATTGAATCCAAGAAGGGAGACAACTCCACTGAACTTGTCAAAACAAGCCCGTGGACTCTACTTTAAGCCATAGATCGCCTTCCGAAGCTTGCATACCTTGGACTCCCCCTGAGCAACATACCCTGGAGGTTGATCCATGTAAACCACTTCCTGCAAATCGCCATAGGGGAAGGAATTCTTCACATCTAATTGATATGTCTCCCAGTCTCGATTAATTTCTACAGAGAAGAGAACATGGATAGTGCTGATGCGAGCAACAGAGGAATAAGTATCAAAGAATCTACCCCATATGTCTGAGTAAACCCTTTGGCCACGAGTATTGCCTTATTGTGATCAACCGAGACATCTAGAAGATACTTAACTACAAAGAACCACCTGCAACAAACCACATCAACTTCCAAAAGTGGGGGTATAAGATTCCAAGTCCCTCGCTCAGTTAGTGTATGCATTTCTTCATCCATAGCAGCTTTCCACTGTGGACTAGAAAGATCCTCGTTATACGTTGCTGGGATCATAGTAGAAGAGATAGCAAGAGCAAAACGCTTGCCATTCGGGGAAAGTTGAGCATAGGAGACAACAACATCAATTGGATGCTGAGTGCATTGTCAAACACCCTTGCGTAGCGCTATGGGAAGATCAAGGTCACTGTTGACCGGAGAAGGCAATGTACTATCAAAATAAACAGATGGCCCTAAAACAGGCACAGAAGGCTCCAAAGGAAACACATCAGGCTCTAGAGAGAAACGGGCAACAGGAGCATATGTGGACAGAACTGGCTCTTGCAGAGGTGCCGAGATAATAGGCAGAGAATAAGAAGCATCAGAGGGCAAGAGAGAGGCAGTAGGAGAGAAATACGGGTATCTTCAAAAAAAGTAACATCTGCTGAAACATACTGTTTGCGCAGAAGTGGATCAAAACATCGATACCCCTTTTGAGTAGGACAATAGCCACGAAATATGCATTTCACTGAATGGGGAGAAAGTTTGTCATGTCTAGGAGAAGGGACATAGACAAATACAGTACATCCAACAGTTTTAAGTGTCAAAGGAAATGTTTTGGCCTCTTGATACAAAATAAAAAATGGAGTCTTGCCCTGAAGAATAATCGAGGGAGGACGGTTAATGAAATAGCATGAGAGAATAATCGCATGACCCCAATAAGACCGAGGGACATTCATTTGTAAGGAAAGACTGCGAGCCCCATCTAGAAGGTGACGATTCTTGCGTTCATTAATGCCATTCTGTTGAGATGTATAAGGACAACTCGTTTGATGAACCAAAACTTTGCTTATGCAGAAGTTAGAGAATTGACGGCTGACATATTCCTTAGCATTATCAGTATGAAAAACCTGAATAAGCACACAAAATTGTGTGGAAATCTCATTATAAAAGGTAATAAATACAGAGTACAGCTCAGACCGGTCCTTCAAGAGATACAACCAAGTACTTCTAGAGAAATTATCAATGAACATAACAAAGTACAAGCTTCCTCGACCAACAGTGGAGGTAGGAGATGGACCCTAGATATCAGAGTGAACAAGTTGAAAAGGACCCGAAGAACTACGTCCCTTCTGAGCTGGGAAAGAAGATTGATGATGTTTACCAAGCTGAAAAGCCTCACAATTCAAAGGAAGATCCTCCAAAGGCAGTTCTAGAAAAAGTTGATGAATGAGGCGAGAAGGAGGATGGCAAAGACGATGATGCCATAGCAGAACAGATAAAGAAGCAGAAAGAGCAACATCATGGTCAAGGAAAAAGAGACCACCACTTGCAGTCCAAGTAGCAATCGTAGCTTTAGATGCAGAATTAGAGAAAGAACAAGTGGTGCCATTAAAAGTAACCGTGCAATTCATCTGAATGCAGAGAGCATGAATAGAAAGTAAATTGCACGTGAAATTTAGGACATAGAGAGTGTCTTTGAGAAGCAAAGACGAGGAGAGAAGCACAATCCCACTACCATGAACAGGAGCAAAAGTCCAATCTACAATCACTATAGGAGATAACCTGTTTTGGACATTCAACGAGGAGAACAAACGAGGGTTGTTTGTCATATGACAAGTGGCACCTGAGTCAATAAGCCACTTGTCAGAGGAGGCAAAAAGATCATGAGTCGAAGAGTACAGAAGGGAAACCATCTTCAAAGGGGTAGAAAAACGGTCAGAAGAATTCTAACCGCTCGGTTAGAAACAAGCAGGTCAAGATCTAGACGGCAAAGTGGTCACAAAAAGAAGGCGACCAAACGAAAGAAACCTGCAGAACAAATCAAACTGCACGGTTTGACCTAAAAACCGCAAATGACAACGTCGCAGCAAGAAGTGAAGGCAGCGAAGAGACCACTCGAGAACACCACACGGTCACAGTCTCAACACACTAGTGTCAAGAGAAAGAGCCACGACCAAAATGAAGAGCCCGCAGCATATAGAGATGACATAGTCATAAGGAAAGGGGAGAAGTTGCCTGGTCACGGTTATAACACACCAGCGGAAAGAAAGGGCCGCGACCAAAGGGCAGAATAGCAGCAAAGATAGAGACTGAGCGAGTAGAGTAAAATACCCATGTCAGGAGAAAAAGAAAGAGAATGGTTAGAGTCTGCATGGTTAAGGTGACAACACACCAGCGGCAAGGTAGATGCCGCGACCTAAATGCAAAACTCTATAAACCCCGCGCGAACAGGAAATTAAGTCGCATGACAAATAACTAGTCACAATAAAGAGTGATGAGCACAGGGAGTGAAGGGCGGGAAGCGAACAACAAGACTCCAGTGCAGGAAGCAAACCGGAAGAGACCACGTGGCAAGATCAAGAATCCATGAGGGAACAATCTGATTTGAGCAAAGGATCTCTGATATAATGTGAGAAATGATCGATAAGATGCCAAAAAGTAAATAAAACGCAAATTATATTGCTCCAAAAAGATAATCATTACATATATATGCCCCCTTATTTATAGAAACTGGGGGAGGTGAGAGAATAAAACCCACGATGTGGGACTAAGTAACTAGTCGGGCGGCTAGAGTGGTTTGACACAGTCAAACCGCCAACTTTACAGAATACAAAGAGAGCCTCAGAACACTACTGGCAAATATCACCCGGATGACAGTTGCGGTTAAGACATTGTTCGCTGAAGCGCCTTAACCTCCTATTCGCTCCAACTAGCTGTCCGCTGTGACAAACTGCTAGAGCGCATGCTAACCGCGAGACCGCCCATGCTAACACCATATCGCATGCTAGCCTCCTATACGCCGCTGCTTTTGGATACCATTCGCTACTGCGGTCAAGACAACAGGCCGTTGCTGTGGCAAGACATCAAACCACAGATGCTAAAAGACCTCAGACCGCCTCTGCTAGGATAAGAACTAGACCGCCTGGACAAACTTCTAGACCGCCCGAACAGCTAATCGGCCGACCAGACGGTCAATTCGCCAAACTCAAACATGCACCAAGTTCTTTAAATACCTATGATTTATATATACATACAAATAAGTAAGTGTATAATCATTAGAGAATAGCCTGCTCATCATTTAACGTTACTAAAAAAACATCAGCAACAAATCTACCACCTGCGGTGGTGGTCACCTCCTCCACACACCGAAATCAAAAGCTTCACAAGGGCCCAAGGAAAAGGAGGGCTTATTTCTTTACACACCCAAAACTAGGGAAGAAGCAACCCTTGGGATGGTGGTCTCCTTATCCACACACCCAGTCACAAACAAGGCACTGTGGCGGTGATACATCCCATTAACACCCACAACCCCAATTAGGACATAGCAGATACTACAAATAACACACAAAATAGCCTCATTGGAAGGAAGTTTCCATGACAAAACACCCCAAAATAAAACACGGGTTACTTCATAAATAGAGGGAGAATATCCTCAAAAATCCACCCTAAGGCTAAAACTCAACGAACTCCACTCAACTCGATCACAAAATATCGGGTCCATACTGATTCGTCGAGTATACTCGATGAATACAACAAACACTAGATGATTTTTACTTAGCAAAACTTGACTACTAGGGATATACGACGAATCAGCGAAATATCCTAAGTCTGCGAAAAAGCTTCGAGTACACTTGATGCCATGTTGAGTGCATTCAACACACTCGAAGCCTACAAGTTAATTCAATGATATTGCCTTCACTCAACACCGCATTTAGTATACTCAACAATTTTGACTTAGTCTCAGAACTACTCAACACCCAGACATTAGTCAACACTATAAAACTCAACGCCAAGGGTTCACTCAACATCGCGTTGAATACACTCAACGCTTTTGCCTTAGCACCAGAACATCACTCGACGCACTAAACGCCAAACTAGCATTACCTGATGATTCTGACTTAGACTCAATGATCACTCAATGCTATTAGTGCCTAGTCTAATCCACTCAACATCGAATCTTATACTTGACAATCTTGACGCCTATACTCGATGAATACAACAACACTCAACACCAAGTCTTCCACTCGACAAACTCAATGCCTAATACTCGAAGAACAGGACTTAACTCAACGCCAAAGCATTACCCGCTGAATTTCAACGGATACTCGACGAATTGGACTTAGGCTAGGACTAATTTTCGACGGTTTTGACTTTTGTCATAATCCACTTATATTATTAGACTAATTAGCCATATATGACGAAATTAACTTAAACTAGCTATCAAACCTGACGAATCCACTCAATGCTATACGCGGCGAATAAAACTAGGGCTTACTAACCTATACTCGATGGATATACCCACTGACTAAAAGTCAAAATACAGCAAATTCGCACATCACCGGAGCAGAAAACCTACCCTATGCAGCAGGTAGAACCTGGCCGAAACCTACCCTATTCCTAAATTATAAGAAGGAAAAAGGGAAATAACATAGAATGTAAAGAATGAAAGCTTGGCAAGGGGATAAAATCACAACCTACATAGATCTTGCTGAAATTCGGCCGCACAACCACTCCTCCTCACAGATCTTGCCGCAAGAACACTTAATCAACCACTCCTAAAACTTTTCAGGATGAAAGGGGGGGTCAAAACGAGTTTCCTAACACCTAAAATTTCAAGAAATTGGAAAAACTCAACGCAAGAATGTAGATCTTGGTGAGAGCTATCCAGATTTACTCTCTGACGATGATTTCATGTTCCAAAGCTCCTACATCGACGGCAGAAGGCCTCACAAGGATCGTTGATTTCATTCTTCCGCAACTCAGTCTGATGGTTTTGGGAAAGATGATGAATAGGGTTTCCGTCTATTGCAAAGATATATATAATATATTTAGTATAATAATATAATATATTATTAATATAAATAAAACACATCCAAAAAACAAAAACTCGCACTAACTCAGATTTCTACGAAAATCGCACCGTTACTAAATATCAATGCTACGAATCCAACGGTGAAGTTGAAATTGAAATCCGACAAACTATACTCGGGTAAACACTCCCTGTAATCTAAACACCAAATATCCCAAAAACACTCCGGCGTGTTCCAAAACGAACCCGAGCTCACAAGTGAATATAAAAACATGGGAGAAATAAGCCATGCTAATACTCCCAAACCAAAACCTCGGATACCAATGAGCAAAAGCCACGCTCTGACAGCGGTACCCACCAACTACGCGTCAATGTAATTCCCCGACATCAAAATACGTCACTAAAGGGATTTTAAGTAAACCTTGGAAAATCATGGGCATTATAGTACACCCCATTTAGAGAGATTACATGTGAGTCAATATATTGGCCTACACAATGAAGGATTACATTGTATAGTCCTGTGTTTACTGACCCACTGTAACCTGACATTGGTGTGTACTTAACAACGTAAACCTACCAAGTACATAACTAAAATAGCTGCATCAAAAAAAAGTCACAATTCATCTTAGCTAAACTGGACCCTTCTTCAAATTCGGGTTATTGTGGATACAATACCCAATAATCTCCACCTATTTGAATAGTCAGAACCCTATAATCTAAGGTGAATTGTACATAATAAATAATAAAACATTAAGACTTGAAAAGATAAATGAAATATAAAATAACACGCATTCCCAGTCAACATTGAAATTATAAATATATATATATATATCAAGAAAGTTCATAGTTTGGGGGGAAACCCACAACACTCAAAATAGAACACATAATATGTTACACTGCTATTACTGCCTCACTTCAATCTATTCTTACACTCGCTCTTCCATCTCTGCATGTCAAAATATGTCCTTTGCTTTGAAAAGTACTTTGGAGGGGTTGGAGGCATATGATCAGCATTCTGGTTATTTCTGAAGTGTATTCTTCTCTTTGTGTAAGCAAACTTATACTTGTTCCACTCTTCTTGGTCGTAGTAGAGTTCACATTTTACACCACCAAGATTGACTAAGTAGAATGTATCTAAGATTATTCCTTTGGAAATAGGACTCCACACCTCCTCCATCTTTCTGTTTGTGCTCTGACCTGACAGCCGACGAGCCTTCCCCATATCTTCTTCTCTTATGAACTAGAGCAGCTGGAATGTCTTGAACAAGTTGAATTTCTGGAGCCTCAACAGTAGCAGTAACAGCCTTTGTGTTTGCCCAATATTGAGAGAAATCCTCAGTAGGATGAACCTCATCATGAGCTAGCACAATAGGTATTTGAGCCTCCTATTCATGCTTACAAAATATCTCCTTGTGAAGCCATGAGAAGTTGTCAAATTTATAAGTATTTACTTTTTCAAAGTTCTCCATCATGGCTTCCTAAAGCGCATTTACCTTAGCTACTACCTTAGCTTCCATGGTATCCTACCCCTTTCTGACTTCTACAGCCGGAGCATTCACAAAAGCTTCCATGTTGGTGTCATAATGTACGTGTTATTGAATTATTATGAGCTTCAATGATTGTTTTGGCATTACTATCAATATTGCACAGAACAATCAAATTGCTCTTTAATCCTTTCATAACAAAATCAACTCCTTTTTCACCTTATGTAAACCAGGAGTCTAGCTTGGCATCTAGCTTGTCAAATCTGACCTTAACCTCTGCTAGGCCGTTGTTCAGATTTTTTTTATTTCTTTCACCTGTTTCAGAACTCTTTGCATGGAGGAATCAAAATACGCTTTTTGCTTGGCCAATATGGCTTCTATGCTCTGCAGAATTATATTATCAACAGTAGAACTTGGTATATCAGGAGTAGGAGTGTAGGGAAGATCCTCACTAGAAGACTCATCTATCAGAGAAAAAAAGCTTTGGAAGTTTTACTTAGGTCTTCAGCAGTAGTTAAAATAGGAGTTTAATCCTCCACATCTCACTCCTCATCTTAAAGAACCACAACCTCCTCTACAGCAGTAGGAGGTACATCTGGCATCTTGCTTATCCTTTTCTAAAGGTTTCGCATGAGTCTAAAAACCTCAATAGTAATTGATACTGAGGGCCGAATCACCTCCCCATCAGAAGATGAAGCAAGAACAATTTTTGGGAGGAATAATCAGGTTGTTCATTACCATTAGCTCACCAGCTCCAACAACATCAGCAATAGCAGTAGAGTTCATACCAGCAGCATCCTCAACCTCAGCAGGCCTTGACACAATATGGGCAGCTGGGACAGGCACTGACTCTTGAGTTTGAATAACTGTATCTAAAGCTTCTTTTACTAACTCTGAAAGTACACTCAAGGGCACTATGCTAGTAGCCACTTGTGTTCCAGCTGTCTCCCCCTCAATTCCTTAACTCGAGCTATTAGGAATCACTCTAGGGTGTGGAGAGGTAATCCTGACATCAGGAGCATACTCTACCTCCTCCACAGACAAATCTTGGTCTCCCCCTTCCCAAATGATCCTCCTATCCCACCTAAAAAGTATGGATGAGTCTATTTTCTTCTTCAAGTGATGGATATGCACACCTTTGGTCATATGAAACTTCTCAACATCCAGTTAATTAAGGTATAAGCTGATAATCCTAAAAAGTTGGGAGTGCAAAGGTTGTCTTTGATTTGAAATCTAGCAAATAGCAGAGCACCCCAGTCCATTCTCTTCTGGCAAATGATCGCCAAAAGAATTTTGAACATCTCAATAGAAAGGTAGTTATGGGAATCAGTTTTGCACAACAACACTTTACCAATGATGTCTGAGAGAAGCTTCCCTTCCTCGTTCATTCCTTTATGCTTTACAGCCTTTTTGCCTTGGGGCAGTCCGCAAAACAATAATGCTCTCGTAAAATCATCTACGTCGAGGTAATTGGCCTCTTCACAAACAGGGAGCCACAAGTACCTAGTGAGGAGTGAAGCTTTAACTCTGACTTTAGTCTACATAACTCTGCTTTTGATGATGGTGTCCTCACATCGCAGCTTGGAATGCTGAAAGAATTCAAGAACTTGACCAGAACCTTGCAAGGGTGTTTTAGGATAAAGGAAAGTCTTGCAGTCTCTAACATGAGGATAATATTACGGAATTCATCTGGGGCTGAGGCAAAGCCTGTTCGAACCAATTCTCCACCTCCTAATAAAACACTAGTGCTTCGAGGGGAGATGGAGATTCCAAGAATGAACTGGGAATGGTTGGACTGTACCATTGATCGAAGAAATTACAATCACTGTCTCTATCGGAGCTGTTGTAATACGGTGTAGAGATTTCAAGGCATCGAGATTAGCTGGAAGGACTTTGTTAGAATCGTTGGGGTTTCTGAAGAAATCCGAGGAATCTAAAAAAAGAAGTCGGTTGAACCTTGGATCAAGCCTATACTGTCTTTTACTTATGCGATGACGATCGAGAGAGAATCCACCAGAGGAAGATGAAGAGCAGCTGTCGCGAGAGCCGAAGAGTCGAGAGCGATTCGGTAAGCTTTCAGCGAGTGTTGTAGGTTTTGCCCAAAATCTTTATATATATATATATAATTTAAATTGAATTAGAAGGCGCGTACTTGATATATACGACACTTGGGATCCAATATAAGATATGAAATATTGCCCTAAGTGAAATTCACCTAGTTTTTCCGGAACCGAGTCCTATTCAGCGAGTATCCCATGATATCCGACGAATCGTTGAGTGCTCTGTCCGATATTTGATGAATTTCCCTTGGGATTTTTTTCTACTTTAATGCATTTCCCGAGAGATTCCTGTCTTCTTGGCCCTCTTCACAAATCCTTATTCAACATACCTAATTCCGTTTTGAAAAATGAGAACTTGGCCTCGTCATGCGGCTTGGTGAAAATGTCTACGACCTGTTTATCCATCGAGACATAGTTGAGGGATATTTTTGGGTCCATTGATCCCAATGGACCTAATTTGAAGAAGTAAAACAGGTTAATGATATAGACACAGTTGTATTTGATATGTGTGTAACTACATGCATGCTGGGCAGTCCTTCTCACATTGATTGGACAGGTGGACACAAGGTTGTTGGCTGAATGGGAAGAAAAGTGCTTAAGTCCATAGGAACAAATTGAGATGAATACAGTAGGACCTGCCAAAGCCTCAACAATGAAAGATAGAAAAGTGGCTAAGTCCACAAGTTTTGAGTGAATTCAGCTCACTCAACTCTATGCAGTAAATTCGTCGAGTAAAGCTGCCTCAGGCAAAGCCACAGTGATTCTGGCAAAGGAAAAGATTCTATGTTTAAAAGCATTGAGTGAAGCCAACTAACTCAACGCCGTGGCGCTTCTATCAAAGCTAAAGAAGATAAAAATAAAAATTTGTCTAAGTCAAGAATCGTTGAGTGAGGACAGCTTACTCAACGCTAGAAGAGCTAAAGCGTTGAGACAATCCTTGATAGTCAAAGCCTTGGAAGAAAGACAGGAAAATCCGTCAAAGTACAAAAGAATTGAGTGAAGCCAGCTCACTCAACGCTAGTGAATGAAATCTTTGAGTCATGCTGATGCAATCAAAGCTTATGGAGAAATCAGAATTTGACAAAGTCCAAAAGAATTGAGTGAAGCCAGTTCACTCAACGCCTAGTTAAATGTCATGGCAGAAGGAAGATAACATTGAGAGAACTCAACACACTCAACGCCTTAATGTAGAGAAAAAGTTTCTAAGTATAGAAGCATTGAGTGAAGCAAGCTCACTTAATGCCTCAGCTGTTGGCAGAATTAAGAAGAAGCTAAGGCAAATGGTGTTGAGTGAAGGCCAACAACTCAACGCTCTCAATGCCTAAGTTGTAAAAAGTGCAAAATAATAAGCCAAGTATAAAAGCGTTGAGTGAAGTATATTCACTCAACGCCTAAGGAAACAGCAATGTGACTAAGTCCAGAATCGTTGAGTGAAGGTCTTTCACTCAAATCCTGAGTTGATTCTGAGAAATTTTCTAAGCCCAGAATTGCTAATGTCAGCAAAAGTTAACAAAGTCAACGCATTTCAAATTCTTTGCGAGAATAATGCAGTATGCTATGAATGGCGCTGGAGGCCAGCGTTTCTTATTTTCTACAGAAGGAAGGTGGGAACTTGTCCTTTTTAAGGCTGGGCCGACAGTGCAAAGAGTCGTTGATCTGCTGAATATAAAAGAGAAAGATTTGCTGAAATAAAAAGAAATTAGGGTTTTCTGATTTCGCATTGCGGCTGAACATTGTCTTCTTACCCGTCATTGCTATCGAGCCTGAAGGTCTTGTTCAGTTCAGTCAACCTGAAAGCAAAAAGAGATAGCTGCTACGATTTTCATATACGATAGCAAGGTCAGGATTGATTCCTGAGATAGAAGAGGCAGAGATTTATTCAAGTTACTTCCACAACAAGCCGCGATTCTTCTAAAGATATCTTTACAACTTATTATTGTGAAGAAGATAGGGCTAAAATCTGCTCAGCCTAGGAAGTCAGACACAGAGATTACTGTTGGGTACATTGGAAATTGTGTACCTGATTTGAAGAAGCCCAACTTAGCTCAATGATATACATCAAGGTGTATTTGATTTTGTTTTGAGTTGACATGTGCAGGTGAAGAAGTATCAAATAATGCAGAAAAATATTCTAAGTCCACATGTCAACACCTGAAGAAATTGTGTCGACACTTTAGAATATTTGTGTCGACACTTCAGAATATCAGTGTCGACACAGAGAAAGATAGTCGACCACATTTATGTCGACACTGGGAAAGCAGTGTCGACACATAAAGAAATAGTCGACTTCAACTATCTCAACACTGGGAAGCAGTGTCGACACCGTGAAAGATAGTCGACCAGAGAAAGTTAGTCGACACCGTGAAAGATAGTCGACCAGAGAAGTTAGTCGACTAGTGAAAGATAGTCGACCAGAGAAAGATAGTCGACTCACAGAAGAAGATAGTCGACCACAACTGTGTCGACACTGGGTGGATGTGTCGACACCAGAAGACTGAGTCGACACATATTGGCAGAAGTCGACTATGCTTGTGTCGACACCAGAAGACTGAGTCGACACATTTTGGCAGAATTGAAGATTGCTGTGTCGACACCAAAAGGCTGAGTCGACACATACTAAGTTCTGAATCTACAACAACTGTGTCGACACACAGGACTTGTGTCGACACACTGCAGAGTCTAGACCAAGTTATTTTCTGACGAAGCTGTGTCGACTTAAAGGCAACTTAGTCGACATCATCAAGAATTGTGTCGACACCAAAGTCACTTGTGTCGACACAGATAGACAGATTGGTCTCGACACTTTCTAACTGACTGTCTCGACATTTTTCTGTCCAAGGCTAAGGTACAAGAACTGTTTGAAGACTTGACAGCTGTGGGTTGCCACCGTTTAACTGAAGCTGTCAGACCTGTCAGAAAACAGTTAGAAACCGGATCAGCCGGTTTCATGAAGAAAGTCTATAAATAGACACATTCAGAAGGAATTAAAAGGCAGCTAAGCTAAGAAAAATAATAGAAGAAGATCTAAGAAGAAGAAACAGAAGGATTACGATCCTGTTGAAGTTTCAATTCAAGAAAGTGAAAAAAGAAGATCTTCATCAGAAGGTCTAAGAAGAAGAAGTCTGAAGTATCAGTAAAGGTGTTGGATAGAGGGAGATCCAGTCATCTTGAAGAAGAAGAAGGAAGCCATCAGTGGTTTCTCAAGAAGCTGTTTGGAAATCAACTCAGCTAAGTTCAGATTCAAGAAGCTTTGAAGAATCTCAGATTCAGTTGATTTCATCAGCTGATCAAGAAGTGTCTTGTCCTCTTCTCTCTCAACAAAGGCAAGACATCAAAATATCTTTTTCTAAATTTCTTAGGATCTGTTTACACAGATCTGAGTTGTAAGCCTGTGTTATAAAGGCTGAGTGTAGGAGAGGTGATCTCTGAGTGGTAGGGCTATTTGCTTGAGTGTAGGAGAATATTATTCTCTGAGTGGTAGGCCTTGAGGCAAGGCTGAGGTAGGGCTGTTGAGCCTGAGTTGTAGGAACCTATCCTGGTTCTGAGCTGTAGGATCTGAGGATCTGAGTATAGTGGAAGTTTGGCCGAATCTAGCACATTGCTAGATAGGTGAAGGGGGAAAGTGGATGTACCCAGATCTTGGGGAACCACTATAAACATTGTGCAATCTGTGATGCTTAGTTTTCTGTGAATGCTGTGCTAGATAATTTAATCTGTAATTGAATTCTGCCTAGATTTATAGACAAGAAATTAGAACCTATTCACCCCCCCCCCTCTAGGTGTTTAGGTTGTCTTGAAAGTAAAACTATCAAGTGGTATCAGAGGGAGGTTCCTCAAAAGGACTTAACAGTCTGAGGTAGATCTGATAGGCAGAATCAAGATTCAAAAAGATGGGTTCTGGTGAGAATCATAAGGAGCTAGGGTCTATGAAATTACCCATATGCAAGAAAGAAATTTTTGGAATTTGGAAAGAAAGAGTCAGATTGTTTATGGAGGCATCTGACCCAAGGATTTACATCACAGTACAGGAAGGCCCCTTCATACCAATGAAGGTATCAGTTCTTGATGCAAATATCCAAACTCCAAAGAGTTATTCAGAGATGACCAAGGATGAAATCATCTTGGCAACCATGGATAATAGATCTCAGAACATTATTGTTAGTGCCATAGATGATTCAACATTTCAGAATCTGATTCACTGCAAGACCTCCAAAGAGATGTGGGACACATTGATAGTCTACATGGAGGATCTGAAGAAGTAAGGCAGGACAGGAAATCTATGCTCAATCAGGAGTATGAAAGTTTTAGACAAGGAAAATCTGATAGCATAACTGAGTGCTACAAGAAATTCTATAGAATTGTGAATGAGCTTATGTCCTATGGAAGAGTCTTCAGTACTTATGAACTGAATGACAAATTCTTGAGATCCTTAACAAAGGATTGGGACACAAAGATCTGTGCCATAAGAGAAGTGGCTAAATTGGCAGAGATATCTCCTCCCACCTTGTTTGGAAAGTTGCTATCCTATGAAATGCAACTTATGGTGAGGAAGGAGGAGGAAAAGAATTCAAGAGGAGAGCATAGAGAAAAGACTGTGGCATTCAATGCAGAAGCCACCAGAAAGAATAGGAGGAAATCACCATCTCCTCCTAAGGAAGTTGCAGAAGATAGTTCTGAAAATTCAGATAAGGGTTCAGAAAGCTGTGATTCAGATGCAGACTTTGCTGCATTCACAAGGCAATTCCAGAGGTTCTTGAAAAAGAAGCAATGGAAGTCTAGGCCTTCCACATCACAGCAAGATGATGACTATTATCAGAAGAAAAGGTCATCAAGGAAAGAGAAGAGCAGATTAAAGCCCAGCAAAGCCACTACTTCAAAGATTGTCTGCTATTGTTGCAATAGGCCTGGAAATGTAGTGGCTGACTGTCCTGATAAGAGAAAGGAGTCTTCAGACAAGAAGAAGACTCATCAGAAAGGCAAGAAGGAGAAATCTTTTGTTGCAAAGAAAGATAGGAGTCTAACAGACCAGTCAACTTCAGAGTCAGAATCTAAAGATGAAGCATATATTGGACTATATGCTGTGTCTGAAGAAGAGGAGTTTCTGTAGTTGCTAGACTCCATCAATGAACAAAAGGATCAGCAGTGTATGGGGCTAATGGCAGGATCAGAAGAGGACATATGCCAGAATCAGTCTGGTCCTAATAAGGTACAATGTCCTTCTATTACATCTGTTTGTTGTACAAGTGAAGAATCAGCTACATCTGCATCAAGTGATGTAGATGCATCTGAATCTGAAGGAGATGTCTATCAATTGATAGACAAGTATGGGGATTTGTTGCAGGCCCTTAAGAAAAGCAAGAACCTGGTTAAATCTCAGGCTCAGGAAATTGCTGAACTAAGGGTTGCTACAACTGAGTTAGAGAAAGTTATTGATCAAAAATTAAATGAAATTGCCAAGCTGAAGAATATAACTATTATTCAGATGGGCACAATTAATTATACTAATGATCAAGTGAAGAGTCTGGAGGCCAGACTTAGAATTGAAAGGGATTTAGTGGCTAGTTACTCTAAGCCAAAATCTGTCTTACCCTTGATAGATGAATTTGTCACTCAAAAGGGTAAGGCTGGATTAGGATTTAAAGGTAACTCCAGGGCTGGCAGATTCAAGAGGAAAGGCAAAGCTCCTGTTCAGCCACTAAATCTTTCAGTCCCCATAAAGTTTAGTAAGGTGAAAGTGCCTTCTAACAAATATGATCATGAAGATATTCAAGGTTACATTAAGACTAATGTTCTGAAGAACAAGGGTGTAAATGCAAGCAGGCCTACCTATGATCATAAACCCAATGGTTTTAAGAAATCAGCAGGTGAAGTTGCTGCAGCACCAGCAATGAACAGAAATTCTTCTGACAAGGATGTATCTAGATCTAGATACAATAAGTTTGAATGTTGGTGTTGTGGCAAGAGAGGCCATTTTGCATTAGACTGCTGGTATAACACAAGTGTTATAAAGAACAAAAGTCTACCTGTTAGAAGAGGTTATGGTAGCTTTATTAATGCTAACCTGAACCAAGGACCCAAGACTTACTTGGGTTCTAAGGGTAAGTAATTCTGTGTTGCAGGTGAATCCAAGTAACCATGCCCTATATGGTACTTGGATAGTGGTTGTTCCAGGCACATGACTGGAACAAAGGGGCTGCTGAAGGAGTATTCATCTGTCAAAGATGGACCTAAAGTGATCTTTGGTGGATCTGAAAAAGGAGTCATCAAAGGGTTTGGTAACATTTCTTCTAACCTAATCACTATCACTCAAGTGGCTTATGTAAAAGGTTTGAAACATAATCTAATAAGCATAAGCCAGCTAAGTGATTTAGGATATGACATTTCATTTGTTAAAGATGGATGTCATATCAAAAGGTCAAGTGATCAAAAGATCATTTTGATGGGTATAGGAAGAGAAATGTATATTGTCTTAATTTTGAATGTGAGAATAAGGCTTCTCCCATCTGTCTTGTAGCTGATGACAATGCTCTCATTGTGTTCAAGTGGCACAAGAGATTGGCTCATCTAAACTACAAGACAATTGGCCAACTCTTTAGCAAAGAGTTAGTGAGGAATGGATCTCAAATTAAGTGTATAAAGGAAGGGATATGCTCAGCTTGTCAAAAGGGCAAGCAGACAAAATCCTCCTTTCAAAGCCTTGAAAACAAGGATTCTGTGAGGTGCTTATACCTCTTGCATATGGATCTTTTTGGTCCTATGCCAGTTCATAGTCTAGGTAGGAAGGTCTACACTTTTGTGGTTGTAGATGACTATTCTAGATTTACATGGGTGTTCTTTCTGAGACAAAAATCTGAAACCCCAGGTGTATTACTTAATTTTGTAAAGCAAATTCAGAATGAACTGAATAGTACAGTGGTCAAAATCAGAAGTGACCATGGTACTGAGTTTCAATCTGAAAGCATAACAAAATTGTGTAAAGACTTTGGGATTTTCCAAGAGTTCTCCTCACCTAGAACACCTCAGCAAAATGGAATTGCTGAAAGAAAGAATAGAACATTAATTGAAGCTGGTTGAACTCTATTGAGTGACACCTCTCTCCCAGAATATTTTTGGGCTGAGGCAGTTAACACTGCTTGTCATGTAATCAATAGGGCTACTATCACCAAAAGCCACAAAATGACTCCTATGAGATTGTGAAAGGCAGAAAACCAAATCTATCTTACTTTAGGATCTTTGGTTGCAAGTGTTATATACTTAACAATGGCAAGTCATATTTGACTAAGTTTGCTGCCAAATCCCAGGATGGGATATTTGTTGGGTACAACACAAATAGTAAGGCCTATAGAGTCTTCAACTTGACTATCCAAGTTGTTGAAGAATCTGTGCATGTTGTGTTTGATGAAACAAGATTAATCAACTGTGAGTTGTCTTGTAGATCAAATGACTGAACAGGTATAAGCAAAAGTATGGACAAGCTTTCCATTACTGAAGTATCAAAGGAAGATGGGGCATTGGAAAATGAAGGCTTCAGTCCAGGGGGAGAACAAGACACTATAGAAGCTGATGAAAATCAAGAGAATCAGTTAAATGAAGGAGCTGGAGATGTTCAACCAGAAGGAAATCTTCCTCCAGCTACAAGACATTTAAGAGATCATCCAGCTGATCAGATAATAGGTGATCCAAGACAAGGGGTGCAAACTAGAAGCAGAAATCAAAACACAGTTCTACATTCAAGTTTCCTGTCACAAATGGAGCCTAAGAAGTTTGAAGAAGCTATCCAAGACCAGCACTGGATTGATGCCATGCAAGAGGAGCTGAATCAATTCAGAAGGTGCAATGTCTGGGAGCTTGTTCCTAAACCAAGAGGCCACAACATAATTGGCACAAAATGGATATATAGGAACAAGCTAGATGAAAGTGGAATAATTGTAAAGAATAAAGCAAGATTGGTTGCAAAAGGATACAGGCAGGAAGAAGGGATTGACTCTGAACAAACCTTTGCTCCTGTAGCAAGGCTGGAGGCAATCAGAATATTCCTTGCCTATGCAGCATATCAAGACTTTAAAGTATACCAGATGGATGTGAAGTCAGCATTTCTGAATGGTGATCTTAAAGAAGAAGTATATTTAGAGCAACCATCAGGTTTTGTAGATCCTCTTAAACCTGATTTTGTTTATAAGCTTAGGAAATCTCTGTATGGGTTAAAGCAAGCTCCAAGGGCTTGGTATGAAACTCTGTCTACTTTCCTTATTGAGAATAAATTCTCAAGAGGAAAAATTGACAAAACTCTATTCCTTAGGGAATCCAAAGGCAAGATCATCTTAGTTCAGATCTATGTTGATGACATAATCTTTGGATCTACTGAAAACAACCTTTGTAAAAAGTTTGCCAAACTTATGCAAGGGAAGTTTGAGATGAGCAGTATGGGGGAACTGAAATTCTTCTTGGGATCCAAGTAAGACAGACTATGATGGCTTGTCCATATCCCAGTCTAAGTTCACCAAAGAATTGATTAAGAAATATGGTATGGAGTCATCCTCCACCATGAGAACTCCTATGAGAACAAGTATGCCTATATGCAAAGATGATGCAGGTAAACCTGTTGATGAGACTTTGTATAGAGGAATAGTTGGCTCACTACTATATCTCACTGCTAGTAGACCAGATATTATGTATGCTACATGTGTCTGTGCTAGGTACCAAGCCTGCCCTAATGAATCTCATTATACTGCAGTTAAAAGGATTCTGAGATATCTTAAGGGCACACCTAATCTAGGCCTTTGGTACCCTAGGAATAGAGATTTTCAACTAACAGGCTATTCAGATGCAGATTTTGCAGGATGTAGAGAGGATAGGAAGAGTACTACAGGTACTTGTCAATTCCTGGGAGGAAGACTAATATCATGGAGTAGTAAGAAACAGACTAGTGTGGCAATTTCCACAGCTGAGTCAGAGTATGTTGCTGCTGGAAGCTGCTGTGCACAGCTATTATGGATGCAGCATCAGCTAAAGGATTATGGTATTCAAGTAAGTAGAACACCTTTTTTGTGTGATTCTAAGAGTGCAATTTCTATTGCTAATAATCCTGTTTCTCATAGTAGAACTAAGCATATAGAAATAAAATACCATTTTCTTAGAGAACATGTAGAAAAGAAGACATCTCATTGGAATTTGTGAAAACAGATTATCAAATAGCAGATGTGTTTACTAAGCCCCTAGATGAGACAAAATTCAATAAATTCAAAATTGAATTAGGTATGTTAACTATTGATTAGTGTAATCACAAAATCATCAACAATAAAGTTGAAGTGGTAACAAGACATTCAAGTGATATTAAGACACATTGAAGTAGTATAAAGTACTTTGTTGTACTTATAAGTTGTGATGAACAAACAGAAATTGGCTAAGTAAGATGGTGTCGACACATTCAGTAATAATGTGTCGACTCAGGGTAGTAATGTCGACAAGTCAGAGATATTGTGTCGACACAGAAAATATGTGTCGACACTTAAGAATCTTATTGTCGACTTATCCAGGAATGTAGTGTCGACTTCACCAGGATAGTGGTGTCGACACTTACAGATTTTGTGTCGACACTTATACTAAGAGTCGACACAGAATTTCTGATGCTCTACTATATATCTCTGGTGTCGACATAACCACAAATTGGTGTCGACACATAGTAGACGAACTTGTAGTCGAGACAATAGAAGCTTGTGTCGACACAATCCATCTGTGTCGACACTTATAGTCTGTTTTTGGCGTCTTTTGATCTTCTTTAAACAGAAGGTATAAATAGGTCAAAACTCATTCTGTCGACACGCTTACAAGGTTTTCGAAATCCTGTGTCGACATTCTCTCTCTCTCTCTCTTTCTCTCATCTTTCAAGCTTTCTCAACTGATCAATGGCGCCGAAGATTGAAGACAATGTGAATGAAGGATATGAGTTGGTGTGCCAGGCCTTTGCAGCTGCCCCTCCAGATGTTCTTGGGGTTATCTCTCTCCTCTCCGACTCAGGTTTAGAATTTCTGGTCTCTGAACCATCAAAGATCTGGAAGAAGGAGGTGCACGAGTTCTTTACCTCTGCATCTGTAAACTCTGAAATTCATGAGATAAAATCCACAGTTCATGGGTCACCTGTGGAGATTACACCAAGAAAGTTAAGAACAATTCTGCAATTACCTACAATTGAGAATGAAGAGGATGTCCCTGCTTCTAAATCTAGGGAGGCTCTTCAATTGTGTGGATTGGATTCCACCATGAAAATTGGAGCAGCATTCAACAGGAAATGAATGAATCAATAGGGCAAGTTCCTGTCAGAAGTAGTTGGAAAAGTTATTCTGTGCAAGCCAGGTGGACATGATAGGATTTCTGCCTATATGTTCAGCCTAATGACCAGGATTGTTTTTACAATTCCTACGGATTGGTCATCTGTAATCTTTGAGAAGATTAAGGAAGGAATCAAGAAGCCAAATCTGGCTTGGATAATGAGTATATACCTAAGTAAGGAGATTCCTGAGGTTATGCAACAACAACCTGGAACTAAAATTAATCACATGAGAAGGATGGACATGAGATTGTTCTCCAGATGGGATAGGGTGCTGACCAAAGAGATGCCTGAAGTGGAAAGGCAGGATTCACCTGAGAAATCCCCAGGTCATGCTACCAGTACTGGGCATCCACAAGAAGAGCAAGTAAGACTAGAGGTTGAAGATCAGCCTGCATCTACACAAGTTCAGGATGCCACAATACCTGCAGCTCAAGAAGAAGAAGTAAGTATTGTACAACCCCGTACCCGGCCGAGTGGGATCCTCCCCAGGGAGCGGGCTCGGGACGTGCTGTGTGCGACGTTTTGATGTCGCCCCGTTCGAAGACGTGCGGGTGCTCGTGTGGGCGTGCGGAGGTTTTGTGTGCATAGGATTTTAATATATATATATATATATATTTAACATTATAATATATATAATATCATATTATAATACAAATATTATATATATATAAATAAGATTATATAAAAAGGGGGGGAGAATGAATTAAGGAAAAGGGAGGAAGGGGAGAGCAGGCAGGTACAGCAGGTGAAAACAAAAAAGAAAAGAGGAATAAAAAAAGGGGCAGGATCCATCGGGCTGAGAGGAAGAAAAAAGAAAAAAGGAGCCCTAATGGCTTCTCCCCCCGATCGGCCGCCTAGAGCCCAGCCGCCGTCGCCTCCCTCTCGCCTCTCCCGCCGCCGCCTCAGCAAGGAGAGGCCGAGCTCCTCTCACCCCTCTCTCATCACCGGACACTAGGGGCAGCCCGAGCGCCGCTCCCCTTCATCGCAGCCGCTGGGAGACAGGGCTGGCCGAGCCCCTCTCCCTCCTCCCGTCGCAGCCTAAGCAAGGAAGGGCCGAGCCCAGCCCTTTCTCTTCCGTCGTCAGCAAAGCACGGATCGAAGCTCGGCCTCCTCCTTCTCTCTCTCTCGGCCGCCCGAAGTCGCTGCCCGAGCCCCTTTCCTCCTCCAGTCCCGGCCGCCATCGCCCGGAGTTGAGCCCAAGCCCTCCATCCTTCTTGTCCAGTCCCGGCCGCCATCGCCCGGAGTTGAGCCCAAGCCCTCCATCCTTCTTGTCCAGTCCCGGCCGCAAGGGGGAAGCCAGCCCTAGGAGCCACTTCCTCCTCCACCCTCTTCCCATACATGTCGCAGGGAACAGGCCGAGCCTCCCTCCCCCTCCAGTTTTTCCCATCCAGGCCACCTCCAGCGGGGCCGAGCTCCTCTCGGCCCCCTCTTCCAGGCCACCTCCAGCGGGGCCGAGCTCCTCTTGGCCCCCTCTTCCCGTCGTCGCCTCGAGCAAGGCCCGACCTAAAAGGGAGATCGGCCACCGCCCTCGTCGCCTCGAGCGAAAGCTCGGCCTAAAAGGGAGATCGACCACCGGCACCGCCGCCAAGCACGCGCCAAGGGTAACGATGTCTCTACTCGGGCAGGTGAAGCCCTCGATTTACATTTGCATGGAAGCCCCTCTCCACCAACGGGTGGGGAAGGGAGCTCACCGACGGGTTGACGTTTACGTCCCCGCTATTAGTTGCATTTAGTATCCGGAAGCGTGAGTACGGATTTAGGCATGCTGTGTGAAGCCCATTCGGACGTACGAGCCGAATTGGTGATGTGCTGTGTGAAGCCCATCCGGACGTGTGAGCTGGATTGGTGATGTTCTGGGGTTCCCGGAGAGGACTCCGTGGAAGTTAGATATTATATACTTATAGGGAATACGCACCATAGCCCCAATAAAGGGGGTGTGCGCATTGTGTTTGGTCCGCTCGTGTTAGCCGATCGATGCCAAGTTGGCCGCCGCCCGTCGAGACGTTGGCGTACAGTGTTGCAGTACCAAGCAAGGAACAGCGGGCTTAAGCCCAAGCTCGTGCGGGCCCTCGAAGGCCTTCTTTTGTTTATATTGCCGGCCTGCGTGCCGATGTACGGAATTCATATTCCTGTAATAATTTATAATCTGTGATGCTCTGTGTGCGTATGTTTTACTCCTTTTGTCTTGGGCGAGTGGTGTGCTCTTGAACCGCTCGTCCCGTGGGAGCCCCGAGGTTTACGCCGGGAAGCCCCTGTTGGCCTGTTGATAGTCTTTTAGGGCAGCGGAGTTGCGCTGTTTGCAGCCCAATTGGGCAGCGTGTCGCAGAGTTACTTGGCGATGTTATGTCAGTAGTCGGGCGGGCGAGGAGCATTTTATATTGACCCGAGGTGGCATCTCTAGTTAAGAGGGAGTGGATTTGGAGATCCTCCCTAAAGGTTTTGGTCGGCCAGGAGAGCCTTCCGAAGGTGCCAAGTTAGCTCAGCCTTTGGCTTGGGAGGGGAAGAGCTTGTTAGTCTTCCGGGTATGCGGTGGGACCTCCACGCTGAGACCTTGGGTCTGTCTCTTACGTTCCTAGTCTATTGCCTAGATTGTTCGCTTGAGCGTAGTAGGTGCGCGGTCACCCCTCTTTTGGGATCTCGAACTCCACAGAAACCGGTTCCCGGTTTCAACATTTATGGTGCGGTGAGCGTGGAGTGTGACCAGCACAGAAGAACTCATGCGAAGGTCATGGCTATAGAAGAGGAACCCAGTGACGACCAGGGTCACGCGATGAAAGAAGTTTCCCCTCAGTTTCCTGTTTTCCAAATTTAGGTTGAGATGTAGTTGGGAAGGTCATTCTTGTGTGGAATGCTTTATTGATATTAGGTTCATCATGAAAGAGCGGGTCTTCATGAATGTGGAGTGGGACCTTGAGCTCTAGCCCCATTATTGTTTTTAGATCATAAGCTTCAAGTAGAGCGGAGACGATATGCTTATGTGTTTAAGGCTTTCAATTATTGAGTTGTTCCAACTTCTTTCAAGAGGATAGAACCAACTTGTCGGTGCCGGAAATAAAGTTTGAGTTTAATAACCTTCTTTGAGCATTTGAATTTATTTTCAAGTCTTTGTCAAGCTTTTCGAGCGGTTTTGGATCTCACAAGGCGAGGATCATTTGACAATGTGAGCTTTGTTTTTTCTTGTCGTATAAATTTCTTTAGTTTTCCTTCGTGAAGGACCTAAAGCCATCTTATGACCTGAAATTGAACTTGTTTTATGAAGTTCATATAAATCTAGTTGGCAAAAATACGATTTTTAATTGTAAGTTTCATTTTTTACCCCAACCTATAGCTACCGACTTCCCTATGGAATATAAATGAATAAATGCTGAATTGTTTTGGAAATTTAGCTTCTCTTCCCCTCTGAAATCCAATAAACCATCAACTTAGAGAAGCTGAGGTATGCGACAAGTTAGAGAATCTAGCAACCTAATGCATTTTCATCCGCCTTTAATTTAGTATCGGAAGAGAAGTAATTCATTGTTTTGACAAGCCAGTCCTATTTGTAGTTGATGCATAAACCTCGAGTGTTGTTTAGTTGACTACTTGTTGTGCTTCTCTACTATCGTTTGGATGTGTGTATCAAGTGAATGCAATTTATTTATAACTTATATGGTATCAGTTCGTCGAACAGATTTTATTAGCTACATAGTTCTCCTTTGATTTCTTGTTCTTAGGGAATTCACAAATCTTTTGTACGCAAAATATTTTATTGAGGTTTCTTTTTTTTTAGAGATTAGTGCAAGTGTTGTGAGAATGTTTGTGGAGTAGCGGGTATCACGAAATCCCTAATCTTTCCATGGGTTGTGATCCCGCAGGGTCCTTATTGTTCTTGCTAATGATGTAGGGCGTATTTCAATATCAGGGAGATATGTAGATTGCCCTGTTAATACCACATTCTGTTACTCTTTTGCGATTTATTTCATAACTTTGTTACTTGGTCATTTGGTTGTAGATAGATTTTGGCACGTTTATTCATTAGTCATCCTAATATTTTATATTGGGTACTGATACTTGATTAGACCTTGATCTAATGGATCAAATTTACCATCAGCGTGGATTCTTTCTTAGCCAGTAAGAATATTTTCATAAAGCTGTGCAAAATGAGGCGAGAAAGGAGGAGCCGATGATTGATATTCTTGAGATAAATAAGCTAAGGCAGCAGTTACTTTTCCTGGCATATTTGCGGGATCGGCGTTTAATGTTTGTTTCTGGTTCAGATATTAGTAATCATGAAGTGTTTAGAGTTTTCATGCCAGGAAATATAACAAGGCTTTATGACCTTAAGGGTTCTTCAAGGTCGCGCTACAATCTAGATTGCAACGGGAACAACGAAGTTCTTCCAGATCAGAACTTAATTGAGGGGTCGATGAAGAAAAACCGTGAGCTCATCTTGGGAATCATTGATTTCATGCGACAGCATACATGGGATAAACATTTAGAAACATGGGTGAAAGGTTCGGGCATTCTCAGGGGGCCAAAAATGTTTCCCCCATGGCTTTTTTGCCGGAGCAATACACGGAACGCTTCAGAAAAGCCATGTTGGCATATTTTCTTGTGGTACTTGATCAGTGGTCTTATCTCTGCTCCTTAACTTTGAGCATTTTCTTGTTTATTATCAGCCCGAGGAGCCAAAATTCTTGATCGGCCCTATTCTTATGGTTCCTGCCTATATCGTTGAATCGGTAATTGTTTCTTTATCCCCATGTTAAGGTCCCCGTTGCTAAAAGTGCTGACATTTTTATTTTTCAAATCATGCAATAGAGATGTTCAGAGTTTTTAAGGTTATTCCACACTGCATTATACACACTCGGCGGTTGGAGGTTGTTTGGAGAGGAGACCCCGAGAAGACCCGCTGTCCAGGCTACCATCGAGCTGGCAGGTCTGTAGGCTCACTCGGCGGTTGGAGGTTGTTTGGAGAGGAGACCCCGAGAAGACCCGCTGTCCAGGCTACCATCGAGCTGGCAGGTCTGTAGGCTCACTCGGCGGTTGGAGGTTTTGGAGAGGAGACCCCGAGAAGACCCGCTGTCCAGGCTACCATCGAGCTGGCAGGTCTGTAGGCTCACTCGGTGGTTGGAGTTGGTTTTGGAGAGGAGACCCCGAGAAGACCCGCTGTCCAGGCTACCATCGAGCTGGCAGGTCTGTAGGCTCACTCGGTGGTTGGAGTTGGTTTTGGAGAGGAGACCCCGAGAAGACCCGCTGTCCAGGCTACCATCGAGCTGGCAGGTCTGTAGGCTCACTCGGCGGTTGGAGGTTGTTTGGAGAGGAGACCCCGAGAAGACCCGCTGTCCAGGCTACCATCGAGCTGGCAGGTCTGTAGGCTCACTCGGTGGTTGGAGTTGGTTTTGGAGAGGAGACCCCGAGAAGACCCGCTGTCCAGGCTACCATCGAGCTGGCAGGTCTGTAGGCTCACTCGGCGGTTGGAGGTTGTTTGGAGAGGAGACCCCGAGAAGACCCGCTGTCCAGGCTACCATCGAGCTGGCAGGTCTGTAGGCACACTCGGCGGTTGGAGGTTGTTTGGAGAGGAGACCCCGAGAAGACCCGCTGTCCAGGCTACCATCGAGCTGGCAGGTCTGTAGGCTCACTCGGCGGTTGGAAGTTGGTTTTGGAGAGGAGACCCCGAGAAGACCCGCTGTCCAGGCTACCATCGTGCTGGCAGGTCTGTAGGCTCACTCGGTGGTTGGAGGTTGTTTGGAGAGGAGACCCCGAGAAGACCCGCTGTCCAGGCTACCATCGAGCTGGCAGGTCTGTAGGCTCACTCGGTGGTTGGAGTTGGTTTTGTAGAGGAGACCCCGCGAAGACCCGCTGTCCAGGCTACCATCGAGCTGGCAGGTCTGTAGGCTCACTCGGCGGTTGGAGGTTTTGGAGAGGAGACCCCGAGAAGACCCGCTGTCCAGGCTACCATCGAGCTGGCAGGTCTGTTGGCTCACTCGGTGGTTGGAGTTGGTTTTGGAGAGGAGACCCCGAGAAGACCCGCTGTCCAGGCTACCATCGAGCTGACAGGTCTGTAGGCTCACTCGGTGGTTGGAGGTTGTTTGGAGAGGAGACCCCGAGAAGACCCGCTGTCCAGGCTACCATCGAGCTGGCAGGTCTGTAGGCTCACTCGGTGGTTGGAGTTGGTTTTGGAGAGGAGACCCCGAGAAGACCCGCTGTCCAGGCTACCATCGAGCTGGCAGGTCTGTAGGCTCACTCGGTGGTTGGAGTTGGTTTTGGAGAGGAGACCCCGAGAAGACCCGCTGTCCAGGCTACCATCGAGCTGGCAGGTATGTAGGCTCACTCGGTGGTTGGAGGTTGTTTGGAGAGGAGATCCCGAGAAGACCCGCTATCCAGGCTACCATCGAGCTGGCAGGTCTGTAGGCTCACTCGGTGGTTGGAGGTTGTTTGGAGAGGAGACCCCGAGAAGACCCGCTGGCCAGGCTCTCATCAAGCTGGCAGAGCTGTAGGCTCACTAAGTGGTTGGAGGTTGTTTGGAGACTTTTGCACTACCCCGAGCCTGGCTCGGCCCCGGGTAGACTCGCTGCTCAGACGCTCATTAGCTGGGCAGGGCGGTAGACACGCCTGGGGGGAAAGGACTTGGACTTGGAAAAGGTCTTGGAAAGGGCTTGATCTCATAGGAAAGCGAGAAAATGTGCAATGCTTCTTCAAAAGGGGAATAACCATAGTTTAAACCGCAATTGAGATCAATAGTTTCTTTTTGATGAACTGAATAGACTGATATTAATACATCACTTGTTTTATTTCTTATGAAAATAGTTAAATTGTTTGCAAAGCCGGCCGTATAAAAAACATCATCCGTTTTCATGACATGAAAAGGTAGCGTTGTCGATCTTGTTTCCTTTAATGTTGATCTTGCTGATACATAAAATGTTTAGGAGATAACGGAGTAATTGTGTTTATTCGAAGCACGCCCATCTGAAATAACAAACCCTTGCATTTCAAAACGTATACTGCCGTTGACTTCCACGTCAGTTGATAATTTGGTTGGATTTTTAATAAATAGATTGATTCTTACTGCATGTTCATGATAGTGAGTTGATTCTTATTCAAGCCCTGGTCTGGAGCTCTTTTTATCTCCAAGTGGAGAATTCTCTCAAACTTTTTTTTGAGTCGGAACCCACTCGCCGAGTACTTGGGGTTGGACATTTCTTTTCGAGCTTGGACAACCTCGAAAAGAGCGGGGATTGTGTACAACCCCGTACCCGGCCGAGTGGGATCCTCCCCAGGGAGCGGGCTCGAGACGTGCTGTGTGCGACATTTTGATGTCGCCCCGTTCGAAGACGTGCGGGTGCTCGTGTGGGCGTGCGGAGGTTTTGTGTGCATAGGATTTTAATATATATATATATATTTAACATTATAATATATATAATATCATATTATAATACAAATATTATATATATATAAATAAGATTATATAAAAAGGGGGGGAGAATGAATTAAGGAAAAGGGAGGAAGGGGAGAGCAGGCAGGTACAGCAGGTGAAAACAAAAAAGAAAAGAGGAATAAAAAAAGGGGCAGGATCCATCGGGCTGAGAGGAAGAAAAAAGAAAAAAGGAGCCCTAATGGCTTCTCCCCCGATCGGCCGCCTGGAGCCCAGCCGCCGTCGCCTCCCTCTCGCCTCTCCCGCCGCCGCCTCAGCAAGGAGAGGCCGAGCTCCTCTCCCCCTCTCTCATCACCGGACACTAGGGGCTGCCCGAGCGCCGCTCCCCTTCATCGCAGCCGCTGGGAGACAGGGCTGGCCGAGCCCCTCTCCCTCCTCCCGTCGCAGCCTAAGCAAGGAAGGGCCGAGCCCAGCCCTTTCTCTTCCGTCGTCAGCAAAGCACGGATCGAAGCTCGGCCTCCTCCTTCTCTCTCTCCGGCCGCCCGAAGTCGCTGCCCGAGCCCCTTTCCTCCTCCAGTCCAGGCCGCCATCGCCCGGAGTTGAGCCCAAGCCCTCCATCCTTCTTGTCCAGTCCCGGCCGCCATCGCCCGGAGTTGAGCCCAAGCCCTCCATCCTTCTTGTCCAGTCCCGGCCGCAAGGGGGAAGCCAGCCCTAGGAGCCGCCTCCTCCACCCTCTTCCCATACATGTCGCAGGGAACAGGCCGAGCCTCCCTCCCCCTCCAGTTTTTCCCATCCAGGCCACCTCCAGCGGGGCCGAGCTCCTCTCGGACCCCTCTTCCAGGCCGCCTCCAGCGGGGCCGAGCTCCTCTCGGCCCCCTCTTCCCGTCGTCGCCTCGAGCAAGGCCCGACCTAAAAGGGAGATCGGCCACCGCCCTCGTCGCCTCGAGCGAAAGCTCGGCCTAAAAGGGAGATCGGCCACCGCCCTCGTCGCCTCGAGCGAAAGCTCGGCCTAAAAGGGAGATCGACCACCGGCACCGCCGCCAAGCACGCGCCAAGGGTAACGATGTCTCTACTTGGGCAGGTGAAGCCCTCGATTTACATTTGCATGGAAGCCCCTCTCCACCAACGGGTGGGGGAAGGGAGCTCACCGACGGGTTGACGTTTACGTCCCCGCTATTAGTTGCATTTAGTATCCGGAAGCGTGAGTACGGATTTAGGCATGCTGTGTGAAGCCCATTCGGACGTACGAGCCGAATTGGTGATGTGCTGTGTGAAGCCCATCCGGACGTGTGAGCCGGATTGGTGATGTTCTGGGGTTCCCGGAGAGGACTCCGTGGAAGTTAGATATTATATACTTATAGGGAATACGCACCATAGCCCCAATAAAGGGGGTGTGCGCATTGTGTTTGGTCCGCTCGTGTTAGCCGATCGATGCCAAGTTGGCCGCCGCCCGTCGAGACGTTGGCGTACAGGTGTTGCAGTACCAAGCAAGGAACAGCGGGCTTAAGCCCAAGCTCGTGCGGGCCCTCGAAGGCCTTCTTTTGTTTATATTGCCGGCCTGCGTGCCGATGTACGGAATTCATATTCCTGTAATAATTTATAATCTGTGATGCTCTGTGTGCGTATGTTTTACTCCTTTTGTCTTGGGCGAGTGGTGTGCTCTTGAACCGCTCGTCCCGTGGGAGCCCCGAGGTTTACGCCGGGAAGCCCCTGTTGGCCTGTTGATAGTCTTTTAGGGCAGCGGAGTTGCGCTGTTTGCAGCCCAATTGGGCAGTGTGTCGCAGAGTTACTTGGCGATGTTATGTCAGTAGTCGGGCGGGCGAGGAGCATTTTATATTGACCCGAGGTGGCATCTCTAGTTAAGAGGGAGTGGATTTGGAGATCCTCCCTAAAGGTTTTGGTCGGCTAGGAGAGCCTCCGAAGGTGCCAAGTTAGCTCAGCCTTTGGCTTGGGAGGGGAAGAGCTTGTTAGTCTTCCGGGTATGCGGTGGGACCTCCACGCTGAGACCTTGGGTCTGTCTCTTACGTTCCTAGTCTATTGCCTAGATTGTTCGCTTGAGCGTAGTAGGTGCGCGGTCACCCCTCTTTTGGGATCTCGAACTCCACAGAAACCGGTTCCCGGTTTCAACAAGTATACCAGCTCAGCAAGTTTATTCACCTACACAAACTGTATCTACTCATGACTAGGTACAGGTGCAGGGGGAGCTGGTGTATTTTCCTACAAAAGAGATTTCTAATATTTCTATTTCTGCACAGGTCCAGGGGAGCAAGTGCAAGAAGATGCTCAAATTGATCAATCTCCAAATTTGAATACTGCAAATGATCAAGCCCAGAAGGAATATACTCTGGAGGAGTTATTTCCAAATGATGAAATAATTACTGATAGTCTGGAAGTGGAGCAAGAAATTGAGGGGGAGCCAGTGCATGTTGAGACTGTACAACATGGCACTGAAGCAGCTGTTTCTCCTCCTCCCAAAGAAAGAGTTCAAATTGAGAGTACTTCTGATTCTGAGAATGAAGAAGCCAGGGTGGCTAAAAAGAGAAAACTTATGGTCTTCCAGAGAAGGAGCAAGAGCTATAAGCAGGCTCTATAGTCTACAGCACATCACACTCCTTCTGACTTTGATTATAACAAGTTCTTGGTAGATTTACAAGTGAAATTGGATGAATACAGAGTGGCTATAGAAAAATATGTTGATGAGAACAACAAGTCCCTGCAATTTGACTTAGCTCAAGATATAAAATCAATTAGGTTTGAGGTCAATATGCATAAGAAGGAAATGACAGATTGCTTCCATAAGGGAGGTAATGCTGTGGTATATCTGGCAAAACAACAGCAGACTATCATCCCTAAGGTGGGTGACATTGCTTTAAAGCAAAGCTATGTCTTGGAAAATCAGATAAGGATGAATGAGAATTTAACTGCATCTCATCATGAGATCATTAAGGAATTGAAGAAGATTGTTCCAGGCCTGCCTGCAGATAGAGCAAAAGAAATGGAAGAATTTGATAAGAACTTTCAAGATGCTATTGCTTCTGTTAAGACTGCAATCACTACCTCTCAAAAGGAAATATCTGACAAGCTTCTAAAGTTAAAACCATTTTTTAAAGAGGGTGTGAATTATCTGGATGGCCAAATCAGATTTCAAAAGGAAGATCTCAGAGATCATGTTTCTAGAGAAGCCATAAAGGGGGAGAGGATGCTAGTTCATGCAGGCTCAGAGCACACCAAATGGGTGACCAATAGTATTCGAGCCACATTGGGATATCCACCATTGTGTGATGATGCTATGGTGGCTGAGTCAGGAATACAAACAAGTCTACTTGAAGGCAATCAACCTGAGGTTGCTCAAGTCATTTACCCCCCTCCAGATTATGATATGATTGATCAGCAGGTTCAAGGGATGTATAGTCCTCCAAAGGAGGTTACTAATATCGTGATTGGGAAGGTTGATAAGCCTGAGGCTACTTTGAAAGACCAGCAAGATGCTCTTCTATCTAAGAAAAGGTTTAGAGAGCAGGCAGAACTTAAGCCAGACTTTGAGCTGTGGAGTCCTACTTCCAGAAATATAATACTCACTGCATGGAAGGCTGTCAAAGACCAAGTGCAGGAAAGAGGCAAGTGGTACAATGAGATGGAATGGCAGAACTATGAAGCCAGGCAAGAGGCCATTGTACAGTTCAGAAGAAAAGCTAAGCTGGGGAGGCTGCCTCCAGATGCTCAGGAGCCAAGCAAGTACTTCCCAAAGCCCTTTCATTATTTTGAAAGGCAAAGGCTCAAGGAAGAAGCAAAGAAGAAGGCTGATCTAAAAGGCAAGAAGCCAGCTGAAGACTCTGAAGCTCCTGTGAAGGCTCAAGTTCTATCTGGCAAAGGGATTGTCATTAAAGAGCCTGATCAGTCTTAATTCTTAGTTCTTTTAAAGTGTTTTGTAATGTTTTGATTAAATCATTAGATGTAAATCTCTGTATTCAAACATTATCAAGTTATAAACAAAATGTTGTGTGAAATCATATAATGTTCATTCTGTGATGTATGGTTTTTATTTTGTTTATATTAAGTATTCCTGTTATGTCATATATCATCAGTTTATACTTTTTATAAATGGTGCATATCATTGGCTATAGGGTTATGACTTCTCCAAATAGGGGGAGATTGTTGGGTACATTGGAAAATATGTACCTGATTTGAAGAAGCCCAACTTAGCTCAATGATATACATCAAGGTGTATTTGATGTTGTTTTGAGTTGACATGTGCAGGTGAAGAAGTATCAAATAATGCAGAAAAATATTCTAAGTCCACATGTCGACACCTGAAGAAATTGTGTCGACACTTCAGAATATTTGTGTCGACACTTCAGAATATCAGTGTCGACACAGAGAAAGATAGTCGACCACATTTATGTCGACACTGGGAAGCAGTGTCGACACATAAAGAAAATAGTCGACATCAACTATCTCAACACTGGGAAGCAGTGTCGACACCGTGAAAGATAGTCGACCAGAGAAAGTTAGTCGACACCGTGAAAGATAGTCGACCAGAGAAAGTTAGTTGACTAGTGAAAGATAGTCGACCAGAGAAAGATAGTCGACTCACAGAAGAAGATAGTCGACCACAACTGTGTCGACACTGGGTGGATGTGTCGACACCAGAAGACTGAGTCGACACATATTGGCAGAAGTCGACTATGCTTGTGTCGACACCAGAAGACTGAGTCGACACATTTTGGCAGAATTGAAGATTGCTGTGTCGACACCAAAAGGCTGAGTCGACACATACTAAGTTCTGAATCTACAACAACTGTGTCGACACACAGGACTTGTGTCGACACACTGCAGAGTCTAGACCAAGTTATTTTCTGACGAAGCTGTGTCGACTTAAAGGCAACTTAGTCGACATCATCAAAGACTGTGTCGACACCAAAGTCACTTGTGTCGACACAGATAGACAGATTGGTCTCGACACTTTCTAACTGACTGTCTCGACATTTTGCTGTCCAAGGCTAAGGTACAAGAACTGTTTGAAGACTTGACAGCTGTGGGTTGCCACCGTTTAACTGAAGCTGTCAGACCTGTCAGAAAACAGTTAGAAACCGGATCAGCCGGTTACCATGAAGAAAGTCTATAAATAGACACATTCAGAAGGAATTAAAAGGCAGCTAAGCTAAGAAAAATAATAGAAGAAGATCTAAGAAGAAGAAACAGAAGGATTACGATCCTGTTGAAGTTTCAATTCAAGAAAGTGAAAAAGAAGATCTTCATCAGAAGGTCTAAGAAGAAGAAGTCTGAAGTATCAGTAAAGGTGTTGGATAGAGGGAGATCCAGTCATCTTGAAGAAGAAGAAGGAAGCCATCAGTGGTTTCTCAAGAAGCTGTTTGGAAATCAACTCAGCTAAGTTCAGATTCAAGAAGCTTTGAAGAAAGCTCAGATTCAGTTGATTTCATCAGCTGATCAAGAAGTGTCTTGTCCTCTTCTCTCTCAACAAAGGCAAGACATCAAAATATCTTTTTCTTAATTTCTGTAGTATCTGTTTACACAGATCTGAGTTGTAAGCCTGTGTTATAAAGGCTGAGTGTAGGAGAGGTGATCTCTGAGTGGTAGGGCTATTTGCCTGAGTGTAGGAGAAGATTATTCTCTGAGTGGTAGGCCTTGAGGCAAGGCTGAGGTAGGGCTGTTGAGCCTGAGTTGTAGGAACCTATCCTGGTTCTGAGCTGTAGGATCTGAGGATCTGAGTATAGTGGAAGTTTGGCCGAATCTAGCACATTGCTAGATAGGTGAAGGGGGAAGTGGATGTGCCCAGATCTTGGGGAACCACTATAAAACATTGTGCAATCTGTGATGATTAGTTTTCTGTGAATGCTGTGCTAGATAATTTAATCTGTAATTGAATTCTGCCTAGATTTATAGACAAGAAATTAGAACCTATTCACCCCCCCTCTAGGTGTTTAGGTTGTCTTGAAAGTAAAACTATCAATTACCCTCTAGTGTCAAATAGTTCTTCAACATTTATATTTTCTGTAGGATACAGTCTTGGATCTGAGGGTAGGATTCTGAAAAGAATCTGAGTTATAAACCTGTACTATAAAGGCTGAGGTATGGTCATTTATTGACCTAAGTGTAGGGCAGTCCTTCCAGCCTGAGTTGTTGGGCTTTAGAGCCTGAGGTAGGTGATTATTGAATCATTGAGTTATAGGGCCTTAAGCCTTAGTTGTAGGTCTTGAAGGAGACTAAGTGGTCCTCCGGGATCGTGTTGTAAGCTCTTAAGGAGCCAAGTATTAGGGAAGAGCCTTGTCTAATACACTATTGGAAAGGTGGAGAGGAATAGTGAAAGTACCCATAAATTGGGGAACCACTACAAAATTACTGTATCTTCTAGTTGATGGGGAAATCTTAACTTACTAATCATCAAGCACAACAAAATAAGGTATAGGTCTAGACAATTTTAAAAGAGACTTAAAACCTATTCACCCCTCCCACCCCCCCCCTCTAGGTGTCAGCTGACCTTGAAAACAAAGTCTTTTATATGGTATCAGAGAGATGTTGCTCCAGAAAGGCTTAATAGTCTGAGAAGATCTCTAAGGTAAGCAAATAGATAGTCCTTATGGGTTCTGGAGTGAACTATAGGGAGCTGGGTGCCATGAAGCTTCCAATCTGTAGGAAGGAATGGTTTGGCATATAGAAGAAGAGGGTTAGGCTTTTCATGGAAGCATCTGACCCAAGGATTTTTTTTATCACTATCAAGGAGGGACCTTTCATCCCCATGAAAGTGTTAGTTCTAAATGCAAACGAGCAGACACGTACGACTTATGCTGAGATGACAAAGGATGAAGTCATCCTTGCAACCATGGACAAAAGAGCTTAGAATATCATTATTAGTGTAACACCCCAAAATGTTGTAGGAGCGACGGGGATCACTTTTGGCCAAGACAAGGTTTTGGTGCAGGTGACACGGGCCCCGACACGGGCGTGCCGGAGGCCGTGTCAGGCATGTCGAGCTCGGGCCATCGAGCTGGCCGTGTAGTCGACCAGTTCAGGTCGACGATGGTCGTGTGGAGGAACAGGGTCTAGGACACGGGCGTGTCCCAGGCCGTGTCACACCTGGGCTGTACGGCGGGGTACACGGGCAGTGACACGGGCACGAACACGGGCGTGTCTAGTTTGACACGGGCGTGTCTGATGCCGTGTCACCAAGCCGTGTACCTCTCTGACTACAAAATGTTGGTCGATTGCATACGGGGGGGCGTGACACGGGTCCCGACACGGGCGTGTCGCAGGTGACACGGGCGTGTCGGAGGCCGTGTCACAAGCCGTGTTGCTGGTTTTCAATTTTGGTCGAGACGGCGAATGAGCTATACGGCCAGGCACACGGCCGTGTGTGAACCCGTGTTCGGCCCAGTTTTTGTGATTTTAGATCTAATCCTGGCCGTTCGTTTCCTTGGCTTTGGATCCGATGGTGGGGGGCTGCTCCTGGGTGGTTTTAGCCGGGAATAGGGTTTTGAAACCCTTATTTCACTTGGGTACTCTCTCTCTAAAATCTAGAGAGAAGGGAGAGCTTGGAGGAGGAAGAAGGTGGTCAACTCCGGCGGCCGGTGGAGATTCAGAGCTCCAAATCGCGAGCCGTCTTCGGATCCGCGGAGGCAAGGAGATTGCGGTGCTTTTCTTCCACATAGATTTTCATGGCGCTGCGGAAGAACGCAAGGGTAACGATTTCTCATCCTTGGGCATGTGAAGCACTTTTTCCCTTTGCATAGGAAGCCCTCTCTCGCGAGTGAGCGAAGAGTTGGAGCGTTCCTTGGGGTAGATATGTAAAGTCCCCCTTGTGTAGAGTCCGTATGCGAAAACGGACATAGGCATTGTGTGTGATGCCTATCCGGACAAGTAGAGCCGGATCGGTGATGTTGCATTGCATATGAACCGGGGAAGACTCCGGGTGCTTGGGCATTTTTCGGGTTTTCTACGTGGTAGATTGCATCAGGGAGCCTTGGAGATTAACTCCAAGGTGCACCCGGAAAACTGGGCAAAAGCGGGTTTTGCCAACACGGTGGCCGGGGAGCCAACTTGAACATAACCGGGTTATGTGATTATTGTGATGGAAACGGGACTCGGTGAGTCTTGGCCTGCGCATATGGCTTAAATTGTCGTTGCGGTGTGAGCACGGGTCAGGCGGAACCGTACCCGGTCTATGTCGTTCGGTAGGACTGTTGGCATGGATGAGGGTCTTCGGCGGTCTAAGGCTTAAATTGTCGTGACCAAGGCCAGGAAGGCAAAATGCTCATATGGATGACCGTCCAAGAGGCGGTGGTGGATTGGGAACGTCTATGGCTTGAATTGACGTGACGTTGGCCGGTTCGCCGAGAATGTGCCCTGAGTGAACGGGGTGTGTGGCCGTGCGAGGCCACGCCTGTGGTGAAGTGCAAATACTTTATATAATTGCCTATGCTAATAAAGTGCAGGGAAAGAGCATTGCCGCCGCGAATGTGGGGGCGGGATCGTTATAATTTGGTCAGCATTGCTGACCGTTGCTATTATTTGCCATCGGGCTGTGGTTTGTGGCTTGCAGGTGCTGCGGAGCAGAGCGGGAAATAGCGGGCTAAAGACCTTGTTGCTGTGCCGGCCCTCGAAGGCCTAATTGCTTATGTTTCTTTCCCGTTTTTCATGTATGGCCGGCCTGCGTGCCGAAGTTGGAAAACACTACTTTTGTTAAGTGAACAGTGTAAGGCCTTAAGGCCATTTCTCCTTTGGTGTATGTATACATTCCTGAGTTTGTAGTGGACATTCATGCTATTGTGGCTGGGTTCTTATTTCTTTTGCAACCTAATAAATTGCTTCCGCTAGGTGTTGTGTAGGACGACATGATTGGTTGAATGGTTTCAACGCGTAACCATCCGGTCTGTCCGTAGTATATGGCGTCGGGCCCCGGCCGAACCTACTGCTATATGTTATGCGACGGATAGGGGTGTTACAAATTGGTATCAGACTACTAGTTTGGGTCAAACTTAAATGAATTCGTGGACGAATTCACTTTAAGGGGTGGTGAGCACATGTGTGCGTCATCGCTATAACAAGAAAATAACCCATGAATGTCCACTTAGGAATGAAAATACACATGTTTGAGGAACCTGCGTGTTCCTATAATTGCTGTTTGCAGTAATTTTTGGTCGCTTATCGGTGTTTTGCATGATTATAGGTGACCAGTAGGGGTGCTGGGCCGTCAGAACGGCCAGGTTCCGAGCCAAGCAGTGCGCCAAGTGAAGCGCCTGCAACACCTCCGTCTGCCGAGACCATTAGGTTGGTGGCAGAAGCGGTCATGGCAATGATCAATGCGCAGCCTGCAAGGCAGGTGCAGCAGCCTTCTCCTGCTGTGGAGCAAGTACCGCTTCAGACGGCAGAGCAAAGAAGGGTTGAGCAAGTAGGTTTGGAGCCAGAGTTGCCTCGGAGAGCAACTGAAAGACAACTGAAGCATGTGATGGGCTTTCATCCACCGATATTCACGGGGGCAGAAACCCCGACCCAAGCAGAGGATTGGCTCTCAATGGTCAACAGAGTGATGACTGCGACGGAAACGGAAGAGTGGCAGAAGACCACTATAGCGACGTTCCTTTTGGATGGGGACGCAAGACTAAGGTGGGAAGGCCTAGAGCTACATCAGTTGCGGGGAAGGCTGTTGGCCGAAGTTTCGATGGAGGAGTTTGCGAGACTATTCATGGCCCGATACCTCCCCTCGGCGCAGAGAATTGTACTAGAAAGCGAATTTCAGAAGTTGGTGCAAGGGTATTGCACCATTGATGAGTACCTCCACAAGTTTATTCGGTTGGGGAGATATGCCGACGCTACCTTCGCAGACGAGGAGCGCAAGACGAGCCGCTTCTATGAAGGGCTAAGAGACGAATTAAGGTTGCTACTGTCGGGGCCCAAGGCGCAGGGTTTCATGACCCTGGTCAGTTCGGCCCAGTCCTTGGAGAAGGACATGAAGAATGTCCAAGCGAAAAAGGAATCCGGTAGTAAGAAAGCGGAGTTCAAGGCACCGACTACGTCGAAGTCGGGCTACCGCAGATTCTATAAGAAAGCTAAGACGTCGGGTCCAGCTTCTTCAGGTGCCTCGGGGGCAACTACCAATCGAACCCCGGGCGCTTGTTTCACGTGTGGAAAGATGGGGCACTTTGCCCGTGATTGCTGGAGTGGACGCTCAAAGTCTGAAAGGAAATAAGGAGCTATCTACGAGGAGAAGGGCAAAGCGGTGGAGTCGACCGCGTCCCACTATGCTCCAACTCAGCCTAGAGTCTATAACTTGGGCCAGCAGGAGGCCATCAAACAAGTTGACGTGGTGACAGGTACGAGTTAATTTTCAGCAAGTTAACTTTATACACTGTTGTCTATTGCTTGTTAGCCTAATATTGTTTGTATAGGCTTTGTTGTGATTAGTGATAGTCCGGCACGGGCACTGTTCGATACGGGAGCTTCACACTCCTTCTTGTCCGAAAGCTTTATATCGCGCATCGGAGTCCCTTCTTCGATGGCGAAGGACAAGTTGGATGTGCTGCTACCGAACGGGTGCTCGATGCGTGCGGACAGGGTGTGCACCGTAAAGGTTCACATTGGGAGCCAAGAGTTAGACTTGCTAGCGTCATTGCTGTCTCTAGTAGAGTTCGACGTGATCTTTGGAATGGATTGGCTGTCAGAGCAGAAGGCTTGGATTGACTGCGACCGGAAGGAGGTCAAGCTGGGTGTAGGGCGGGAGACTACACGAGTGGCTGAAGGGGTCGAGTAAGACACTGATGTCTGCTCTTCAGGTGGTGAAGGCAGTTCGTGCTAGTGCAGAGCTGTTCTTCGCATTAGTGGAGGCCGCAGAGCCGAAGTCCACTTTGGATGAGATCCCCGTGGTATGCGAGTACCCACATGTGTTTCCGGATAGCCTTCCTGGAGCCCCACCACAGAGATAGATTGATTTCACGATCGAGCTCGTGCCGGGTGCCAAACCCGTGTCACGTGCTCCTTATAGGTTGGCGCCAAAGGAGATGGCGGAGTTAAAGGTTCAGCTGGAGGAGATGATGGAGCAAGGCTATGTGCGTCCAAGCTCGTCGCCTTGGAGCGCACCGGTCCTCTTCGTTAAGAAGAAGGACGGGAGTATACGGCTGTGTATCGACTACAGAGAGTTGAACAAGCTGACGGAGAAGAACAAGTACCCGATCCCGAGGATTGATGATCTCTTTGATCAGTTAGTCGGATCGTCAGTATATTCTAAGTTGGACTTGAAGTCGGGGTACTATCAGCTGAGGATAAGGGAATGTGATATCCCGAAGACGGCGTTCAGCACAAGGTATGGGCATTTTGAGTTCACGGTCATGCCGTTTGGACTGACGAATGCGCCATCAGTATTTATGGACTTGATGAACAGGACATTGCGAGATTTCCTGGATCGCTTTGTGATCGTCTTTATTGACGATATATTGGTGTACTCGCAGTGCGAAGAAGATCACTTCAAGAACTTGTATATGGTGTTGGAGACTTTGAGGAGGAATGAGCTGTATGCAAAGTTCTCCAAGTACGAGTTCTGGCTACCCTCGGTAGCGTTCCTTGTTTATATTGTTAGTGGGGAAGGTATAGCGGTGGATCCGGCGAAGATTGTTGCGATACGGGAGTGGCCTGCGTTGTCTTCTGTCGCGGAAGTCCGTAGTTTTCTCGGGCTTGCCGGATATTACAGGCGCTTCGTAGAGAACTTCTCGCGGATATCATTACCTCTCACGAAGTTGACAAGGAAAGATCAGAAATTCTTGTGGACGCAAGAGTGCGTGCAAGCTTTTGAGGAGCTGAAGAGGCGGTTGACCACGGCGCCAGTGCTTAGTTCGCCGAGTGGGACCGAGGGCTTCGAGGTGTATAGCGACGCTTCGGGTAGTGGCTTGGGCTGCGTGTTGTTGCAGCATGGGAGCATGATAGCGTATGGATCGCGTCAGTTGAAGGTGCATGAAAGAAATTATCCGGTGCACGACTTGGAGTTGGCGGCCGTGATATTTGCACTCAAGTTGTGGAGGCACTACCTTTACGGCGTAAGGGTCGATATATACACCGATCACAAGAGCCTAAAATACTTGTTGGATCAAAAGGACCTTAATATGAGGCAGAGGAGGTGGATGGAGTTCCTGGGGGACTACACCTTCAAAATACATTATGTACCCGGGAAGGGCAATGCAGTTGCGGATGCGCTGAGCCGCAGGGTTCCCGCCCAAGCCAACTGGTTGTCAGTGCATGATGAGCGGCTAGTACGGGAGTTGGAGGAGCTTGAGATCTATTGCGTTGACAAGCAGACGAGCGCCAAAGCAATGTTAAACTGGACAGAGGTGCAGTATGACCTGGCTGACCGGGTTCGGCAGGCATTGGAGTTAGATGACTCCATGAAGGAGCTTATGGAGGTCGCTCTGGATGGGTCAAATTCCCAGTTCTCGGTGGAAGATGGTTTATTAAGGAAGGATCATCAGTTGTGCGTCCCGAGTGGGGGTAACCTCCGGGCGGAGTTGATGTACGAGGCTCATCACACCAAGTACTCAATCCACCCAGGGAGCATGAAGATGTATCGTGATCTCAAAAAGATGTTTTGGTGGTCGGGGCTTAAGAAAGATGTGGCATTATTTGTGGCTAGGCGGAATGCCAAAAGCCGGGAGGATTTCTGAAGTCCTTGCCTATACCAGAGTGGAAATTCGACGATATATCTATGGACTTTGTGCACGGGTTGCCAAGGTCGCAGAAGGGGAACGACGCCATTTGGGTGATCGTAGATCGGCTAACCAAGGTGTCGCATTTCATTCCGCATAGGAAGGATGACTCGGTGGAGAAGCTGGCGAAGCTATACGTGGGCAATATTGTTAGGCTGCATGGTGTTCCCCGTAGCATTGTGAGTGATCGCGATGGGCGGTTCACGTCAAATGATTAGAGGTTGGTGCAGCAGATGCTGGGGACAAAGTTAAAGTTCAGCACAGCTTTCCATCCGCAGACGGATGGGCAGACCGAGAGGGTCAATAGAACGATGGAGGACATGCTACGCATGTGTGTTCTGGATTTCGGTAAGCATTGGGAAGACCACCTGTATTTGGTGGAGTTCGCGTACAACAACAGCTACCAAGCAAGTATACAAATGGCGCCCTTCGAGGCCCTGTATGGTAGGAAGTGTCGCACACCGTTATCGTGGCTTGAAACGGGTGAGGCAAGGTTGTACAAGAAGCAGGAGGTGGAGAGTGCTACCTCGTTAATGCGGATCTTTCGGGAGCGCTTGCTGATCGCTCAGGACCGGCAGGCGAAGTATTACAATGCCAAGCACCGGAACGTGGAGTTCACGGTAGGCGATTGGGTATATCTTATAGTGAAGCCATTCAAGGGGGTTTCATGGGTGAGACGCTTGAAGAAGCTGAGCCCAAGATACCTTGGACCTTTTGAGGTTCTGGAGCGAGTCGGCAAAGCGGCATACCGTTTGAGGTTATCGGAGGAATTAGGTGGTTTACATGATGTGTTCCACATTTCAGTGTTGCGGAAGGCGGTGCAAGAGCCTTCGGAGGTGATCGCGGTTGACCAAGTGCCGGTGGACGAGGGGTTGACGACTAGGGTCAAGCCCATTCATATTGAAGATGTTGAGGTCAAGAGACTCCGTAACAAGGAGATCCGGATGGTTAAGGTCCAGTGGGATAATTGCGGGCGCGAAGAGCTCTCTTGGGAACGGGAGCAGACTATGCTGGAGGAGTACCCGGAATTGTTCCGCTCAGGTACTGATTTACGTTTAGTCCTGTTTTGCCTTTATTAATTTCGTGGGCGAAATTCTTTAAGGATGGTAGAATTGTAACACCCCAAAATGTTGTAGGAGCGACGGGGATCACTTTTGGCCAAGACAAGGTTTTGGTGCAGGTGACACGGGCCCCGATACGGGCGAGTCGGAGGCCATGTCGGGCGTGTCGAGCTCGGGCCGTCGAGCTGGCCGTGTAGTCGACCAGTTCAGGTCGACGATGGTCGTGTGGAGGAACACGGCCTAGGACATGGGCGTGTCCCAGGCCGTGTCACACCTGGGCTGTACGGCGGGGTACACGGGCAGTGACACGGGCACGAACATGGGCGTGTCTAGTTTGACACGGGCGTGTCTGATGCCGTGTCACCAAGCCGTGTACCTCTCTGACTGCAAAATGTTGGTCGATTGCACACGGGGGGGGCGTGACACGGATCCTGACACGGGCGTGTCGCAGGTGACACGGGCGTGTCGGAGGCCGTGTCACATGCCGTGTTGCTGGTTTTCAATTTTGGTCGAGACGGCGAATGAGCTACACGGCCAGGCACACGGCCGTGTGTGAACCCGTGTTCGGCCCAGTTTTTGTGATTTCAGATCTAATCCTGGCCGTTCGTTTCCTTGGCTTTGGATCCGACGGTGGGGGGCTGCTCCTGGGTGGTTTTAGCCGGGAATAGGGTTTTGAAACCCTTATTTCACTTGGGTACTCTCTCTCTAAAATCTAGAGAGAAGGGAGAGCTTGGAGGAGGAAAAAGGAGGTCAACTCCGGCGGCCGGTGGAGATTCGGAGCTCCAAATCGCGAGCCGTCTTCGGATCCACGGAGGCAAGGAGATTGCGGTGCTTTTCATCCGCATTGATTTTCATGGCACCACGGAAGAACGCAAGGGTAACAATTTCTCATCCTTGGGCATGTGAAGCCCTTTTTCCCTTTGCATAGGAAGCCCTCTCTCGCGAGTGAGCGAAGAGTTGGAGCGTTCCTTGGGGTAGATATGTAAAGTCCCCCTTGTGTAGAGTCCGTATGCGAAAACGGACATATGCATTGTGTGTGAAGCCTATCCGGACAAGTAGAGCCAGATCGATGATGTTGCATTACATATGAACCGGGGAAGACTCCGGGTGCTTTGGCGTTTTTCGGGTTTTCTACGTGGTAGATTGCTTCAGGGAGCCTTGGAGATTAACTCCAAGGTGCACCCGGAAAACTGGGCAAAAGCGGGTTTTGCCAACACGGTGACCGGGGAGCCAACGTGAACATAACCGGGTTATGTGATTATTGTGATGGAAACAGGACTCGGTGAGTCTTGGCCTGCGCATATGGCTTAAATTGTCGTTGCGGTGTGAGCACGGGTCAGGCGGAACTGTACCCGGTCTATGTCGTTCGGTAGGACCGTTGGCATGGATGAGGGTCTTCGGCAGTCTATGGCTTAAATTGTCGTGACCAAGGCCAGGAAGGCAAAATTCTCATATGGATGACCGTCCAAGAGGCGGTGGTGGATTGGGAATGTCTATGGCTTGAATTGATGTGACGTTGGCCGGTTCGCCGAGAATGTGCCCTGAGTGCACGGGGTGTGTGGCCGTGCGAGCCCACTCCTATGGTGAAGTGCAAATACTTTATATAATTACCTATGCTAATAAAGTGCAGGGAAAGAGCATTGCCCCCCCGAATGTTGGGGCGGGATCGTTATAATTTGGTCACCATTGCTGACCGTTGCTATTGTTTGCCACCGGGCGGTGGTTTGTGGCTTGCAGGTGCTGCGGAGCAGAGCGGGAAATAGCGGGCTAAAGCCCTTGTTGCTGTGCCGGCCCTCGAAGGCCTAATTGCTTATGTTTCTTTCCCGTTTTTCATGTATGGCCGGCCTGCGTGCCGAAGTTGGAAAACACTACTTTTGTTAAGTGAACAGTGTAAGGCCTTAAGGCCATTTCTCCTTTGGTGTATGTATACATTCCTGAGTTTGTAGTGGACATTCATGCTGTTGTGGCTGGGTTCTTATTTCTTTTGCAACCTAATAAATTGCTTCCGCTAGGTGTTGTGTAGGACGACATGATTGGTTGAATGGTTTCAATGCGTAACCAACCGGTCTGTCCGTAGTATATGGCGTCGGGCCCCGGCCGGACCTACTACTATATGCTATGCGACGGATAGGGGTGTTTTAGTTAGTAGTATTGATGATTTTAACCTTCAGAATCTGATCCACTGTACAACTGCAAAGGAAATGTGGGATACACTTGTGGTCTAAATGGAGGGCACAGAAGAAGTCAGAGATGACAGAAAGTCCATGCTCAACCAGGAGTATGAAGCTTTTAGGAAGAGCAAGACTGATAGCATAACTGAGTGCTATGAGAGATTCTTCAGGATAGTTAATGAACCGAGGACATATGGCATGGTCTTTAGCACTTATGATCTGAATGACAAGTTTCTCAGGTCTCTAAATAGAGACAGGGATACTAAAATCCGTGCCATCAAAGAGGTGGCAAAGCTTGCTGACACTCCGCCAATAACACTATTTAGGAAGCTGTTGTCTTATAAAATAAAGTTGGCTGCCAGGAAGGAAGAGGATAAAAATAGCAAGTCTCATACCAAAAAAAGTCAGTGGCCTTCAAAGCGGAAGCCTCAAAGGGGAGTACAAGGAATACTCCTTCTCCACCAAGGAGGGATGCTGAGTCTGACTCAAGTGAATCAGAGTCAAGCACATCAAACTGCCAAATGTTTGATTAGGACTTTGTAGTCTTCTCCAAATAGTTCCAAAAATTCATGAAGAAGAAGAATTGGAAGAGAAGTCCTTCCACCTCCTCTCACAACAGGAAGAAATCCTCCAAGGAGGATAGGTATGGTTCTAAACCTATTAAATAGATTTCTACTAATATCTTTTGTTATTATTGCATCAAACCAAGGCATGTTGTAGCCGACAGCTTAATAAAGAGAAGAGAGTATGGAGAGAAGAAGCACCATCACCAACACAAGAGCAAGAAGGAGAAATCCTTCATAGCTAAGAAAAAGAATAGCTAGTATGAATCCTCCTCGTCAGAATCAGAAGAAGAGGAAGAACAGAAAGCCTACTTTGGGCTATCTACTGTTATAGTATATGAAGTCTATCTACTTATAGGATGCAAATCAGGGCCCCTATATCACCGCTAGATAGTGATTAAGAAGTGGATAGAGAAGTGGAAGAAGATAGTTGCTGCTATGGGCTGATGGCTAGGACTAATGAAGAATCCAGCAAGGATCAGCCTGGTCAACAAGAGGTACATTCTCTATCTAAATCCTCTTCTAAGTCAGGCTATGAGAATAGCCTATATTCTGAAGCTCATTCATCAAGTGATGAAGAAGATTTTGAATCTGAGGAAGATGTAAATTATATTACTAACAAGTATGCTGTCTTGTTGAATTATTTCAAGAAAAGCAAGTTATTAACAAAGAAGCAGGCTAAGGAGATTTCTTTTCTTTAGCTCGATGATTCCCAGCATGTAGATTTAACTTCCCTGCTGGACCTAAAGTTGAAGGAAATCAGTGAACTGGAAACAATTTCCTTCATTCAGATAGGCACCAAAAAATACCAGGAAAACAGAATAACAAACCTTGAAGAGTTGTTGGAGAGGGAGAAGAAGATAGTGGTTAATTATTCAAAGACAAGTTCAGTGCTACCCTTGATAGACTCCTTCATCTTCCAAAAGGGTAAGAAGGGGTTGGGATTCAAGGGTCACACAAGAATTACCAATCCCAAAAGAAAGGACAAAGCTCCAGTGCATCCACAAGCCTCCAAGCCCCATGTTCCTTTTAAGAGAGTGCTGCTACCTTCAAGCAAGTATGACCAAGAAAGAATCTTTGGCCACTGGATTAATGGTAGATCTACCAAAGGGAACAAAGATGTTTACCACAATGGTGGATGATATAGCAAGGGTGTAAGTTCATTTAAGGCTGCCCATGAGGAAATCCATATGGCCCATCCTTGACCATTTATATTTAGTGCACCAGCCCCTACACTCAAGAACAAGGCAGATGCCTGTTTGTAGGATCCCCCAACCCAAAATCAGACTAGGGGCAAGTCTGTCAGCAAGCCGGACTTGGGCTCAACTGATGCCATCAAGAGTATGGTTTCTGAAAAGAAAACTACTATTGTTAGGGCTCAAGATATTTCAAGTACTTCTACTGCCAGACATATTCCAAGTCAGACAATGGCTGGAAGATATAAGAAAAAGGCTGCTGCTATACCTTCTGGACTGAGAGCTGCTGACAGCACTATTACAAGACCAGCTCCTAAAATAATGTACAACATTTTTGAGTGTTGGTGCTGTGGCAAAGTGGGCCACTATGCTATAGATTGCCGACACAATACAAGTGTGCAAAGAGCAAGAGAGAGCTTACTTGTCAGAAGAGCTGCAGGTAGGCCTAGTTATTATCAGACTAACATAAACCTAGGACCCAATAAGAATTGGGGTCCTTAGGTTAACAGACTTATGTCTTGCAGGTTAGTCCAAGTGGCCATACACCTATATGGTACTTGGACAGTGGATGTTCCAGACACATAACTGGAACAAGGAGCTTGCTGAAGGAGTATACTCCAGTAAAGAATGGACCAAAAGTCATCTTTAGTGTTTCAGATAGGGGAGTGATTAAATGATATTGTAAGATAAAAAATGGCATAATCACTATCACACAGGTTGTTTATGTGAAAGGTTTATAACACAACCTCATTAGGATAAACCAACTATGTGATCTTGGCTATGACATTTCATTCCTAAAGAATGAGTGCCAAATTAGGAGGTCAATTGACCAAGGGGTCTTCTTCACGGGCACTCGGAGAGGAAATGTCTATTGTCTTAATTTTTCATGTGAAAGTATGGACTCTCCTATATGTCTTGTTATAAATGAGAATGTCTCATATTGTGTCCAATGGCACAAGAGGATGGCTCATCTGAACTACAAGACCATAGGCAAAATCTTTAGTGAAGAGTTAGTTAGAAATGGCCATAGGTTAAAATACACTAAGGAGGGTATCTACTCTGCATGCCAAAATGGCAAACAGAGAAAGACCTCTTTCAAGAGCATTGGGGTCAAAGGCTCCGTGTGGTGCCTATACCTCATGCATATGGACTTTTTTGGTCCTATACCAGTTCAAAGTTTTGATAGGAAAGTCTACACCCATGTGGTTATTGATGACTTTTCCAGATTTGCATGGGTGTTCTTTCTTAGGAAGAAATCTGAAACCCTTGATGTCTTCAAGACATTTTTCAAACAAATTCAAAATGAACTTGACAGTACTGTTGTCAAAATCAGAAGTGACCATGAGACTTAATTTCTATCTCAATACATGATAAGGTTCTATGAAGTGAAAGAGATTCACCAAGAATTCTCCTCTCTTAGAACACCCCAACAAAATGGGATTGCTGAGAGGAAAAATAGAACTCTCATAGAGGCTGGTAGGACCTTATTAAGTGACACATCTCTCCCAGAATATTTCTAGGCTGAGGTAGTAAATAGTACATGTCATGTCCTTAACAGGGCTTCCATCACCAAAAGCCACAAGTAGTCTCCCTATGAGATCTTGAAAGGAAGAAAACCAAACTTATACTACTTCAGGATTTTTGGTAGCAAGTGTTATGTGTTGAACAATGGAAGTCCTATGCTACTAAGTTTGTTTCCAAGTCCTATGAAGGGATCTTTGTTGGGTACAACAACTACAGTAGGGAATATAAAATCTATAACTTAACAAGAAAAGTTGTAGAAGAGTCAGTTCTTGTTGTCTTTGATGAATCCAACATGATTAATAGTGAACTGCAAGCTCCTCATCTAGTTCTATAGTCATAAAGAAGGTGATGGACAAGCTTACCATCAAGGAAGTTGTTCCATTAGTTTAAGATAAGGATGAGAATGTGTGCTGTCCAGAGGATAGACAAGACACAAGTGGTGGATGAAGTTCAGCCAGATGGAGCCACTGATGCTCAATAAGGAGATTCAAGGTTGCCTCTAACTGTAAGTCATCTAAGGGATCACCCAGTACACCATATCATTGGTGATGCAAGCCAAGGAGTGATGACAAGGAGCAAAAGTCTAAATACAGTCTTATACTCAAGATTTCTGTCACAAGTAGAGCCCAAGAAGTTTTAAGAGACAATCAAAGAATAATTCTGGATTGGAGCAATGCAAAAAGAATTGAACCATTTCAAGAGATGTAATGTCTGGAAGCTGGTTCCCAGACCTAAGGGAAATAATTTCATTGGAAATAAATGGATCTACAGGAACAAGTTAGTTGAGAATGGCATTATTGTCAAGAACAAGGCTAGACATATGGCTAAAGGATACATGCAAGAAGAAGGGGTTGAGTTTTATCAGACTTTTGCCCTAGTAGCCAGATTGGAAGCCATAAGATTCTTCCTTGCATTAACTGTCTATTAAGGATTCAAAGTATACTAGATGGATGTGAAGTCAGCCTTCCTGAATGGGGGCTTAAAACAGAAAGTCTATTTAGAATAGCCATCAGGTTTTGTTGACTCCAACTCTCCTGATTTTGTCTATAGACTTAGGAAAGCTCTATATGGGTTGAAACAAGACTCTAGAGCATGGTATGAGATTTTGTCTAGTTTTCTCATTGAAAATAAGTTCTCAAGGTGGAAAATAGACAAGAACATATTCTTAAGGGAATCTAAGTGCAAGATTATCGTAGTCCAGATATATGTTGATGAAATTATCTTTGGATCTACAAATGATAACATTTGTAGGAAGTTTGCTAAACTTATGCAAGGGAAGTTTGAGACATTATCTTTGGATCTACAAATGATAACCTTTGTAGGAAGTTTGCTAAACTTATGCGGTATGAGTGAGCTCAAGTTCTTCTTGGGACTCCAAGTTAGACAGACTTATGATGGCCTTTCCATATCCCAGTCAAAGTTCACTAGGGAGTTGATTAAAAAATATGGTATGGAGAGTGCCTCCACCATGAAAACTCCCATGAGGTCAAGTATGCCTGTAGGGAAAGATGAAGTAGGGAAACATATTGATGAGACCTTGTATAGAGGGATAATTGGCTCCCTTTTATATCTTATTGCTAGTAGGCCTGACATCATGTATGCAACATGTGTCATCCCTAGGTATCAAGTTTGCCCTAAATAATCTCACTACACAGCTGCAAAAAGGATCTTGATATATCTTAAGGGCACACAAGATCTTGGCCTATAATACCCTAGAAATAGGGATTTTGAACTAATAGGCTATTTAGATGCAGATTTTACAGGCTGTAAAGAGGACAGGAAAAACACTTCAGGTTCCTATCAATTCTTAGGTGGGAGACTAGTATCTTGGAGCAGCAAGAAGAAAACAAGTGTTGTAATATCAACTACAAAGTCAAAATACATTTCAGTAGGTAGCTACTATGCTTAGTTGCTGCAGATCCAGCAACAGCTCCAGGATTTCAACCTACAGATAAGTTGAACTCTTATTTATTATCATTCTTCTAGTGTTATTTCTATTACTAGGAATCCTGTCTCACACAGAAGGACTAAGAACATAGAAATTAGGTATCACTTTATTAGGGAGCATGTGGAAAAGAAAGACATCTGTCTAAAGTTTTTCCCCACAGACAAGCAAGTGGTTGATATCTTTACTAATCTAGTAGATGAAACAAAGTTCAAAACCTTCAAGTTTGAGCTTTGTATGTTGAACTTATCATACCTTCAGTTACTCCCTAGGATATTTTTTGTGTAGAATTTGTTTTCTTACAGGTAATGAAGACCTAAAGTGGCAATAAAGACAAAGTGTCTATCAGGAACATGATGATAGAAGATGCTCCTATTGAGGGGGAGCAAATCTAGAAGCCGAAGGTGCAAATTAAAACTTATGTAAAGGGGAAGCTGACAACTGCACCACTGGTATCATCTACAATAAGCTAGAGGAGAACATAATGAAGCACCTCCCTAACTATCTGAAGAAGTCAAAAAGGGGGAGAGAAGAGATTGAGGATTGATCAAGTTCAAGAAAAGAGGAGATTGAGGATTGATCATGTTCAAGAAAGGATCAAGCTCAAATATGACAGAAAGACAAGGGAGAAAGTTATGGTGAGAAGAGATTTATTAAGTAGCATCAGAGGTTGATCAAGTAATCAAGTGCATCAAAGATAGAAGGTATTAAAGGCATTCAAGTAGTATGACATTCCTTGCAGCAATCCAGGGGTAGTAGGTAAACTTCATCTAATTTAATTAACAATAATATGTTATTACTTCCTATATGGTGTGTATGTCATTTACTAAGTAGTTTGATCAATGGTTTTGACATCTTCAAATAGGGGGAGATTGTTGGGTCCATTGATCCCAATAACCCTGATTTGAAGAAGTTAAACATTTCAATAAAATACACCCAATTTTATTTGATGTGTGTGTAATTTCATGCATGTCGTGTAGTCCTTCTCACATTGATTGGAAAAGTGGACACAAGGTTGTGGGCAAGATGGGCAGAAAAGTTCCCAAGTCCACAGGCACAAAAGGAGATGAATACAGTAGGACTTGTCAAAGCTTCAACAATGAAAGATAGAAAAGTGGCTTAGTCCATAGGCGTTGAGTGAAGTCAGTTCACTCAATGCAAGGCAGAAAATTCGTCGAGTAAATCTCCCTCAGTCAGAGCCATAGTGATTTTGGCAAAGGAAAAGATTCTAAGTATAGAAGTGTTGAGTGAAGCCAACTCACTCAACTCCATGGTGCTCTATCAAAGCCAAAGAAGATAGACAGAAAAATCTGTCTAAGTCCAGAAGCATTGAGTGAGGATAGCTCACTCAACGCCAGATGAGCTAAAGCATTGAGACAAGACGGGACAGTCAATGCCTTAGAAGAAAGACAAGAAAATATGTCGAAGTACAAAAGCGTTGAGTGAAGTCAGCTCACTCGACGCCAGTGAAAGAAAGCTTGAGTCATGTAGATGCAGTCAAAGCTTAAGGAGGAATCAAAATTTAACTAAGTCCAAAAGAATTGAGTGTAGCCAGTTCACTCAATGCCTAGTTAAATGTTAAGGCAGAAGGAAGATGGCATTGAGAGAAGTCAACACACTCAATGCCTTCATGCAGAGGAAAATTTTCTAAGTATAGAAGCATTGAGTGAAGCCAGCTCACTCAACGCCTCAGTTTTTGGCAGAATTCAAAAGAAGCTAAGACAAATGGCATTGAGTGAAGGCCAACAACTCAACACTCTCAATGCCTAAGTTGTAGAAAGTGCAAAATAATAAGCCAAGTATAAAAGCGTTGAGTGAACGCTTGGTGAAGTATAATAAGTGAGAGTCTGGTGTCTCATACTAAGTTATCCCTACAATCATGGTTAGAGACCTAACATCTAATAGATGTCATTCAATCAACAGTAAGCTAGTATAACATAATGATAGACTAACCTGAGCAAGATAAGATAATCTAGGTTAAACATACACAATTCAATTTTAAATAAATTAAACTTAGCTTCATCTAGAGTCTTGGTGAAGATATCATCCACTTGTTTCTTTGTGGGTACAACCTCAAAGAAGATATCCTCCTTTTCAATATATTCTTTGATAAAATGATACTTAATATAAATATACTTAATCCTGATATGTGACACAGTGTCCTAGCATTTAAGATGGCAATGCTTGAATCACAAAACAAAGGGGTTTAACTTATCTATAGATTGTAATCCTAAAGCTGATGTTGAATCTGTTGGAACCCTATTACTGATTTGGTCTAGGGTTACTATCATAGGTTTAGGATGATTCGTTTGACCTAATGTGTATAGTCCAGGGTCATAGGTTATTACTTCCAGTGTTGCTACCTCAGAAGATTTTCAGAGAAATGTAGTTCGACGAATGCAGGATTCTAATCGACGAAAGCAGAGCTCAGTTCGACGAACGTCGAGCTCAGTAAGATAAACTCAGAGTTCTAACTCTTAGCTTAGCTCGACGAATGTTGAGCTACATTTGACGACCGTTGATCTCTTCTCAAAATCTCAGCTTGACGAACTCCAGGCTAAGTTCAACAAACTCAAGACTCAATTCGACAAACTCAAGGCTCTTCTCGACGAACTCCTTGCAGTGTTAGACGATTTCTTTGCAGTATTCAGGTAGTTTTATTTAGTGAAGGCAGAATGGTTTCAGGGCTTAATCTGAGGCAGTTACACTCTGATATTTATTACTAAATATTCTTAAAGAATATATTGGTTTAAAGGCAACATTAAATAAGGTTTTATCTCAGAGTTTAATTCTAATTAATTTCCAAGGGCAGTTACAATCCTCAGAGGTTCTTCAGACATTTCAGAATGATTTTGAATTCAAATGTTTGAATTCTTCTCAGAGTATATATATTCAGATCTTTTCTATTTCAATGAGTTATAAGACTGACTAACACACATACTCTTATAGATCAACATTTTTTTACCAAATTTGCTGCTTCAGTCTATGTAAGTGCAAAGTCCTTATCAGTCAAATACAAGAAGGCCAACATCTTGAAGAAAAGCATCCACTCCTGATCTCAAATCTCTACTCAAATCAGGGGGAGCTTTTTACATCATCAATCTACTAAGTCTTCTCAGAGACTCTTGAAAGAGAAGATAACATCAAGTTTTAGTTAACTTCCTAAACTGTATACAGCGTTATAACTCCCTTCAAAAGATTACCTCTTGGTTCCTAAGTCACCTGATCAAAAGACTTAAGCTTGGTTTTTGGGCACCTGATCAAAAGCTTAAAGGGTTGCTAGATCTCCCTTAAAAAAAGATCTTCTGGTGGCAGGGCACCTGATAAAAACCTGTAGTGGATTCATACCAGGGTGGTAGAAGAGTGGACGTACCTAGATTTACTGGGGAACCACTATAAGTTTCCTCGTGCCGTCTGTTATTGCTTTACTTTTTTTATTTGTATGCTGTGATTTTTCTTTCTATATATATATGAGTTACTTTAAATCTGCTATAAAAAAATATTAAAGTTTTTAATATACACTATTCACCCCCTAATGTAAATCAGATCTATCCCTCACTTTCAATTGGTATCAGAGGAAGGATCTTTGGTTTTTTTAGGATAATACCTGAACCAACAAATCTGATAGATCTTTTTACTCTAGTTTGTTTTTTTTATCATGGCACAAAATAAAGAGTATTCAAGCACTAGACCTCCTGTGTGCAACCTTAATAAGTTTGTACTATGGGAGGAAAGGATTAGATTATACTTGAACTCTATTGATGAGGATATCTACAACTCAATTTTGATAGGTCCACCTCTACCATGTACAACAACAAGCACTAGTATTGTACCACCTCCTGAATGGACAAAAGCCCAAAAGAAAGCAAAAATTGCTGATGCCGAGGCTATGAACATTTTAGCCCAAACAATGTCAGATGAAATTTTTAAGAAGGTTGTTAAATGCACTTCAACTAAAGCTATCTAGGACTCCCTCAATGTAATGGTTGTTGGATCAGCTGGTGAAAGAAAGGATAGAAGATCCCACTTGATTTCTCAATATGAGAATTTCAAAAAGGGAGAAAGTGAATCAGTTGTAGATATGTACACAAGACTTAGGATCATTATTAATGAACTGAAATCTTTGGAAAAGGATATTACATTGACAGAGGTCAATGATAAGATTCTACTATGTTTTCCTAGAATATGGGATTCGAGAATATGACAAATTAGAGAAGCTAGGAGTGTAAATGAGATTTCAACTGAGACTCTGTTGGGCAAGCTCAAATCTTATGAGCGGCTCATCAAAATAATGGAAGCTGAACAAAGGACTTCACCTTTAGTAATGAAGGAGAACAACATAGCTTTCCAAGCAACAAAAGAAGAAGAAGTTCTTCCATAGAATGAAGATCTTATGGGTCTTTTGGATAAAATGTTCTACAAGATAGCAAGAAAAAACTTCAGGAGAAGATCTTCCAAAAACCAAGAAAAACTATGGTATTATAAAACACCAACTAAAGAAATTGTTTGTTATGGTTGCAGGAAACCAGGACATATTCTTCTAGAGTGTGCTGAAAATAAAAAGATGGATAAGAAGAAGGAGAAAGACTACAAGAAACACTCCAACAAACCCTCTTCTGGTAAACACAAAAAGAAGGAGACAACCTTTGTAGCTGAAACTTGGAGTGAATCAGACTCTGAATCTTCAACCAGTTCCAGTGAAGATGAAGAAGAGTCAAGAGCAAAAGAAGTCTGTTTGATGGTAATACATGCATCATGCTGCAATTCAAATAATGAATCTGAGTCTGAAGAAGACCAGGTTATCTCTACATTAGATTTTACTTTATATCAGTTTAAAACAAATTTAAAATTTCCATGTAAAGACTTAATATAATCTGAGAAGGAAATAAAATTTCTCAGAGAGAAATTAACTGAACTAAATTATCAATCTTCAGAAAACCTAAGACTTAAAGAAGAGTTAAAAATTATTAAGGAACAAGTAGTTTTCATAGAAAATAAATTATCTGAGACAAAGCAGCTTGAAGAATCTCTTAATTGGAGAAGCATCAAACTGATGAATATCACAAGCACAGTCAATGCCAGACTAAATGACAAAGTAGGCTTGGGAGCTTCATAGAGTCAACCTCATCTTTTACAGAAAAATATTTTATCTACACCTATAAAATTTATTTGTGGCAAAGGAAAAGAAGTATTAGCTATCACAGATAAAAACACTGAGGTTCATAAAAAATAATCTATTCCAAATCAGAATAAAAATGTTCATAAAAACATGTTCAAAATAATTTGTCAAACCGAGCTCGACGAAATAAATACTATTCGTCGAATAGATCTCGACGAACTATGAACGCAAGGCTTGAGTATAATTATTCAAATGGTGCTTGACGAAATCTATATGATTCGTCGAACTGCAATCGGCGATCGTGGAACACAGAAAATTAACATTACTATTCTGTGAATGGAGCTCGATGAACTCACTTCCATTCGTCGAACTCAGCTCGATGAACTGAATATAATTTGTCGAACCCAAATTTTTCTAACAGAAATTTTATTTCTTTTCAACAATATAATCAAACACAAGAATTTATAAATCCTTTTACTCAGTGGATCTTCCCTCCTAGGAGATATCATCCACTTGGATATAAGGATAAACCTGAGTGTTCTTATATTTCAAATTATGATGAAAGAAAAATAGGACCCAAGGTAACCTAGGTCAAAAACACCTAATTTGTTTTATGTAGGAAAAGAACTATCCTAACACAGAGGAACAATGGTATTTTAATAGTGGATGCTCAAAACATATGACAGGTAGAAAAGAAAATTTATGTGACTTTAAAGCAAAGCTTGGACATAAAGTCATCTATGGAGACTCCAACTATGGACAGACAGAAGGTTATGACATTATCAAGGTTGGAGCAGTTACCTTCAGGAAGGTAGCTTATGTGAAAGGTCTCAAGCATAACATTATCTCTATAAGTGAATTATGTGATGAAGGTTATCAGGTATCTTTTAACAAATCATTATGGTTTATTACATCTGATAAAAATGAAATGCTTTTAACTGGAGTTAGACAAGGTAATATTTACTAAGTTAATTTTAACTCTGTTAAAATAGAAATTTGTTTATTTAATCAAATAAGTAAAACTAATGATCTTTGGCATAAAAGATTAAGACATATAAACCTAGGACTATTGCTAAATTATCTAAGGATAACCTTGTCAGAGGACTTTCTTCTGGTTCTTATAAGAAGGAAGGACTTTTCAGGGCTTGTCAATTAGGCAAGCAAACTAAAAAAAGTTTTAAATCCATATCTAAAAGTGATTCACCCAGGATTTCATATTTGCTACATATGGACCTTTTTGGACCTATTGGAGTACAAAGTTTGGGTGGAAAGTCATATACCTTAGTTGTTGTTGATGATTTCCTAAGATTCACTTAGGTGTTCTTTCATAGAAACAAGTCAGATAACTTTAAAGTTCTTACAGAATTTCTTAGGAACATCAAGATTGAGTACTCTACTCAGATTGCATTGATCATAAGTGATCATGACACTGACTTTGAATCTCTTCTGATGAATGAATTCTGTGTGAAGAAAGAAATCAGGCATTGTTTTTCTGCTCCTAGAACTCCTCAACAAAATGGGGTAGCTGAAAGGAAAAATAGAACCCTAATTGAATCTGCTGGAACATTATTTGCAGATGCTAACTTGTAATACCCCTATCCGTCACATGGTATATAACAGTAGGTCTGGCCAGGGCCCGATGCCATATACTACAGACAGACCGAAGGGTTACAGAATGAAACCATTCTTCTAGTCACAAATGTCCTACACAGAGCAACTAGCGGAAGCTTTTAAGTAGTTGAAATAACCCAATAACATATAGCATATATCATGAATTTCCACTAACCCGAAAAGGAAACAAGTATCAAAATACAAAAAAGTACTTGGCCTTATGGCCTTACAAATGTTCACTTAACAACATAGTATTTTACAGACATAGGCTCGCAGGCCGGCCACACATGATAGAAATAAAATAACAGTTCGCTTTGGTTTTCGAGGCCAGCACAGCAGCTTGGGCTTCAGCACGCTATTTGGTACTTTGTTCCGCAGCACTTGCAAACAAAATTCCACCGTACGGTGGCAAACAAAGCAACGGTCAGCTAAAGCTGACCAAATTATAATGACCCCTCCCCTTTTTTGGGACGGCGGTGCTCCTTCCCTTCATTACATTAGTACATCCAAAAATCCTAGTGAAAGTACAACCTAGCACACTTCACCATAGGTGGAGGCTCGCACTGCCGCCCACCCCGTGCACTCAGGGCACATTGATGGTGTACCGGAATTCCCAGATGCCACCTCCATTAAGAGGTCCTTGACTTGACTGTTACTTTGAGCATTTCAGTCTTTACGGCCCCGGGCCTGAGACTCTCGTTATGCCATCGATGAGAGCAAATTTCTACTACTCTCATGTCATAGTCTACATAACGCAGGTACAACTCCACCATTTCCCATTGCTCAAGTCGCCATATCGTCTCCTAATACCGTAGTACTCATGGCAAAACCTGCTGGGCGCGGGTCGGTTTTGCCTTTCCTGTTCGGCTCTTTGGCTTAATAATATTGAACCCCATAAGCTAACCGCTTTCCAAAGAAAGGCCCTCCAGGTCACCTGGAGACAGGCCTCACAAATACATAGCTATCTTGAAGCCATTTCCGATAGTAATCCTACCATTGCGCGGTAGGGGATAGACTGTCATTTCTTCCCCCGAATCTCATATCAACAATATCAACACCCAGTTATGAATGAGGTTGGCCCCCCCAGACCACCAAGTTGGCAAGAATGCATTTCCGCGCAGTTTTCTGGGTGCACCTTGGAGTTTATTCCCAAGGCTCCCTGTTGCAATCTACCGCGTAGAAACCCGAAAAACAATACAGTTCAGAGTCTTCTCCGACAATCCATGCAAAATGCAACATCACCGATCCAGACAAATACGTCCGGGTAGGCTTCACACACAATGCTCATGCCCGTACTTCGATTTCGGACTCTACATGTAACACAAGGGGGACTATTCACATCTATCCAAAGGAACTCCCCGCACTCACCGCACACTCGTGGGAGCCGGTTTCCCATGTATAAAGGAAGAGGACATCACATGCCCATGTTGAGAATCGTTACCCTTGAAGTTCGCTTTGGCGCCATGAAAATTAGCCGAATGGAAGGCTTCACAAGGGAATTCTCTCCACGGATCTGGTCTTAGTTCTCAATCTGGTGCTCCGATGCTCCGCCGTCGGTCGGATTCCTCCTTTCCTTCTTCCTTACTCTTTTATCTCTCTAACTTCATAGAAAGAGAAAATTTAAGAGGAAGATGAGGGATTTATCCTCTATTCCTGAACTTAACACAACAGTACCTCATCAGGGCCATCAGATCGTCTTTAAAGAAAATGAATGGCTCAGATTAGCCTAAAATTTCTTAATCATGGGCCAAACACGGCTTTGCAAACGGTCGTGTCCCTGGTCGTGTGCCTCGATCCAGCCACAATTATCGAGCACCGAAAAGAACACGGGTTGGGACACGCCCGTGTCCAACCCTGACACGCCCGTGTCGGGTCCTCGACACGCCCGTGACCATGGGCCGTATCGCAAATAACCGCTACGCAGACCTTCACGTCCCATAGTAGACACGGGTGGCTACACGCCCGCGGCAGACTTGACTAGCCCGTGTCAACCAGTACATGCCCGTGTTCCGGGTCGTGACCCTAAGTCGATACTGATAGTTTTACTTTCAAGACTACCTAAACACCTAGAGGGGGGGGTGAATAGGTACTTTTCCTTGATTTAACTTAAGGCAGAATATAACTACAGTTCTTTGAATAAATCAGATATATCTAAGCTAACACAGCATAACAATCACAAGCATACACACATCACAAATTGCATACAGATTTATAGTGGTTCCCCAAGGTATGGGTACATCCACTTCCCCCTTCACCTATCTAGCAGTATGCTAGAGTCGGCCTAACTTCTTCCTTTAACTCAGATCCTCAAATCCTACAGCTAAGAATCCAGAAGTATTCCTACAACTCAGGCTAACAAGCCCTACCTCAGCCTTGCCACAAGGCCTACAACTCAGATAAAACCTTCTCTTACAACTCAGGCTAACAAGCCCTACCTCAGCCTTGCCTCAAGGCCTACAGCTCAGAGAATACCATCTCCTACAACTCAGGCATAAACAGCCCTACCTCAGAGAATAAATCTCCTACACTCAGCCTTTATAAAATAGGCTTACAACTTAGATCTATGAATAGATCCTACAGAATTTGATAAGGAATTTTTGTAATCTCTTACCCACGTTGAGAGAGGAGGGATAAGGACTTTCTTGATCAGCTTCTTGAAGAGGTTGATAGCTGAAATCAACTTGATCTTAACTTTCTTCAAAACTTCTTGAATCTGAACTTTGTTGGGTTGATTTACTTTGAATAAAACTGACTGGCAGCTTCCTTCTTAGACTTCAGAAATAGATCTGAATCTTCTTGACATATTGGTTTAGTATCTCCTTCTTGAGAAACCTGTGATAGCTTCCTTCTTGTCTTCAATTAGCTGGATCTCTCTCTATCCAAAACCATTGATGATACTTCTGAATTCTGATTGAATTCAACTTAGACAGAATCTGAATAGAAAACTAGTTCAGAACATCTTCTTAGATCTTCTCACGAAGATCTTCTTCTTTGTTACTTGTACTTTCTTTATCAGAGATTAGTGGTGACAATACTTCTTCTCTATGTATGTTGTTGTTTTTCTTCTTCTGAATCCATCTATTTATAGACTTCATCCTTGGTAACCGGCTGATCCGGTTTATAACTAACTTTTGACAAGTCTTACAGCTTCAGTAAACCTGTCATAACCCACAGCTGTCAAGTCTTCAAACAGTTCTTAAGCCTTTGACTCTGTCATCAAAGCGTCGAGTCTGTCTGTCATAAAGTGTCGAGACCATCTGTCAATATATGTCGACACAAGTGACTTAAGTGTCGACACAGCCTTTGGTGATGTCGACAAAGCTCCTTGATACTGTATCTTGAGAATGTGTCAACACTGATTATTTGTGTCGACACAAACACTTCACCATACATCAACAATCAACTTGGTCTAGACTTAGTTGTGTGTCGACACAAGTCCTGTGTGTTGACACAGTTGATGTAGACTCAGAACATTGTGTGTGTCGACACAGCCTCCAGGTTTCGACACAGTTGTTCTCGACTCTACCTCTGTGTGTCGACACTGCCTCCCAGTGTCGACACAGTCGATGTCGACTATAATCTTCTGTGTGTCGACACTGCCTCCCGGTGTCGACACAAATTCTCTGAAGTGTCTACACAGCTATTTCCAAGTGTCGACACAATCTTACTGAAGTGTCGACACAGCTTCCTCAGTTGTCGATACATGGACTTAGAATATTTTTCCTGCATTCTAGCACATTCTTAACCTGCACATATAAACTCAAAATAACATCAAATACACCTTGATGTATACCATTGAGCTAAGTGAGGCTTCTCCAAATCAGGTACACATTATCCAATGTACCCAACAATCTCCCCCTATTTGGAGAAGTCATAACCCTTTAGCCAATGATAAACACCACTTATAAAATAAGCGTAATGATGTATATAAGCATTATATGACAGGGTACTATATAAACAAAACATATATCATAGTTACATCACAGAATAAAGATGTAAAAGTAAATGATCAAAGAACAATGCTTTTTCTATTAACTAAAAGAGTTTGTTACAAAATGTTTACATTGAATTCTTTAATAAACTAACAATTACATAGTTCTTGAACAAAACAAAAAAAAAACTAGTAAAGCTAAGACTAAGGCTGGGCTGGCTCCTTGATGACTATCCCTTTGCCTGATTGAATCTGAGCCTGCACAATAGGTTCTTTATCTTCCATGAGCTTTTTGCATTTCAAATCAGTCTTTTTCTGAGCCTCAGCCTTGATCCTTTGTCTTTTAAAATAATGAAAGGGCTTGGGAAAATACTTGCTAGGCTCCTGAGTATCAGGAGGTAGCTTCCCCATCTTAGCCTTTCTCCTGTATTGAAGTATGGCCTCCTGCCTGGCTTCATACTTTTGCAATTCCTGCTCATTGTACCATTTACCCCTTTCAGGTACTTGATCTTTGACAGCTTTCCAGGCAGTTAAAATGATATTCCTTGATGTGGGGCTCCACTGCTCAAAGTCTGGCTTTAATTCTGCTTGCTCTCTAAATCTTTTCTTTTATAATAGAGCATCTTGTTGAGCTTTCAGACCAGCTTCTATCATATCAACCTTTTCAATAAAAACATTTGTAACTGGTAGAGGAGGGCTGTACATAGACTCAACTTGTTGATGTATCATGTCAATATCTGTAGGAGGGTAAATGACTTGGGCAACCTCAGGTTTATCACCTTCAAGTAGAATTGGTTGCACTCCTGACTCAGCCATATTATCATCATCACACAGGGGTGGATATCCAAGAGTTGCTCTAATGCTGTTAGTTACCCATTTGGCATGATCAGACCCAGTATAGACTAACACCCTCTCCCCCTTTATGACTTCTCTGGTCATATGATCTCTTAAGTCCTCCTTCTGAAATCTTATTTTCCCATCCAGGTAATTGATTCCATCTTTAAAGAATGGCTTTAATTTTTGAAGTTTGTCACTAATCAACTTCTCAGATGAAGTGATGGAAGTTTTAACTGTATCTAGGGCAGCTTGTAGCTTCTGATAATATTCTTCTTTTTCTTTATTCCTTGCTTCAGTCATTGCAACAATAGTGTTTGTGAACTCAGTGAATATCACATTATGTGATTCAGTCAGATTGTCATTCATTCTTATTTGATTCTCAAGGACATAGCCTTGTTTAACAACCATCTCATCCACTTGCTTCTTTATTCCTTCTTGTTTCTTGGCAAGAAATACCACAGCATTGCCTCTCTTGTGGAAGCAATCTGTCATCTTTATTTTATTCTGATTAACTTCAAATCTTATAGATTTTATATCTTGAGCCAGATCAAATTGAAGAGCCTTTTGGCTTTCATCCACATATTTTTCAAAAGCAATCTCTACTCATCCATTTTGACCTATAAATTGATCATAAATTTAGTGTAATCAAAATCAGCAGTAGCTTGGTGAGTTGTTGTCTGGAGAGCTCTCTTATAGCTGTGACTTCTTCTCTTGAAGACCATTAGCCTTCTTTTCTTAGCCTCCCTAACCTCTGCATTTTCAGACTCTGAAGTACTTTCAATATGAACTCTTTCTAGAGGAGAGGTAGGAATTTCTTTCTCAACACCATGTTGCTCCCCCTCAACATATACTTGTTCCACCTCAATAGCACCTTGCTCCCCCTCAACCCTAAGGTTTTCAACCTTATCAGCTGCCTCTCCAAATTCAGGAAAAAACTCTTCTAGAGTGTATTCCTTTTGTGTTTGAGCAGGAGATGATACAGTGTTTCCTCTAGCAGAATCATCAATTCCAGCAGGGGACAAATCTTCTGATAAGTTTATTCTTTCTTCCTCTTGTACTTATTCAGTAATTGGCTCCCCCTACACCTGTGCTGGTATAGTCTCTTCCTGGACATTAGCATACCAAGTCTGGTCCTCAGTCTGCTCTCTAACTTGTTCTGCTATATTTGGTGGATTGTAATGATCATGCACATGAAGGTCATGTCCTGGTGATTTCTCAGTTTTCTCCTGCCTGTCCACATCAGGCAACTCCTTTGATAGAACTCTATCCCATCTAGAGAATAACCTCATGTCTATTCTTCACATATGGTTGATCTTGGATCCAGGAATGTGTTGCATTACCTCTGGAATCATTGCAGCTAGGTACAGACTCAAAATTCTAGCCAAGTTTGGCTTCTTGATTCCTTCTTTGATTTTATCAAAAAAAACGGTTGACCAACTGGTTTGAATTTTAAAGACAATTCTTGTCATCAGACTAAACATATAGGCTGAGATCCTATCATGTCCACCTGGTTTACATAAGATAACTTTACCTATAATTTCAGATAGGAATTTCCCTTGAGGATTCATCCCCTTCCTGTTGATGGAAGATCCTATCTTTATGGCTGGATCCAATCCACACCATTGAAGCGTTTCCCTTGTTTTTGAGGCTGGAACCTCTTCCTCATCTTGGACCCTGGGAAGATGTAGAATATTGCTCAATCTTTTCTGAGTCAGCTTGACTCGTTCTCCATGGACGGTTGATTTGATCTTTAATCTGGTTGAATCCATTGATGCACCGGTATATAACTCAAGGACTTCTTTCTTCAATATTTTCGTAGGTTCAGAGACAAGATAGTCTAATCCATTGTCTGTGAGAAGAGAAATGACTTGCTTGATCTCCATATCTGCATCGTCGAACGCATGTCGAACCAACTTATATCCCTTGTTGATTGCATCTTCAATCTTGGGCGCCATTGGAATGAAGAGAAAGCTTGATTGGAGAGGAGAGAGATTGTCGACACAAGGTTTTTGTCTCGAAACCCTGGTGAGCGTGTCGATAGAATAAGTTCTTGACCTATTTATACCCTTCTAATCAAAGAAGATCAAAAGGCAGGCAAAAACTGTCAAATTATGTCGACATAGTCGAAATGTGTCGACACATACTTCTAATGTCTTGACATCAATATGGACTACTTTGTGTCGACACCAATTGATGATGTGTCGACACTAGACTTAAGTTATCAAAGAACAGAAATTCTGTGTCGACGCCGATTCTTTGTGTCGACACCAATTGAATGAGTCGACACCACTTTACTGGTTGTGTCGACATAACTTTCCTGAATGTGTCGACCTAATATCCCTGATGTGTCGACACCTCTACTCTGTTTCGACACCATTTTCTTAAATTGTCGACACAATTCCTCTATGTCGACACCTTATCACTGAATGTGTCGACACCATTTTACTTAGCAAATTTTTGGTAAACTAACCTATGTTCAGCATTCCTAATTCAATTTTAAATTTATTGAATTTAGTTTCATCCAGAGGCTTAGTAAATACATCTACAATTTGAAAATCAGTTTTAACAAATTCTAATGAGATGTCTTCTTTTTCTACATGTTCTCTAAGAAAATAGTATTTTATCTCTATGTGCTTAGTCCTACTATGTGAAACATGATTGTTTGCAATAGAAATAGCACTTTTAGAATCACACAATAAAGGTGTTCTACTTACCTGAATACCATAATCCCTTAGCTGATGCTGAATCCACAATAGTTGTGCACCGCAACTTCCTGCTGCCACATATTCAAACTCAGCTGTGGATATTGCCATACTAGTCTACTTCTTACTGCTCCAGGATATCAATCTTCCTCCCAGGAATTGGCATGTACCTGTAGTACCTTTTCTATCTTCTTTACAGCCTGCAAAATCTGCATCTGAATAACCTGTTAGTAGAAAATCTCCATTCCTAGGGTACCAAAGGCCTAGATTAGGTGTGCCCTTTAGATATCTCAAAATCCTCTTGACTACAGTATAATGTGATTCCTTAGGGAAATCTTGGTACCTAGCACAGACACATATTGCATGCATAATGTCTGGTCTACTAGTAGTTAAATATAATAGAGAGCCAATTATTCCTCTATACAAAGACTCATCTATAGGTTTACCTGCATCATCTTTGCATATAGGCATACTTGTTCTCAAAGGAGTTCTCATGGTGGAGGATGATTCCATACCATACTTCTTAATTAACTCCTTGGGTTAACTTAGACTGGGATATGGATAATCCATCATCAGTCTGTCTTACTTGGAGTCCCAAGAAGAACTTAATTTCCCCCATACTGCCCATTTCAAACTTCCCTTGCATAAGTTTGACAAACTTCTTGCAATGGTTTTTCTCTGTAGATCCAAAGATTATGTCATTTACATAGATCTGAACTAAGATTATCTTACCTTTAGATTCCCTTAGGAATAGAGTTTTGTCTATTTTACCTCTTGAGAATTTGTTCTCAATAAGGAAAGTAGACAGGGTTTTATACCAAGCCCTTGGGACTTGCTTTAACCCATACAATGCTTTCCTAAGTCTATAGACATAACCAGGTTTAAGAGAATCTACAAAATCTGATGGCTACTCCACATTGACTTCTTCTTTTAGATCACCATTCAGAAATGCTGATTTAACATCCATTTGATATACCTTAAAGACATGATATGCTGCATAGGCAAGGAATATTCTTATTGCTTCCAGTCTTGCTACTAGGGCAAATGTTTGATCAAAGTCTATTCCCTCTTCCTTCCTGTATCCTTTTGCAACCAATCTTGCTTTATTCTTCACAATAACACTATTCTCATCCAACTTGTTCCTAAAAATCCACTTTTGTACCAATGATGTAGTGGTATTTTCGTTTAGGAACCAACTCCCAGACCTTGCATCTTCTAAACTTATTAAGCTCCTCTTGTATAGCATTAATACAGTGTTGGTCCTGGATAACATCTTCAAATTTCTTTGGCTCCAGTTAAGACAGAAAACTTGAGTGCAGGACTGTATTCAGATTTCTACTTCTGGTTTGCACTCCATGTCTTGGATCACCAATTATCTGAGTTGCTGGATGATCCTTTAGATGTCTTACAGCTGGAGGTAGACTTCCTTCAGGCTGAACACCTCCAATTTCTTCATTATGTTGCACCTCTTGGTTGTCATCAGCTTCTAGAGAGTCTTGTACTCCCCTTGGACAGTAGCCAACATTTTCCAATACTTCATCTGCAGTTGAGCCATCTACAATGGAAAGCTTGTCCATCCTATTGCTTATACCTGTTGGACTGCATGAACTACAAGGCAACTCACTGGTTATTAATCTTGTTTCATCAAATACAACATGTATAGATTCTTCTACAACCTGAGTAATCAAGTTGTAGACTCTATAAGCCTTACTATTGTTGCTGTACCCAACAAATATCCCATCTTGGAATTTGGCAGCAAACTTAGTTAGATAAGATTTGCCATTGTTAAGGATATAACACTTGCAACCAAAGATCCTAAAATAGGATAGATTTGGTTTTCTACCTTTCATAATCTCATAGGGAGTCTTTTTGTGGTACTTGGTGATAGAAGCCCTGTTGAGCACATGACATGCAGTGTTTACTGCCTCAGCCCAGAAATATTCTTGGAGAGAGGTGTAACTCAATAGAGTTATACCAGCTTCAATCAATGTCCTATTCTTTCTTTCAATAATACCATATTGCTGAGGTGTTCTAGGTGAGGAGAATTCTTGAAAAATCCAAAACTCTTCACACAATCTTGTCATACTTTCTGATTGAAATTCAGTGCCATGGTCACTTCTAATTTTGACCACTGTACTGTCCAGTTCATTCTGAATTTGTCTGACAAAACTGTGTAAAACACTTGGGGTTTAAGATTTCTGTCTTAGATAGAACACCCAGGAATATCTAGAATAGTCATCTACAACCACAAAAGTATAGACCTTCCTACCTAGACTATGAACTGGTATTTGACCAAAAAGATCCATATGTAAGAGGTATAGACACCTCACTGAATCCTTGTTTTCAAGGCTATGAAAGGAGGATTTTGTCTGCTTGCCCTTTTGACAAGCTGAACATATCCCTTCCTTTATACACTTAACATGAAGACCATTCCTCACTAACTTTTTACTAAAGAGCTGGCCAATTGTCTTGTAGTTAAGATGAGCCAGCCTCTTATGCCATTTGACACAATGAGATGCTTTCTCATCAGCTACAAGACAAATAGGAGAACCTTTGTTCTCACACCCAAAATCAAGACAATAAACATTTCTCTTTCTATACCTAGTCAATATGATCTTTTGATCACTTGACCTTCTGATATGGCATCCATCCTTAACAAATGAAATGTCATATCCTAGATCACTCTGCTGACTTATGCTTATCAGGTTGTGTTTCAAACCTTTTACATAAGCCACTTGAGTGATGGTAATTTGGTTGAAAGAGATGTTACCAAATCCTTTGATGATTCCTCTTTCAGATCAACCAAAGATTACTTTAGGCCCATCCTTGATAAATGTGTACTCCTTCAATAGCCCCTTTGTTCCAGTCATGTGCCTGGAACATCCACTATCCAAGTACCATATAGGGGCATGACAACTTGGACTTTCCTGCAATACAGAATTACCTTCCCTTAGAACCCAAGTAAGTCTTGGGTCCTTGGTTCAAGTTAGCACCATTCATATCAAAACTACCAGCATCTCTTCTAACTGGTAGACTGTTGTTATTCCTGACACTTATGTTATGCCAGCAGTCTAAGGAAAAATGGCCTATCTTGCCACAGTACCATCATTTATACTTGTTGTATCTAGGTCTAGATACTTTTTTGACAGAAGAATTTCTATTCTGTTCTGGTGCTGCTGCAGCTACACCCAGTGATTTCTTATAACCATGAGGTTTATGAACATGGGCTGACTTATTGGCATTAACACCCTTGTTATTCAGAACATCAGTCTTATTATGACCATGAATGTTTTCAAGATCATACTTATTAGAAGGCTCATGCACCTTTCTAAAAAGTACAGGGACTTTAAAGTTCAATGGCTGAACTGGTGCTTTGCCTTTTCTCTTAAAATGGGCAGCCCTGGTGTTACCTTTAAAGCCTATTCCTACCTTACCCTTTTGAGCCACAAACTCATCTATTAAGGGTATGACTGACTTTGGCTTAGCGTAACTAGCCACCAAATCTTTCTCTACTTGAAGTCTGACTTCTAGACTTTTAATTAGATCATTTTTATATGTGATTGTACCCATCTGAATAACAGTAATAGTTTTCAGCTTGGCAACCTCAGTCATTTGTTGATCCAATTCTTTCTCTAAACCAGATGCAGTCATCTTGAGATCTGCAATTTCCTTAGCCTGATTTTTGGGCAGGTTTTTGCTTTTCTTAAGAGCCTACAATAAGTCCCCATATTCATCTATCAACTGATGAGTATCTCCTTCAGATTCTGATCCATCCTCATTACTTGATGAAGATGAATCTGACTCTGAACCAGTACTGTAATCATAAATTCTAGAATTACTTTTTACCTTACTAGGACCAGGCTGATCCTTGCACTTGTTGTCTTCTGATTCAGCCATCAGTCCCATGCACTGATGGTCTTCTTGTTCATTGATGGAGTCCAGCATTTGCATAAACTCCTCTTCTTCACTAGCTGCATACAGTCCAATGTATGCTTCAGCTTCAGATTCTGACTCTGAGGAGGACTGATCTATAAGACTCTTCTCCTTCTTTGCAACAAAGGATTTCTCCTTCTTGCCCTTTTGTTGAGTCTTCTTTCTGTCTACTGACTCCTTCCTCTTTTCTGGACACTCAGCCACCACATGTCCTTGCCTATTGCAGCAATAGAAAATAATTTTTGATGTTGTATCTTTGCTGGGCTTAGACTTGTTCCTTTCCTTTCTTGATGATTTTCTCTTTTGATAATAGTCATCAACTGGCTGTGATGTGGAGGGCCTTCACTTCCACTGCTTCTTCTTCAAGAACCTCTGAAACTGCCTTGTAAAAGCAGCAAAATCTACATCTGAATCAATGCTATCTGAGTTCTGATTATCTGAATTTTCTGAGATAACTTCAGGAACTTCCTTAGGAGGTGAAGGATACATCCTCCTCCTCTTTCTAGTAGCTTCAACCTTGAAGGCCACTGACTTTTCTCTATGCTCTCCTTTTGTATTTCTTTCTTCCTCCTTCCTAGCCATTAGTTGCATTTCATATGATAGCAACTTTCCAAATAAGGTTGGAGGAGAAATGTCAGCTAGTTTGGCCACTTCTCTAATGGCACAAATCTTGGTATCCCAATCCTTTGTCAAGGATCTTAGGAATTTGTCATTCAGCTCATAAGTATTTGTTGGAACACCCTATTACTAATTTGGGTAAGGATCACTATGTTTTTCTTAGGAAACCAGGTTGACCTAAATGTATAGTTGAAAAGGTCAACATTAGAATGTGTCTTGGGCTTAGAACTTAGGTTTGAAGCTGCCCCCAGGACCATTCCAACATTTTAGAAATAGACCCAAGAATAAGACATCTTTCGTCGAGCTCAGGTCGACGAAACGTCGAACTCCGTTCGACGTTCTATGAACTCAACTATGATAAATCGTCGAGCTCTATTCGACGATCTTCGAGCTCAGACCGACGATCTACCTTCAGTCAGTTTTGCTTAGTCGTCGAACTACAGACAGACCGAAGGTTTACAGAATGAAACCATTCTTCCAATCACAAACATCCTATACATAGCAACTAGTGGAAGCTTTTAAGTAGTTGAAAGAACCCAATAACATATAGAATATATTATGAATGTCCACTAACCACAAAAGGAAAGAAGTATAAAAATACACAAAAGTACTTGGCCTTATGGCCTTACAAATGTTCACTTAACAACATAGTGTTTTACAAACATCGGCTCGCAGGCCGGCAACACATGATAGAAATAAAATAATAGTTCGCTTTGGCCTTCGAGGGCCAGCAGCTTGGGCTTCAGCCCGCTATTTGGTACTTGGTTCCGCAGCACCTCCAAGCAACATTCCACCGTACGGTGATAAACAAAGAAACGATCAGCTAAAGTTGACCAAATTTTAACGACCCCTCCCCTTATTCGGGAATGCGGTGCTCCTTCCCTGCATTACATTAGTACATCCAAAAATCCTAGTGAAAGTACAATCTAGCACACTTCACCACAGATGGAGGCTCGCACGGCCGCCCACACCGTGCACTCAGGGCACATTGATGGTGTACCGGACTTCAGAGATGCCACCTCCATTCAGAGGTCCTTGACTTGACGATTACTTTGAGCATTTTAGTCTCTACGGCCCCGGGCCTGAGACTCTCATTATGCCTTCGATAAGAGCCAATTTCCGCTACTCTCATGTCATAGTGTACATAACGCAAGTACAGCTCCACTATTTCCCGTTGCTCAAGTCACCCTACCGTCTCCGAATACCGTTGTACTCATGGCCAAACCTGTAGGGTGCGGGTTGGTTTTGCCTTTCCTGTTCGGCTCATTGGCCTAATAATACTGAACCCCATGGGCTCGCCGCTTTCCAAAGAAAGGCCCTCCAGGTAACCTGGAGACAAGCCTCACAAATACATAGCCTTCTTGAAACCATTGTCGACGGTAATCCTACCGTCGCGCGATAAGGGATAGATTGTCATTTCTTCCCCCGAATCTCATATCAACCACATCAACACCCAGTTATGAACGAGGTTGGCCCCCAGACCACCAAGTTGGCAGAAATGTGTTTCCGCCCAGTTTTCTGTGTGTACCTTGGAGTTAATCCCCAAGGCTCCCTATTACAATCTACCGTGTAGAAACCTGAAATATAATATAGTTCGGAGTCTTCTCCAACAATCCATGCACAATGCAACATCACCGATCCAGACAAACATGTCTGGGCAGGCTTCACACACAATGCATATGCCCGTACTTCGATTCCAGACTCTACAAACAACACAAGGGGGACTATTCACATCTACCCCAAGGAACACCGTGCACTCACCGCACACTCGCAGGAGCGGGTTTCCCATGCAGAAAGGAAGAGGAATTCACATGTCCAAGTTGAGAATCGTTACCCTTGAAATCCGCTTTGGCGCCAAGAAAACTAGCCAGATGGAAGGCTTTGCAAGGGAATTCTCTCCACGGATCTGGTCTCGATTCTCAATCTGGTGCTCCGATGCTCCGCCGACGGCCGGATTTCTCCCTTCCTTCTTCCTTGCTCTCTTCTCTATCTAACTTCTTAGAAAGAGAGAATTTAAGACGAAAATGAGGGATTAATCCTCTATTCCAAAACATAACACAACAGGACCTCATCTGGGCTGTCAGATCATATTTAAAGAAAACGAACGGCTACGATTAGCCTTAAATTTATAAATCCTTGGCCGAACACGGATTTACACACGGTCGTGTCCTAGGCTGTGTGCCTCGATCCAGCCATGATTATCGAGCACAAAAAAGAACATGGGTTGGGACACGCCCATGTCCCAACTTGACACGCCCATGTCGGGTCCTCGACACGCCCGTAACTATGGGCCGTGTCGCAAATAACTGCCACACCAATAGTCACGTCCCATAGTAGACACGGGTGGCGACACGCCCGTGGTAGACTTGACACACCCGTGTCAACCAGTACACGCCCGTGTTCTGGGCCGTAACCCTCAGTCGACACAGGACCAAACTTTCCCGAGAAGAACACGGCCATGTGACACGCCCGTGTCCCATGCCGTGTGCCTCACATGCCCTGGGACATTCCCATGTCCCAGGAAATGTTTGAGCACTCAATGCTTGTTGACCACAACTCAACGACCCGAGTAGGATACGGTCATGTGGCACACCCGTGTCACAGGCCGTGCTCACCCTACTAAGATCCAGACTTGGTTCAAACACCGCCTGTTTCACTTTTGAGTTTCAGGGCATTACATAACTTACCCCTATCCTTTTGGGCAGAGGCAGTGAGAACAACAAACTATGTATTTAACAGAAGTCTAATTCATAAACTAAACGGTAAGACTCCTTTTGAATTACTTAAAAATAAGAAACCTAAACTAATTTTCTTTAAAGTTTTTTGATGTAGATGTTATATATATAATAATGACAAGAAATACTTAAGGAAATTTGAAGCCAAAGTTATAGAGGGAATATTTCTTGGCTATTATCAAGTTAGTAAGTCTTATAGATTGTTTAATAAATCTACCATTAAGATAGAAGAATCAATACTTGTATCTTTTGATGAAAATAATATGTTTTACAAGGAGAGAGATATCTCTACCATAGATTCATTTCAGGCAACAAATCTATGTGAGAAATTGAATGAATTAATCCTAACACAAGAAGATACTTTATATCCTTCTCAACAGGTTGCTGATGATGACAGTGATGAAGAAAATCATGAAATGTATGCTGAAAATGTTGTGGTCAATGAAATTCCATAAGAGGAATTAGCACCACAAGTAGTTGAAGAACCAACTCTACCTGCTGACTTTGTCACACATAGAGATCACCCTAGATCTCAAGTGATTAGAGACATATCATCTGGAGTTCAAACAAGACATCAATTGAATCAAGATCAGATGCATGCTTGTTTTATTTCTCAGATTGAACCTCAATCCATCAAAGATGCAGAACAAGATCCCCACTAGATCATTGCTATATAAGAGGAACTCAATCAGTTTGAGAGATATAAAGTTTAGGACTTAGTTCAAAGACCCAAAGACTATCCAGTCATTGGAACCAAATGGGTATTCAGGAATAAGTTGGATGCTCAAGGAATCATTGTAAGAAATAAAGTAAGATTGGTAGCTTAAGGATATTCACAGGAGGAAGGCATAGAATATGATCAGACTTTTGTTCCTGTTACAATATTAGAGGCTATCTGAATATTTCTTTCATTTGCAGCATTCAAGAAATTCATAGTATATCAAATGGATATGAAGAGTGCTTTTCTAAATGGAGAACTCAAAGAGGAATTTTATGTTGAACAACCTCCAGGTTTTATCTCTCCAACTCACTCTTATTATGATTTTAAACTTAACAAAGCCCTTTATGCTCTTAAACAAGCTCCAAGAGCTTGGTATGAGACACTTGCTAGTTTTATTTTAGAAAATAAATTTAGTAGAGGCAGGGTAGATAAAACATTGTTTTTTAGACATCAAAAATCTAAGATTCTACTAGTTCAAATATATATAGATGATATAATTTTTGGCTCTACTGATTCCAAAGTTTGCAAAAGGTTTTCTGACCTAATGCACTCAAAGTTTGAATTGAGTAGCATGGGTGAATTATCCTACTTCCTTATTTATAAGTGAAGCAAACTCCTGATGGTATTTTTATATCTCAACCTAAATATGCTAAATAACTAATTAAAAGATTTGGGATGTCAGATGCCTTAACTATGAAAACACCCATGCCTTCTAATGTTGTAGTTGATAATGATGAACAGGGCAAACCTTTTGATCAGAAAATATATAGGACTATTATTGGGTCCTTATTATATTTAACAGCTAGTAGACCTGATATTATGTTTGCAATATGTATTTGTGCTAGGTTCCAAGTAAATCCTAAAGAATCTCATCTAAGTTTAGTAAAAAGAATTTTAAGATATATAAAGGGTTGCCCTAATCTAGGACTCAGGTATCCTATTAAGTCAAGATTTGAATTAACTAGATTCACAGATGATGACTATACTGGATGGAGAGTTGACAAAAAAAGCATATCCGGAACTTGTCAGTTTCTTGGTGATAGGCATGTGTCATGGTTTTGCAAAAAGCAAACATATGTGTCTACTTAGACTACTGAAGCTGAATACATTGCAGCTGGTAGTTGTTGTTCATAGATTTTGCGGATTCAAAATCAGCTTCTAGATTATGGTTATAACTTAAATAATTCAACAATATTTTGTGATAATACTAGTGTAATATCAATTGAATATAATCCAGTCCTTCATAGTATGACTAAGCATGTAAAATTAGGCATCATTTTCTAAGAGATAATTTAGACAAAAACAAAATTAATCTTTTTTTTATTTCTACTGATTTTCAAAGAGCTGATAATTTCACTACACCTTTAGATGAAAAGAAACATAACTTCTTCTTAAATCATTTAGGAATGATAAATGGAGAATCTTTAATTTGATTTTTGTTCTGAGATCGACTAACTGTACACCTTTCGTGAAACGGAGCTCGATGAACTATGAACTTTTCGTGAAACGTTCGTCGAATGGAGATCGATGAACTTTCTTTGTGAAACTTTTGTCAAACAGAGATCGACGAATGTATTTCATCGAACCATTCATCAAACGGTGCTCGACGAATTGCTTTCCTTTCGTCGAACAGAGCTCGACAAATTATATTTCTATTGTGAAATTTTCGTCGAACTTAGTTCGATGTTTCGCTTTTCGTTGGACAGAGTTCGCCTTTTCCACTTCTGAAAACTTATAATTAGGTTTTCATCGAACTCTATCCCGCACATTTCCATTTCTCTTACACTTAATCTCTCTATTTTGCAGGACAATGGCAATTTCTCAAGCGACTCTCTGTGCGATGAAATTTGATGCCAGAATCGACATCGATATGGACTCATTCTTCCACTCCAATCAAATCTTCCAAGATATCTTACAACTGTTTGAAGCTCAGCAATTGTGAAAGTTTATGACCTCCAGGATCAAACTCCCAGTGACAGAAATAAAAGAATGGGTTTATACTACAAGGATTCATGATCTTACAACCATTATTGGTTCTATCTCTGGCAATCAGGTTCCTCTAACACCAAAAAATTTTTCTAAAGTTTTTGGTTTTGTTAATGGTGAAGATGATATAAAGATATCTCGTACTAAATTTGATGAGATGTTAGATAGATTTGGTCACTCCCAGGTAAACCCTAATCACCTTCTGAAAAAGAATTTTTCAATTGAATATAAATTCTTAGCTGATGTAGTTGGTAAGGTTTTATTGGGCAAGCATTGAGTCCATGACTATGTAACCATGAATCAATTCCTTTTGATGTGTACCTTGGTTAATCAGAAATCAGTAACTGGGGGACAATTCTTTTTGACTATATTAAGAAGAAGATCACAAGTAAATCTGGAGGATATGGCAGGATTATAGGCATTTTCTTACAAGCAAAATGTCTAGAACTTTTGGTCTCTCAGACTAGTTTTATCAATGCTTCTAAGAGGCTCACCTCTTCCCTCTTTGGAAGATGGGAGAGGGCGATCCATGAGCCATCCAGGGCTACCTCCTCTAGGATTACTTATAAAAGCACAAGGGTTGTTCCATCCACTCTCTCAACCCCAAAAGAGGCTCCTGCTCCTGTTAATTCTTCTCCTCCACCATCTCTACATCACTTAACTAGATCTTCCACATCATCTACTCTACAAACAACTTTGCCTGAATAAATTCCATCATAAACTCCACATATTGATTCCCATATTCCTCAGTCACCTCTACCACCTCATCTCATTGAATAAATTCCATCCACTTCATTTCATACAGAATCACTATTTCATTTGTCACCCCCTTCATCTCAACTACTTTCCTCTCCTCCTCACTTCTCTATACTACTTTCATCTCCACCTTACTCTCATATATCTCAACCACACTCACTTATCCAGGATATTATGCTAGATTAAATTCTCCATGTCATCCCTCCTTCATCTATTCCTCAAGCATTCACTATTTATCCAACCTGTGCAAACAGATCTACTCACTCTTCATCTACTCCAAATCCAACATCCTCTGCATCTACTCAGGCTCCACCTGAGTTTATGTATGTTGATTTTTCATCTATTTCTTCTAGTCTCCTTGAATTCATTACTCCGACTCTTAGGAAGCTCATAGATGAAGCCTTGGCTCCACTTGTTGCTTCCATCTCAGATCTATCTTCCAAGCTAGCCTCTTCCCAAACTGTCCCTTCTTCTTGGGGCCTAGATTTAGGTTTCCTGGGAGCTACATAGGGGGAGATGCTTCATGAAGAAGTTCCATTTACAGAAGCAGTCTCAGCCAGAGCAGTAGCAGTAGTCTTTGATGTTTTTTGGGATACATAGATGATCAGTTCAGTTGAAGAAGTAGAAGCAGTACCAGAAGCTGTTACTGTTAGTGATGTGTTCATCCATCCCACAGTCAATTTCATTCTCTATTATCAGCTTTTGATATTCTGCATAGTTCTATTGATAGTTTACCAGTTTTGGAAGAAAATCTTTCTAGAGAAGTAATTTGTTATTCTACTCCCATTTATGCTTCAGTTTGAGAAGAGATTAAATCTAGTTTAAGAACTGTTTCTACTAGTTCTATCTCTCAGCCTGCAATAACTATTGATAATATAATAAATGTTATAGAGCAAGTTTTTTCCCCTCCCACTTTTGCATGGTATGAAACTCCAATGCCAAATCTTGATGATCTTCTCAATGAAGATATGGAGCAGGAAGAAGACATTGTAACTTTGTAACCAGAGGATCAGTCTGTTGATCAGACTGATTTATTTAAACAGATTGATAATTTATATGATCAACCAGAGGAAGAATCTGATGATGATGCAGAGTCTGATGAGTCATAATACTCGTGCTCTAAGAAAAGAAAATTAAAGAAGAAGGCTCCAGCTAAGGTTGCTCCTCAACCTTGCATAACTGCAGATATTCATACTACATTCTGCAGGGAATTCCTCTCACTCCAGACCATACAAATTGGATGAGATTTTCAAAGAATGAATAGAAAAACAGGAAGAAGATGAGGAGATATTCTTCACCTACAAGGTCTAGGAGAGGACCTCCTCCTCCTCCTCCAGCAGTAGGGTCATATTGTAATATTTCTTCTTCTCAAAAGCCTACTTCTCATAATTATTCAAGATCTTCTTAGGACAGGCAGGATAGACCTTAAAGGTCAGATTCTCACAGCAGCCAGCAACAACAATCATGTCAAATAAGTCAGCAACAGTAATCAAGACAAGAGAGGCCACCTTCACAAGTATATGATCGAGAGATGGATCCAGATTTCAGAATGGCAAGGTTTAAAGAGCTGGTTGCTCTTTCACAGGTTAAGAAAGTTAGAGAAGAAGGCAAGGACACTTCACAGTTCACCACCATGTCCTCAAATAGGCAAAAGGAGCTTGATAGATATTCAAAGAAGAGCCTGTTCAATGTGGACAAGTACATAAATTTATATCCAGAGGCAGTACTTCCCAGAACCACCTCACTAAAGATTATTGGCTCTCAGGATTCAAAGATGAGCAAAAGGGAAGATAAAGATCCAAACAGAAAGCTAGTCTTCACCAAACCATCTTTAGATTCTCCCTTTGAAGCTCCTAAGAAAGACTCTTGATTTCTTATTTTATGTTTTTAAACTGTGTTATTGTTTTTAAACTCTCAAAGCACTTTCTATATATCTGCTGAATGTTTTATTTCTGCTAGATATTTTCTGCTTTGTGTTTTTCTTCTTTAGATAATATACTCACCCAAATAGGGGGAGATTGTTTGGAACCCTATTACTGATTTGGGCTAGGATCACTATCATTTGTTTAGGATGATTAGTTTGACCCAATGTGTATAGACTAGGGTCATAGGTTATTACTTTCAGTGTTTATACCTCAGAAGATTTCTAGAGAAATGCAGTTCGACAAATGCAGGATTCTGTTCGACAAAAGATGAGCTCAGCTCGACGAACACCGAGCTCAGTTTGACGAATTCAGAGTTCTAACTCTGAGCTTAGCTCGATGAATACTGAGCTCTATTCGACGAACGTTGATCTCTTATCAAAAGCTCAGCTCGACGAACTCCAGGTTCAGTTCGACGAACTCCAGACTCAGTTTGACAAACTCTAAGCTCTGCTCGACGAACACCTTGTAGTGTTCGACAATTTCTTTGCAGTATTCAGGCAGTTTTATTTAGTGATGGCAGAATGGTTTTAGGGCTTAATCTGAGGAATTTACACTCTTATATTTAATGCTAAATATTCTTAATGAATATAGACGTTTAAAGGCAGTATTAAATAAAGTTTTATCTCAGAGTTTAATTCTAATTAATTGCCAAGGGCAATTATAATTTTTTGAGGTTCTTCAGACATTTTAGAATGATTATAAATTCAAATGTTTGAATTCTTCTCAGAGAATATATATTCAGATTATTCTATTTCAATGAGTTACAAGACAGACAGACACACACTCTCTTATAGATCAACATATTTTTACCAGATTTACTTTTTCAGTCTCTACAAGTGAAAAGTATTAATCAGTCAAATACAAGAAGGCCTACACCCTGAACAAAAGCCTCCCCTCCTGATCTCAAATCTCTACTCAAATCAGGGGGATCTTTTTGCATCATCAATCCACTAAGTATTCTCAGAGACTCTTGAAAGAGAAGACAACATAAAGTTTTAGTTTATTTCCTAAACTGTGTACAGGGTTATAACTCCCTTCAAAAGATGACCTCATGGTTCCTAAGTCACCTGATCAAAAGACTTAAGCTTAGGTTTTGGGCACCTGATCAAAAGCTCAAAGGGTTTCTAGATCTCCCATAGAATATAGATCTTTTGGTGGCACGGAACCTGATCAAAAACCTATAGTTGATTCCTAATAGGGTGGTAGCGAGTGGACGTACCCAGATTTATTAGGGAACCACTATAAATTTCCATGTGTCGTCTGTGATTGCTTTACTTTCTTTAGTTGTGTGCTGTGATTTTTCTTTCTATATATATATCATTTACTTTAAATCTGTTATAAAAATAAATTAAAGTATTTAATATACACTATTCACCCCCCCCTCTCTCTTGTGTAAATCAGATCTATCCCTCTCTTTCAGAATGCACAACAATTGTGCACAACAACTGCTTACTGTGATGTTATCTAACTCAGTTATATATATAGCCACACTAGTATGCTTCTTGATGCTTTAAGAGACCAATCTTCTTCTTAGGAACTGGCATATCCCTGAAGTATTTTTTCTATCTTCTTTTCAAACTGCAAAATCTATATTTGAATAGCCAATTTTCTCAAAGCCATTGATTTTATAGTACTACAAGCCAAGATATTGAGTGCCCTTAAGGTATATCCTCTTTGTAGTTGAGTATTGAGATTCCTTGAGCCATGCCTGGTACCTAGCACAAGCATATGTTGTATATAGTATGCCCGGTTTACTAGCAGTTAAGTACAACAAAGATCAAAATATACACTTTTATAAGGATTCATTAAAAGGTTTCCCTTTCTCATTCTTCTCTAGGAATATATTTGACCCCATGGGAGTTTTAATGGAAAAGGCAGACTCCATACTAACCTTCATAATTATTTTTATAGTGTACTTAGTTTGAGAGAAAATAATCCCATCATCAAAATTTTTTACTTGGAGACCTACGAAATACTTGAGCTCTCTCATACTCCTCATGTCAAACTCCCTCTACATCAGATTGTCAAATCTTTTGCAAAGGTTATCATCAGTAGACCCAAATATAATATCATCAACATTTTATTGTACTAGGAGACACTTGAGCTTTGCTTCCCTTAAGAACAATGTTTTATTTATCTTCCCCCTTGAAAATTCATTTTTAATGAGGAAGGCAGATAGGGTATCATATTATGCCTTTGGGTCTTTCTTTAACCTATATAGAGCTTTTCTAAGAAAGTAAACATGATTAGGAAGAGTTGGTTGCATAAAACCTGAGGGCTGCTATATACATACCTCTTCCTTTAGATTTTCATTGAGAAAGGTTTACTTTACATCCATTTAATATACTTCAAATCCCTTGAAGGCAGCATATACAAGGAATAACATTATAGATTCTAGCCTTTCAGCTAAAACTAAGGTCTGGTCAATATCAATGCGCTCTTATTTTCTCTATCCTTTAGCAATATGGCTTTCCTTGTTCTTCACCACTATACCATTCCCATCCAGCTTGTTTCTGAAGATCCACTTGGTTCTAATAATATTGTGTCCTTATGGTTTTGGTAGCAAATTCCATACTTTACATCTCTTAAATTGGTGTAGTTCCTCCTGTATTGCATTTATTCAAAAGGAATCTTGATTTGCTACTTCAAATTTCTTTGGTTCTACTTGAGAAAGAAAGATTAGAAACAATGCTTCATTGTTAAATCTGCTCCTTTTTATGACTCCTTGACTGGCATACCTAATATTAAGAGTACTAGGGTGATCCTTTATGTGCCTGATTGTTATAGGAAGTCTTTTAATAGTAGGCTGTATTTCATTAACAACCTCAGCTTGTTGAGGCACAATAGTAGTTTCTTGAGCTTCATTTGATTGCTGATTTTCTTTATTAGGTATTGCAATAGAAGTAGAGTTCTTGCTTGAGCTGGGCTTGTCTTTTAAATACAATTGTTTGTAAGATTTCATCAATTCCTATAAGGTTAGGAGTACTATACCAACCCTTATATATTAGGCTAGTCTAAAAAAAAATCATATTTATGGATTATTCAGCAATATGGATTTTCTTGCTGAATACCCTATGTGCTCTATTCTGTGAGATGTATCCAACAAGAACACCCTCATTACATTTCTCTGCAAACATTGTTAATTCTAATTTTGCATTATTTAAAATGAAGCACTTGCAATCGAAGATTCTAAAATAATATATTATCGGTTTTTTGCCTTTCAACAATTCATAGGGAGTTTTCTTAAGAACTTGTTGATAAAGGCCCTATTCAGAACATAATAAGCATTATGGACTGCCTCAACCCAACAAATTTCTGGCTGTAAGGAGTCACTCAACAATGTTTTGGCTACCTCTATTAGGGTACTATTCTTTCTCTTAGCCACTCCATTTTGTTATGGAGATTTGGGAGAAGAGAACTCCTTGGAGATAACTTGTTCTTGACAGAAATTTGTCATAAACCTAGATTGAAACTCTATTTCATGGTCACTTCTTACTTTAACCACATGGCAGTTCATTTCATTCTTAAAAGACTTGACAAATGTCATAAAGATATTTAGGGTATCAGACTTCTTTTTTAGGAAGAAGACCCATGTATACCTAGAGTAATCATCTACTATCACAAATGTATATAACTTCCCTCCTAAACTTTGAATGGGCATAAGAGCAAAACGATCGATATATAATAAATAAAGACATCTTATACAGTCTTTCTGTGCAATCCCCTTAAAAGTGTCCCTAGTTTGCTTTCCTATTTGGCATGCATGACATGGACCATTTTTAACACATTTCAAATTCGGACTATCACTAACTAAATTTTCAGAGAATAATTTGCAAATTGTCTTTGAATGTGAGTTATTCTCTTTTTCCACTATACACATAGAGATTCCTTCTCATTAGCCACAAGACAAATTGGAGTGGAAGAATCAGAATAAATAAAGTCTAAGCAATAAAAATTTTCACTCCTCGTGTTAGAGAGAATTATCTCTAAGTCAAGTAACTTTTTAATCAGGTACTTATCCTTGTGTAATTTAATGACAGACTAAGTCACACATTCTACTTATGCTTGCAAGGCCATGTTGCAACCCCTCCACATAAGCTACCCTTATGATTGAGACTATGCCTTTGGAGATCATATCATATCCTTTGGTGATTCCTCTATCTGTACCTCCAAAGATAACATTTGAACCATTCTTCACTAGAGCATACTCCTTCAGAAGACTTCTTGTTCAAGTCATATGTCTGGAATACCCACAGTCCAAGTACTAGCTTTTTGTTAGATTATTACATGAACTATCATGCAAGAAGGGTTCAGTTTACCTTAGGATCCCAACCAACTTTGGGTCCATGGTTCCTGTTAGTTGTTGAAGTAAATTTTCTACCATTGGAAAGCATTTCATTACATTAGGCACTATTATATTATACCAACAGTCCACAGTAATGTGGCTCACCTTAACACAGCACTGGAATTCAGATATTATACCTTATATTCTGAACATTCTTTAGAGTAGAATATACATGTGACTGTTTAGCTTAGAAGAGAAAGCCAGTGCATTCTTTTTATTCCTTTGTGTAATTACCTGGTTATGGGAAAAATGATAAGTGGTCTTACAAGATAATATTGGGTTGATAGCCATAGATATCATTTTGATTATTGTTGATATCGTGTTGATAGCATCACTTTATGAGATTGAGATATAGTTTTGCTAGCAGCTAGCTTTCTCAATGGAGTGTGCGCCTTAGGGAAGGAAACTTCCTTACCCTTGAGTGATGGGGTCGGGGTACCAAACACAAATGATTCAAAGTGAACGATTTGAATTTCCTCATATGGTGCTTTTAGTGCGCTCAATCGAATACCCTTTCTTCCTCTACAGTGAGGAACCTTATTTCCCTTACTAGAGAAACCTCCATTCTTTTAGAGACCATATATGTTAGAAGGAAGTAACATCTTTTCAATGGTGGTTTGAGGCACTACAACTTTTGTCTTTCCCTTAGCCTTGGTTGTAGCAGTCTTCCTATTGTAACCTACTCAACCCCTGAATGGTGTAGATAAGCTATTAATAATGGGCAGAAAAATTTATGGCTTGGAGAATTTGGCCACTAGCATCCTCTACTTGAGAAGATTCTCTTCAAGATCCTTAATGATCTTGTTTTTCTGACTAATAGTGCTAAACTGGATGATTATCATCCATTTCAGCTTGTCGATCTCCTTGCTCATTTGGGTTAGTTGGGTAGCAGCCTCAAGGCACTCAGACTTTGCTAGCTAGAGAAAAGTAATCTCCTCTGCTTGATTCTTAGCGAGTTTCTTGCTATTCTTCAATGCTTCCAGAAGAGAATCATACTTATCAACCATGTGAATAAGTTCATTATAAAAATCTAAATCATCCTCCTTATTGGATGATGAGGGTGCTTCAGATTCTACACATTTCTCATATCTAAATCAGAAGATATAATTGAGAAAATTACCTCATTAGGACAGGAGTCATCGTGATCATCCCCATTAGTCATGGCCATGAAGCAACAACTCTCTTCTTCCTCACAGACACTATTTGAATGTGAAAAGGGGGCCATAATGACTGTATTTGTAGCAGGTACCTCTTCCTCTATATCCTAGCAAAGAGCGCAATATAGGATTCTTCCTCCTCTGACTCAAATGAGTCAGAGTCACTTTGATTCTTGTTCTTCTCATTCTTTTTAAGGAATGTCCTTTCAGACTTCTTCCTATTGTGGTGTTTCTTTTTACTTCCCATTGTACTTTCCTTTCTTTTGACTCAGCAGTCCGTAATGATATGCCCAGGTCTACTGTAACAATAAAAAATAATATCAAATGAAAATTGTTTACTAGTTTTAGAGCCACACCTGTCACCCTTTGAGTCCCTCTTGACTCTCTCGGATTTGTTGCATTCTTTCTTGTAATTAGAGGAAGAAGATTTGTTCTTCCATTGCTTCCTCCGAGACAACATCTTCTTGAACTATTTAGAGAATACTACGAATTCCCCATCAGTCAGCTATGTATCTGATGAGTTTAACTCAGAGGTTTTTGAGTCCTGAACTCTCCTTGGAGGAGAGATGGTTCTCTCCTTATTTCATTTGGTTCCTTCAGCTTTAAGGGCAATTCCCTTTTCTTTAGACCATGACCTGGCAGCCACATCTTCATCTTTTCTTGTATTAAGCTGCATTTCATAGGACAATAGCTTTCTAAATAGAGCTTGGGGAGGAATATTTGCCAGATTTCCTATTCAAAATATTGCTCTCAATATTCCAGGATTTGAAGAAACATATCTTAGAATGATATGTATATATTATCTTTGATGATATATATATTTAAATCTATTCATGAACTCAGTTATGTCTCTATAACAAACTTAATGAAGAGGATTTATAATTGAAGGCATATCGGTCCAATATAAAGATAGTTCTCAGCGTTATCATCTTGAACGATGAGTATAGTAATGATTAGCAAAATATACATATTTTAGGTAATATTTTTGTTTTGTTTTAATACAAATATGTAATTATATTGTGTAAATATTTAAATAAATCGTTTCTTTTTTTATTTTTAGTTCTAACTTAATCTATTTTTGGGCCCTATAGGTAATTTTGGTAACTTTTGGGAAATTTGGGAAATTTTCCAAACTCACGCCCCTAGGTCACACCCGTGAACCTGGGCTTGTAACTTTAAAACAAATAATTCCGGCAGTTCGGTAAATTTCAGCCATCAAGCTCAGTCATGCCCAGACAACATGCGCGTGGTCAATATGTCACACCCGTGACATCACTAGTGGCCAAGAAACGAACCCACTATCACGGCGTACCGAAGTCCTAAAACAAGAAAGCTTGAGTCACACCCAGTGACACACCCATATGCCAGCTGGCACTCCCATTACATTAGTTGTGAGCAAGCAAGAAGCGTATTGTCATTCCTCGAAGAAGCCAATCTGCCATGCCTTACAGATACGGTAAGATGAAACACCTGTGACCCAGATATCACACCAAGGTTCCTGTTCAATCCAATCAAGAAGTTGTTGGAAATTCTATCAAAAGATGCCACGTTAGTGACATGCCCTAGGGGGCGTTTAAGGGGGGGGGTGTACCTCAAAAATTTTGGCTATAAATTGATTGTCAGGGCTGATGGTTAGAGGAGAACAAGTAGAGTTCTATATAGCTGTGCATAGTAGTTAGGAGTAGTTTCTCAGTGAAATTTTCCTAACCGTAGTTTGGGTTTCCTAGTCTGTAACACTTTTTAAGTAATAATTTTTTTGCTTTCAGTAATTTTTCAACTCTTATGCTTTTTAACTTAGTTTCCATTTCTATTTAGATAGGGTGTGTGCGTATTTCCTTTTTCATAATTCTTTTTTTCATAATTCTTTTACTACCACCCCCATCCCGGATGAGAGGCTAAGAACTTTTTAGTGCTTGATAAAGATGGTTGGGACAGATATTATTTCTGCACTTTTATATGTCTTTTAATTTTTCTACTACCACCCTCATCCTGATGAGAGGCTAAGAACCTTTTAACACTCGATTGAGATGAGCTTTGGGAAAGATATTAATTTTGCAATTTCAAATCCTATTTTCTAAATTAATAAAAAATTAAAATTTACCACAAATTTATCTCTCGGAGGTAAAAAAGAAATTGCGCGTCACTCTCAAAAGAGATAAATGTAAGCCTCTCGGGTTGAACCTTCAAATCGCAGTAGGAGGTCAATAACGGGGTTCACCACGTAAATCATTGTTAAGGTATTTTTGATTAGATACAAAAGTTCAGTCAAATTATGCAATCTCAGGTGAATGTATCCTCGATAGAGATGAACTCATATTTATGGAACCTCCACAATCAAGTATTTTAATTAATAAAGAAAAGTAAAGTTTTTCTTGTTTAATAATTATTTCACAAAGTAAGTCAAAATCGAGGGCTCTCTACCTCATCAATTTTCAAAACCCTAAATATTACTTTTATTTTAACCTTTAAAAATCTTCATCACTTCTCAATAAAATAATTGTTCTAGTCCTTAAAGTAGAGTACTCCATACAGATCCATGGAAAAATATGACCTTTATATTTTTAAATAATATATTATTACGCGATAGGTACGCTTGTCTTATTCATAGTATATATGTAAAAATAGAACATACAAACGCCTTATTTACAAATCCAACTTAATTTTCAATTGAAACTAACTCCACATTTTACTTATCATGTTTTTTGCGGCATTGTCGGTGATCATTTTGTGTTGATATTTGAAATAAAAAGAAATCACCATTACTTTTATCTTAGTTGTTAAAAAAACAAACACTTTTTTATAAAAATAAATAAACCACAATTTCTCTGTTAAAAGAAAACCTGTATTTTTATAAAAACTTTTTTTTATTAAAGACACTTTTATTTTTGTCTTTTACATTTTCCAACAAAGTAAAACCACAAAAAAATTTATAATAATTGTTTTTTAATATAATCGTTTTTTAGTGCATGACACGAAGAAACTCTCCAATTGATCCTAATCTTGACTTTGATCTTTAAATCGACTGCACTTATCACACGCGCCTTCGATTTCGTGACTAAGATCAAGAATTAAATTTAGAAGAGTCTATCAGAACAACGCACGTAGAAACAATGGTAGAATAAATTCCATTCACGACCCAGTAAAGGACTATTTCTTATTGTGTGCGGCCAAACTTGGATGACATCAGGGCAAGTATAGTTCATCCCACGATTGCTAATAATTATTTTGAAATCATATCTAACATAATCCAAATGATTCAAAACTCAATTCAATTCGATGGATTGCCAGATGAAGATCCAAATACCCATCGGTCAAATTTACTAGAAATATGTGACACATTTAAAATTAATGGTGTCACTGATGATGCCATTCATTTGCATTTATTTCCATTTTCTTTACGGATGAAAGCAAAGTAGTAGTTAGGTTCTCTACATAGAGGATCCATCAATCCCTAGGTTGATATGACCTTAAAAAATTTTAACAAAGTATTTTCTGCCTACTAAAACCCCTAAATTACGTGTAGATATTTCTTCCTTTGTTTAAGGCAATTCTGATTCTCTCTATGAGACTTGGGAACACTTTAAAGAATTTTTACAAAGATGTCCACATCACGCACTGCCAGCTTGGCTCCAAGTGCAGACAATTTATAATGGTTTAAATTTCAAAACAAGACAAATGATTGATGCTGCCGCCGGGGGAACGTTAAATAATAAAAACCCCTAGGTCGATCAAGCATTGTTTGAGGAAATGGCCATGAATGCCTACCAATGGCAAGTGCCTAGGTCGTGCCCTAATAATCCCACTAGGCTTTATGAGCTCGACATTTCTTCCAATTTAGCACTGCAAGTAGAATATCAAACTAGGAAAGTAGCGGAGATGTTGACTTCCTCCACCGCTCCTACTTGGACTGCTAAGAAAAAAATAATAGAAGAACACGTTGATTATATGGGGAATCCATATCAACCTCCTTCTTAAAACCAAAATATTAATAATACATACATATAATCAAGGGTTTAGGAACCATCGAAATTTATCATGGAGTAACCCCAATAATGCTGAGCGCCTATCTAATGCAAGTCCAATTAGATTTGCACCACCACCACCACAATCACAACCACTACGACATGCCCTGATAAAAGACATCTTTATAAAATACGTCGTTACAAATGATTCCAATATTCAGAATCTTACCGAATCAAATAAAAATCTAGAAACTCAAATTATACAAATTTCAAAGATGATGTTGGAGCTCCATCCTGGAGCTTTACTAGGGAATATGGTAAACAAAGCGCTTATGGGAGATATCCAATAGTTTTTTTACTTTTCTTTTATTTTTTTATAGGTTTTCTTACGGCCTCCTCGACCTCCAATAAGGAAAGCCTTTTTATTTTATTTTATTTTTATTTAGTTTTGTATATATCTTCTTTTTCTTCATACTTATGCACACCATAAGTATGGGGGTATATTTCCTTGCAAAAAATATATTTGTACGTATAACTTTTTTCAAAAATCTTCTTTCTAAAATTGCATTTATGGGTATAAATATTTTTCAAAATTTTTTTTTAAATATATATATAATATAACTATGTATATATTTTTGATTAATTAAATCATCCAAAAACAAATTTTGAAAGCCCTACTTCAATTGTCTTTATTCCAAAAACCATAAAAAATGATGAGTATAAATATACACAGTTATCTAGTTTTTAATTTACTAGTCGTTTATTTATCATAAATGTATAAATCTAAATATCTGGGGTTAAGTTTTATAGAATATCTTGTTTATTTAATTTAAAAGTTAGAAGATTTGTTTTGAGCACTACTTCGGGTTTTCAATAAATAAAGGCATGTATAATATGTTAGCTAAACATCGTAGGCTATAATTATCTGAACACAACTGTTATTGAAATATAGAAATTCTCAAGCTATTTCAGTTGCTCTCAAAATCTTTTATCAAAATTCGAATATTGTTTTAAACCACTACCTATTTACTTTTTTCTTTGCATGTTTTCTTACGCAGGCAAGCATCTAGGAGTATGTCCTCCTAGAAAAGAAAAGATCTTAAGTCAATGTTCCACAAATATACCATCCAATAATTGCTAAAAGACTATATAAAATGGAGTATGTTCTCCTAAACATATACATTTGGTTAAAATAAAGTTTAATTCTGCTATGTGTTTTTTCTGCCTTGGAAATTGTTTTACTAAAGTAATTGTAACAAATCAAGAATAAGGTGAGAGGATAAAATTCATCAACTCCTTCACCAAATCCTACTATGTAGGCAAATTCCAAGTTTGTACCTCATAAAACCACTACAAATTGATCTAATTTTGTTTAAAATATTGAGAGATCATATTTAATAGATTGTTTGCTTTCCATCATATCTCTTTCAAAGTACAGTTTTTAAAATTCCAATCTAACTTGTTTCTAATGATTGCAATGTTGCTTGTTATTTGGTTTTCTCAATAAGTCTTATGGTCACGAACATTTATTTCTGGCTAAATCATTTGCATAATGTAGGACTTAACTCTTATTACTCTAGATTTTTATATTTATCTTCCCTTGATTTAAAAAATTGATTGTTGAATTAGAAATTTTACAACTGTTCATATAGTCGAAACATACTTTTGCTTTGGAATAGCAAAGCATAAGTATGGGGGTATTTGATGAGTGGCAAAATATATATACTTTAGGTTATATTTTTATTTTATTTTAATTAAAAAATGTAATTATATTATGTAAATATTTAAATAAATCATTTCTTTTTTATTTTTAGTTCTAACTAATCTATTTTTGTGTCCTATATGTATTTCTGCAACTTTTGGGAAATTTGAGAAAATTTCCTAAGTCACGCTCCTAGGTCATGCTTGTGACCTTGTGCGTTATTACTTTAAAATAAGCAATTAAGGCAGTTCGGTAGATTTCGGCCATCAAGCTCAGTCACACCCAGACTACGCTCATGTTCAATATGTCATGCCTGTGACATCACCTGTGACCAAGCAAGGAACCCATTATCACGCCATACTGAAGCTCTGAATCTTGAAAGCTCAAGTCATACCTAGCGATATACCCGTGTGCCAGCTGGCACGCCCGTGACATCAGCCGTAACTAAGAAGAAGAGTGTTGTCACGCACCGAAGAAGCAAATCTGAGATGGCTTGAAAACACTTCCAGATGACACACCTGTGACCCAAATTCGTGCTCGTGTACTTGTTCAATCCAATCTAAAAGTCGCCAGAAATTCTATCCAAAGATTCCACGTCAACAATACGCCCTAAGGGGGAATATATGGGGCGTGTACCATAAATATTTTGGATATAAATATATGAACAAGGCTGATGTTTAGAGAACAACTGGTTGAGTTCCACATAGCTGTACATAGTAGTTTGGAGTAGTCTTTGAGTGATATTTTCCTATCCCTAGTTTGAGTTTCCTAGTGTGTAATATTTTTTAAGTAATAAATTTTCAGCTTTCAGTAATTTTTCAACTATTATTGCTTTTTAACTTAGTTTACATTTTTATTGAGATAGGGTGTGTGCGTATTTCTTTTTCATAATTCCTTTTTTGGTAATTCTTTTACTACCACCCCCATCTCGGATGAGAGGGTAAGAACTTTTTAGTACTTGATTAAGATGGTTGGGATGGATATTATTTCTGCACTTTTATATGTTTTTTAATTTTTCTACTACCACCCCCATCCCGATGAGAGGCTAAGAACCTTTTAGCACTCGATTGATAAAAATCTTTTAGTTTCTAAGTGATATTTTCCTAACCCTAGTTTGGGTTTCCTAGTGTGTTACATTTTTTAAGTAATAAATTTTCAGCTTTCTATTTATGCGGAAAATGCTCTCTTCTGCTAGCTTCCTCGAGAGTGGAGCATCATCGATCTGGGGTGCAGGGATAGAAAGGATGGTTGATCCCAGTATGGGGGATAGCAGGGAAGGTTTATGAGGAACTATCGAGTAGACAGTTACTTTGATGATTAGCTTTGATAGTTAAGACCGAGAGGGTGAAAGAGAGAGAGGGGGCCGCTGGCAGCAACAATAGCAGAGTTTCCCCATTGCGGCTTAAATGCCACTCCTGTGATGAGATTTCCTTTGATTAAGAATTGATATTATAGCTTGAGATTGCACCTTTACATGGAAAGAAAATAAAGGGTACAAAGGGGGAAGCTGGCTGCTAGAGGGAAGAGGGCGCCAGAGGCCGCGCGGTTTGACAAAGCTGGTCGGTAGACCATACTGAAATCTGATCCCACAGTTTACTACTCAAGGCAAGCGTACTGCGCGATCAGGCTGAAAGGATTGTTGAGGTTGCTGAAGCCATAGGAGTCTGCATGGGATTGACTATGGAGGCCATGCAGACAAAGAGTTAGAGTCTGCAGGTTTTTATGTCCATGTTGTCCCACTCCACCGTACTCTCTTGAATGAGAGATATGGGGGGTGTATTTATAGGCTTGGGCCGGATATGATCCTATTAACGTTACCCCGATAGGGCGGTGGTAGTTAAGATTGAGTCCGCGATATACTGTTGATTGAGGAGGTGGGTCGCTGACTACTGATAAGAAGTCGGGTGCTAGGGAAGTCGAAGTGCTTATGGCGAACTGCATATGGAGTCCGCCTAGCTCGCGGCAGACTGTGTGAGTCCACCTCTACTTTTGGGGGCTGGTCATTCCTACTGGGCGGCAGGAGCTTGGCTTCCTGGCAGACTAATATGACAAGTCATGCATGCTGACGAGATAGAGCAGGTAGACGTTGCTAACTGGCGGCCTAGAGGCAGGTTGCCGCTGCTGAATGGTGGCCTGGAGGTAGGTTGCCAATATTTATGGTGGGCGGCCTGGAGGTACGTCGTCATTGCTGACTATATGTGAGCTAGAGTTGAGTCTGTTCCGTGTTGCACAGGCTGGGCGGACACCATGTCGGGAGTCCAATAAGATTTTATCAGAGCTGGGAAATCTGGACAACCATTGGGCGGAATGAGGGGGAGTCTGCCTCTGCTAAGCGGCATAGTGAATTAAATCTCACCTCTTTTGATCAGTAATATAGGAAGTCTGCTCCTGTTGAGTGAAACCATCATTGTGCGGTTAGCCGACCTAACTGCGCGGCCTGCAGGGGAGGACTGTGGAAGCAGTCCGTAGCCCCTACAAAACAAACGGCAGCTGCGTGACATGGACGGTTAGACCAGGAAGACCCTAGCCGCGTATCCTTAGTGGATAGAAAGGTCTATCCGCGTGGCCCAAATAAAGGGCTGAGGAAGGCCGCAACCTCAAGGGGGAACCTGGAGCAGGTCGCGATTTGCGAGCTTGCTTCCTTAGGATGGAATGCCGATTTCTTGGTTAACATAATCCCCACACTTTTTTAAGTCCCGAAGGGAACTTCAAAAAAGTAGGAGACCCACGAACATCGTGATCCTCCCCTCGAAAAAATAAGAGGCAGGAGAGAGAGAGAACCTGATGTCTCTCTTCAGAAGAGTTTTGCCAATGAATATCTTTTTCCTGTGAAGGAAAAGTTAATGCAGGCAAAAAGAGGTACATCTTGTGTGTACCTAAGTTACTTTTGCAAGATGAAACAGACTTGTGAATGTCTTCCGTCGAGCTCTACAAAACAAAGGTGAGTGGAAGGAATATAAGAATAATAACTTGCAAGTACCTGAAGGAAACTTGCAAGCGCCTATTAACCTCTGTAAAAGGAAGGGTAAGCAGTAGACATTAGAGAAAAGTAAGTTATAAGTACCTGAATGGGACATGCTCATATCTACAAATCGCTGTAAGAAAAGAGTAAGCAGTAGATATGAAAGGAAACTAAGTTGCAAGTAACTGTAGGGGATTTGCGAATATCTATTAATCTCTATAAGAAAAGAGTAAGCAGCAGATATGAAAGGAAAATAAATTGCAAGTACCTGAAGGGGACTTGCATATATCTATTAATCACTGCAAGAAGAGATTAAGCAGCAAATATGAAAGGAAAATAAATTGCAAGTACCTGAAGGGGACTTGCAGATATCTGTTAATCTCTATAAGAAAAAGACTAAGCAGCAGATACGAAAGAAAAAGAAATTGCAAGTACCTGAAGGGGACTTGCAGATATCTGTTAATCTCTACAATAAGAGAGTAACTAGCATATATGAAAGGAAAATAAATTGCAAGTACCTGAAGGGGACTTGCAGATATCTATTAATCTCTGCAAGAAAAGATTAAGCGGTAGATATGAAAGGAAAATAAATTGTAAGTCCCTGAAGGGGACTTGCAGATATTTGTTAATCTCTGTAAGAAATGATTAAGCGGCAGATATGAAAGGAAAATAAATTGCAAGTACCTAAATGGGACTTGCAGATATCTGTTAATCTCTACAAGGAGAGAGTAAGAAGCAGATATGAAAGGAAAATAAGTTGCAAGTACCTGAAGGGGACTTGAAAATATCTGCTAATCTCTACAAAAGAAGAATGAGTAGTGGATATAAAAGAAAACTATGTTGCAAGTACCTGAAGGGAACTTGCAAATATCTGCTAATCTCTACAAGAAAAGAGTAAGCAGCAGATATAAAAGAAAAGTAACTTGAGTACCTGAGGAGTTTATGGATAAATCTTCTGTAAAAAGCTATTGCGATAAGATAGATATGATTAGACTGCAGAAGGAACATCCATGAAATCCTACTATTAACTGAGTAAGCAAAATCAAGTAGAGATCAAGCCATAACAATAAGCTTCTTTCTTGGTCAGATATGATATCCCAATATGAAATCCTAATTAGTAAGATGAAAGCACTGACTAGACTTCAGCTGAATAGTTTGTCAATAAAGGGAATCAGATTCTCTAACTGTCAATTAGTGCCAAAAAAATCACATAAAAGTAACAAAGAGCTTGTTAACCATCATCTTATAGAGCTTTATGCAAGCCGAGCATATAAGAAGAGTATAAGCAAAAATAGATATTGCTAATCCTTTGGATAGGTTTGATCTAACATGTTAACCTAAAAGAAGACAGTTGATAAAAGTAGGTCAACACGAAGAGACCAAAAAAGGCCAGATGCGCCTCAGGTGTTCCCCGAGGGCCTTACGCATTGCCTGCCCCCAAAAGGTCATCAAGAGTGTAGTACTACCTAGAAAAAACTAGTTGCATTCCCTTAAAAGGGCACAAAAGAGAAAAAGCACAAAATCTTGAGAAGGAAACGGAAGATGCACTGCCCTCATGCCTCGGGTTACAAACAGTACTGATTAGTTAGAATAGGTGCACCAAGTGGTCTATAGCATTGCTTGTCTTTGGAAAGATCAGCAATGTTGCAGGCCCCACGAAATCATAGATTGAGAGTACCATAGAGTATTCGACCATTACAGATATGAGATGATCGAAGAGACAAGGCTACACTTGATCACCATTGCTTGACAGGCAAAGATCATATTAACTATAATGTATCCCTAGCGAAGCACAGCGGAGCTAACACACTCAGACCTCCCTTGAAGCTCACAGTGTGTTAGATATTGGCTAGGATCCGAAGTCCTGTAATCCTCCGCACGAGAGTTGGACAGCTCCCACTACACATATGCAAACACTACCCACTATATATAGTCATTGTGGTCTTATGCCAGAGTCCAATCTCGAGGGGGCCCTAAGCAAGACTCGGTGATATCTCAGTGGTTCAGTGATCCCTTTGGCAAAGAGAAAATAGAGGAGGAGGTACTCCAAAAAGGGAAAAGTGTCAGTACGGGATCTTTGACGTGAAAAATTTATTGAAAACGAATGAAAGAACACTTAGAAGTGTTTTTAGAGAGAAAATGTTTGAAGAATGAAAAGTAGAAGCAACGGCCATGGTTGTGAGGAGTTGTGGGGAATCTAATGTCCTTCTTCAGCTCAGAATAATCTTCCCAATGATCTTTCATCGTTGGCATCGATGGTTTCATAGATGTCGATGTTGCTGACTTAGTTTGTCCTTTTTGAGCCCAGAGAGGGATTCTCTACTTCTTTGACCTTTGAAGTTAATGGACCACAATGATCACTCTTCGGGAAGAGTTCACGAAACTTGCCTAGCTTCAGCATTTTTTCTACCAACTGGGGAAGAGCTTGACAATTTTAGGTTGAATGTCCTTTCTCTCTATGAAATTAACAGAACGGATCCGAATCTTATGATATTTGATCTGAAGGTTTGTAAGGCCTTTTATAATTAGCCTTACCCTTCATGACTTGGTTTACTTCTTGCATGGCCTCATCCAGTTCGGACTAAAACAAGTCTTCATCCTGCTGTTGATGAACACAAGCTGCTTGCGGAGCTGGGGCTGGTAATAGTAATAATTATTCTTGGGAATGATCCTGGCCCGGGAAGGGTTGTCAATGACATTGAAATTTTCTTCCATTCCTTGATTTAAAATATTTTCGAAGAGACCTCGGGGGTTGCTTTGAAGAAGAAAAAGAATCTTTCTCTGCTACAAGCCTTGAGATGAAACTGGGATTGCTCTTCTCACCTTGAATGTAAGAGTTGGCTAAGCCAATAAACTCTTGATATGTCCTTCGCGCTCGGACATTAGCCTCAAACCTATGTGGTCCTTCTCGCAAACCATGAATAAGAGCCACTCGATACATTTCATGATCGACGATCTCAATGTCCAAGATCTTTTTTTTGAAACGATCCACAAAATAAGACCAAGTTTTTCGTTCTCTCATTGCCTGATCTTAAAGAGGGCATCTGGACCGCCCTTTCTTTTTGTAGAGGTAGAAAACCTAAGCAAAAACTATCTTCGCAAATCAGCAATGGAAACGATGGACTGAGGATGCATTCCATAGAACAACTGCCTCACTTGTCCATCAAAGGATGTTACAAAGAGTTTGCATTTGGTAGCATCTAAAAGGGTCCTGAGAGCTACGGCTGATTCAAAAGCTTAAGGTGCTTCATTGGATCAGTCTCTCCAGTGTAAATGGGCAACCGCGGCTCTCTGAAGTTAACTGGAGTTGGTTCATGTCGAACATTCTCTAAAAATGGTGACGACTCTACCTGCTCTCCTACAGCATAAGGAAAAATGGGAGCGTAAGTTGTAGCTACAAAAGGAGCAGGAGGATAGAAGGGAAAAGCTACTGTAGAAGGAGCAAAGGCAGGAGCTGAAGAGTAAGGATGACTTCCCTGAAATTTCAGAAATCTTTCTAGATTTCTTCGGGCGGCTTCCTTGAAGAAGTTTTGACGAGCTATGAACTCATCATTTTGAGACCACAAAGGGGATGCAGGCCCTTGCAGAAAGGTTTGTGGGTAAACAGGAGGATAGACCGGCGGATAAGTCGGTGGATAAGTTTGTTGATTCTCCAATGCTGGTGTTGGATTGACTAGAGGAACTGGTATTACTGTAGGTTGCATTTCTAATCGATGCGTGATAGCAATTTGAGTACAGTTGATTACTTGAAACTGTTGGGCAGTTTCTTTGCGCGATTGCTCCAAGGCTTCCCAAAAAGGATCTTCACTAGGACTTAGGAGCAAGGTTCTTGGCTAGTTAATGGTCTGACAAGAGTAATCGCTGATTTTCACCGTCTATTCGAGAACTGAAGGTCACGTGTTAAATGTTGATGCAAAAAAATGCGCTCTTCTACAAGCTTCCTCGAGAGTGGAGCACAATCGATCCGGGGTGTAGGGATAGAAAGAATTATTGATCCCACTGTGGGGGATAGTAGGGTAGGTTGATGAGGAATTGTCGAGCAGACGGTTACTTTGATGGTTAGCTTTGATGGTTAAGATCGAGAGGGTGAAAGAGAGAGAGAGGGCCGCTGGCAGCGGTAATAGCAGAGTTCACCCACCGCGGCTTAAATGCCACTCCTGTGATGGGCTTTCCATTGAATAAGAATCTATATTACACATTAAGATTGCACCTTTACATTGAAATCAAATAAAGGGTACAAAGGGGGAAGGTGGCGACTAGAGGGAAGAGGGCGCAAGAGGCCTCGCGGTTTGACCAAGCTGGTCGGCAGACCACGCGAAAAGCTTATTCCGAAGTTCACTACTCAAGGCCGAGCAGACTGCGCAATCAGGCTAAGAGGACAGTTGAGGTTGCTGAATCCAAGCCAGGACGCAAAAGATTGACCGTGGAGGCTGCGAGGACTAAGAGTTGGAGTCTGCAGGTTTTGATGTACCGGTTGTCACACTCCACCATGCTCTCTTGAATGAGAGGTATGGGGTCCTATTAATAGGCTCGAGCCGGAGACGGTCCTTATAACATTACCCCCGGTAGGGCGGTGAGTTGAGATTGAGTCCGCGACATGTTATGGACTAAGGAGGCAGGTCGCCGACTGTTGAGAAGAAGCCGGTGCTGGGGAAGTCGAAGTGCTTCTAGCAGAATAAATATGGAGTCCGCCTAGCTCGCAGTGGACTGTTTGAGTCCTCCTCTACTACTGGGAGCTTGTCATTCCTGGTGGACTACAGGATCTTAGCGACCTGGCAGACTGAGGAGGCAGGTCATGCATGTTGGCGAGGTGCAGCAGGTAGTCGTTGCCTACTTGCAGCCTGGAGGCAGGTTGTCACTGCTGACTGGCGGCCTGGAGGCAGGTCGCCACTACTGATGATGGGTGGCTGGTGGAACGTAGGTTGTCATTACTGACTATGCGGTGAGCTAGATTTGAGCCCGCACCGTGTTGCACGGGCTAGGCGAACACCATGTCAGTAGTCCGGCAATACTTGATCAGAGCTGGGAAATCTTGACAACCATTGGGTGGACTGAGGGGGAGTCCGCCTCTGCTAAGCGGGCATGGTGAATTTAAGATTTCTTCCATTAATCAGGATAATAGGAAGTCCGCTCCTCTTAAGTGAAAACATCAATGTGCGGTTAGCCAACCTAACCGCACGGCCTGCAGGGGCATACTTTAGAAGAAGTCTGAAACCCCTACAGAACGAACGGCTGCTATGCAACCTAGCCTGTTAGACCAGGGAGACTGCCCTAGCCACGTGGCCTGAGCGGATAGAAAGGTCTTTCCACCTGGCCCAAAGAGAGGGCTGAGGCAGGCCGCGACCTCTAGGTGGAACCTTGAGCAGGCTGTGACTTGCGAGCTGGCTACCTTGGGAGGGATCGCAGATTTCTGGGTTAACACTTTCAGTAATTTTTCAACTCTTATTGCTTTTTAACTTAGTTTCCATTTCTGTTGAGATAGGGTGTGTGTGTATTTCCATTTTCATAATTCCATTTTTCGTAATTCTTTTACTTCCACCCCCATCTCGAATAAGAGGCTAAGAACTTTTTAGCGCTTGATTAAGATGGTTGGGATGGATATTATTTCTACACTTCTATATGCCTTTTAATTTTTCTACTACCACCTCCATCCCGATAAGATGCTAAGAACCTTTTAGCACTCGATTTAGATGAGCTTTGGGAAGGATATTAACTCTGCAATTTCAAATACTATTTTCTAAATTAATAAAAACATAAGATTTATCACGAATTGATCTCTCTCATGTAAGAGAAAAAACTGCACCTCACTTTTGAAAGAGATGAACGTAAGCCTCGCAGGTTGAACCTTCGAATCACAGTAGGAGGTCAGTAGCGGGGTTCACAGCGTAAAGCTTTTTTAAGTTTTTTGATTAGATACAAAAGTTCAGTCAAAGTACGTAATCTCAGGTGGAAGTATCCTCGATAGATATGCACTCATATTTATGGAACTGCCATGATTAAGTTTTTTTAATTCATAAAGAAAAGTAGAGCTTTTCTTATTTAAAAATTATTTCTCAAAGTAAGTCAAAAA